>OY998180.1:6686841-7329698 GCA_963921935.1 Galeruca laticollis | reverse complement strand
CTGTATTAAATAAATAATAAAATATAATCAATTATAAATTTTGGCACCCAAAACGTTGGGCTATTAAATATCCAATTTATATTATTATAAAATTGACACAGTAACGTGTGGCCTGATTCAATATTAACACATTATTAAAATTAAAAAATAAATCATGGACAAGAAAATGGTATTGAGAGACGGGAAACAGGTCGGAAACGATAGTGGATCAGAAGAGGAGAGAGAAGAGAGGAGCCATGGAATGGGAGATTTCCAGGTTCAATATTTGATCCAAGGTCAGCAAGCTGAAGGACATGCTTCTGAAGAAAGTGCGACAGGAGATGAAGAAGCGGAAGAAGAAAGAGAAGATAGAAGACAAGAGAGCAGGGAAACACAAGGAGGAACTAATGCCAACGAACAATGGATGCAGCAAATATTGATGAGTATAAATGAAAACATAAAGACAATGAAGGGAGATATGAACAAAATGGATGGAAAAATGGACACAATGAGAGAAGAAATTAGGGGAGACATTCACAACATTCATACAAACATGCACCGATTGGAAAAGAAAATAGATGAAGTCAAATTGGAAAATTGTAAGGAGATTAAGGAACTCAAGGAGAACCAGGAAGAATTTAAGAAGAACATTATTGAGGTAAAAGAAGAAATGGAGAGAGAAATGAGTGTTGGTATTTTATTCTTATCACATCCATCAGAAAATTTTCTATTGTCAACATATTTCAATAATTTTATGTAGGAGATACTTCAGAAATTAATTTTCATAAAAAAATTTTACAAGGAAAAAGGTAAGGTTTGAATTAAATTTGTCAATTACTGGTATTAATGCATCCTGAACTCAAAGGGAGGAGTCTCATACTTTCGACTGAGATAAATAAATATAAATATAACAGTTAATAAAAAAAATTAACATCTTGAGCTAGCCGAGGTAAAACAAATACTATATTAAATAAACGTTATAAATAAATAATGAAAATAAATTGAGCTAGTCAGTCAAGGGAATAATTATAAATTGGCGCCCATAAATAAACTTAACAAAAAAGATAAATTATTCATTTTAATCAATTAATAGTAATATATATATATATATATATATATATATATATATATATAGGGTAACTTTTTTATTGGGGAATGCGGCAATGTGATAAAGAAAACTCTGTTTAGTTAATCCTAAGCTTTCAATAATATATTATTATCATTATCAAAGAATCTACAAAATAAATATTATATAAATTTAAAATATTTTTTAAAGTAAAAATATTTTTTACTTACACTAATTGAGGTTGTTCACAATAATATAATATCTATTTATATGAAGAAACATCATTGTACAATTTAATCGTTAAAATATTTAAATTGGCATGTTATCAAATTGATGACAAGTTGATGTTGTCATAGAAAACATTTTCTTATATATATATATATATATATATATATATATATATATATATATATATATATATATCAGTACATTAGTATAGTATATAATAAAATGTTTACTATACTCTCATTTAAATGAAATATAAGTAAATCAATAAACAGAATTATCCTCTATAACGCCTTGATCTTCGTTATTATCTTTTTTGTCGAATGATAATAAATAACTATAAATTGAATTTAGATTCTGAATATCAGTTCTTTTATTTAAACAATTATTCTCTTGAGCAATGAATGTCATTTCCAGGAAAATCCTTTTAGAGTAATTGTCTTCTTTTGGTTACTTTAGTCACTATACTTTTTCTTCGCCCGCGGGAAGGAAAACATTATATTATATTTGAATTATATTCATTACATGACGGACGATGACTGATAAATCAAATGACGCAGAATAACAAAATTATCAACGTACAAAAGATACACTTGATTTGACGTTTAAAAAACAAAGGATAAACGAAATGTGACTTCGCATTTTGCACACTAGTGTTTAAAGAGTCGTTTTGTGCATGTCAAACCCGTGTTCAAAGTGCGGTTTTAGTAGCGGAAGTAGAAAAATGCTATTATTAATTTTTATTAGATAAATCTTTAATTTCAATTTTATGTTAAATGAGAGTTTAAATAGGCCTTATTAGGGCAAAATGTGTAATCAGAATGCAAGAAGCTTAATCTAGAAACGATTTTATTCTCATAATCACATAAAAGGTTTGAAAGTTGTGATTTTTGTACATTTTTAAAAGTGGCAGAACTATGACTAAATTAAGCCCTCATCAGGAGAATCACTTTCTGAATAGAGAGAAATGCTTTTATTAATTTTTATTAAATAAATCTAATTTCAAAATTGATTTTTTGACATTTATCGTATAAGTTAGTTATATATAATTCTTACTGAGTTTAGGGTGGCAGTGATCACCATGGCTTAGTTGTTTTTGAAAAATTTTAATTTCTGATATAAACAGATTGGCCATTTTAGAAAAAAAAGTTGAATTCAATCTTGCTTCAAACTCTGTAAAGACATCATCTCCCAAAAAGAAATTTTTTCTGTCATTGTGTGTCAAGTAAAAATAAAATAAAAGTCAAATTTGTTTCCTTAGTATTCAACAGTTATTAAGTGATGTAGTAACATCGAAAGTTATCCCACTTTCAGCACACTGTTGCCACTCATTCTCCAGAAAATTCAGAAATCTCTCTGACCATTTAAATATTCTTCATAAAAAATATGGACCTATTAAACGCCCGTTAAACGAGGTTCATAAAATTCTACTAAAAAGATCAGAAGTGTCTTGCATCAAAACTTGCATTATGGCGATGAAGGTTAGTCTTCGGTTCAAATCAGTGCGTCGCAACTCATTAACCAAACACAGTGTAAATGGGTGGTACCGGTGATTTTTTTTTAATCCTATGAACTGTAGTTGAAGACACGCCAGTTTCTGCACCAATGGCTAAAACCACCACGTTTCGTTCGGCCTGTATTGGTTTTTTCTGACTTCTATGTTTAGCACTCGGAAATGAACCTTGCCGCATCTTCTCCTCAACCATAGCAAACGTTACATAAGACAGTGTCCTTCTTTCGGGAAAGCGTTCCACGTATAAGGCTTGAGCATTTATCCTACATTCACTATAAATTAAAAACATATCTACGTACTCATTAGTCGTAAATAGAAATGGCTTTTTTACTACTGTATGAAACTAAGATATTTTAAAATTCTGTTTTAAAACTGTAATCTACGTATTAGGAGGAAAGAAATGACATTAGGTGTTGGTCTGTTTGGAGTTCCAAAAAAAAAAATTAATACCCTGGGCTAACTTGCTTTTCATTTGAAAAAGCTCCCTTAAATAATTCCTCGATATAGGGCGATGGGGGTATCTCTCATTAAAAATGCGTTCCGCCGCATGAAAATTATTTCCACTTTCACCAATAATTAAGATAACTGTTACTTTGTCAGCTAGAGCACGTACCATTTTGTTTATGTAGATACTTAAATGTCTCGTTAAACAATAATTAAACTAAAAATTCAAGATATTATCGCATGTAAAAACGTCAATTAAAAAGCTTCAACTTTTTTGACAATTAACCATAAGCGGACTTTTGAATATTTATTAATTAAAAGCGAAACTCAAATTTTAGTGTTTATTTATTTTAACCATCAAAAACATCGTAAATCCAAAAAAATAGTATGATTGAATAGGTATTCTAAATACCTTTCAACGAGGTGTCACTTGCCATAACGTCCCATTTAATATTATTGGTAACAATTGCCTGGTGACGTTACCAATGCCTATTACATCACCTGTTACCACTAGTAGAGAAGTTTATAATGGTTCATTTTCACGCTCCAAATGTCATCAGTCTAAGTATCAACGTTCAAAAGAAAAGAGGGGGGCAGAGGACTTTTCAGAAACACTATATATATATATATATATATATATATATATATATATATATATATATATATATATATATATATATATATATATATTATATAAATTGCCTTTAATAAATGGTCTGGATTTTTGGTCTATTTTCATTAATAACGTGTTTTTCTATAGAAAAAAACAAAAAAGTAAAATCATGTATGAAGTTGCTTGTAATAATTGTGATGCTGTTTACATAGGACAAACATCACTATATTTGGAGAATAGATTAAAAAGCCAATATGATAAAAAATAAAACATCATTAACTAACCATGAAATAACAGAAAAACATTGTGTGGTTGGTTGGTTGAGTAATTTAGTATGCCATTTTGGTACCACTGAGTTTTATTTACACTAATTAGATCTGACTTACATAATACTAATTCTAAATAACCGTTATGATAATAATATGATCATGTCTTTCGAAGCATCGTCAATGAAATTTATAGTATTTCTTGACCGTACGCAATATTTCTTCATGACACGTTATGACCTTAAAGTCTATGTTGATATTATTTGATATAAATACAGCTGACATTGAATTGTAACGTATAGTTTTGATAACTATAGCTGGTGTTTCGATTTAATGTATTTCATTTAAATAACAATAATCTTAAAATATTATACAAAGTGATTATACTCATTACAATGCATTCAATTATAAAAATACAAAAATTCTTGAAACAGTATCAAATAAAAAAAGAGAATTTTTTAAGCGAAATATATATTTCTGTTTAAGTTCCATGTATGTATCTATGAATACTTTAAATAAAATTGCTTCTTCGTATATTAAAATTCTAACCCTCCGTAAGAGTAGGTAGGTATTGCCGGGTAGGGTGGTAGCCAGAGACAGGATTCCATAACAAAATATTGTTCTTACAATAATATTTACAGACAATATTTACCTGGCCTAGAATCATATTCTTGTTACCTTTAGATCCGAATAAGATCATACGTTTAGTTGTTTCTTGTCGACTGGAAGGGTATATTTGCGGAGGAACGGTTTGAACTGTGTAAACGCCGAGACTTCGTTATGCAAGTGTTAGCGAAAATACTGCTGGATACCCGTCCGAGTCAGTACCTCGGACAAGTCGAATTATCCCTAAGTCTGTAACATAGGGACGGGAAGTAAAGGAAGGTGTGAAAGTCAATACCTTTCGTTCGGCAGGTCAATACCCCGTCGAACGGAGAGAATGATTCTCGACAAATCACTACCTTGTCAATGGAAGGGTAAAGTCTAACTAGTCACTACCTCGCTAGACTGGAGGAGAAGTCATATCGAGTCAATACCTCGACGGACTGCTTAATTGGAATTGTTGGTCGGTTTATGTATCCATCAGGTGTCTGTAAAAATTTGATTAGTTCGAACATAGCGTATCCTTAGCGGTGTTCACTGGAACATCGTTACAAAACTTAAATTTTAACAATTAAAAACAGATGTATAAGTGGATCAACAACAAAACGAAAATATAATTGTAGAAGGAATTAAATATGTCACGATTTCCAATATTAAGAGTATCTCAGCTAGAATCATAAATGTTTTTAAGAATGAAACTAACATTAGAATCACACATAAATATAATAACACAATTGGTTCAATAGTTTTTCCAAAATTAAAAACAAAAGATAATATTATAAAGAAATCGGAAGTAGTATATAAGATACCTTGTCATGACTGCGAGAAAGTTTACCATGGTCAGACATCTAGAGTATTAAAAGATCGTGTTACCCAACATAAGAGTGATATTAGGTTAAAAAAACAATATTGCCCTTGGCCGAACATAATATTACATTAAAACCTAGTGCTGATTTTGATGGTGTTTCTGTAGTTCATGATGAACATAATAATTTTAAAAGAAATTGCTTAAAGATGCGTGTATGTATTCAATAGGGGGACCTATGAAATCTATGGTATCCCTTTACTTCCTGCTGGATATCCAAAATAATTGTGATTCGTTAGTTTGTCTACTGCTCAGTGGGACATGGCAAAAGATTTTTGCCAATGGAGTGTTAAGTTTTTATTAATCATATTTTATTTGGATGTTGTTTCATTAATGCTTTTAATTTTCCTTAATAATTGTTGTTATTATTATGTTGAATAATAGCTGTAAAGTATTTGGATGTGCATGTATTTTACATAGATATGTTGGAGTTTTCTTATATAGTGTGGAAAGTGATATTTTTCTACTGCGTTTTATGTACTAAAAATCTTAAGTCTCGCAATCTTTGTAATATCTGAAGGTCTTGGCAAATTAATAATCTGTAATTTTCTTTCCACCTCTAGTTTCTTTTTTTTATATTAGAAATTGTTCATTTAACTGTCTTAAATAAGTATAAGACGATACGTCTGTTAACTCTGCCCACATTTTTGCAAAATATTTCAGTGTCAGGATTTCTGATGCGAAGATACTAGTCGAGGCAATGAAGCATTATGATAGGAAATTTTTTAGGATAGGACGTACCGGAATGCGGTTTTTTGGATTCGCTTGCAAAAATTATTTATATCATTCGTACCTACTTTGTACCTATTACAAACCGGAAGTTGCATTGCTGCAGCCAAAAATGCATGCAAAAAATGCATCTTTTGAGAGGCTGAAATCAAATATGGCACCGGCCATCACCCCACGAACACCTGGTGCACCCTGCCCTGGCTCTGAACGTCATCCTGAGGGGTTTCCAGACACAATTGAAAAAGACCAACCAAAAATCTTTACTGGAGGCTTTTTGAGTCGCTGAATTCAAATAGAGCGCCGACGAACACCCCACAGAAACCTGGTGCGCCCTACCCTGGCTCTGAACGTTTTCCAGACACAATTGAAAAAAACCACCCAAAAATCGTTACGGAGGGTTTCTTGGGTCGCTGAATTCAAATATGGCATGTCAACGAAACCTGATGTTTCAGCTATTGACGGCAATGTACTGTAATAACTACATGGCATTGTTGTTTCTGTGTATACTTGTACACTTACACTGAAGCGTTTTGAGCGTTGGGAGAAAAGTGAAAGGCCGCTCGGCAAGGTTCGGGGATCCAGCCGGAGATTATTCTCGTCGTTTTTACAGGACTGAATCACATTTTTTGAGGGCCCCGGGGGAGAGTTACCCATGAATGAATGTATGAAATTATGGGACGATTTTTGGTTGGTCTTTTTCAATTGTGTATGGAAACCCCTCGGGGATGACGTTCATAGCCAGGGTAGGGCGCAGCAGGTGTCCGTGGGGTGTTCGTCGGTGCCATATTTGAATTCAGCGACCCGAAAACCCAGTAACGATTTTTGGTTGGTCGTTTTCAATTGTGTCTGGAAAACCCTCGGGGATGACGTTCAGAGCCAGGTTAGGGTGCACCAGGTGTCCGTGTGTAGGCCGGTGCCATATTTGATTTCAGTAAGCCAAAAAAACCCGCAAAGATTTTCGGGTGGTTTTTTTCAATTATGTCTGGAAAACCCTCGGGGATGCCGTTCAGGGCCAGGTTAGGACGCACCAGGTGTTCGGGTGGTCGTGTTCAACATAAAATTCGGATTCAGCGCACACAAAAAGCCCCCATAACGATTTTCGGTTCGTTATTGTCGATATTTCCATAAAAATTCTCGAAGATCACGACCGCGTCCAGGTTGGGGCCCACCAGGTGTCCGTGGGGTGTTCGCCGATGGTTGCAACTTCCGGTTTGTAATAGGTACAAAGTAGGTACGAATGATATAAATAATTTTTTCAAGGGAATGCAAAAAACCGCATTCCGATACGTCCTATCCTAAAAGATTTCCTATCTTTGGCCTTCTTAGTGCTTCATAGCCTCGACTTTACACCAACTTCACCTTTTCCCATTTTCGAAGCCCTAAAAATGTCTTTTCTTTTTGTTTACAGGATGGAACATTACAGGAAGTTTCACTATCCATATAAAAAACAAAATATTTTTTTTCAACTTTTAGTACAATAACTTGATATGCCTACATGGATAGTAATGACAGGAGTGAAAAATTATTTGTTTGACACAGATAATATTTACATATTTCATATAATATAAATTACGAATTAAAAAATGTAATTATACATAAAGAAGTGATTATACCTGATACAAGAAAGATTGATTAGAGATAGTAATTTTATTGTTTTCTAAATATTAATGTTGGCTATATAATTTACTCATCAACAGCTGTATTCACAGAAAATAGGCAACATATTATGAACTTTTTGCTATCACATGATGTATGAGGGACAATGAATATATCTGCACTATGATTTTATATTATTTCTACAAATATTTGCAGTGCTGCTCTTTAGAAATCGTTTTTATATTAAAAATTCAATCATAATTATTTTGTATATTTAGTATAGAGTGCTAAGATTTTCTGATTACTGTAACAGTTTCTATGACTCTGTACCTGTAACATGTTAAGAATGTATATCAGCTGCATTTTCTATATTTCATACTCATATTCTCCCAAGTGGTGAGCCGATAAGTTCGACAGTGTAGTGCATTCTTCTAGTCTACATAGTTTGCTTATTCATAAGTTGGATACAATTTTTTTTCAGCATTACAATAATTACAATATTTTATCAACATGGAAGTTATGATAGGGATATGTAGAAATTTGGTCACAGGTGCAGATACTTGAAACAAAATTCGAAAAATACCTGCATACAGTGTTCTTCTCTTTAGCAACTTATAACCTGATTCAATATTTTTAGACGAGGAAGTAGTAATACTGGTAGAAAGAGTTATAGGGACATTACAGTGTGATGCCATATACGCAGATTACAATAAGGAGAAGAAATTTAACAGGAACAATAATTACAATAACCACAATAATAATAACGAAAGAATATGCAAGATAGAAGATAAAATTGAAGAAATGAGCAGACAAATAGCACAATTAAAGAAAGAAAACTACGAATTAAGGATGGAAAATATGGAACTCAAGGAAAAAACAGAATTTTTGCAAGGAAACGTGACACAGACCCAGAAAAATTTTAGAGAGAAGAATTTGATAATACATGGTATAGAAGAAGGCAATGAAGAAGGCGAGAAACAACTAGAAAATAAACTAGAAGATATACTGAAAAAGGTTAATAACACAGTAGATGTTAAATCAGATATTTTGAAATGTAAAATAATAGGAATAGCGATAAAAGTTTTAATCAACTAAGAGGTAAATAAATTGTCTAGGAAAAATGTGAAATTTGATTGATTTGGAAGAATACCATTTTGAAATACAGTATGTCAAAGGTGTAGCGAACTAGGCAGATAGTATATCAAGAATATCCATAGAAGAACTCAGGATTTATATATAAATAATTCACATGTATTGGCAATCACAAGAGCACAAACGCACAAGGAGAACGCTCAGTCAGGAAAGGATCTAAGGAATAACGAAGAAACAAAGGAAGAAAGAATAGAAAAACCTTCAGTAATAAAAGTTTTAAATAATCTTGAGGCACATAAATTAACAATTTTACACTTTGAAAATAACCGTATCTCGTTAAGGATGAGCATTGGGATCAAAAATAAATTGAAATTGAGTGAAGCCTTATTTACTGGAATACATAACTTCGACCTAGGACGAACGTTGGAAAAGCTTGAGGAGCTATCGGTAAAATTTGAAGTAAAAAGAATGAAAATATATGCAAATGATATATTCAAAAAGTGCACAATAGAAGAATTTATAGAAGAAGGGAATAAAAGGTTAAAAAATATACAAGTATGTATATGCGAAGTACCAAAAACGGTACGGCAGAAAGAGGAGATCCAAAAGATTTTAGAAAGATACCACAATGATCCAATGTTTGGAGGCCATGTAGGAAATAATACATTATTAAAGAAACTAAGAGCAAATTTTAGGTGGAAACACATGGAGAAAGATGTAAAGAATTGTCATGAATGCCAAATGAATAAAGCAAAACTTAGTCATAAGGAAAAATTCGTCATCACAGACACATCTATAAAACCGTTTGATATCATTTACATAGACATAGAAAGTAACAATGGGAATCGTTATTGTATTACAATATTATGCGAACTAACTAAATACGCGGTCATGATACCGGTCAGGAACAAAGAGGCAACCACAATAGCAAAAGCTATATTTGACAATTTTATACCAAACTACGGATTGATGAAGGAGTTACGGACAGATCAAGGAACGGAATATAAGAATGAGAGAATGAAGAACTTAGCGGAACTTTTAAAAATAAAACATAATTTTTCAACGCCATACCACCATGAAGCAATAGGCAGTTGTGAAAGATTACATAGAACGTTTAATGAGTATATAAGAAACTTTATCAAACATTCTAGGGATAACTGGTGCGAGTTTGTAAAAATGTTTGCATATTGTTATAATACACCACCAAACACGTATCGCGGATACACTCCTTTTGAGTTATTATACGGGAGAAAACCCAATTTACCAGAATTCTTAAATGTAGAAATAGAACCGTGTTACAATCATGAAAGATACGATAAAGAGTTAAAATATAAGTTACAATACGCAAATGAAAAAGCCAAACAGTTTTTAATAAAAAATAAGATAATTAGAGTAAATAATAGTGAAAAGGAATCTTCACCTGTAACCTTTAAAGTAGGGGAATTAGTTATTCTAAGAAATTAGGAACGAAATAAGTTTGATCCACATTATTTAGGCCCGTTTAAAATAACGGAAATAAAAAGCGTAAATTCTGAGATTACATCTCAGAACAATAAAACACAGACCGTTCATAAAAATCGATTGTATAAATACCACAGCAGAAACATTTGTAAACAAAGTGAAGTGTGATCATAAACAAACAAGTAGCGTTTAGTAAACAAAACAATTAGTGAGAACTGTTAACGTTAAGTAAAATCGAAAATTTATCAACGATAATTCTTCTCTTCCAAGAGGGGATGATGTGATGATACCAAAAGACATTATCATAAAAGGGCATTATCAAAAGAAAAGACATTGTCAATTTCAATGTGGTCAGCGGGCATTGATCTATTAAGGTCAATCAAACACACCGAAAGCACGTTCATTGTAAAATATAAATAGCACATTCATTTTGAATCCGGAAGGTCATGAATACGGGTAACTGACACATTCAATCGCACACTTCCTATAAATAGAGAGTGTCGACAAATTAATGGATGATTCATTATTATTATTTTGAATAGTTTAAATGTGTGTACAGTGTATTTATAATCTGTGTTAATAATTCTCAATTATATTTATCCCAGTGAGTTTTTAAATGATGTTATTTATTCAACCCCTAAAGAATGGTTACGAGGTAAGTGTTTCTCCAAGATAAACGGTTTTATGGTTGAAGTAGTCTATACGAGGGGCACTTACTAAGTAACCACTACAACAGCTCACATGATCATCTATTGACTATAATTTAGAACATTGCTTAACGTTTCGACTATTTTAGGAGTCCTAAATTCAAAATTATTCATTGCATCAGGCGGAGTGACGGCAATATCTAGAAATTTATTGGAGTGCCAAAATCCTAAAATAGCAGAGTCTCTTTGCGGTGTTTTGCTTTTACTTTTAGATAAGCCTTCAACTAGAAATTTCGCAGCCGTTGATTTACACTGCACGGCAGCACCCTTTTGCGATTTTCATTACAAACATGGATCCAAAGATAAAAATAAGTAAGTTGAAATTGATTGATATATTCGTCAAACGTTTAAAAATTTTAAATGCTAATTAAGAATGCACATAAAGGGTGGAGCTGATTCGTTTAAAGGTTTTTTTATCAAAAGAAGAACAAAGACGTTGATTTTCTTTTGGAGGACAAAAATATATTGTACTTATCTTATCTATGGTGTCATATTTTTTCTTATTTCATTATGTATTTTTGTGTATGCGTCCGAAGCATTTCTTGCGTTGGCTTGCAATGGCGAGGCATTCTAGAACTAGGTGATCCGGAGTTGCATCCTTCTCCCCACAGAATCTATACTCGTCAATTTCTGCTAGACTTATTCTATGTCCTGTAAGAAAGCCCGTGAGGAGATGTAGCTTATTTTTACTGAGATCCAAATATTGTTTGGATCTAGCAGTGTCAAAGTTCCGCAGGAACTTTTTGGAATGTTCCAGCCCGGGAAGGCACCGCCATAGTGCTTCTTTTTCGGTTTCCTCTTCCGAAACTCTTTCTATTAGGAGCATTTTTCTACACCACAGAAAGGCACCGGGCCAATAAATGGCGTTTGTGCTCCTTTCCTGGCAAGTGTATTGGCCTCCTAATTTCCCATGGTTCCCGAGTGGCCAGGAATCCAGATTAAAGAGACCCTGTTATTCTTGCCTAATTCATCAAGTTTTCTGCGGCACTCCCACGCCAACTTTGAGTCAATGACATGGGAGCTCAATGCTTTGATAGCTGCTCCACTATCAGAATGGATCGATATATCACATATCTGATAGTTTTTTTCTAGGTTCATTTCCACGCATCTTTCGATCGCAAGTATTTCAGCCTGAAAGACGTTCGGGAAGGAGCCTAACGATAATGAGTATCTGGTGCCAGGCTCAAATACTCCAGCGCCTGCTCCAGTGGTGGTTTTTGAACCATGTGTATACCACCTAATGATGTTTTCATTGAGAGTTTGGGTGGTGTATTCCCTTTCCCAGTCTCTCCTCTTATTTAGCATCGTAGTAATAGTAGTTTGTACAAGTGCGCAAAGCGTTACTTTTCCCACGGGCGCAGAAGTTTGTGGCACGAGTCGTACGGTGAGTGCCGCAAATCCAGCGAGTGGGAAAAGTGCTTTGCGTACGAGTTGTACACAATATTTTTTCTACAACTACGTTTATTAAAGAAAAAAGTAACATATATGTATTTTATTTAACTTAAACAGAACGGTTCATAGTTACTAAAATAATGGGTAATAAATGAATTTGTTTATAATCTATAATCAATAAACTGAAATACATAATCTAAAAACAAGTTTACTTACAGAATTTTTAGTTTAAATTTAAAATTTGAACACCCAGAAATCCACTATAAAGTATTGTCAATAAAATTTGACATTGACATTTCCGTGGGCAAAGTGACATTTCCGTGCGGAAAAGTACCATAACGTGTACTTTTCCACACTCTACATTATTACTTTTCTAACGGATATCAAACTAATTAAGAAAAGGCTTGCTTTGCGCATAAAAATTTGTGTAGAAAAGCGTGTTTTGCATAGTAGTTGTAGAAAAAATTCTTTTCGATACTTACTTTCTTGATCATTTCGTCACTGAGACCAGGCTCCCTGATTTTAATACTCTCATTGCCTGAACCTTCCTTAGATATTCTAAGAATCGCCTCTTGGGCAGATCTTTCTACCACCAGGAGTAGAGATGTGAGATCTGTAATGATCTCAAGTGCCCTAGTTGGACACGTTCTCATAGCTCCAGTGATGCACACACAAGAACGCCTTTGAACTTTGTCGAGGATCTTCCTCGTGCTATACTAACTTGCTTTTGTATGCCAAACTATTGCCCCATACGTAAATGCAGGTCTCACAATCATGGCGTACATCCATCACAGTATTTTCGGGTTACAGCCCCAACTCTTACCATCTAGACTTCTGCACGCCATCAAAGCTCTTATTGCTTTACTAGCAGTTATTTCAACATGCTTATTCCACAGAAGCTTACTATCTAGGGTTATCCGTAGATATTTAACTTCTGATTTCCATTCTATGATTTCCCCGTTTAAAGATAGGGGTTTCATGACTGGAAGTGTTCTTTTCCGGGTAAATGGAATTACTATGGTCTTGTTTGGGTTAATGTTTAGCCCCACTGACAAGCACCATTGCTCAATAATTCTGACGCCCTTTTGTAATAAATCACACAAGGTGCTCTCGAACTTGCCTCTGTCTATTAGAACTATGTCATCAGCATAGCCAATACATTCGAAGCCAAGCTCCGTTAGCCTGTAGAGCAACTCATCTACTACGAAGCTCCATAGAAGGGGAGATATAACTCCCCCTTGAGGTGTCCCGCGAGTGGCTTTAACTGAGGTGGTTTGATTCCCCACCTGTGTCTCAACTATCCTCGTCGTGAACAACTCATACATCCGTTTTACAATGGTTTCATTTACTCCTCGCCTTTTTAGTGCTTCTTTGACAGACACATGAGTTGTGTTGTCAAAGGCCCCACATATATCTAGGAATGCTCACATTGCGATTTCTTTGTTGTTCAGAGTTCTCTGGATTATACAGAGCCGTCTCAGTTGATCGTCCCGCTCTGTAGGCATGCTGACGTTTATGAAGTGATATCATCTCCAGGTTCTCTGTTCTTATGTAGTTATCCACTACTTTCTCCATCTTTTTGAGTAGAAACGATGTTATGCAGATGGGTCTAAAAGATCGAGGATCAGTCCCATCTTTTTTCCCTATTTTTGGTATGAAGGTTACCCTTGCCCTTCTCCATTTTCTAGGTATTAGACCCACTGCTAGACTGCTCCTTGTAATCTTAAGCAGGCGAGGAAGAATCTCCTCTATCCCTTGCTGCAGGAGTGCTAGAAATATTCCATCCACTCCTGGTGATTTATATGGTTGAAAGGTACTTATTGCCCATTCCAACCGTTGTCTGGTAAATACTTTCTGAGCAATGTTCCAATCTTCCTTGCGGGATTTTTTGGTGTAATTCATAGCTATTTCAGTGCTTGTTGCTGGTTCACTATCTGTTAAGTGGGTTCTAAGAAAAAGAATCGATCGTTCCTCTTCACCTTCCGTATATGATCTGTCTGGCTTTTTCAGCGACATTGTGGGGTTAGTTCCCTCATTTGCCATGAACTTTTGTAGTCTGGCCACTGTGTGAGTGGAAGTGATCTTTTCACAAAAGGCTTGAAAATTAAGCCTTTTGGCATTCCTAATATCTTTATTGTACTGAGTAAGCTTCTCAGTGTACCCCTACCAATTACCGTCACGTTTGGCTCTATTAAAGAACCGACGGACCTATTTTCTGAGGTTTGACAGGTTCTCATTCCACCAAGGAACATCCTTTTCTGAACGAGCTTTTGACAGTGGGCAACTGGAATGAAAAGCTTCCATTATTGTCTCTCTGATCTGTTCGTCTCTTTGTTCCAGGTCGTAGTGCGGGTGATTTACCCCATTTACTTCGACGTGTTCCAAATTGTCCTTCAGATTGGTCTTGTAGAGAGACGAATCAGCATTTCTAGGATATCGGATTGTAGGAATCGAGGTAGAATCTCCCTCTATCCTAAATTCGATGATCCTATGGTCGGAAAGTGATGGCTCGCTCATCACCCTCCAATCATTTACATTTTTTTCTAGCAGCAACATTAACAATTGTTACGTCCAGGACAAAAGTGGAGGTTGTCCCCACGTTTAAGGTCTCAAGGTTATTTGCTAAGAGATATTCTAATAAATACTCATCTTTGGCGTTGTTGTTAGTGCTTCCCCACACGGTATTATGTGCGTTGGCATCACAACCAATTATGATTGGCAGCCGTCTGCTATTGCAGTGTCTGACCAACTCTTGTACTTCTTCTCGCGAAGTAGACAGAGGCAATGATGATGTCTCGGTCGATACCCCCAATGTTGAAGTGAACCATGATTGGAACAAGGTCCCGTGACACGTATTCTGAAACATATACCTTATGTTATTTCTTATGGTTACACAGGCACGCGGAGATCATGGTCTTTGATCATAAATCAATTTAGAATCCTTGCATGCCAAACCTTTGATTTGGCCTTCTTTGTTGATCCATGGTTCTTGGATCAGTACAATATCCAGTTGTAGTTTAGCAAACAACCTTGCAATCACGGCTGAAGCTTCCTTTGCGTGATGCAGGTTAATCTGAGCTACATTCGTGATCGTGACGGTGAATTATTATGAATGAGAGAGGCCGAGTTACTCAGCATCTATTCAACCCCCTCCTTTATCTCTCCCTGGTCCTCCTCGACCACCATGGCAATATTTTCCTCGGAGTTCAAGCAGGTTTCTTGATTTCGAGTCAGACCCTCGACCCCCAGGCTACTCCGCCCACTTTCCCGTGATGCAGAGGCGATCTCCGCTTTCCTAGTCACCCCAGCAGAGCCGGAAATCTCGGGCTGATCCAAGGTCAAGATTTCGCATTTTTCCAGAGGTTCCGGATGTGGAGGGTATCTCCATGTCCTTTGGATCCTCCGCGGGGTTCTCTTTTTTTTCAGCCCTTAGACAGGGATACGCCCAAAACGGAAGTTAAGCGCGTAATCTCCTTCCTTCAGAGCCTCCCCAGATTGGTGATCGATCCCAATCGTGAGGAAAGTTCCCTGTCCCTCTTTTTTAGAGTTCAGGATCTTCCAAGTCCCAGTAGTGAGGTTAGAGTTCTGAACCTCGACGAGTTGGAGGATCTTCTCCAATTTAATGTCGTGACTTCTTGGGAAGAACACCGTTATGGCGACTGGTTTTGGGATATCATCTTCACCAATTCAGGTCCTTTCCAAGAGTTTAATTTCGGCGCTGACCTCATGAGCCAGTCTGCCGATTCTTGCGACTCACAGTCCACCAGTATCATTCCACAAAAGAAATTGATACCTGAGGAGTGAGTCCCCTTCTTCTTGCTCTGGCACAGCTCATCCACCAGAGTGTCTTCCAGGATGGATAGCTGCTCTGCTTTCAGGATGACCCCAGGATAATCCTTGGGCATTATTCCCACCCTGAAAGCCTTATCTGTTTTAACAGTTGCTGCGTAACCAGTGGCTTGCCCGGTTACCGTTGCAGCTGTTTTTGGTTTTTTACTAAGAGGTCGATGCGGAGGAGTGACATGCTCCGGGCCTCTTTTCAGCTGTACCTTGAGGAATCGCAGGTATTTCCGCACCCCTGCTCCACTGAGGCCTTTTCTCAGTGGGTCGTCTATGCCGCCTGGTTCTCCCAGTTCTGGGAGGTCGAACGGCATACGACTTTTGTGTCGTTTGGCCTTTTTTCCCTCTGTGAGATGCCCGGATGAAGAGGTGGAGGTTTTCTCCACTATTTTTCCGGTGGAAGTTTTACTTTCTCTGTCCATAAATGGTCCCATGAGAAGCTAGGGTCATTACGGTCCACCGCTGCAGAGCCCCGCATGCAGAGGTAAGGAGTTTAATACAATGGAGTTCCCCCGGTGTTCCAAGGTCGAAACCAGTAAGGACTATTCTCCTATATAGCCACGCATTCTTCGGCCTGGTGTCCCACCTTGACTTTAGGTTTTTAATGAGGTGGTCTCCTGTTGGTCCGGGCAGTAAAGTCAAGCTCGACATTTCACCCGGCATCGTAACCCTGTGTGCAATCCCTTAGCCACGATACTACAGCTGGGGCAGGTAAAGTTGGTCCGTGGCGGGGTATTCGAGGGCTGCCAGTTGAGTTTTTAGGCACAATGAGCCCTCAGGTATTTCCCCGCAGACCTCCTCCTCATATAAAATCATCTCCTATCCGCCACCTGGAGACGCGCCGGGTTGGTGCTTCACCCCCTCCACATCAATAAATATTCCGACGAACTACGTATATACCTACTGATGTGGACCGGGCTCGATAGCTTGTAACTAAATTTTGTCAGTGTATTATAAATATGTGTATTGTGTGCTTGGCGGGGGCTACTTTCTATGAATTATAGTTTTACATTAAATGAACTTAAAGGAGGATGTAAAACAGTCCAGCAAAAACATGTTTAAAATTTATTATAATCATTACATCATATAACTAATTTTTTTAATTTTAGAAGAGATGAACGAGAACTTAGACTCAATTGTGCTCGCTTATCGTTATTAACTATGTTAAGAAGTTGGCCTGGTATTTTACATTTTTGTAGCCCCTTGGATAAGGGAGGCTTTAAGGCAATAGTTGATGTTCTGTATTTACAGCAACTCGAAGTTAGAGTAAGTATTTATTATTATATATTCGGAACTTCATTTATACATGATTTTATTATTAAATGAGCAATAATTTAATTTCTGTTACAAAACAGTTAGAATATTACCTTGTTTTAAAAGTAGGCACCAGTTAAAACAACTTCAACCAGTACAGTCGGCATAGTACATTGACTTGAATAACAAGTTGAATACTTATCAGTTCCGAATGTTGTGATTTGGAATTTGTAATGCTCATTCTCAGAAAATCTCAGTGTAAAATCGCACACCTTACGTGGACACAATGCATAACATTTAAAAAATATATATCTTTTCATAAAATGTGCCAAATTATAGTAGGTCTTCAATAAGTAAACTATAATGAGACCTGGATTCTCCATAAATTTGATTCAGTACTGTTTATTTAGATTTTCCAAATTAAGGGTGAGGAACATTATGAAATTTTTTAAAATTCAATCAAGTCTGAATGATCAATTTTATAAATGAATTTATTTAAATTTCTATTACACTATTGTGGATAAAATATGCCAGGTTACTATTGAAAATAAGCCTAACCTAACCTATCCTTTATCTATGGTGGACACCTACTCAGCTAGTAATTCTTGTTTAGATAATTGTCTTCCAAAGATGTAAATAATTATTGTGCGAAAATGTTCTTGGTACATTTTCATGTTTGTAAACATTATTTATTCAATATAGTTCCAATACACATTTTGCTCAAAGTTTTGAATTTACGTAAAGTAAAGAGAGGGGTCAATGTTGAAAAGTGACCTTTATGTGCACATATGCACAACCTTACTAATATTAAAAATTAATTTTAGGTTCATTTTCTCTCTTTTTTTCAGAAATCAGTATTAGACCTCTTGTATGAACTGCTGGGTCTGTCCCAACCAGAGTGGTCAGATGAATTATCTGTGGCGCTAAGTGCTGTTGATCCGTGTGAACCACAAGCTTCTTGGAGGCTAAGCGAAGGTTTTGTAGTGGCAGAAGGACGATCAGTTCTACCTCATTTGGCAAAAACAACCCCTAGTACAACTGATATGCATTTGGCCCTTTTGTTATACTGTTTTTTAGAAAATGGTCTTTTGGCAGCTTTGACAGAAGTAATAGCAACTAGTGACACATTTATATGTGTGAGAGCTTCTATTTTATTAGGTAATCACATATTTTGGCATTAACCATTTACAAGCTAAAATAACAAAGTCTAAATTACTTGAATATCTTACATAACACACTTTGTGGAATAATCTAATCCGTTTGGAGTCTTCAACTGTTATACATCATTCCTCCTTCCCATTCCAACACACACGAACTAAATGAGCGAATTACCGCTTTTGTGCTTCGCTCATTTGGTAAAATTTCCCATAATTCCACAAAATTTTTGTTGTTGGAGTGATTCCATTGAGATTGCCTCGAAATATGTATTTTAGGTCTGATTAAAGTTTTTAGCGCCATTAACAACTTAAAACTTCTCTTCTGGCACATTTACCATCATAAATAAGAAATACCCAGTTAGTTTTAACTGTTAGGTTACGTTCTATTACAAATCATTAATAAACTCTAGACTTCAATTGCTATGTCTGTGTTTTAATCACTTGATGACCTAACAGTATTGTACACTTTTTTATACAAAAGATTCTGCAATGCCTTCTTGATCATTATTTAGTACTTTGTGTACCTACTTTCATATGGGGAAACTACATTTTATGTTCTAAAGTCCACAACTTCTTTCTAAATCGGGGTCCACGTTGCTGACTTTGTAACTTGTGAAATTATTTCTAAAAATTCTACAAAAGTTTTGGTGGGACTTTTCTTGTGCAATTTCTATTCTTGGAAACCTGAATCATAAGCTGGTTAATTCGTAAGTTATTATATATCAACGGTTTCCAACCCATTTCAATACGTTTTTCTATTTCTATTTATTTTTCATTTTCCTGCTAGAATTTGGATCCTGCACAGATTGACAAATTATACTCCAATAAGAACTTAATATTGATTAATCAATATCTACCCATTAAGCACGTGTTTATAGCTAAATTAATAAAACACTTCAATAATATTTTCTGTTGTTGAAACTGGAGACTTAACAAAGAAGCACCTGAATGACAAGTTTTACTGTACAGCAGAAAGGAATCATATCGCAGCTAAAGATATGACAAACATGTATTCTTAGAATAAAAAACTTACATATATTTGAATTTGTTCACAAATAATTCAAAATATTATAAATATTCCATATATGTATTGTTTTCATTATAGAATATTAAGTTAATTAGATAAAACAAGTTAGAAATTTTCTTGTTAATTTTCATCTGATTATTTCAATTATTTTATGAAAATTTCTATTACTAACTTGCATACCCTTAATTAGGTGAACTTTTGAGGCTTATTCAAGTACTGCTACCTCCTGGATGTTGTAATGTTTCTCCTTCTCTTCCATCTTTATTAGAATATGCAACGAAAAGTAAACCCCAAGCTATTGCTGCAATTACTGCACTTCAGCAACTCCATATGTAAGTAATTCTTTTTATATATTAGGTATATTGAATTACAACTTTTTATTATAATTAGAGAAACATGTTTATTTTCGATCAACAAAAATTATTATACAATAAGTAACAAATTTTTTGATATTAGGTTCAAAAAATGAGGGAGTCTAAGGCCCGTATGCACCGTTTGTTGTTCTAATCGAGTTTAGTTGATCGAGATTAGTGTAACATCATTCCATTGGTACACACTATTTGTTTTCTTTGAGGGATTAGTTAAACCAGATATATTTCCGGCAACGTTGCTCTTCGGAAGAAATTTTTGTGTTATTTTCATTACAATTAGTAGTATTGGTACTTTCTGAAGTCAATCTGTCATTTTGTTTTTGTTGAAATTTTATTAGTTATTAAATTTCGCTTGAATAAATTATTGTAAATCACTCCATGAATTTTTAATTAAAAATGATCATCTCATAAAACATTCAATAACAACCAAATGGAGGGTGATGCTCATTAAGGAATATTTTAAGAAAAAACTTTCAAATTAATAGAACTATAATATAAAAAATATTGTTTATTTCATTCTAAGGAGATGATGCATTTTGGTATTGTTTTCCTACTTTTACAAAATAAAAATACATGATTTTAGATGTAAATGATTTACAAATTGGCAAAATAATTATTTATATCAGCGCTTAAATTATAATTGACATTTTCGTGTTGATTTTCCAAGTGGGACTTGTCTCTCTTGAATGATCCAATTCTTCTTGATGTATCATGGGGTAATGGAATATCATTATTTATTTTTGCAATATTATGAAGTATTGCAGTGGCTACAATTATTGTTAAAGTAGTTTGAATTTTACACCTAAGTCCACATGCTAAAGCAGGAAACCTTCTTTTCCATACACCAAAAGTATGTTCAACAATGTTTCTTGTGCGAATGTAGTACTCATTATATAGGTGTTAAGCATGTCCAACAGTATTTTGTAATGGTGTCAATAAATTCTCTATCTTCAAATTGAAAATTCGATTAACTATTATTGAAAATAGTAGCATCATATATGCGTCGAATCAGGCCATATTACTACTATATTATTAATCAGCATCGCATACAGCTGGAACAGTAATAGAAAAGTATGTTTTTCTGTTACTATATATTTCACTATCATTACCACCTATAAATAAAACAGATTATTCATTTACAAAATAACAATTAACAAGACAAATCTACCTGGAGTTTGAATTTTAATGTAAGTACAATCAATAGATCCAACAACTCGAGGAAATCTTACTATTTCATAAAATTTATTCTGGCAAGTTTGTATTTCTTCTTGAGAAGCTGGTATATTTATGAATCTATTGCTGAATCTTTCATTGGTTCATTGGAGACACACAATTGTTCCTGAAGTATATAATTCAATATTAATTATCAATAGATTTGAAAACTACACAATAATCACAAATCAATTTCAAACTCCAAATCTTGCTGAATAAGATCTAAAAGAAATACAACTGTTTCTTTGGTTAGCCTAAATCGCCAATAGAACAATAAGTTATCTATGTCCTCGAAATGATTAGGCCTTGCATATATACGAAGAGGAAAACTAAAATTGATGATATCTATAACATAATCTTCTTCAAGGAATAATTCATCCTCCAACTCCATTATTTTCAATATTCCTTTGAAATACAAAGAACAACGTAGATATGATGAATCTCACTTACAAACAATCCTTATGAGTACTATTTGTTTGTTTGTCTCTGGCTATTTGAAAATTCGAATATGAAATGAATAATATATTAGGTTTGAAATTTGCGTTTAAACCATCATTACAGTCAGATTAAATTCAAATTAGTTTAATACTGTCAAATACGACGCTACATACCAACTGCTTAAGTTAAACTAGGTTAAGCTTTAATCGAGTTTAACACACTATGGTGCATACGGGCCTACCCATTGGCAGCTTCCTTCTTAATTCACATAATTATTTATGGATAATCGGTTTTTTAATATGGGATAAATTATAAACATTTAGAACATTTTATGAATTTCTTCTTTTCTTAGACATGTTAACAAACAAAATATGCAGTAACATTATTTATGCAATAGTAATCAAGTTTAGCTGGACCATTAGATTGACTACTACAATTAATTTAACCTTTAATCATTTTCCACTACCTTACACATTTTTCAGGATTTTGGCTCTATTAAATGTTTGATCTATCTTTAATTAATAAAATTAAATTTGAAAGGAAATTTAATGAAATATTGATAACAATTTTCAAAGGATCCAAATAGCTCCCGATAGTATTAAAATTATTCAGTAAAATAATCAACTGTTAAACCAAAAGCTTTTGCATCAATTTTTAAATAATCATTTTGCAATAAATATTATATAAAATACTAACGCTTTTTTAAGGTTGATGAAACGCAGACCAGCATCATACAGCCTTCACTTAGATTACATTATAAGAAATAGTGTTCACAAAAGAAACGAACCGAAACAAAACAAGCCTTTGAAGAGTAGACATGGAAATAGTTTACAAAGAAAAATTCATCAGGTATTATGATATGTTGATATAACTATAACAGATTATCATTGAATTTCATTTGTTTCCGTACTTTGAGAAATCAGAACCATATTAATTCAAATGCAAATAAAATAGTATCCAGTAGAACAAATTATTAAAAACGCAAGAAAATCATAAACAAATTTTAATTAAAATGTTAAAAATCATAGTGGAGAGATTTAAGAAAGATCCCTATTATCCCTATAACAATATTATATTAATAATGAAAAAAAATGTTTTCGGTTCTATTCGGCCGATTGTGTTCATTTACAACCTTAGCCTCAGTTTATATGTTCTGTAAGTTTTTAAGTTATCGTGTTGACAGACCTGCATTTTAAAAAAATGGGTGTTTTGGACTCATATCATATCATCTCGAAACGTCAAAATCAACCGATTATAATATACAGGGTATCCAGGAACATAATGACATAAATTTGGGTGTGAGTAGAAGAGGTCAAAATAATGTTGGAAGTTCGAATAATTTTTTGTTATACAAGCCTTCGTTTCGGAGTTATAGGTTTTTAAAGTCTCGAAATAAAAACTATACATTGGAACATTATAACATTTCAGCGATTGATTACGTATATCAATATACTGTGTTTGATGTTATAAATGAATCTACATCAAACACAGAAATCCAGAGGCGGCTTGTGTCCAGTGGTTGACTGTAATTTCAACTGCGGCAACCTGTATAATATATAAATTTCAAAAATAAATTTTCCAATTAGTTTGCTAATAAAAACGTACTCTTGTTTGAAGTCGATAAAATGAATGGTTTAGAAGAAATTTAAATTTTTAGATCGGATTCTACCCAATAAACACACAAACGTTTTAAAAACGTAAAATATTTAACATATAACCTAACGTCTATGGTGTAGTAGTTTTTTCCTAGTAAAAACTGCTTTAGTTTATTTTTAAAATTGTAGAAATTACTGTTTTTTATATCCTCTGGGAGGATATTATAAAATTTACATCCTAGATACTCTAGATTCTTTTCAAAAAGTCCAGTATGGTGTCTAGGCACCAATAATTGACTTTTGTTTCTTGTTTTATAGTGATGAGAAGCACGCTCGGCCACATAAATCGATCTATTCCTATGAATGAAAGTACATGCTTCCAATATATATACACCAGCCAGGGTCAATATTTTGTATTTTTTAAAAAACTCCCTACAAGAATCTCTTATTCTGAGTTTTGCAATAATTCTTATAGCATACTTTTGAAGAACAAATACCCTTTGCCTGGTAGAACAGGTCCCCCAAATTTGTATGCCATATTTTAGATGGGAGTGAAAATTAGCATGATACACTGTTAAGAGTGTATTTTTACTACAATGACTGGCAAGAAATCTAAGGCTATAGCAGCTTTTCCTTAATTTGTTACACAAGTTGTCAATATGCGAATGCCAGGTAATGCCATAGTCGATAGTGACACCCAATAATTTAATATTTTCCTTAGATGTAATAGGAAATCCAGTGTTTTCAAACAATTGGCTCTGTCTAAATTGTCCATGATTATTAAACAGCACCATATTTGTTTTAGTTTTGTTTAATTTTATGTTATTCCCCTCTGTTTATTAAATGCATTGGTTGAGGATGGATGAGAAATTAGTAAGTATAACTTTTTCAGTTATGCTGCCACACGTTGATCATAAGACTCTAGGTAAGGTACTTGCCGGTTGAGAGTAGAATTGTAACAGGGAGAGTAGTGGTTGGATGTCGAAAATTGAATCGTTTTTCGAATGTTGTCGAAAGTCAAAGCTAGCATAAAACTATAAGTAGGAGTACGATTTATAAATAATTAAAGGTTGGTTAGGTATTTTTTCCTATATAACATATATATATATATATATATATATATATATATATATATATATATATATATATATATATATATAGAAAGATTAAAGAATAACGCGTGGAATATGAAACAAAAACAGAATTAGCGGGCATATCACGCAAAAGAGGTTACAGAGAATGAGTGGTAACCGTAGACATGCATGTTTCTGGCTCATTAGCCTTCATCGGTACGCATAACCAAGAAAAGGCTAATGAGCCAGAAACATGCATGTCTACGGTTACCACTCATTCTCTGTAACCTCTTTTGCGTGATATGCCCGCTAATTCTGTTTTTGTTATATATATATATATATATATATATATATATATATATAAAATTGAAAATTGAACGTCGGTGTTGCAGGTTTTTGCGGTTTTCCTGTACACTCTGTGAATTTATTCACTAGCCAAATGGACCGACGATCGACGCACCCCCATTTTTGGATTTAAAGGTTATTATAATGTCGCCGACCACCTAAACAGTCCCTGAACCACCGAAGGCAAGTCCCCGCAACTTTTCTTAAATCTCAACAATTTATCATATTCTATACACTTTTAAATAAAATGTCTCCTATACACTTTTCTTTCGAAAAATTCTCAAAACCAATAAAAATTTCAATTATCAATATTCCATTACTATTCCTCCTTAAAACTTGAGACATTCAAACTGAGCTAAGACACCCTTTTACGTCAAATTACTTCAACAATTTCTGACACCTGGCCAGGTCAACACACAACTATGTATCGGCAACGATACATGGTTCGTCTTCCACATCTAACACCCCTTTCCTGACACTTTTTGTCACGCCATCTCTCCTCACTTTTGAGCTTCGCTGCTTCCAATCAACCAACCCCTAACACCCCAAGATAACACAACCTCCGGTTACTTTCTAGCGAAAAGCCCACTCAACAACTCTCAATCCTATACACTTTTTATCAAAAGTTTCCTAGTCACTTCTTAAAAAAAAATAATTTTTTTCTAGACACTTCTAAACCCCAACCCAATTTCTCGATCAACGCGCACATATATATATATATATATATATATATATATATATATATATATAAAATTGAAAATATCACGGGGATTGCAGCCTAAATAATGTTAAATATTCTTGCTATACAAAACCGAGCGATTTCGAAAGACTATTTTTCAAGGTTGCATGTTAGAATTATAAGAAATCAAAGAAAACAGGATACATAGTAATCGCCTCCGACTTAAGTTAAAGTTAAAATCAATGCCTCAACATTGAATTAAAATGCAATAGGAAACTGAAAAATTGAAAAAGTGAACAAGTAAAAAATTGACAAATTGCAAAATTGAGTTTAAATTAACAACATAAATTAATACTTAGCTAAAATCCCTCCTGAAGGAACACATTTTGGTTTTTTTAACTTCACCACTACTACATTGTGACAGAGAATATTTAAAACTGATTCGGTTATTTCAAGTGTATCTAGTTTTTGGATAGAAAGTAATGTTTTACCATACCGGCTTTCAGTCGTATTCTCTTCAAGCGAGTTTATTTTATTATATGTCTACATACCAGGGTAGTTAGAAAATTGCAAAGTGGGATACCAAATGTTGCACCAAAACTAGCAATGAGATTAATATTTAAATTTTTTTGGATCTTGATGTCCAATTACTGTTAAAAATTTCTCTTTCTTGCAAAAAAATCTTTTTCATTCACAAAACAGTTGCCTGCTGTTATCCTTTGGTAGGTTATTTTTAACAAGGAGTTGAATATGTTCAGAGTCACCAAACAGCATGAACTCTCACTTCATCCGTCCCGTGGCTGTGAACACATCCAGGCAGTTATCGCGTGTAAAACACTTACTTACCACCAATAGGTGGTAAGTTTTCTTATCACAAGAGGTTTTCTTACAGAAAAGAAAAGAAAAAAAAATTAATTAATCAACGTCCAGTCTCTCACCCTGGAATTTAAGATTCTGAAATTGCCAACTTCAGAGGCTGTCACCCTCTGAGTAGCAAGAGTTTTTTTATTTATTAAATTTTCTTTTTTAATTTAATTATAAAAACAACCTTCAAAGAGGGAAATGGCAAGCCCCACGCCCTGTCAAGTTTGTCAGTCCCGACAGAGGTAGGAACTCCCCACAAACCTCCCCGAAATGCTGTTAGTTCAAGTTAGTACTCTCAATGCCTGGCGCTACTTGATTCAACATGTTATACTATTACTTTTTTTATAAATTAGGTTATAGTGTGAAAAAATGTTTATAGCGGAGTCGGCTGATAGTACAACGCCCGTGAAAGAAACGCCACAATTTCTCCACAGACATCCCACAACAACTAACTAAGGGAAGAATCGTCATTGCTAGCTGGGTTGACATTTGTAAAATGTAACAAATATGTATAAATCTTACTTATATCATCGATGTCAGATTTTTTATTCATAGTTAGGTCATTAACTTGGATGTGGTACATTTCTAAGAATTTACGTTTATTTCTATTTCTTTCAACTTCCAAAATCTCACAATTTCCAAAATGTACGTGATGTGTCTCATCTATTATGTGTTCTGCAAGAGCACATTTTCTTTTCCCTAACCTACTATCACTTTTATGTTGTACCAAACGATTTTTTAAATTTTGTGAGGTTTCACCTATATACTTCTTCTCACAATTCATACAAGGTATTTGATAGACCACGTTTGTACGTTGGAGGGTCTCATCTTTGTGTTTAAGCGCAGCCTTTAAACCAATTGTTCACTCTATTTCAGTAGCCCTTTTTTTGCGTGAATAACCCATGAATCTCTTTGTTGTTATATATATAAATTTTTGGAGTAGTGTATATATACATATATATATATATATATATACGCATCTGGTGGATGAAACCAAGCCCGCTATATGTTACTGACCAGTCGAAGCCCGGGTTGAGGGGGTGACTTACGGACGTATATACGATATACTTTTGGAAAATATATACAACCGTCAATACGAGCCCTAAGATATTCGAAAGATTATACAAAGCCCGATTGTATAAAAATGTATGTTCTGACGTTCTAAGCAAGCCACTACAGTGTTGCCGAAATATTATTTTATATAATAGTATCTGAAAGTTAAATTAAACAAAAGTTGTACACAGAGAAATTTGTGATAGATATCATGTGCCGTTACGGAGAGAGCAATTTTCCTTTTTCATCAGGGAGACAACCATAGTTATGAAATATACACAAGTGAAGCCCCGAAAAATACTATTAATAAAAAAACTATTTGAGGTTATGGTTTATATTTATGATAAAATAATAATAAAATATAAGGTACAAAACTATATAAAAATATTCTTAACAGAAAATTTATTCAAAACTGAGGTATGGAAAAACAAAATTAAAAAAATTGATATCAAAAACATATAGGAAATCAAAGTTTTTCTGATTAACCTTATTTCTTTTCTCGATAGCAATTGTATACAAATGTTTTAACTCGTACCCAGTTTTTATCTATGAATATTTCTTCCTTGTTAGCAAGAAACTCCGCACATTCGTGTTTCTTAGGTGCAACTTTTCTTCTGATATGGTCCTTAAAATGCTGTATCACCATTTTTTTTTCTGTTTCGGACCATCGCACCCGTCCACTTGTTTTAGTTTTTTTCACTGAAAAAGTAATAATGTAGTTAAAAAATAATCATGAATAGCTATACTGGTACATACAATTTCCTTTAGTGACTGGACAGTCTTCTTCGTCCGTACTATAATCGATATTTTCTTTTGATCGTAATTTCTGCCTACTTTTTTTAGTTTTTTTCACTGAAAAAGTAATAATGTAGCTAATAAAACATTTTGAATCATAAAATAAAAATACCTACAATTTTCTTTGGCTACTGGATAATTTTCCTCATCCACACTACAATTGACGTTTAGTTTTGATGATGGGGGAACCTCGGCAGTAGTTCCCACACACCGTGCATTTGACTGTTTAGATTTATTAGCAACTTTTTTTAATATTTTTTCGGACAGAGGCCTTCCATCATCACTTCCTTCGTTCTCTATTTCTGATTCTGTACTGTAATATACGTCTGAATCTAGTTCTATGTCTTTTAAACTTCTCCCTTTAAATTCATTCCCTTTTCCCTTTTCCAAAAGGAGTAAAATTTTTGCCACTTTTGCCCTTTGATATATATCTTGCGGTAGCCTGAAAGAATTAACCAATGTTATATGTGTTTATGAGTATCGGACGGATGGTACACTTCAATTTTCTGTTTTATTTGTACTATCAGGGGTATACGTACGTTGCGAACAAGTGAATCTGAAAAAAGTATTCAAAAATTTGTGTAATCGGAAAGTTTGATTGATTTTCATTTTTCGGTTACATTTTGTAACAGCTGTCAGTTACAGTTGTTGACATGATTTTTTAATTGAAATTATTCCTTAAAAATAATTTAAAAATCGAAAATATACCCGTTTTATAAGACGTATTATGACAACTGTTTCTTTATAGTATTTAAAACTTCGATCATGATACTACAAAAAACAAGTGTGACAATACAACGTCTTATAAAACTTGTATCTCAATATATTGTTGCGGACACTTGCAGACTTGTGTCGTCCGCACTAGTTACCAAAATAACAATTTACAATAAATGTTTCCTTTTGCAAAACGATATTAAAAAAAACTTTCAATGATTGGCTTCATAGCTACAGTGATAACACCTACCATTTTCTTTAAAAATGATATATTTTTTAAACCATTGCTCATTTCGTAAAGCAATTATTATTATAATGTTAATTGTGAAATTGTTTTGAAATGTTTTTGGATTTGCCAAAGGAAAAGTTCTGAAAAATATTTTTTATCAGGTTGATTATTACTATGTTTAGTCATGTTTTGTTTTAATATAATTGGGAATATTTACTGTTTCAATCAATATCTTATCGTACCTATAAAATTCCAAATGGGTCTTGGAAGTATGACCCATAAATGTCGCAATTTGCTCCATTTCGTTATCCTCCATACTCATTAATTGAAGTGTGGTTGCAATGTGTTTTCTGAATCGTGTTGATGTTAAGAGAGATGCCCTTTCGGCACCACATTTATGTGCAAACTTCCTCATGACGCTGGCCCCCGACATCCATCGGTCCTCAGAACCAGGATTGGCAAAAAGATAAGGATTTGACTTCGGCACAATATCAAACTCCCTTCTGACTCTCAAGAGGCAATCAATATAACGTTGTATCCTTTTTGAGAATAGTATGGGAACCGGTCTAAATCCCTTCCCACCAGCAACTACCCTTTTGAATCTTTTGCTAAGCAGCTGCTCCACTTTAGTAAGGGAGTCCATAAAGGACTCCTGATTGACAGTGTCCGTATTTGCATTATAATTTGCGATCATCAAGTATTGAATCTCCCCTACTCGCTTGCGGTTGAACATTAAAGTTTCCACCAGAACACACTCTGTTAGAATTTTGTAATTCCTGTTTATATTTAAATTACTTCTAAGCTCTGTGTACGCACCCTCTGCAAGCCTATTGACGTATGTATTAAATATCTGTATGTCGCTGTTCAAAGGTAATTGGACTGGCTTCTCCCAATGTCTTTCTTTGAGGGTTTTTAGTGCCAAACTTGATATCTCATTGCACCAGTGCCCTTCAATTAGTTTTTTTAAGTCTTTGATTTGGTTTTTTTTCTGTTGTCTGTCCGTCCATTGAATATTAGGAAGTTGCCTGTTCTCAAGAACTATTTTGAGCGCAACATTGCATAAAACTTTTAAATTTGTTCCCATATGCATGGCAAGTGACGGTGCATCAAAACTTTTGTCATTTGGATTATAGCCACTAATCATTTTTGTGGCTGATAGAAATGATTGGAAATACTCAGGTTTCAATGCATCAAATAACCCAACTATTTCATGGTTCACTGTTTTCAGGGCAATTAGCAGTCTGCCCAACTCCCTCATTTTATTTGAAATAACAATGGCTATTTGTTTTCTTTTATGCCTATTTAGCAAGGATTCCGCGTATAAACAGACTAATGGGTCATTTTTAGCAGTAGAACTTATATTGTCGGGTCGCATTATGTTGAATACTTCTTCTTTTATTCTGGACGATTTTAAGAAATCATGATTTTTTGACATTACAGATGCCATAAACGTTTGTGATCGCGTCAAACAGTTTTTACCGGCATTTGTCACATCACTTGGTTTATTCTTGCATATTTTAACATGCTTATATAAAAGATTTTTTGTGTAGTAACCTAAACAGTAAGTACACACAAAATATTCAGTGTTCGGATTTTTAGAAGTTCTCATAGGTTGAAGAACGTTTTTCTCAGTTTTCATGTAAAAATAACCCTGTTTTCGTAATGAACTTACAAGGGCTAATCTCTCTTTACTTCTAGGTTTGAATTTTTGGATTGCAATGACTTCCTTATTATCCTTATGCCGTCTGATAAGATGTCTGGGAAAATGAGTCGGAACATCCTCGTAGCATATAGGGCAGATGGTGGGCCTTTCCCTAGCTGCATTCTTCTTTTTATAGTGCGATTTATAATCCTAAATTGAAAATATTGAATAAGAAAAAACTAATTTACATACGCACGCCGATGAATACTTGCCAATACTGAAGGTGTTATTATTGGAGGTAGTGCTGCTTGTGGTTCAAGTGGTAATAATGCTCCACTTGTTGAAGCTTCATTTAACTTTTTTCCTTCGATATTTTCTTCTAGCACTGTTTCTTGAATATACTGCTAAAAATGTACAAATTTAAAATTCACAAAAAGTTACAAATTCTATTGCATTTTAACCGAGTGAAAGAACACTTCGTAATATTCAGCGGGTTTGCAAAGGCTTGTAATAAGAAACTATCAAATTTAGACCCTAAAATTGCAGATTTTTGGAATCAGCCTTTCATGAAGAATTTGACAATGAAAGAATATAGAATTTGAAATAATGGAGTTTTGGTTAACTGCCGTTCAAGCATAACTGGAAATTGCACAATAGTGACAATTGTTAAATTATGCAGTTTTTTACCCCCGTAATACATTTTTTGAAGCCGAGAGTTTGAGTGGAAGAGGGATTTTTTTAACAACACGAAACTACGAATGTTACACATACTTCATAACTTGTCCTTGCATCTGAAACTGCATCCGAACTATTCATATAATTAGACGATCCATTTGACAATGATAGCGGGACATATTCAGAGCCAGAACTCTCGAAATCGATGAATTCTTCCATCTCTTTAGCAATTCGTTCCTGTTCAGAATCAAGTTCCGATTCATTGTCACATTGGTCTATTGGCGAGATCGATTCCCTTGGGGTTACCTCAGGGCCTGAAAAAGTTGAAATATCTGAAGGTATAAAATCCAGAATTAAGAATTGTTTATTTTTTCTGTAAAATTGCAAATAAAATAGTTTTGCTTCTTGTTAAGTAAATTCAGAGACATGGTATTCAGGGTGTTTCACGGTGAATAGAAAATTAGACGTATCTCGAGAACCGTTTAAGAATCATTCTGAAATTTTGGTCATGGATTATTTCAAATGGAGTACCTTGCATATTATTAGATATTTCGAATACCTATTGAATTGTGAGTATTTTTTCCTAATAATTCCTTATAGCTATATCTCCAACCGTTTTAGAGATATAAATTTATTTCCGACTATTGAGAAATCACGTTTTCCTCTGAATGCAAATCATCGAGTTAAATTAGGACTATTACTGCAAAAGATCATGAGGTATTTTTTTCATGGAATAAATCTCAGTTTTAGCATACAGGGTAGCTCAAAAGTTAGTTGCTATTTATGAATCATGAAAATGAACGTAAATAATTTTTTTCAAATGGAAACCATATTTACAAATAAATAATTAATAAAAAGTAAGGGTTTCCATTTGAATAAACTGATCGGTCATTTTTATGAGACATAAAACAAACTTTTGAGTTACCCTGTATACTAAAACTGAGATTTGGGTACACCACATTCACTTATGTCTGCTACCAAAATTTCAGTAAGTCTTATGTCCCATCCACCGTGACACACCCTGTATATAACCTTAAGTTTTTACGCAAAATTGGTAAATTCGAATGGCTTTCAGACATTTGTATGGAAAATGGGAACAATTTCCTGTTTTTTTGCGAAATTAGTATATTTGTTATTTACGTACTGAAAATTGTAGCAAAATATATTGAGCAGGACTGATTTCAGTAGATATTATGTGCTTTTGAAAGACAATTCAATGAAAAACGTACGCTACGTGAATGTTTTGTACAAATTAATGTATCTGGGGAAAAACTAGGCCTAGAAATATAGCAGATATAATGTTCCAAATTTTAGGACCCAAATCTTTATATTTTTTTAGTCCTTAAAAAGTTGATTCCGTTGAAATTTGTCATTTTTTTCCTTTATTCGTGTTTTCGATGTATTTATTCTGTATATAGAAATGAATATAAATTAGAAAACTTTGAAAACACACTTTAATTCAAATGAAGTAAAAAAAGTAATATGGGTGACAGATTTGTTCAGTAACAGATTCTAACATTTGTCACGCAAGCAAGCATAACTATGTGTATTCAAACTGTAAATATTACGCGGCAACCATTTGAATATGTTATTCACAGAATAATCTACGTCCACCTATCTACAGAGATTTTTTAATTTTAGTGTATAAGCTTATTTCTAAAGGTTATTGTTTTTAGTCATTCCGTAAATATCAAAACTCGTTCACATCAATGAATTCTTGAATTTTGAGCAGAAATTCGTCATTTCTGACCCCACAAAGCCATTGATATCTTTATTGAATAGAATCAAATCACAAAAATTTCCCTCCTTCTTGAATCTTCCATTTTGGAAAAAAAACATTATCCCACCACAAAAACTTTTACACATTTTTTAAAGAAGTATACCAGAAATAATAAAATTGTCCGCCACCATGAATTATTGAGTTTTTACAAAAATCATAATCTTTGACCCCTAGAAGCCTCTTGATACCAATTTTCAGTAGAATCTGACATCTTGACATTTTGAACAAGAAATTTTTTATCTAACTCACCAATAACTCTAAAATAGAATCGAATTGTACTATATAACACAAAACTCGTCCGCCATATTAGAGCAGCCATCTTGAATTCTAAAATATTATCTCCGACCCCGTACCAATGAATAAAATCGGGCCATAAATCACACGGCTCTTCCGTCATATTGTTTTTTTTTCTTGTAATAATGTCATTTTGCATTTTACAACTCCTTAATTTTCATTATATTATTCTACTGATTTCATCAAAAAAGTTATACTTATCGAAGTTACTATAAAATAATGAATAACTTACCTGCAACAGGAACCTTATCAAACACCATCTGTAACATTTTTGCTCCTCTGGTGTACATTATTTTTATAATCACAATTCAGTTATTATACAAACACACCTGTGTACTACGAAACCCGCCCGTCTTTTCCATTTTTGTAGTGATTTAAAATATTAAGCTTGTATGTTTCGTCCTGCAATGCTGCCAAATGTACAGGCTTCGGATAATACGCGGAACTGTCTGGGATTCCTGTAATCCGTATAATATTTACAAACCGTATATATTTATACACAGAACTACTCATGCGCCCTCTACAGGAGATAAAGTGAACTAAACGTGTATATTTTGAGATATTAACCACCATTACGAAGCCCGGACTATATTAGCCGTACAAGGTTGCCTACTCATTATTAAGCTAATGGGAACGATATACACGGAGAGTTTTAGGAAGCCCGAGACCGGGCTTCGCAAACTTGCATCGGGCTTGGTTGAATCTGTCGTGTGTACCGTTTTGGGCTTTGTAATGGGGGTTAATACGTCTATATATATATATATATATATATATATATATATATATATATATATATATAACAACAAAGAGATTCATGGGTAATTCACGCAAAATAAAGGGCTACTGAAATAGAGTGGTAACCGTGGACATGCATGTTTCTGGCTCATTTTGCCTCTTTTATATATATATATTTATATATATATATATATATTTATATATATATATATATATATATATATATATATATATATATATATATATATATATATATATATATATATATATATATTTATATATATGTTATATAGGAAAAAATGCTTATGTTTAATTGATGTTACGCAATGTCAAACATCAGATTACGATTTCCGTATTTTCATGAGAACGATGCTACGTTGCGTTTTTATAAAATAAACACATTAGGTAACACAAATATCATGTTATAGAAAAATAATGATTTCTGCACTTTCATGGGAGCGACGCTACATCAAGTTCTCCATGAAAATAAACGCTGACGTTGATTTAACAAAATCTATAAATTCTTTGACTTTATGTAAAATAGTTAGTTACAATTATAATTTTAAACTATTAATTCTTTTTTATATAACATAAAACTGTGTAACTCAATAAAAATTGTTTTTAAAAAGTTTAATGTGAATATAACATATATATATATATATATATATATATATATATATATATATATATATATATATATATAACAACAACAACAAAGATATTCATGGGTAATTCACGCAAAATAAAGGGCTACTGAAATAGAGTGGTAACCGTGGACATGCATGTTTCTGGCTCATTTTGCCTCTTCAGCACGGCATAACCAAATAAGGAAGAGGCAAAATGAGCCAGAAACTTGCATGTCCACGGTTACCACTCTATTTCAGTAGCCCTTTATTTTGCGTGAATTACCCATGAATCTCTTTGTTGTTGTTGTTAACATATCACGCGATATTCCTACATCTTCTTTTATATATATATATATATATATATATATATATATATATATATTATAATATATTCTATGTTTTATTAATATATTTGCCCCACGTTTGGGTGACAAATTATTATATTATGATTTTATCTATATGGATTTTTTTTTATTTGTTGATGTCACAGTTTATGATTGTAACTATACTCTTGTGAATATCCCTTTACCACTGAATATAACCTATTGAAATTTTTGACAGCAGTTGTCAAATTAATATGCCCGGCTCAGATGAATATTAAATTTTATATTGTGAAAGATAAATCAATACACAATCGACTTACTCACTCTTATCTCAGGGAGGGATCAAAGATTTCAAATAATAATTCAAAGTTTTAAAGAATTTTCCAAATTACGTATTACGCTATTCCAAATCTAGAGTAACTGTTTGTTCAATATACTACAAGACAATTAAATTATCTTATGACATATATGATTTTACTGTCAGGAAATTAACCAAATGTCACTTATTATATCAAAATTTCTATAGCCTGAAAATTATCAAATACAATGAGAAATGAATATGAAATGAGTACCAAAGAGTGATTGGAATTCAAATTTATATAATATATTATCAAATAACAAATTACAAGAAATTAGAACTTTTCAAAAATATTATAAACGCAGAAACAAAGATAGAATTTTCTATCAACCTTAAAATTAAGACAACCTATAATTATAAATCTACTCGCTAAATAATTTATCAAAGTTCAAAATGCTTGATTATATACTTGATGTATATCAATGTCAAAATACGCAAATTTCCGTTTAAATTGTCTATTCCAAAATTATCTTCGTTTGACGTTGAATTTTATTTGAGTAACGTTACTGTAATTTCAATCGAATTTATTACCATAAGATGCATCTAATTTTGAAATAATTTTAATAAAGGCCTATTAATTCTCGAGAAATAATGTAAATAAACTGGACAGGACTCACCAACTAGGTACTGGTTAACTCGTTCGTATTCCAAACCGTGTTTTGAATTCAGGAACAACTTTCTAAATTAATAATTTAGGAACAACTTTCTAAATTAATAATTTAGAAATCGGAAAATCACCCGCACTTTATCGATGCAATTCGTTGCGAATTATACACGCACTGGCTTTACAATGCAGGATTTGATGATCTGATAATATTCATATAAATTACTATGATATTTTTAAATAAATTTGAGGCAAGTCTTATTTCGATGTTGCCTCGTGGGAATATCAAAATCAACTCACTCAACTTTCTATATAAATAATTCTCCTCTCCTTTGGTTACCAAAAAATTCTTTTTTTTTTTAAATACAAACACGTTTTCCTATAACAAAGAGAGATTTTCATTATTTTAATATAATTGCAATTTTGCTAACAGACATCTGTATTCTTGTTTTCAAATCGTTATAAAGTATATTCTGCATTAATGTCATCCGAAATTGAAATGTCAAAATTTATTTGTATATTGAAACTTTAAAATTATTGATAATACAGTGTGTAACACTAGTATTACATCCAAATATGCACATTTTTCCTTATTTCAATATTTTCTTTAGAATTTAGATAGAGGATATGTATTAATATATATATATATATATATATATATATATATATATATATATATATATATATATATATATATAGCTGTTAAGCTGTCGCCTGCATATCATAAATGGGGCGACCTGGCCTCCACGTGAATGCTTAGTTTTAATTTTAATCTAAGGGTATATTTATAATTAGGGGAAAGTTTAAAATACGTTTCTCAAATGAGGAGTAATACTTTTAAAAAAAAAAAGTATATATATTATCAGTACCCAAAATATAAAGCCGCCTCCATGTTACCATATATAAAGAGTCATAGACGCGTCTAACTTGCCTCCAACAAGGTTGCCACTTTTCAATCATTGAAGAGTCGAATAATCAATAATTATGGCTATAACTGTGGGTCAGTGAGCCAGTGTAGGTGTTTTTATAACCTACTACTATTTTTTAATTTTGGTTGTTTTGTTCAGAAGCAGAGCCATAGGTAAGCTACATTTTATATTTACTTTAAATTGGTATAATTCATTATTTATTGTTTTTTAATTAATTTGAAATATTTGTGTAAAAATGAGGAATTTATAAAATCAATATTTAAATTTGATTTAAACTCGTACCTATACAATTTTCTTGAAAAGATAACTTTCAATGCAATATCGTTTTTCCAAAATTCTGAATATTTTTGAAGAATTTCGTATTCAGAAATCAATTTATTGAAATATAGGCGTAAACATTTTTTTGTTATTATATCAAAAAGTACATTTAGGTGATCATTTATTTTTTCTTTTCAGAAAGTTATCAACATGAATGTGTGTATATGCATTTACATAGCAGCTTTACTAAAATTTACTAATCCTCAACTTGCAGCTATTGGAGGAGTATCCGCACCGCCACTGCCACCACCACCGTCGGAAAGAGGTTTCCAGTTACAATGTAGTGATCAGTTTGCTTATGCAGATACCAGTTATCCAATTTTTTTAAGGGGATGAGCAAAAGTCGCCTATTCTCGAAAAAAGTGAATTTATTCCGTAATTTAGACCCTCACTGCATATAAAAATACATAAATGTAGTTGAATATTGAATTGAATAATTTTAGCTTAAATTAAAGTAATTTTGAATCAATCATATATGTTATGTAAAAATTTGGATTTTTTTTCCAAATTGGTCTGAACGATCCTGAAAGGAAAACAACTACTCCTAAGATATATGCCTGTCGTAGCATAAATCTCGAGAAACGTTCTGAACAATTTGGAAGATTTTTTCAAATACATGAGATGTAGAAGCATAAAACTTGTTGACATAATCATCCGTCACGTCAATAAATTATGTGCAAAAATATTTATGTATTGGCCTTTTAATAAAATAAATGAAATTATTGTTTTTTTCTTGAATTGGTAACTAAAGTTTTTCTAAACATATTACAAAAACATTTTTAATTCAAAAGTTATGATTAAAATTTTAATACATGTATGAGAAAATTCCGAAATTCTGATAGGTATATGCAAAACCTGATAGTAAATAAATACATAATTTAAAAATTGCTTTAGGTTACGATTTATTACATTAGAATAACTAAGTAGTCTTTATAAATTTAAAATCATCGAACATATTCCGATGTCTGATATAGGTACAATTAATGTGTATTATTATTAAGAATTTTGCGTTTCAATTAGAGTCACTGATTCCTATTTAGGCAGCCTACGAGTAAACATCGATTATCGGTCGTCTAAATAATCCATTTACTAATTACGAGTTTTTATTCCTTTTTACGACGGTGTTGTGAAAAAGTTAATGACTATATAATGTGAGATTCTACATCTTATGTGAATGAACTTACAAAAATACATTTATAAACAGATAACTTCATCAACTGAAGAACCTAGTTTTCACCAGTGGCGGATCATTAACACAGGTAACTGTTATTTCCTATCATTCCCAAGAGTCTATCTAGGACTCTTGTCCTTTTACTCTGTAGAGGTTTTGGTATCCAGGACCTCTTACAAAACTGGATCAAACTGAAACACAACCTCAAAAATCTTATGTAGCCGCTGCTCAAAGAAAACCCCCCTCGCCAACTTTTCCTAAAAGAGAACAAGCAATTGTTATGCATACTATCCCCGATACAGCTCTTTTTGAATACATAAAAGCTATTGGTGAAATCGTCAATACAAAAAATGTTACCTTTGCTTCTAAAATATCGAACAACCGTGTGTGCATTTATTTAAGTTCCACATCTACCGTCGATAAATTACTCAAAACACACGATAGCATATCTGTGAAATCAACTATTATCCCTATACGAAGACTTATTACACCAGCCAAACAAATCCTTATATCCAGAGTATCTCCTACTATACCACATTCTATCATTGAAAAATCACTCGAAAACATAGGCCTTCAATTAGCCTCCCCTGTCTCATTTTTGAAATGTGGTGTACCAGATGACAACTATGCACACATTATTGAGTTTCCGAAGAATGACTTTTGTTTTACCAGATTCGGATAATTTTTCCTTGCAAACGTCTCTCTTAATAACACATGATAATACTCCTTATAGAATTTTCATCTCCACTGACAAACTGGAATGTTTTCTGTGCAAACAACCCGGCCATACTGCCGAGGCTTGTACTAACCTTCGCAGTAATCCTATCCAAAAACCATCACTGCAAACAAACGATTCACTCCCAATGTCTTCTCCAGTAATCGCATCTGAAATTTCAACTCCCATTGATGATCAAACTAATACAAAGTCAACGGACCAAGGACAACTCCCCAATTTCGACTGTTTAACTCATGGTCAAAAAAGAGTTCTATCCTCGGCCAGCAACACGGAAACTCCTCCTCAACTTTCCCCCTCTTCAACGCCCACAGAAAACCAAATGCCTCCCCCATAATTTTCATTATCCCAAAAGATACCTAAGCCTACTTTAAAAAAACCTAAAACATCTCCCAATGAAGATTCCATACTGACAACCAGTATCAATACTGCATTACACGATCTCTTTAAAAATAAAACGACTGATCTCATTCTCACTCAAACCCAACTGACTGTCTTCTTAGAAAATTCATTTGGCAGCTCAGACCCATTCAACGAATCTCTTTCCTTTATTACAAATATTCAAACGATTTATCTCTCCTACGCTCCAAAACCAAAGAACGATCCCTTAAAAATCGAATCTCGAGAATTCAAAACAAAATAAAACATCAACTTAATGCTGAAGATACATCCGATGATAAAAGCAGCTGTACATCTGTAAATCTAACTGATGATGAGCTAAATAAACATCAGTACCAACACAATCAACATAAGTACACACAATTACTCGCAAAGCATTTTTTTGTCTCTTTTAAATATCATTAAACTTCAAGATAATACAACGGAATTGTGACGGTTTCATTCCACGTCTGGAGAGAATCCAACAACTTATATCCGAGCAAAACATCCAAATACTATGCCTCCAAGAAACGAACTCAAAAGTCTCTAAACTCCCCCAATTAAAAAACTTTGAAGGCTATCACTACATATGTGAAAAATGCAATAGAGCTAGCGGTGGTACATCTATATTCACCTCTAACAAACTATTCTCATCGCTATTGCCTCTTACCACCGATCTTGAAGCTATAGCAGTAACTATTTGGTGCCCAAACAAACTAACTGTCTGTAGCATATATATTCCACCTAACTATTCGCTTACAGAAGTGGAATTAGTAAACCTCATCCATACATACTAGTAGGCGACCTTAATGCTCATATTAACCTATGGGGATCTAATTCAACATCTGGCAGAGGAAGAACCATCGAGAATGTAATAAATTGCTCTAGCCCATGTCTACTAAACACATGATCCAATACTCATCTCAATATTTCCTCTGGGTCTTTCTGTATGTGATGTAGTTTCATTTATAATGTCAAACTCAACATATTGGTGTACGTAATCAATCACCATAGTGGGACTTTGACCGCTTGAGTTAAACTAAAATTGCCATTTAGTGACAATTAATGACAGTTTTCTCCAAAATGTCTGTTTTTACAGAATATGACGAAGGAGGTTCTCTACACAAATTCCGATTTAAACATTCAAATTTCTCCTAAACCGTTCATTTTATCGACTTCAAACAAGAGTACGTTTTCATTAGTAAATAGATTGGGAAATGTATTTTTGGAATTTAGATATTATACAGGTTGTCCATGTTAAAATTATTGATTGTTAACCACTAGGCACAATCTGCCTCTGGATTTATGTGTGTACATATTGGTGTACATAATAAATCACTAAAAGTTTATAATGTCGCAATGTATAGTTTAGAAATTATGTCTAAACATCAGTTCGCATTTATACCCAGTACGGTAAGGACATTAGTTCTGTGTGTCGAATATAAACCGGTATAATTAATATTAATAAAATACTTTTGAGTTGGATTTTGAATTTTATTATTAGTGAAAATAACAGTGTGGCAGTAATATTGACCATGGAAGACGATTCTCTCCCTGATAAAGGTGGAACAAGCAATAACAATGTAAATGACATTGGAAAAGTAGAACTGACTGGTAAAGAAAACAACAATCAACCAACAATCGGTTAATCGAAAATGTAATTAGTGATAAAAACAACAAAAAAGTAAGGTCTTTAATTTACAAAAACCAAATTAATATTCCGATATTGTTTATGTATTCATTGAAAGGGTCAATGATAAAAATATTGGCAAATTACATTCCATGGAGGTCATATCCTACACAAAAAACTTAATATTCAAAACAATGAAAATTGATAATGTAGGCAAAAATCGAATTAAGAGTTCAAGTTAAAAGTATTTCAGATGCTAATAAACTTGTTACTAACCCTGATCTGATCAATGATCATTTAAAAGCGTACATACCAAATAATTTACTAAATAGAAAAGAAGTAATAAAAAATGTAAATACTACTTTTGATGAAGAATATTTATTCCCTAATTTTCTTTCTGCTATAACTATTTCAGACATCAATAGAATTAAAAGAGTAATACCCTGTAATAATGACACAATTTTAGTACCAAGAAAATCTGTAATTGTCATATTTGAGGGTAATAAGCTACCGTCAGTCATATTCATAAATTATGTAGCATGTAATGTTGAACCATATATACATAAAGTTACTCAATGCTTTAAATGTCTAAAATACGGTCATGTAGCAAAACAGTGTCGGAGCACTACATTATGCATAAATTGTGGAAAAGATAAAGTTGATACGCACGTATGTCGCGACCCACAAGACAGTTATTGCATACATTGTAAAACTAACACGCATAAATCAATATCCAAAACTTGCTCCACTCATATCAAACAACATGAAATTAAAAAGAAGATGGCTGAGGAAAACAACATTTTTAGAAACTAAATGGATGAATAACAATAACCAACAATAGATTTCAGACACTACCGACATTAGATGAACAAGAGTTCCCCTCTCTGCCAAATCCAAACGCCATACAAAGAAAAAGTAATACCTGCTTCTCGACAACTACAGCAAGTCCTCAGTGCACAAAATTTTGGAAATAGCTGATCCGTAACACAGTCAGAATTAAATGGTCAGAAAAAACGAAAAGCTTCCTCCCCCATTACAGAAGTCGATGTTCCATCTATGTTTCCATTCAGATTCGGACATGATAAACCAATTATGCACCCTTCTAGAAACAATCCTAAGAATTCCGACACTCAAGAAGATCTACCAGAAAAAGTTTTAGTTACAATACAAAAGGTCCTTAGTTTAATAAACTTACTGAAGAACTTACCTCATCGGATGTTAAACATATTAAGAAACGTGGTTTATTAATCCAAATAAAGCTTATACATTTTCTGGTTATCATATTGTACATAGAGATAGACTTGATGCCACTGCTGGAGTGGCAATACTAATAAAAAAACAATATGAAATACAAAGAAAAGGTTATCAAGGATATCAATGAAAATATGCAAGCTTGTGCAGTTCAAATAATTGGCGGAAACTTCGGTCTTACATTTATTGTCCACCAGGCGCTAAAACGAGTACACTAGACTTGGCGAAACTCTTTGAATATGCAGATCAGTCTACTTTAATTGGAGGTGATTTCAATGGACATCCCGGATTATGGGGATCTTACAAAACCAATCCATCAGGAACAAACATTGTAAATGCCTCAAATCAATCCAATAACATGATATTATTAAACGATGGATCACAACTAGGATATCAAGAACAACCAGTAAGTCGGCGATTGATCTAACATTCGCTACTCCTGATATTGTGAATGAAATTCATTGGCAAGTGGTACCAGACACCTTAGGGTCAGACCATTATGCTATTCTAATTAATTTTCATTACTCAAGCTTTCAAATAGAAACGATAATATATCCCACTACAAAATGGACACTAAGAAAGCTAACTGGCAAAAAATATAACTCAGTTTCTCACAGCTATTTGAAGGAAATTCCGGAAATTTTAGTTACATAAATCAAAAATATGAATATGTCATGAAAGTTATATAACTTTCAGTATCTGTAGCCATACCAGTGAAAAAAGAAATGTTTTAAATAAACAAACCACTACATTGGTGGGATAGTGAATGCAATTGTACAATAGAACGCAAAAAAAAGAAGTTAGTGTATATAAATGTCTAAATTCATCGGAGAATTATATTATAGTCAACAAATAAATTGCTGCAACAAAACAATTCCTAAAAATAAAAGCCAAATAATATTGGATTACTTTTTGTAATACATTAAATAAAAGTCCAGCCAGTACAGAATTATGGCAGCAAGCTAAAAGAATGCAGAAAATCACAACAAAACATGCAAAAATTTCGATTGGATTGAGGAATTTATGAATAAAATCGCACATTGCTCAATACATCAAGATTTTACAAATATTAATGAAGAAGATCATGTTTATGCCCTGAGGGCGACGTCTTACGAACCCGAGGACCTCTGGCTCGAGGGTATACACATCTGTTTATGCCCGCGGTACATACAGACTTTTATGTCATACTAGTTCGTTATTTCAATCCAATCTCAATACAAATCAGTATTTTAAAAAATGCGGTTTGAATTAACAACATTGCCATTTTATCATAGTAGACACTATCGTTGCTAGGTGAATGTTGACAAACGTAAATGTCATAAAATCATAATCATTTTTATATGTGTCAATGTTAGAAGTCAAAATGAACGAAGATTTTGGAACTCCTGACGAAATTATTGAAAAAGCAAAGAAAGCAACTGAAAATCTGTTGCCAAAAAGTCTAAAGAAGCTTACGACATGGAATACGAAAAATTATTAAATTGGACGCAAGAAAACTACGTAAAAGATGATAATGAAACTGTGTTGCTTGGATACTTCAGCGATCTCGATAAAACATTTTCTCCGAGTTCCTTGTGGTCCAAATATTCCATGGTAAAGAAGACTTTAATAGTAAATAAAAATATTAACATTGCTAATTACCATAAGATAATGGAATATTTGAAGCAAACTTCAAAAGGCTACAAACCAAAGAAGTCTAAAATTCTGTCTAGAGAAGATGTTTTAAAATTTATGCATAAGGCACCGAACGAGACGTTTTTAATGTTCAAAGTTGCATTAATATTTGGTGAATGTCGACGACAAGAACTTGTGAACATGTTAGTTAAATCGGTTTTTGTGGTAAATGTACCAGAGACAAAGACCGATAAAAAACGCAATTTTACCATTATAGATGAGGGTGAAATGAACAGTTTGAAGCTAATAAGAGATTATATGTCACTACGGCCACGTGGTTGCTCAGAAATAAGGCTTTTTCTGACCTATAGACAAGGTCGATATACTGTACAGCCAGTAGAAAAAAACACGTTTGGAAAATATCTAGGTTTAAGTGATCCTGAGAAATATACAGGTCATTGTATGCGTCGAACGTCAGTAACTGTTCTTGCAGAGGCTGGAGCCAGTATAACCACATTGAAGCGCCATGGTGGATGGAAGAGTATGTCGGTTGCTGAAGGATATTTAGAGGATAGTTTATCTTCAAAAAATGAAGTTTCAAGAATGCTGGCTGGTGTACCTTCCGGATCTGGCGATTCGGTACCGAAATTCGATACTCAAACAATGAAACATGAATCGTTTGTTGCAGGCAACTTAACTATCACCGGATCTTTTTAGAACTGCCAATTTTATGTTAATTCGTCAAAATAATGTTCATCGAATATTTACATATATTACTATATTCCGTTTGTAATTTCATTAATAAAGGTTATTAAATAAGTCGAACAAAAAATTATTTCTCTTTATGCCCACACGGGCATAAACTACGACATTAGATAGTTGATAACTAAGTAATAAAAACACAATAATGAACTAGTATGACATAAAATACATTTTGCATATATGCAACTGTTTTTTCTAAAATAATATTTTCTGCTGGATAACTTCTTTGTCCCGGTTCTAGTTCGAATTCCTTTACATTTAGGCGGAGCAGCTTTAACACAACTTTGTATAAGGTATTTTTGTCGCATATAATTCAGATTCCAATAATTGGAACAGATTAATTCTCTGTCCTCTTCAGAGAAAGCAATCGAGCATTTGAAAAGGTAATTTTGGCAGTCGATTTCCCTTGGCACTTTGAGTGATCTTTGAATATTTTTACACGTATATTTTGCCGACAGACTTTCCCGCTTTAGTTTTAGTTTAGTTTAGTTTTTCCAGTTTGTAGGATTTCTTTTTTCCCAACGGTATCTTTTATCACAAACTTCGTCGTTGTTTGAAAAACTTTTATTTGGTAAGTATTCATCACTGCTGCCACATTCAATGCTACTAGATGAAGATCTGCTTGCCTTTGCAAGTAGATCCACCGTTTTCATTCGTTTGTCATATCGTCGAATTTTCTTGGCCAGTGGTTCACCACTGTCGCTATCGGTGATTTCTAGAACAAAACACAGAAATTAAACACAGTTAAAGGTAGAAACTTCAGCGACAAGTCTATCATTAGAAACGTTCCAATCTTTTAGAAAGCTTGTAAAAAATTTACTGATCTTCAGTATTTTGAATTTTAACTGGTAGGTTGGGTGAGACCCCACGGAATTGTAAAGGGTGGTATGGTAGTGTTTCAGGGTGAATAAAAATATCGAACATTGTATTTTGCATAATTGATTCTTCAATTCCTAAAAACACAAAAGTTTACAAAATTGTATGTTTATAAAATTTAAAATGAAATTAAAACAAGTTTCGTTTTATAAAAGTCACACAAAAACTACCTTCATCATGTCGGTTCAAATTATCCTTGTTCTTTTGGGGTCCATTTGATTTATTTGGAATATTTCGATTCTGTGCTGTATCCTGTAGAAAAACAGCTAATTATTATATCATTCAAAAATCTAGGTAAATAATAACGCTTCTGCTCGTCTATTATTTTTAATTTTTTATAAATAAAAAATGTTTACATCATCTCGAATTTTTGGACCACTCTTTATAGTTTAGTATTAGCAAATGTGCCTTTTTGGCTCAATTAGTCACATACGTAACTAATTGATCTTGTATTCCAAATCAGTGTGCATTATTTTTTCACAAAAAACGGTTCCAGTATGTTGCAGTGGAGGCTTTTTTTTAACGTTTTAATTGTCAAGGTCAATATTGCTGAATATTCTATATTTAAAAATCAAACTGGACAGTAACATTACGTTATGAAAGTACTATTCTACATATAGGGCGTGTTTATTTAACAAACAAAGTAAAACCTACGAAAAATAATAAATAATTTAGGTGTTAACATGAAAACTAGCCTCAAAAATTATTTTTAATATATACCTTCCCTATCAACATGTTGTATCGTATTGTTCTTGCATGCCAACAGACAGAACTTTCCTCTGGAACCCATTGTAACCATAATTTGCATCAACTGACTTTAATATTCAATATAAACAACAATTATTTACAGAGCAAACAAAACAAATGCCGCAATGTCAACAAACAAGTTTAATCATGACCAAGACACTGCATACGTCAAATGTGATTCGTCGAACTACCTTAGAAAGTGACCAAGTCAAGATAGTCATTTTTACGTGATATCTCTTATAAAATATGGATGATCAAGTCAAGATGGTCATTTTTTCCTGTAATATTGTAAGTGCTATGGACTTGGTCGAAATTCGTAGTGTGGAAAATATTTCAGTACCGACTTGGTCAATGTTTCCTCGCAAGATAAAAATTATTTGTGGTCTGGCTATTCAATAACGAGACTGCGCGCCCTAGACGGTTTGAAACGAACGTGTTTTTTTCTCGTGACGAAAAACAGGAGCAAAGTATCAATCTCAAATTTCTCGTTAAATTGAAAAGAAACTCCGACTGAGTGCTATAAATTGTTGCAAGACGCCTATGGGGACAATTCTCTATCTCGTTTCCGTATTTTTGAGTAGTGTAAGCGCTTTAGTGAGGGCCGAGAGAGCACTGAAGATGACCAGTGCCCAGGTCGCCCTGTGGCTGTTTCAATACCGGAAACAGTGACCAAAATCAACCAAATTGTGCGTGCAGATCGTCGAATGAGCATCCGGATGATTGCCGAGGCTGTAAACGCCGATAAAGAAACGGTTATTAAAATTTTACACGAGGAATTACACATGACAAAAGTCTGTGCGAAGTTGGTGCCAAAAAATCTGCCTCCTGACCAAAAGCTCTTGCGTCAACGGGTCTGCTCAGATTTCCTTGAAAGGTTAGAAGAAGATCCCGGACTGATGAAAAACGTTATTACTTGCGACGAAACGTGGATTTTTCAATACGATGTTGAAACAAAGCGACAATCGATGCCTTGGAAGACGCCGAAATCGCCCGGAATCAAAAAAGCAAGGATGCCCAAATCAAAATTCAAGGCAATGTTGATCGTTTTTTCGGCATTAACGGTATCGTGAAGACTGAATGGGTTCCAGAGGGTCAGACTGTCAACCAGACTTACTATTTGTCAGTTTTGGCAACACTGCGAGAACGAGTTCGTAAAAAACGGCCCGAGTTGTGGAAAAACAACTCGTGGATTTTGCACCAGGACAACGCAGTATTTGGCCAGTAAGCACACTCCAGTGCTCGAACACCCGCCGTACTCACCAGATTTGGCACCGTGCGACATTTTTTTGTTTCCGAAAGATAAAATCTGCATTGAAAGGGACCCGATTTGAGTCGATGGAAGCGGTAAAGCAAAAAACGGCAGAGCTCCTAAAGGCCCTCACCAAAGAAGACTTCCAGCACTGCTTCGATTAACGGGAAAAACCTATGGAAAGGTGTGTGGCGAGGGGAGAGGAGTATACATATATATATATATATATATATATATATATATATATATATAGGCATCACTTAGGAAGCCCAAAACTTTACAAATCGCAGTTCGTCCGAAGCCCTAGATGGTTTTACGAAGCCCAAAACGGGCTTCGCAAAAACTACGTGTATAATTTCTTAGTTGCCACTATTGGCTCCATATAATGCTTTTTACAAAAATAGGTAGGGACTCATAAATCTTGATTTTATCGCAATTTATACAAGCTTAGTGCGCGACTTTTCACTGCAGATGGCGTAATGAGCTCCTATGTATATACGCTAGATATATTTTACGGTTGTTGGGAGGCCAAGAGATTTTACTATAAATACGAGGCCTCAGATTTGGCAACAACGAATACGAAATATAGCCATTTAAGGTTTTATTGACTCTTCACGTTTAAAGTTTAATTTCGGTTTTTAGTGAAAGAAAAAATTCGTTCCCTAGGCCTGGATAAATTTTGAATCTATATTCCTATGGAGGAGCTATTTTTATAAAATTTTAATAAGTTTTTATGGAGAAAAATTTAGTTTCTTAACAATGTTCTTAATTCTTAATATTGATAAAAATACCACATAAATGTAATAATAGCTAATATGATATTATAAAAATAACATAATTTTAAAAAAAGTTTGCTTACTAGTTAGATATAGGCAATTATTGCGAAGGTAAATTTTCCTCTTATCTGAAATTGTTACTTCTTTATCGAAATTAGAAAAATAAGTTTTAAATATAAATTTTAATATGTTCAAGGTAATAAAAACTAAAGCTATGAACTGAAGTTTTAATGTATTAAAAATAACAAATATTCAACTTATTCAGAGAGTTATATAGCAGGTTGCAAGAATGATCTTTGATTTTGATGGTCTCCAAAGATGTTTAAACTGAGATTATCTTGAAGTTTACGTCATTTAGGCAAAATATATTGTAAACATCTATTGACCCATCTATTTTAATGAATTTTTTGCAATTTTCTGCTTTAATGCTTTTAAAATGATGAAAACTTATCCTAACCTAAAAGAATTATAAACCAAAGTTTTAACTTTGGCCAAATCCTTATTTTTTGACAATTGATTACAAAATTCTTTGAGAAACTGTTGGCATTCGAGTTTTTTTGGAGTTACTCTATTTTCAATATGGTTACGAAAATAATTTAAAACAACATTTTTTTCCTGATTGTTCCAAGAAGCCCGATTAGATATTGCTTTGGATTTCTGTTTTGGTGCATTTGAAATTTTCTTTATCTTCTTAGATTCCATGCATTCATTAAAATTACTTTCTCCTTCTGTATCATTTACAACACTTTTTCTCTTGTTTGATTTTGCTTCGATGATTTCAATGTCCTTCGAAATGTGTGTGTTTCCTTTTACCTTTCGCCCTTTAGTTTGAACATCCCCTTTAAGTCCGTCTTCTCGCACTTCTGAGCAATTTGGTTTTTGAATTTTTGAACCTTCAAGAAATACATTTTTTTTAATTTGCTTTCTCAAAACTTTCTCTGCAAGTGGGTTCTTCTTATCGTCAGTACTTTCGGAGCTGTAGTATATGCTTTGTTCAAGTTCAAAATCATTTAGATTTTTGCCTTTAAATTCTTTTCCTCTTCCCTTTTACAATAAAAGCAAGACCTTGGCAACCTTAGCTGCTTGGTAAATGTTTTGGGGCAATCTGAAATAAGTGCACCATGAATGAGAAAACTCAACAGATAGGAGATTTCAAGAACAATAAAAATATTTACCTATAAAACTCAGCATGGGTTTTCTTAGTATGCCCCATAAACGTAGCAATTTGCTCCATTTCGTATGGTTCCATATTCATTAACTGCAAAGTCGTACCAATATGTTTCCTAAATTTCGTCGACGTCAATAAACTTGGGTTTTCAGCTCCACAATTTTTAGCCAAACGTCCGATGATATTTGTTCCTGCCATCCATCTATTTTCAGAACCTGCGTTCGCAAATAGATAAGGGTTGGATTTCGGTACTACACAATAAGTTTCTCCGATCTTTAAGATGCAATCTATGTATTTTTGAGTACGTTTTGTAAAAAGGATCGGAACTGGCCGAGAACCTTTTCCATCTGTGATAACTCGCTAAACCGTTTAGATATTATTTTTTCAACAGATGTTAATGATTTTGCAAAAGCATTTAAGTTATTTTCAGAATCTTCTTTTTTATATGTAATAATTTGCAAATATTGAACATCGCAAACTCTTTTACGATTGAATATGACAGTTTGAGCTAATATATGCATTCAGTTATAACTTTATAGTTAAATGTAATTTTAATATCACTATTTAGAAAATTGTACGCTTTTTCGGCTTGTTCGTTGAGATACGTCTGGAATTTTAATATATCTTCAGAAAGTGGCAACTCAGTAGGTTTTTTCCATTTTTTTTCTTCAAGGCTTTTCAATGCTAAACTCGAAAATTCGTTACACCAATGTCCCTCTATGAGTTTTTTCAAATCTTTTATTTCAGATTTTTTTTCATCTCTGTCATCCCATGTCAAATTAGGGAGCTTTTTTTCAATAACAAGTTTATATGCAACATCACATAAAGTTTTTAAATTTGTGCCCATATGTAATGCTAATGAAGGTGATTCAAACATTTTGTCATTCTCGCTATACCCACTTACGATCTTTGCTGCCAATATTAAAGTATTAAACTTTTCGGGGTTCTTCATTTGAATTATTAGTAATCAAGAAACTGTCATATATTTTTGAACATGGATTTACTTTTGAAACTGGATACATATATATTTCATAGCTAACTGTATCAAGAGTAGTATCTTTTTTCAGACAATCACTAATTTCTTTATTTTCTAGTTGATTGTTAAACCGCTTTAATAAATTCAGATCTACAGGTTCCAAAGGAGTTAAATTAAGTATGTTCAATCGATTATCCTCTACTGAAGACTAGTGTATTTCTTTCTAAAGCTCAGCAGGCAGTATTGGGAGACAAACAATCCTTAGATATTTGCGAGCTTACTGAATCATGAGAAGTAGTTTTTCCTGTAAAAATTTCCGTTTCGTAAGTAAACTGCGTTAACAAATTGGGATCTACTGGTTCAAGATTTGTTATGTTATGTATGACCAATCTGTTATCATCTACTGAATATTGGTATAATACTTCTTTTGAAAGCTCAGCAGATGTAGACGTATTGATAGACATACATTCCTTATATATTTATGAGCCATCTGGGTAAAGAGTAGTTTTTTTTGGAAAATCACAATTTTCTTTATTTTCCAGTTGATAAGTAAACTGCGTTAATACATTTGAATCCACTGGTTCTAGGGGATTATCTTCAATTAAAGATGGGTAGATCTCTTTATTTTGACGCTTAGCAGATATAGACGCCTGGCGAGACATGATATCCTTAGATATTTCCGAGCTAACTGGATTAATAGGAATATTGTTTTTCAGACAATCATTTTCTTTATCTTCAAGTTGCAAAAATACTTTTGGATCCGCTGGTTCACGAGGAGTTAAATTATATGACTCATTTTTTTCTACAAATTGGTGAGACACATTCTCCTGAGATATAGAACTATTATAGTTTGAACTTAAATCAAAACTGGAATCGAAAGGCACTTTTATTACATCAATATTTTCGGAAACATAAGCGAGTTTATTCTGTAGAGAAAGTGTAGACAAAAATTCGGAGCGCTTCATCTTATTTTTCTTTCGATGATATAAAAAGCAAAATAACTGTTTCAACACTAAATTTATAAAATTTTAACGGCAACACTGTAGGGACTCGTAAGTACCGTAGAGTTCGAATATACTAAGATGACTGCAGAATTAAAACAATTCAGTAAAATGTGAAAAACACCTTCCTCACCCCTCTCGGTAAGGCTTCAGTAGACCAGGAGTTTGTATCGGGCTTCGCATGACTAGTAAGGTATGTATATATATATATATATATATATATATATATATATGAAGACCATTCTATGGATTATCAGATTATCAATTTGCCAAAGTTTTGGCAATAGAAGGTAATTAGAGAAAACGTCTTTTTTTTGGAAACAGCGTATATTGCAGAACAAAATTATTGCATAAATAAAAAAACAGACTTAAATAACCTTAGTGTTATCTATGCATATCTTTTAGATTTTGAAAAAAGAACACAACATTCATAACAATCTTTAATTTTATGAATAAATCAAAATTATAGTATTTCAAGATCAAATAGTTCGTTTATTGTCATATTGTTTTTTGAGTTTTTCGTTGATTTATGTTTAGAAAGAATTTATTATAAAAATGTTCAACTTTGCCAAAATTCTCGATAGATTTTATATAAGTATTTATCATTTTATTTAATTGTTAAAAATGATAACATTGACCAATCAATTTTAGACCTTGAAAATGAATAAAAGTAGTTGTTCGAAAGCTCGGGAATAAATATCTAAAAGAGTTTACTCTGGTGTCTTATTGCCACATCCCCACCAAAATATCCAGTATATATATATATATATATATATATATATATATATATATATATATATATATATATATATATATATATATATATTGAACTAGTCTATTATATAAAAACTATTCTCAAATTAGAACAGACATTAAAAAGTCATATTAATACGTAGGGTGTATCATTAGACACAACCAATTTAAAAAATTAGGAATTCATATAAAAAAATTAGAATGAAGTAAGCAAATATATTATTAGATATTGAGAAAAACAGTTACCTAAAGGATTTAAAGAATAATGAATAAAAATTATAACAACAACATTGTATGAATAAGTATAAAAATTTTACCTTAACAATTTATCCAAGGTCAAGTTAATGTCAACATGTTTCCAAATACTCTGAACGCAGCCACTTGATTATCTGGATAAACTGAATGCAGTATTACTTGTAACCTGAAATAACAAAAATTAATATTCAACTCACTAATTAGTTATCTATATTTACTGATGATATTAGTAAAGGTTTAAAATTGAAAAAAAGAATTGAAAGAAAACTTTATAATTGGTGACATACGGAACAGAGCCAAGGTATCTGTCAAGGAAATATAATAATTCAATAATCTTTTTAAACAGGAAGTAATCAACTTTAGTAATTTTCCTGCCAACCTAAATTTGTTGGTTACTAATTGAATGTAGGATAATAAAGATAAATTTGGAAATAACTAAGAGTTTATGCAAGACAAAATTAGTGAAAATTCAAAAATTTAAAACTATACAATTACATATGTATGAATAATTAATCTAGGTTGTAGAATTTGTATAATTAAATGTAAATAGTGATACCTTAAAAAGGGAATTATAACAAAATTTGTTATTATAATATATGAAAAAGACATTTTATATAATCCCAAATACAATATAAACCCATATCAATAAGTGTTCATACCCTCCAGAACTATTGAAATAAATAATTTTACTTTTTTATGAAAAAACATTCAGTCAACAATTATAGTGACAAAAATACGGTAAAGCAGGCTATGGACTTGATGAGCCAAAAGTTTGTTGATTTGATAAAAAAAAGACAATCGTGCTTGGGTTGTGAAAAGTATGGCTTCTCTGTAAATCTCCTCTACAAAATTTTGTAAAATAATATAAAAATTTCAAGTTTTAAGCCAAATAAAAGTATTAAAAGAGTAATATTAACGTTGATTAAACTGTGTGTATAAACGGAAGTGAACAGAAGATGCATTTCTCCGATGAGAACTCGTCAAGAATTTGGGGGACGCTAGCTGCAGTTCAAGGTACCGAAGCTTCGAGAAAAAAGGTCTGTGAACAATAAAACATAATTTTTTTGAACGTTTAAATGATATCATAAAAGGCCAAAACTTTATAATATGATGAATATCATATGATATCTATGGATATCCATACAATTTTAATTTCTAGATAGTATAGTACTTACTTGTTAAATAAAATCACCTCATCAATTGTTCACGTTGTACATATGTTCATATAACTTCCAAGTCTTCTTTCTTCTGATGCATGTTACACTTTTGTATCCATGACTATCCTCATATTAAATCATTCATATTGCTTTTATATATATGTGTAATTGTATAGTTAAAAGTGTAAATAACATATTAATAATTTCACCAAACTTATGAACGATATAAGTGTATAAACAGTTGATACCTATAACATCGACTGTAAATCCACGCTTAGTGTCGCGCATATCTCTATAAGAGCATACATTTCTCTTATGCGCCGACGCAATTATCCAAGGTATTCAGTGCGCATGACTGGATGGAATGCAGGAGTGGTATAAGGAAGATTTGATATTAAAAATAACGCAAATTTTGATAGTAACATTTTATAGAAAGTGTTGGTATTTTATTTTATTCATGTCCATAATAAATTTATAAAAAAATTTACTTACTTCATTCAATCTATGCAAGAATTTTGAAATCATTAAAAATCAAAGGTATGTATTCAGGAAAGACTTTGTTTCTGAATTAAGTAATATATGTCTATCTAAGAAGTAGATATTCAAAATTAATTTATACTTATAAATGTGCGTCCGGAACTCAAAGGGAGGAGTCTTCATGCTACCGACTTTATAAAAAATTTTAAATTAACATTAAATTATATTTATTAGGAGCTAGCCGAAGGAAAGTCAAGTTTATAATTTAAACACGACTTGTACGACATTATAACTTTTATACCTATAATAAATAACTTAAATAATAATATATAAAATTCTCATCAGTAAAAAATCGAATAATTATAATATATGTCTACTAATTAGAATACATACTTTTTGTGTTGTCAAACAATGTTTGATGTAACTGACAATAGCATTCTACAGATAAGGTTCAAGAATAACTGACCAGGATTCCGTGATTGGCCATTGATTTAAATTTGACAGAAGCTATATTTCGAGAAATTCTTTTCAGACAAAAAATTGTTTCTTTTGTATCTTCTTCATTCCAGTATAAGTTAAATTGTAAAATATTGAATTTTTGTAACGTTTTGTTTTAGTTGGTTCTTAAAGATGGCGATGATCCAGTACGAGACACGGGAGTGTTATTAAGTAACGATGCTTTTACATGGGACTGGAACTTAATTAATATCTTATTAAGGGTAAGAAACTGCAAGTGTTGCACTGCCTGCATATTTTTTCCCAAAAAAATAGTTTATGCCAATTATGTTATATTGCATTTTGGAAATGTCTACTTTTATTTAATTTTAAATAAATATGTTATTCCCCATAATCCAGCCAAATCATTATGTTATTGTATTAGTAGTTATTGTGTCAAAAACAAAGAATTCTTTTAATTGCAAAAGTAAGAAACATTTTAAAAATGTCCACTTTAATTCATATTTAAATGAAACTAGACTCGCCTAAAAATAGTCATGCACACATGAAATATACTTAATCATTGAGTTAATTTTTATCCCATGAAAACAATAATTGAAAAAACTGGAATTATAAATGAAGACCGGATAGTTTTGACTATATTGAATATTCAAATAATTTTGTACAAAAAATATGTAGTTGATTAAAAACTAAATATTAAAACAAATGTTTTATATATATTATATATATATATATATATATATATATATATATATATATATATATATATATATATATATATATATATTATATAGTTGAAACATGAATAGGTCAATGAGTTTTTATTGTGAATGTATTAGCTTCATCAAATTTTTGTAGAAACGTCAAAACTCGCTGATGAACTGATACAACAATTGTAACTCACATGACTACCTTTGTGTTTAAATTGTTTAATATTGCTAGTAACACTTGCCTTAATAAATTTACTTTTTTAGGGTGAAAATAATTCAAGGATAAATTTAAATGATCCCTCGCATCGTACATTTATTAAAAAATTGATGGAATTTTACATGCCTTCCAAAAACAAATACTCTCATATGGATTTAGGAACGTCAAGAACTTCGGTGACGTATACTACCGCTGGAATAGAACTCATTAACTTTCTAGTGGAACTCAGAGACTCTGATTATAACGGACTTAAACCACTCAATTTGATTGTTGACCTGTTTAAAGATATTTTAAGCAATATCAATGAGATTATGAAGAGCAAGAGCGTCCATGATTGTCTGTTCAGTCCTCAACATATGGTGAATACACACTGCCAAAGCTATTTTCTATTTATAGGACAGTTTTCAAGGACAGAAATAGGAATTAAAGTATTAGAAAATATTAATTTATTTAAATAGTAAGTATTAGAAGAGCTTGATTATTGATTTTCTATATAGCTTCCAAATGTTTCTGTCACTTATGCTACAAACAACAAAATACAAACGATACCCTCCCCAATAATTATATTGGAAATGGCTCCCCGTGAGAATTTTTATTTGAAATTCAAATATACATGTAAACCTCCAAATAAAAAGTGGCTATTGCCGTGATTCTCTATCAACTGCTATAGGGTATTGAATATGAACTTTTTGATTTTAGACTTAAATTTATTTATTTCAACTCCCTCATATATCGTTCACTTACTTTAAACAGGTTGAGAAATTAGATTTTGTATAAATAAGAGAAAATCACGTTTTTACTTTAATTATTTATATATATATATATATATATATATATATATATATATATATATATATATATATGTAAAAACTTATCGCACTTTTTTTTTGAGGACAGCAGCTAAAGGTTAAGAAAACTCTGTAGGATTGTCCAAGCTTTCAAATATTATTTATTATATTCATCTTCAAGGAAGCAACAAGCGAATGAAGCAACTTTTAACAATATTTATTTGAATTAAATTTTAAGTTCTACTTACATCCTTGTGAATCCGTGTGAATTAAAATCATTGGTTTAACCTCTCTCTGTCTCTCTCTCTCTCTCTCTCTCTATATATATATATATATATATATATATATATATATATATATATATATATATATATATATATTAATACAGTTCCTCTATTTAAAATGTAAAAGAAACATTAAAATAAGGAAAACTATTTATATTTGTATGCAATACTTTCGATACACACTGTATTATATGTATAATCAATAATTTTGAAAGATTCGGTATACAAATCAAATTTGACATTTTAATTTTCGGATGACGTTTATGTAGAATATATTTAATGATAGACAGATTATATTACAATTTGGAGAATATATTTGAAATTTTAAAATACAGATGTCTCTGCTATCAGAATTACAATGGTAATAAAATAATTCAAATCTCTCTTTGTTATAGGGAAACATAAATTAGTATTTTTTTGAAAAAAAGGAATTTTTCGTAACCACAGGAGAAGAGATTTATTTATTTGAGAAAAGTTTAGTTAGTTGAATTTGAAACCCCCAAGAGACAAGAGTTGTCTCAAATTTTGTTGAGAATTTAATAAAAATTATAACTATACAATCAGATTATAAAGCCATACTTTGTAAAACCAGTGCGTGCATAATTCATAGAAGAATTGCATCGTATCAAGTGTAAGTGGTTCCAGTTTCTAAATCAGATATTTAGAAAGTTTTGCAGAATTCTAAATACATTTAGAATACGTACGAGTTTTCCTGTCCTATTTGGTGAGTCCACTCCAGTTTAAAATTATTTCTCGAGAATTAACAGGCCTTTTAAATACATTTCGAAAATAGATGCATCTATAGAATAATAATATTAGCTGAACCAAATTGACGTTGTACATAAAAGATCTTACATCAAGTGAAAAATTTTGAATAGACAATTTGAAGACAAATTTGTGTTATTTGACATTGATATACGTCAAGGGTATATTAAACGAGTTGAACTTTGCATAAAAAAAATTTACAATTAGTCGAGTTTTAGAATAGGTTGTAGTAATATTGAGATTGGTAGAAATTATTATCTTTGTTTCGTTTACAATATTTTGCGAAATAATAAAACTTTTATAATTTGTTATCTGATTATATAATATATAATTTTGATTCCAACTCACTGCGGTATTTATTCAGTATCTATTTTCAACGTATTTAACATTTTGCATGCTATAGTAATTTTGATTTAATCAGCGACATTTGCTTAATTTCCAGTGACAATTAATTTGTAAATGTCATAAAATAATTCAAGTGCCTTTTATTATATAAAAAACAGTTACTCGAGATTCGGAATATAGGATAATATTTGATTGGAATAATATTTGAAAATTACAAAATTTGAATTATAATTTAAAAAAATTTTATCCCACCGGAGATTAGAGTGATTAAGTATATTGTGAATTAATTTATCTTTCTAAATCCAGAAATTAATATTTATCTTGGCCGGGCATTGTTTGACAACTACTGTCAAAAGTAAATTAGGTTACGTACGCTACTAAAGGTGTATGTACAAGAGTGTCGCTACAATCACAAATTGTGAAAACGTCGACAAGTAATAATTGTATATCGTTACATTCATAAATCAACTATAATACAACTATAAATTAAATTATTATATAATAATAATTGTCACCCAAACGTGGGGCAACTATAAATTAGATTGAATATATAATAATTTGTCACCCAAACGTGGGGCAACTATAAAAGAATATTAAATATATTATAATAATTGACGCAGCAACGTGGGGCAATTAAAAAATTGGCACATAATCATTAAAATATTGAAATTTATTGACATTATTATAAAAAAATTTAAATATTGACGATGGAAAGAAGAATGACGTTAAGGGATGGTAAACAGGTAGGAGTTGAAAGTGGATCTGACGAAGAGAGGGAAGAACAAGAGGATAGGAGACAACCTAGTGTGAGTCATAATGACCAATTTATGCAAGTTTTGATTAATATGGAAAAGAATATGAGGGGAGATATAAATAGTATGAATGTAAAAATGGACAAACAAAATGAGAATATGAATAATATGAGAGAAGATATGAGAAAGTGGCGTGATAAAAGAAGTGAAGATAGGAAATCGGACATGATTGTGGAAGATTTTAACCGAGTAGGGGGGAACATTGATGATAAGACAGATATGATGTTAGATAAAAAGGATAACATGAATGTAAATATGAATGACAATATAAATGTTGATACTGTAGAACAGAAAATATGTAATAAAATGGGAAAGGATTTTGACGAAGTAAAAATATAAAGTTTAATGGAGATTGAAGAAGTTGAGAAGGAAACTGAAGAAATACAATTTATAAAAATACAAGGACAAACAAATGAGGAAATGATAGATATTAATTTACAGAATCTAGGAAGTGAAGAAGTTATGAAAATTTATGAAAAAAATATGTATTGGAAAATAAAAGACTTAGATGGTAATACAGAAGAACAAATCGTGACATATGGTAAAAGAAATAATAATTATAATAGGGGGATACAATTTAATTGGGAATTAAAGAAAATGAACAAAATATTACAAGAAGCTATGGAAGAGATAGAAGAAACCACAAGACAAATTGAAGAACGAACAATTTATACAGGAAATGTCAAATTAAAAGTAAAACTTGACAGAAATATGAATATAATTGATCCAAGAATATTTATTAATATAATAGAAAATAAAATGATAGGAAGTGAATATATTATGGAGAAAAAAATAATTCAAATTACTTTCAATGATATGGAGGAATTTGAGATGCAAATTTCAATGCATTTATTGGAAGAAATTGATGAGATATGGGACTTTAAAATTAAAAAAGATATGGTGGAGAACAGAAAGAAGCTACAGAAACCGAAAGAGAATCAAACAATAAGAGAAGAGAATAAGACGAAGTTTAGGAAAAGAAAATAAAATTGAATTATATGACAGGATTATAGGAACGGAATCTAGAAAACGAAAGGGAATTGTACATGGTAAGGAATGGATATAAAAACGATATGTAAATAAAAGGTTTATGATCAACAAATAATATTTAAAAACATATGTAAATAGAAATTATATAAACAAGGCTTGATAATATAAGAAATGATAGACATGTTGATTTGAATTATGGACATGAAAATAGAACTTACAGAAATTAAAAATGAATATATGGAAATGGAGATAAAATTGATGACGACAAGTATTTTAAAAATAGAAGAGATATTAAAAACTTTGATAGAAGAAATGAGAATGAAAATAGAAATGAAATTAAGCAACAAAATAGATGGATAGGAGGAAATAATTACATTTATAGGAGCAAACGGAAGGAAGTTATATGAACTAAGCAAATCTATGATACAAAAGATTGAATTAAAGGATGGAAAAAAGTTGATATGTAAGCATAGTTGATAAAGAAGTTAGAAACACACATAGTTATTGATGAAATATAAGGAAATAATTGATTTAGAAGAGATAGATAGAATTAAATGATAAAATAATTGAATGTGAGGAGGTAAATATGGAAGTATTGGCAATTGAAGAGGATAATAAGAAGTTATGGAATATTAAAAGGAATGGAATTATGGTAGAATTGGAGTTAATGAGTGGAAATAAGGAATATGAAGAAAAAGTGAAGAATTTGATAATGAAATATGAAGGATTGACTGAAAAAGAAATTAGAATGGCTAATAATTATGTTCGTGAGATAGAATAAATAGAAGATGTGAAAAGTAATGGTAATTGAACAGAGTGTAATGAAAAATATTATGAAGTTATAAATGAATTATTAAAGACGTATGAGAGAAGAATGTCGAAGAAACCGAGGGTTGCTTAATGAAAATATAGATGTTATATCAAAGTGAAGAAGACTGAGAAATGTTTAAGCAAAATCATATCCAGTTCCATATAAATGGTTTAGACAGAGTAGAACAGAGTTGGAAATATTTGAGATCACAAAAAAAATTATCAACATGTATATAGGAAATTTTAGAATAACAAATGATATTATGTTACGTGAAATTTTAAAAATGGATATAGTAAAGTTAATAAGTTTTATGGGAATTAGGGATAATAGTTTAATTTGATTGAAGATAAGTTTTTAGAAATATGTTAATAGTCATTTGGAAGATATTAATATGTTTTACTAGGATACTAATATGATATTTGGCAATTTTGAAAGATAGAATTATAATAATATACAAGAATCGATTTGTCATTCTTTTATTAGGGGGATTTAATACAGTTCCTCTATTTAAAATGTAAAAGAAACATTAAAATAAGGAAAACTATTTATATTTGTATGCAATACTTTTGATACACACTGTATTATATGTATAATCAATAATTTTGACATTTTAATTTTCGGATGACGTTTATGTAGAATATATTTAATGATAGATAGATTATATTACAATTTGGAGAATATATTTGAAATTTTAAAATACAGATGTCTCTGCTATCAGAATTACAATGGTAATAGAAGAATTCAAATCTCTCTTTGTTATAGGGAAACATAAATTAGTATTTTTTTTAAAAAAAGGTATTTTTCGTAACCACGGGAGAAGAGATTTATTTATTTCAGAAAAGTTTAGTTAGTTGAATTTGAAACCCCCAAGAGACAACATCGAGATAAGAGTTGTTTCAAATTTTGTTGAGAATTTAATAAAAATTATAACTATACAATCATATTATAAAGCCATACTTTGTAAAGCCAGTGCGTGCATAATTCATAGAAGAATTGCATCGTATCAAGTGTAAGTGGTTCCAGTTTCTAAATCAGATATTTAGAAAGTTTTGCTGAATTCTAAATACATTTAGAATACGTACTAGTTTTCCTGTCCTATTTGGTGAGTCCACTCCAGTTTAAAATTATTTCTCGAGAATAAACAGGCCTTTTAAATACATTTCGAAAATAGATGCACCTATAGAATAATAATATTAGCTGAACCAAATTGACGTTGTACATAAAAGATCTTACATAAAGTGAAAAATTTTGAATAGACAATTTGAAGACAAATTTGCGTTATTTGACATTGATATACGTCAAGGGTATATTAAACGAGTTGAACTTTTGCATAAAAAAATTTACAATTAGTCGAGTTGTAGAATAGGTTGTAGTAATATTAAGATTGGTAGAAATTATTATCTTTGTTTCGTTTACAATATTTTGGGAAATAATAAAACTTTTATAATTTGTTATCTGATTATATAATATATAATTTTGATTCCAACTCACTGTGGTATTTATTCAGTATCTATTTTCAACGTATTTAACATTTTGCGTGCTATAGTAATTTTGATTTAATCAGTGACATTTGCTTAATTTTCAGTGAGAATTAATTTGTAAATGTCATAAAATAATGTAAGTGCCTTTTATTATATAAAAAAACAGTTACTCGAGATTCGGAATATAGAATAATATTTGATTGGAATAATATTTGAAAATTACAAAATTTGAATTATTATTTAAAAAAATTTGATCCCACCTGAGATTAGAGTGATTAAGTATATTGTGAATTAATTTATCTTTCTAAATCCAGAAATTAATATTTATCTTGGCCGGGCATTGTTTGACAACTACTGTCAAAAGTAAATTAGGTTACATACGCTAGTAAAGGTGTGTGTACAAGAGTGTCGCTACAATCACAAATTGTGAAAACGTCGACAAGTAATAATTGTATATCGTTATATTCATATATCAACTATAATACAACTATAAATTAAATTATTATATAATAATAATTGTCACCCAAACGTGGGGCAACTATAAAAGAATATTAAATATATTATAATAATATATATCAATATATAAATATATATATATATATATATATATATATATATATATTTCATTTGGTTGTATTCAATTTAATAAGGATTAATAGTATTCGTGAAATAAGTCAAATTGATTCTCCCATCTTGAACTTTATTAGCCATCATTTTAACGAATATCTATACATTATAAAAAAAACATGTCTAAATCAATTATAGATGCTGATAGTAAAAACAGTGAACAAAATCCTCACCACAATACTGAAGAAAATATGACCAAAGATATTGAAACAGATGATATACTCTTTGAACCATCAGAATCGAAAATATTGAAATCTGATTCAGATTCAACGGAAATTAACACTAATAATTCAGTAGATGATGTAATTTCTAAAGAATCCGTCGAAATTAGAATGAAAATAAAAATAATTTAAAAGAAACACGTCAAATTTTTATCTAGTTAGTAAATATGCTGTTTTATGCAAGGGATTTCAGGAATTTTTAATAAATAGTAAATAAGTTATGTTAATATTTATATGAATAAAAATCTTCATTGGTATATATTCTAATTTCTAATACTAAAATATTATTTTCATGCTTTATATACGGCTTTAGAAATGAATGGTTTATTGTAATATAAACAGCCAATCGTCGACAAAGACAATATTTATACAGTTCATACGATAGAGAGATTATTTTCGCTAGCAACCCGGAACGAGGTAGATTATGATGGGAATAAAAAACGTCAGTGCGATTTAAAACGTCAAAGAGCTGGTGATAATATAATTTAACTCGTCAATAAGGACGATTCAAAAAGTTTATATTTAGTATTTAGTACTGCAGAAAGAAATTTAAACCAATTTTATAATAATAATAATAGGAATTTGAAGATAATTGTATATCGAGGAGAAAAAAGTCATGCGGATGTAAAAAACGTCAAAAAAGAGGCAAGTGATATTGTAATTTATTTCGACAATAAGGAAGATATAAAACGTTTATATTTAATGAACAAAGACATTTAAACCAATTTCATAATAATACTAAGAAGATAGAAGATAATCGTACATCCAGTTAAAGGATATATATCTGGGGAGGAAATTGAGACATTGCGGGTAAATTTAAGAATCGTCAATAATATTTTGGACACTAGAACAGAAAGAAATTGAGAGTGAAGATTAGTTTGAAGTGAATAGAAACTTAGAAAATAGAAGGTATCGTTTTAAAATATTTTATTAGAGATCTCTAAAATTTCATTAGGCTTTTACTTCTAAATTGAGGAATGCATTCATGCCGAGTAATTAATCAAACTTTTTAATTGTCATAAAAAATTGTATTTATTTATACGTAGCACATTTTCTGTTAAAAAACTTCTATACCTAATTAAAAAAAAAATCCTGAAATCATAAGCTTGTTCAATTTAATTTCACAATCCAATAATTAAAGTAAATTTGAATGACGCAATTAAACCCTACCCTTTGATAGAGTTGTTATACATGCTTAATGATTTTTTCAGTTTCAAATAATAAATAAATATAGAAACCAATACAATATATATATATATATATATATATATTTATATAAAGAAATTATTCAATAAAAGATATATTGACAAAAATACAAAAGATAAATTAACTAGCTATAACGGTATTTCTGCAAAATTTTACTGTTTACCTAAAATACACAAACCAGCATTATCTGCTAGACCAATTATAGCATCAATAAACACCCCAATTGAACCTCTTACTCTTTGGTTAACTGAAATAGTAACAAAATCATATGATTATGAAAATGAATATTACATTGAAGACTCCTTTGAAATTAGCAAAAAATTCAATGATATAATATTACCACCTAATTATGTTCTTCTAAGTTTAGATGTAGTATCCCTTTTTAGTAATGTACACTTAAATATATGTTTAACAGCCCTTCAACAAAAATGGAGTGATAGAGTGATATAAGTAAAAATTGTAAAATTAGTAAAGAAACTCTTTTAGAATTAATAATATTTATTTTCAATAATACATATTTTTCGTATAATAATATGAACTACCAACAAATTTTTGGAACACATATGGGCTCTTCAATATCTCCTATATTAGCGAATTATGTAATGGATTACATTTTAGACTTTGTTATATCTGTTTTACCATTTAAATTGTTTTTCATCAAAAAATATGGGGATGATATAATTTTATCTCTTCCATTGGAAGAAATTGATAATATTCTTTTTTATTTCAATAGCTTTGATCCTCATATACAATTTACTATAGAAAAAGAAAACACAGAACAATCCTTACCTTTTCTTGATACTAAATTCATTAGAAATAATGAATATAAAATTTTAATTGACTGGTATAAAAAACCATCAAGTTCAGGTAAATACAATAATTATCATTCTTATCATCCACGTAATACAAAGATCAACCTAATCCGTCAAATGAAAAATAGAGTCTTAGAAATTTCAAATCCAATATTTCATCAAAAAAATATAAAATTATTGTACAACCTTTTTTATGAAAACTCATCCTCCATATCTCTTAAAACGAATTTTGTATAATACTTCAGAAAGAATGACTGACATTTCTAATAACATCACGTCAAACTTGAATTATATTGACGCCGAAACTGACAATAATCATATGCCAATTTATGTGTCTCTACCATATATTAAATCAGTTACACCAAAAATTTCTGCAATATTCAAAAATCAATATAAAAGTTGGTAACAAGCAACATCTTACTATTAGGTCAATCTTCTGTAAAATAAAAGATAAAACACCTACCAATAAACTGGCTAATATAGTTTATGAGATTCCTTGTGATACTTGTAATAAAAAGTACTATGGTCAATCTAAGAGGTCACTTTCCAACCGAATTACCTCTCACAGGAGTGACAGATGTGCACTTGCTGAACATGTGTTTTATGAAGGCCGTAGAATGAATTATCAATCCGCTAAGGTGTTAACCTCAGAAAGGAATTATAAAAAACGTCTGTTTTTAGAAACAGCTTACATCAATCAAGATGTTGATTGTATAAATAAAAAAACAGACCTGAATAATCTTAGTGTAATATACGCATATTTATTAGAATTTGAAAAGCAACATTTTAAAAATTTGAGTACAAATCATATAAGTAACCTATAATAAAATTATTTTTAACATCAAAGTAATACAAATCGAAAAAAATTCATATTGACTTGGTAACATTATTTAATACATATATTGTTTTTTGAAGTTTTATAATAATTTTTGATAATATTTGAAATGATTTATTATACATATATTTTACAACTTTACCTGCAATCTCGCTAAATAATGTGTTTTTATATACCCTTTATTTTAATTTTTGACCATATTTTATAATTTTTAGTACTTGAAAATGAATACGATTGTATTCGAAAGCTCGTAAAATAAATATTTGAAAGAGTACACTTGGTATCATTGCCACAAACCCAATAAAAATAATCCTGATTATTAAGTTGGCAAATAATTAATTTAAAATTATATATATATATATATATATATATATATATATATATATATATATATATATTTGCGTAAAATAAAAAAAAGAATCATAATATTTACTAATCATGAAAAAATATAATTAATTTTCAAATGGAATATTAACTTATGGTAGTTGGAAGCGATTACTTTTTTCAATTCTTGTAAATCCTCATATTTTTTCATTTTTAGTTTACGCCGGGTTGCATACAAGCTTGGAATTTCATTCAAAACTTTCGTCGTGACTTTGTAATCTATTCTTTGTCGCAATGTGACCCAATCATTCCTGAATCTTAATTTAAACAAAATTTTTCCGTCGGGATTGTATTGCAGGGCACTCAAATCCGTAACCTTAAAAGCAAAAAATACATCTCAAAGTAACAAAATACCAAGTATAAAAATTACAAACCTTGGGGTCTCCTTAAAAAAATTCACATCTTTGAAGTTTTTGAAATAGCTATGGGTAAGATAATGGACAGTATAAGGCTCTGGATTTTCCCAGCTTGTTTGCATATTTGAATGTAATCGACAAGAAGGTAAATGATTTTGTTCTTTAATTTTTTTTCAATGGATGCATGCATATTGTCGGCCTCCATTTGCGTATGCCCGACTTCCAAGAACGTTTGTTCGATTATTTTATTATTTGTCAAAGCTAAATTTAATAGTGCATTGCTTATAGTGACATTCCTATTTTGGTAAGTGCTCTGAAGAGAATAATTCTTCTATTTTCATTGGCTATTTCCTCTTTTAATTGTGGAATTACTTTCTCCAATGGAAATGTAGTCACAAATGAGGCAAATTCTTCAGCATTGACTCCCCCTTCTGATTAATTCTATAAATAACATGTTTCTTGCAGAGTTTTTAGGTTAAATAGACAAAGGTTGTGAACACGAAGTTTGGTTCTATAATAAAGACTAGACACGTTGGATCGTGGTGCTATAAGGACTGCCTTCAAGTCCATGGTAAATGTGTATTTATTTGTTTCTTTATCCAAATCTTTTTCTCTTCACGCTTCTTCTTTTCTTTCAAGATGTAAAGCATGTTCGTCATCTGGATATTGTCCTACGTTATGTGAAAAACAAATCTGACATTGATCATTTTTTTGATGATACAAGGACATATTTTTTAAATCCATGGAATTATTAAAAAATCATACACCAATTATTTACATAGAAATCGTAAAGGGCATTTTTAGATTGCCAATCAGGTAAGAGATATTTTTTTCAGTTGATTTTCTCCAATAATGTGGACCCATGGTCGGTAAGTTATCTAGAAATTCATTCATAGATTTATTTTCCAGTTCGAATGTGTTTACTTATGTTGATTTTTTGATTCAGAAGCAGTTGTTGGAATAGGAATCACTTCCTCTGCATTTTTAATTTCATTAATATTTTGATTTTGCATTTCCACTTTACAGCTTAAAATAGACCATTTGCCAATACACAAAGTGTTTAAAAACATTGTCTTGCATATTCTTGTTAACTCTTCTCCTTTTCTCTAATTTACAGAGCATTCACTTCTTGACATATTTTCTACTTTTCTGTCTCTCTGACGTTGGGTTGGTATAATTTGTACTAAAGCATCTATATAAATTTTCTTTCCCCCCAAGTCATATTCCAAAAGTTAGTAAAAAGATTTTCTCTATCTTCTGTTGAATTTTACACTGTTTGTCTCGTGTCTTACATTTACATCTTATCTCGAGGGTTCTAAGAGGTTTTTCAACTCTTTTATTCCAATTGTTGTTTAGCTTCTTTCTTCCAAAACATCTTTGACCTGTTTCTCTTTTCTTTTTGTTTTCTTCATAGATCCAAGTAGATTTATCAACTAGGCATCTTTTCTTTCTATTTATTTTCATTATTTCAGAGTTGTTGTTAGAATTAGAATTTTCAGAATAGTCTACCAGTCTCTTTGTCAGATGCATCACTGAAACTGTATTCCGAAATTTCAGCATTATTGTCTGATTCATTAAAAACGTTTTCTGAGTTACATAAGGCGATATTATTTTGGATAACTACTTTACTTTCTCCAACATAGTCATCAGAGGGTTCGTTGCTATAATCCATTGAAATGGGAGGTTCCAAATTTTGAAGTGAAGGCGATGCAACATACCTAGGTGATAATAGAATTACTATTGGCAGACGAAGTAATCTGATAACAGTAGTTATTTGAATTATTTGTACTATAGTCATTTGTTTGTTCAACAACATTATTATTTCCATTTATTTCGTGTTCAGGAGTAAGAAAATAATTTTGGTTATACTGAGAAGACACATTTTCTTGATCCAAAAGTAATATTGGTAATGTATTCATAAAATCTGGATCATTTTCTAGCTGGTCCTTGAAATATTCATTTTTTTCTTGTTGACATAATAATGTATTATCTTTATTTTCTGGTTGGCATGCCAATGCTAAAATTTTTTGCAACGGGCTCACATCATTTCCAAAGGCATAAAATTCTATTTTAATATTGATTTCTATACTACATGCAATATTATATTACTTAAGAAAAAACCTTTAACTCCAAATTAAACATATAATTTAAGTATGAAAAACTGCTTTTTATGGAACGATTAAAATAGGCATGTTCTATATAATGAATATACTTACCCTAATATCACTACACAACTTTAATTATTATGTAATGAACTCTTTTCCAATTTTACTTTGACTCACACTATTTAAAATGGCTACTGACACAGGAGTTAGACGTTGTGCATTGTTGATATTTGAAGAATTAAAGAACACTAAATCTAAAATATTTTTCATGTGAATAGATTATAAATTTCAATTTTTTGTAACAGATGGCATTAAAACCCTAATTTCATTAAAAAGTGGAGTTTGCTGGTTTACAGTTTAAGCCATATATAGATATATATATATATATATATATATATATATATCTGGTTAAAAATGCAAAATCAATATGTTGACCTGAAATGTCGTGTTATAGGAGTTGTTAGCTGGGTGCATTGGTGTTGGTAGATGCACCCATCAATATATATTTTACATAATTGTTATATTACTTTAATAAGCACTATATTATTGTTATTATATTCGTCATTTGTATTTTTTGTTTAGCTGGTGGCTGTGTCTCAATATCTTCCACCGTGTAGGTTTTATTGTTTATAAACACACTCACTTATGAGAGTAAGGTTATTTCTTCTTCTTCTTCCTAATGAATGGAAGATTCACCCACTCTACATTCTTCTATTCCATCTTAGACGATAACTAATACATCAAAAGCCATTTTCATAATGGGTACATGATCTGATCTCAATCCACCTTGTTTTAGTGGGCAGCATTGCTCTGTCATCTAATCCATCCGATTTAGAGGGAAAACGATATCATTCCTGACCGGCTTTCAACAAAAAAGCACTCGTTTTCGTTAGGTCTGCAAAATGGTGGTAGATGTTGGCTTGTTTAGTCAGTTTTAATGTGATTGTGATGTGAATAACAGTCAGCAAAGACTATCCTCCTATATATATATATATATATATATATATATATATATATATATATATATATATATATATATATGGAACCAGATATCATATATATTAAGAGAATTCAGTTCTGTAGGAATATTTTGCTTATATGAAAATGGATTGAAATGATGTAATTTAAGAAAACATTATAAAAATAAAACACTATTCTTAATAAAAAGCATATAAAGTAAAGATATATTAAATAATTAGTATACAACAATTTAATAAATAAAGAAATTACCTTAATAACTGTATAAAATTAGAAATTGCCTAACAAATGTAATGGAGAATAATATAGATGCCCAAGATGATGGATTATTTACTATAACGTAATCAGCTGTTCATCTGAAACAGAACAAATCTTAGTATAGTCAATTCATGATAATTATCAATTTAAGTAGTTAAATTATAAAGCAAATACACATATTTAATAGAATAAGGAGAATAAATTTCATAGATAAACTAATAATAACATAGAGAAAAATTATATATTGTCAAGTGAAATAAACATAGAGTCAATAAATAATAGTTTGTTAATGAATTAGTATAAATAATTTAAAGAAAAAATTAGAGAGAGGTTACATAAAAGAATTTATGTTTATCAATTAAGATGAGTGTAACAGTAATAGACTGTCAATAACAATATTAGATATTGGACTATTTAAAATGTAATTATGTATATAACCAACTATAACTTATTTGTGTGATAAAAACTCAAGGAACTCTACAAGTAAACTTATAATGTCAAGTGGAATTTATATTAGTATATGTATGAAACAATTTTGCCAAGTGAAATAAGTTAAAATAATTCGACTGCATAAGACAATATTTGATTGGTTATAAACAAAGTGACAGAACGAATTTCAATCAACAAGGAAAGAAACACATTTTTTAAATAGTGACCTGAAAAAAAACAAAATACTTGTTTATTGAAAAAAGTTGAGAATCAGCAGGGAAGCGTTGGTAGTTGGAAGCTGGCGTCGAGATAAGAGGAGCTTGTGTAAAAGTGTTCCCGAAATTCCATAGGAATTCCCAATTGACATGACGAAACGTATAAATTACTATTAAAAACAATACTAATAGTACTCACAAATATTTACATCCAGTTTTACTGCAAAAATTATCAAAATTTCTCCTAGTTATTGGTATTGGAACTTCAGAGGAGTATTCTTGGGTCCAGAGGTGTTCATCCCAAGTCCAGAACAACAGGTCAGTGTTTATTTAAAATATTATTGGCCAATAATAAGAATAAAAAAACTCAAGAACTCAAATCAGTGCATAATTTCATAAAATTTATAAACTTTGCGGCAATGATCGATCTAAAAAAGAAAGAAAACGGACTTTATATAGTTAATCAATTAAAAAAAATCATTAATAATAATTAAAAAGGCCTAATTCAATGTAAATAAAAGCTTATACTTACGCCATTTTCTCATCTCATAAGATAAATGCATCATCAATTGTTCATATAATATTTCCATGTGTATATAAATCCTATAATCTATTTCTTCCACAGCAATTTGTATTTTATATGTGTATATTTTCAACATAAATTCTTCTATCTGACAAATCATTTAATTATATTCAACAACAACAAACGATGCTTGTTCAATGAGTACAGATGCTCCGTATTGTAAAAATTTGGTTAGCTTCATGTTAAAGCACATGACTAGAGTTTAAGCATGCGCACAGGAGAATATATAAAATCAATAATTTCGTATAGGAAATCCATAGGCGTCGCAACTTATAAATATTAAATAAAAAAATTTCTTGAAATATTAAATTTGTTTAAAAAATAAAGTGTTTCTTTTTATTTAAATAAGTGAAATATATCTACGAAAGCCAGGACTCAAAGAGTAGACAGAGTTTCATGCTCCCGAATAATACAATAATATAACAGAATAATAAAAATATATAATTACTGAGCTGGCCACATCACAAATAAACAAATTCAATAAACAATTAAATATCTATCTATATTAATTATAAAAGTAAATATAAATCTATTAATAATATATATAAATATATATATATATATATATATATATATATATATATATATATATATATATATATATATATATATACGTTCCAGGTAGTGACCGTTATGTAAACAAAGTAGTTGGGATGCGGTCAATATAGGGCTAATTAAACAACTATTTTTTGACTAGTTAAGCTTTCGGAAATAATTTATTTCCTTCATCAGAACATCTACAAATGGACAAAATTTGAATTAATAAAACTGAAAAACTGCTTAGAATACAAAATTACTCACCAAAATAAGTTTAACATGTATGCATCAAGTACATCAAGATTTACAGGAGCAAGAAAATTCATTGAATGAATAACCGAAATATCACGTTGAAAGTCAAAAACATTAAAACTGCAATATCAAGCAGAAAAGTAACAATTATTGACAAACACAACAATCCAAACACAATTAAAATGAATGTTCAATACATTAGCCAAGGAGAAAGGCATCTATTTCAAGTCCATATCGGTTTTTTTATCAAGAAACAAAAAGAAGACCCCATCATCTAATGAATTTAACAGCAAGTGGAGTATCAATTATATCTATATTTATACAGTAAGGATATAAATTGGTATTATAAAAGAATATGAGAGTGATGTAAAAACATCAATGCTTAACTAGTCAAAAAATAGTTGTTTAATTAGCCCTATATTGACCGCATCCCAACTACATTGTTTACAGTTTATATATATATATATATATATATATATATATATATATATATAGACTCTTCATCAGAAACTCTACAATAAATTATTGAATGTCAATACAAATAACAAGAATTGAAAATTATCACTTACGAAAGTGAGGTTAAATATGTTTGATATGAATAAAATGTACATAACTGACGTTATTTTTACGAAATCATCACAACACGTGATAAATGTATTATGTTGTGATGATTTCGTAAAAATAACGTCAGTTATGTACATTTTATTCGCATCAAACATATTTAACCTCACTTTCGTAAGTAATAATTTTCAATTCTTGTTATTTGTATTGACATTCAATAATTTATTGTAGAGTTCCTGATGAAGAGTCTATATATATATATATATATATATATATATATATATATATATATATATATAAACTGTAAACAAAGTAGTTGGGATGCGGTCAATATAGGGCTAATTAAACAACTATTTTTGACTAGTTAAGCATTGATGTTTTTACATCACTCTCATATTCTTTTATAATACCAATTTATATCCTTACTGTATAAATATAAATATAATTGATACTCCACTTGCTGTTAAATTCATTATATGATGGGGTCTTCTTTTTGTTTCTTGATAAAAAAACCGATATGGACTTGAAATAGATGCCTTTCTCCTTGGGTAATGTATTGAACATTCATTTTAATTGTGTTTGGATTGTTGTGTTTGTCAATAATTGTTACTTTTCTGCTTGATATTGCAGTTTTAATGTTTTTAAATGTTTTTGACTTTCAACGTGATATTTCGGTTATTCATTCAATGAATTTTCTTGCTCCTGTAAAACTTGATGTACTTGATGCATACATGTTAAACTTATTTTGGTGAGTAATTTTGTATTCTAAGCAGTTTTTCAGTTTTATTAATTCAAATTTTGTCCATTTGTAGATGCTCTGATGAAGGAAATAAATTATTTCCGAAAGCTTAACTAGTCAAAAAATAGTTGTTTAATTAGCCCTATATTGACCGCATCCCAACTACTTTGTTTACATAACGGTCACTACCTGGAACGTGTATATATATATATATATATATATATATATATATGTATATATATATATTTATATATATTATTAATAGATTTATATTTACTTTTATAATTAATATAGATAGATATTTAATTGTTTATTGAATTTGTTTATTTGTGATGTGGCTAGCTCAGTAATTATATATTTTTATTATTCTGTTATATTATTGTATTATTCGGGAGCATGAAACTCTGTCTACTCTTTGAATCCTGGCTTTCGTAGATATATTTCACTTATTTAAATAAAAAGAAACACTTTATTTTTTAAACAAATTTAATTTTTAAAGAAATTTTTTTATTTAATATTTATAAGTTGCGACGCCTATGGATTTCCTATAAGAAATTATTGATTTTATATATTCTCCTGTGCGCATGCTTAAACTCTAGTCATGTGCTTTAACATGAAGCTAACCAAATTTTTACAATACGGAGCATCTGTACTCATTGGACAAGCATCGTTTGTTGTTGTTGAATATAATTAAATGATTTGTCAGATAGAAGAATTTATGTTGAAAATATACACATATAAAATACAAATTGCTGTGGAAGAAATAGATTATAGGATTTATATACACATGGAAATATTATATGAACAATTGATGATGCATATATCTTATGAGATGAGAAAATGGCGTAAGTATAAGCTTTTATTTACATTGAATTAGGCCTTTTTAATTATTATTAATGATTTTTTTTAATTGATTAACTATATATATATATATATATATATATATATATATATATATATATATATATATATATTATTAACATACACTGTATTATTTACTTACTTTTATTATGAAATTTAAATGTAGATGTTTATTATTTAGAATTTTTGTTTATTTTGGCTAACTCAGTTATTGTTTTTTTTATATAGTTGTTATATTTATTATATATTTATTAATTCGGGAGCATGAAACCCTTTTTACTCTTTGAGTCCTGGCTTTTTATAATGTATTTGTTTAAATAAAAAGAAAAAACTTTATTTTTTAAATAGATTTAATTTTAAATTCAATATTTATATTTGATAATAATAATTTGAGACGCCTATGGTTATATTATACCTACTTATTTATTTTGATAATTTCTTCAGTGCGCGTGCGTAAAAAAACTAGTCATGCGCTTTAGCATAAAACGAACAATTCTTACATGTAAGAAGCATCTATACATGTACCAACATAGTTTGTTGACGATGCAGACAAACGAATGGTTCAAACACATAAAAGAATTTATATATAAATCATAGTTATATATGATACAAATTGCTGTGGAAAGAAAATAGTTATCTACATAGATAGAAATATAGGAATTATATACAGATGGACATAGTTATTACATTAATAAAATTTCGAGCACCATATTTATGCAGAAGGTAAAGGATTAAAATACATAGAAAATAAAGATATTAAAATAATAAAACAAACAGAAAGTACCATTAGAACATATTTATAAATTAATAGAAGTCTGAATTGGAAAATAAAAAAAAAGTATGATATATTAAATTATACCTGAAATATAATTTCAAACTTACGTGTCAAGTTCCAGAGTAGGTGTATGTGGTAGACACATGTATAGAAGTGTTGGTGTAGAAGATTAATTGTTAGTTCCAGAAGAAGACATCGGTAGTGCAAGGTTAGTGTTGTGTACTTTATTGGTTAACCAATTAAATAAATAAAATAATTTTGATTTGGCCATTTAAATTTAATTTTCTAGCATAAAGGTATTTTAATTCAAAATTTATTAGGTGATAGTTAATTTTTCATTTCAATGTATTAGCTTTAAATTTTGTTTGTATTGATATATAATTAGAGTGTATGTCGTTGTCGTTTCATTCTGATATCAGAAAAATAAAATAAAGAAAAGTAGGTTCCATAACTTAGGCGTACCAACGTATTTAAAATCCAGAACTCAAAGGGAGTAAAGAGTCTCATGCCCGACTATATATATTTGAGCTAGCCGAACCAACATTTGTATATAAATTAATTAAAAAACTAAATAATTCTTAAATAATACATAAATATAATAATTTAATTATAAATAGACTCCACAAAATAGAGCAAATATAACTAATATATTATAATATATATATATATATATATATATATATATATATATATATATATAATAAACAACGAATAGATTAGTGGGTATTGCACGCAAATAGAAGAAGGGGCTACTGAAAAGATTGGTAACCGCAGACATGCATGTTTCTGGCTAATTAGCTGTCATCGGTACGGTACAACCAAGAAAAGATGTGAAACATGGGAGCAAAGGTGTTGAATGAAACATGAGAAAATATAACAGAATTCAACAGGATAGTCAAACACAACATTTGTGTCAGTAATATTAGAAGATCTCGAATATTCGAGACAACAACCAACATAGACACGGAGGTGCATATAACACTAATAATATTCGAGATCTTCTAATATTACTGACACAAATGTTGTGTTTGACTATCCTGTTGAATTCTGTTATATTTTCTCATGTTTCATTCAACACCTTTGCTCCCATGTTTCACATCTTTTCTTGGTTGTACCGTACCGATGACAGCTAATTAGCCAGAAACATGCATGTCTGCGGTTACCAATCTTTTCAGTAGCCCCTTCTTCTATTTGCGTGCAATACCCACTAATCTATTCGTTGTTTATTGTTCATATGTCACGCACTATTCGTACATCTTATATATATATATATATATATATATATAATTTTTTTTTCAATTTCTTGGGTGTCAGGTTGTGTAATTAATTAAATCATTTTATTGTTACTGACGTTTCGTTCCTGGGTTAGGAACTTTCTCCAAGTTTATTATTGATTGAATCAAGTTTCATCGTTTACAGTTTAAAATTAAAAAACACATTTACAATAGATAAAAAACATTCATAAAACAGACATTTAAAACAAGTACCATCGATACAAATTCTACGACATTATACAGGGGGAGTACGGAGAGACTTCAGATATATTATTTTATTAAATTATGATAAATCTGACTTAAGTTTTGTACATCTTGCTTATCGTTGACTGTGTTTTGTTCCTTTTTAATGTGCACCATTTCTTTAATTGTTAATTTTTTGTAGTTTGAATCTTGAGCTAGAATTTTGGTATTTTTAAAATCAAACTCATAATTTTCATTGCTTTCATGTTTGTGGAGAGCCGTGGAAGCATTTTTGGTATATTTATGGCCATTTAATCTATTTTATAAAGTCTGTGTGGTCATTCCTATGTATTTTTTTGGACAGTTTAGGCAGGGTATAGAATATATAACGTTTGACTTTTTTGTGGTTTTTTTTTTACTTTTTAATTTAGTGAATAATGGTGATAGGGTGTTTTGAGCTTTGTGACATATAGAGATACCATGTTTAGAAAATATGTGACTGAGTTTTTCAGAAAGCTGATCTGTGTATGTCATTGCTACATATTTATTATTGTTTGACACGTTGTTTTTAGAGTATTTCTTTGATGGGTTGTTATATACACAGAATACATCTCTTGTATAGAATCTGCAATTATTGATAAACCTGACTACATAAAAGATAACATAAGAGCGGATGCAGTAAATGTAATTACCAACCATAAAATTAAACTTCGACATAGAAAAAATTAAACTTTTAAGCTCCAAAAACAAATAAAAAAAACAATGAATAAAACCAAACAATATATTAAAAGTAATCCACAAATAATCATACTGCAGCCTGACAAAAGCAATAAAACTCCAGCGATTATCAGAAAACAATGAACGATATTTTGAGTGATCGAACATTATACAAGAAAATTAAATCAGACCAAACCAAATCTTTTCAAGAAAAAACAATAAACTAATAAAAAAATTGTTGAATAATAGGTCGATCACACAAAACGAAGCAAAAAAACTACTAATACATAACGCGATCCCACCTCGAATATACGGTTTACCAAAATTACACAAACCAGACATACCATTAAGACCTATAAGTATCCTACATACAATCACCACTTTATAATTTGTCTAAATATCTAGCCAATTGCCTTTCAAATGTAGTCGGTCAGAATGACAGTTATTTAAAAGATTCATTTTCGTTCAAAAAATGTATTGACTCTGTTGATATACCAGTTAGTTATAAAATAATATCATTGGATGTAATATCAATGTATACTAATATACCTAACGAATTAATAATTAAGACTGTACAAACGAAATGGGATATTATAAAAGAACACACTTCACTCAAATACAATGAATTCATTGAAGCCATCTTATTAATTCAAAACAATAATTACTTTCAATATAATAATGAATTTTTCCAACAACTTAATGGATGCACCATGGGCTCTCCTATATCTTCTACACTTGCTCAGTTAGTAATGGAACATCTAGAAGAAGTAGTATTGAAAGATTTGAATCACAATATTCTGTTTTTTAAACGTTATGTGGACGACTGTTTAGCAGCTGTACCCAATGATAGTATTAATTACGTACTATCCGCTTTCAACAATGTTCATGAAAAAATCAAATTCACTGTAGAAACAGAAAAAAATAACACAATAAATTTTTTAGATATGACATTGATAAGAACTAACCATAATACTATCAAAACTAAACTGTATAATAAAGTAACCTCATCAGGCCGATACCTTAACCACAATTCCAACCATCCAAAGTCCCATAAAAACAGCGTAATTACTGGATTAGTTGACAGAGCCATTAAATTAACTTCTCCAGAATACAGACCAGATATTATAAAACAAGTTAGAACGACTTTAATAAGCAATCACTATCCAATACATACCATAAACCGTATTTGCAAACAAAGAGTCTATAAAATATATAACAACCCATCAGTCACATATTTTCTAAACATGGTATCTCTATATGTCACAAAGCTCAAAACACCCTATCACCATTATTCACTAAATTAAAAAGTAAAATAAAAACCACAAAAAAGTCAAACGTTATATATTCTATACCCTGCCTAAACTGTCCAAAAAAATACATAGGAATGACCACACAGACTTTATAAAATAGATTAAATGGCCATAAATATACCAAAAATGCTTCCACGGCTCTCCACAAACATGAAAGCAATGAAAATTATGAGTTTGATTTTAAAAATACCAAAATTCTAGCTCAAGATTCAAACTACAAAAAATTAACAATTAAAGAAATGGTGCACACTAAAAAGGAACAAAACACAGTCAACGATAAGCAAGATGTAAAAAACTTAAGTCAGATTTATCATAATTTAATAAAATAATATATCTGTAGTCTTTCCGTACTCCCCCTGTATAATGTCGTAGAATTTGTATCGATGGTACTTGTTTTAAATGTCTGTTTTATGAATGTTTTTTACCTATTATATATGTGTTTTTTAATTTTAAACTGTAAACGATGAAACTTGATTCAGTCAATAATAAACTTTGAGAAAGTTCCTAACCCAGGAACGAAACGTCAGTAATAATAAAATGATTTAATTAATTACACGACCTGACACCAAAGAAATTGAAAAAATAAATTATTTAAGAAGGTTGAAGAAAAATAATACTTTTATTATATATATATATATATATATATATATATATATATATATATATATATATATATATATATAAAAGAAGATGTAGGAATATCGCGTGATATGTTAACAACAACAACAAATAGATTCATGGGTAATTCACGCAAAATAAAGGGCTACTGAAATAGAGTGGTAACCGTGGACATGCATGTTTCTGGCTCATTTTGCCTCTTCAGCACGGCATAACCAAATAAGGATGTGAAATTTGGGAGCAAAGATGTTAATCGAAACATGGGAATACACAAAATAACGGATTTCAGCAGGGAAACCAAACGCTCATTTGTGTCTTCAATTGGAAGATCCCGAGTTTTCAGGACATCAACCAACATCGACACGGAGGCGCATATAGCCCCCCCGCCATGAACCTTCCGACCCATAGTAAATAACAAAGAAGATGTAGGAATATCGCGTGATATGTTAACAACAACAACAAATAGATTCATGGGTAATTCACGCAAAATAAAGGGCTACTGAAATAGAGTGGTAACCGTGGACATGCGCCTCCGTGTCGATGTTGGTTGATGTCCTGAAAACTCGGGATCTTCCAATTGAAGACACAAATGAGCGTTTGGTTTCCCTGCTGAAATCCGTTATTTTGTGTATTCCCATGTTTCGATTAACATCTTTGCTCCCAAATTTCACATCCTTATTTGGTTATGCCGTGCTGAAGAGGCAAAATGAGCCAGAAACATGCATGTCCACGGTTACCACTCTATTTCAGTAGCCCTTTATTTTGCGTGAATTACCCATGAATATATATATATATATATATATACGAAAAATAAATTTCGGTTTTCATCTGCACCTACGTTTTAGTCAAAATTACAATAATTTCGACGTATTAGCCTGATTGTTCTTCGAAGAGAAAAACAACTACTTTCCTGGCTAATACCACCCAGAATATTGAATTACATCCCCTTCGAAGAACGTGACGTCGATCGACCCTTTTGTCGATACAGACATCCGAAAGGAGAAGGGCATATAGTACACTGACCGGTTTCTACCTTCTTGGGTCTCTTCAAGAGTGCCGTAATGCCTTTTAGTTCAGAGTCTCTAATCTGAACTGAAGATTCCGTCCTCCGACAACCTCTATTTGGCTCGTGTGTTTACACACTTGAGAGAAGTGGTCAGCTGGCGCCATGTTCACTTTTAATTGCGAACCACCATCGCAGATAATTATTCGACTGTATAAGTCATGTGAAATAAAATGAATTAAAATTTCATTTAAAATTGCATAAAATACGAGGTGTGTCTATATGAAAAATCAATTTCTATAATAAATATATATATATATATATATATATATATATATATATATATATATATATATATATATATATATGTGTGTGTGTGTGTGTGTGAGGCGTCCTGACATCCAGGTGTTCCCGTGGGTTCAAAGAAGATATAAAAAGTGTTTTTTGTTCCGAATTTCAAAAGAGGGGAAACAGTTTCCTCTAAAATTCTATATTTATATTTTATATAGCCTATTCGTAATGACCTCCGTCAAAACGCAATGACCTCTGTAAAAATGGAGGCCACAACGTCGCGAGGAGGTAAAATTGGCAACTACGCGCGTAACTACCCTATATTATTCACGCCGCATCATGCACATTCGAGTACTCGTTCAAAGGATAGAACTTTTTAAGGTAAATATACTAAATGAAAACGTTAGTTGAAGTTGAAAAAAAAAATGTTTGTCTCGACTTAACTTTTTCTATTTTTATTGTTTCCTCTTCAGATCTCAAATGGACACAATTTTTTACACTTTCTGGACTTTACTGGAAAAAGTTGTCAAGTCAAAATAAATTAAACTGTGATTACGCGTGCTTATGTATTTAATACATCGGAATGTAAGAGTCTTATGTTCAGAAGGTATTATAATACAGATAGGTTTTTTTAATTAATAGTGAATCTCACTAGGGAAAATCAGTCTGAAATCATAATCTTCAAGTTGTTAAATCTTGGAAGTAATTCAGGTTTGTCATATACCTATTGGCATTAGTTTAATGTTTTTATTTCACGAATACATTATAAAATTATAATTTCTATTACCTAAAAAATGAATGTAAACATTCGAAATTTACAGTATAGGCTTTTCTTCGTTGAAACATCTACTTTCAGATGGTGTATAGATATGTATACATTGTTTTTCAAAAAAGTGGCAAAAAACGCGGAAAACTTATAAAACTCCATTTTCGAAATTCGTGTTTTCGGCAATTGTTGAATATAGGCAATTTTATGGGAAAATGTAGAGTTGAAAAATCTGTTTTTCGCAAAATGAAATGCCGAAAACACGAATTTCGAAAATGGAGTTTTTTTAGTTTTTCGCGTTTTTTGGCATTTTTTAGAAAAACAATGTATATTCATCCATACACCATCTGAAAGTAGACGTTTTAACGACGAAAAGCCTACACCGTAAATTTCGAATATTGGGAATTTTTACATTCATTTTTTAGGTTGATATTATGGGTAATTTTTTGGTTTTTTCTTAATATTACCTTGGAAGATTATTTTTTTTTTCGAAAAAATTACAGCTTATTTGGAACATAGAATCTTTGAGGTTATGTGAAAAATGATATTCACAAAAGTTTTAGATCTTTTTAATACCTACAGCAACATTTTTCGAAGGGAGGTCAACGTTTGCCGGAAATGACGAAAAGCCTCGTTTGACCGCTAAAACGTACCCCCCTACAGCTCCCTTGCATTTTACGTCATTGGATTTTTGGTTCCTGTATTCCTGATGGCAGTTTCTTCCATTCCTCATCATTCGTTTTCTGTTATTAATGTTGTCCCTTTTTCATTTCATTTTGGATTATCTGCACTGGTCTACTATTAAATTATTAAAAATTGACATACAATAAGGTAGTGTTTGTTCTTTTTCATTTCTATTGATTGATAAATTGATCATTTATGGGGTAACTAGTTACGGTGTCGATTTAATAGAGGTTTTTGAATACACTAACACCGGGCGGTACATTTTTGAGGGTTGTAGAAAAATTCTAAAATTGCAACATAAAAAGTAAACATTTACTATTATTATTTCTTTGGGAAAATTTAAAACTTTGGCAATTTTGTCAATCAACCAAGACCTGCTAAATAAAATAGAAGTGAATAGTATTATCGATCAGATGATTAAGGGGCTAAAAATAGTTAGTAGAATATCTGAGGATGGATATTTGTTTGCAGAAAGATACTGGGTGTCCCAGGTGTCAAAAATTTTGAAGAGATGTTAAGAACGACTAAATATAATGATACTTAGTATTTTATATAAAATTTGTGCCTTACTCCAGTCTTTTATGAACTATAAGCTTCTAAAGTTATATATTAAAAACTGTTTTTTATTTATAACCATTGGATATGAATCGAAATTTAACCGTTCATAATTCTGAATGCCACACACGAATTCTACATTTTTGAAGAAAAATCGTCCTTGTGACATTTGGAATAAAATGAACGACTGGGCTGGATATTAACAATTTTGGGTCGCACTGTACACTATAGTTTACATTTATAAAAATAAACTTTCCATTGTTTATACTAGTTGTATTAATTAGTACGGTGATGTATGAAAACAGTAATGCGGACATCTGAATTCAATAAAAGTTAAAATCCAAATTAAATAGAAACCGTTTTTGTATAATTTCAATAAAAAAATGCATCTACCCATCTTTTGGTACGAATTTTTGGGATACTTTGTATACAAAGTTTTGTCATGAGCAGGTTAAATTTATATATTTTCACTTCAACGTTTCGGTAGTGTTCCGTTATCACGAATAATTAAGGTTTTCAAAATTTTATATTCTACCTGACACTCAGTTATAATACATACAACTAAATGCAGAGAAATGTGTAACTAACATTTCAGCAGAATGTACTCAAATTTGGTTACGAATGCTAGAAAGAGAAATTTTCAATAATCAGTTACTCTCGTTATCAGGATAATATCATACTAAGTTCAAATACAGGTTTTCTTATGATTTATTATTGGAATTGTTGTTAACCAATACAAACTTTAATACACCCTACCACAAAAATGAAACACATATTACAAAACAAAAGTAATCATTCTCACAAAAAAGTAATAACACGCGTTTTATTAGCTACATTTATGAAATAAACAAAAAATCGATATCCTTAAAAAACGTTTATGGAGCATACTAAATCCTATAGTAGACTTTATTTCTATCAGAATGTTATGATTTAAAAAATATTTCTTATTCACAATCACCTTCAATAAAAATACTACTGTGGATGAATCTTAAAAATTTGAAAACTATTTTTTGCAGTCTTTAAACTTCAAAATATTATTGATCGTCTACTTGTCGAAATGTCAGGTAGGGTCTAAAATTTAAAAAAACTCAATTATTCTTAATAACATTGAAGTAAATATATAGAAAAAGATGGTGGTTTTATTTCCCAAGAAAATAACGAAAATCATATAGTACTTCTTCTATTTGTTCCATAAAGCAATGAATTCGAGATATTATTGTGAAATACTCCCTCGATATTTAAAAAAGTGGTCCAACTATGCGTCCAATCTTAATTATAACACTTATTATTATTGTAGATAAGAATTCGATAAATACGCCGTTGTAGCCTCCGTGCATGAGAATACATCTGATTCTAATAATTTACAGCGATCTGCGATGATGCCAAATTGCAAAGGACGTTGTGACATCTGTATATAGCGATATAGTGCAACAGAGACAGATGTATCCTGGTTCACTGAAGTGGAAGGAGAGTAGGAATATGCTGGAAGTCACAGCAAGCCAGTGGAATTCCTAAAAGAGCGACACTGGCGCCAGTTATATACAGCGGAACTACACTACCTCCGTTGGGAATACTGAAAGAGCGTTCTGACCTCGGAACGAATTTTCGGATTTTGACTTGTCAATGTAACAGCATCATAAAAAACATAATTTACGTGACCTCCGAAATCGGAAGTCAGAACGTACAACGAGTATCTGTTTCGGAAGTCATAACGTATGAAGTATATATAAATATATATATATATATATATATATATATATATATATATATATATATATATATATATATATTGGTTACTTTCTTGGATTAAAGGTCAAATATACTTAAAAAACATTTAATAACGACGTACGTTTCGACTTATGAAGTCATCTTATGGTTAATAAAATAATCTAAAATTATTACATGTATAAGTTAAAATTATGTCAATATTTATAAAATCAAATTACACGAAAACAATATAAATTATTACCTTTCTTTCATTATTTCAGATATCACATGAAAGACATAAAACATTTTCTGAACAGGTACATTTTTATCACTCATTGCTTGGACATTGAATTTAATACAAATTGGTTTCTCTATAGATTAGTTGTTATTTTTTATCATAATTAATATTTTTCCTTTTTATACTTTATCGTTAGTACAGGCAAATTATTATTTTAATGTTGTTAAATTTTATAGCAAAGTGCAAGAGATCAGAGCTAATATCATTCTCTCAAAATACCATCATTGATGATGTTTAAATTACTAATATCGCTTCTATTATTTATGCTATTAGGATCTTTTTTAATGTTAATCATTTCTAAAAACGTTCTAACTTTTTCCCTAGCCAAAATTTTCACATCGTTAAAGTTAAAACTATGTCCAGTATTTTTGCAATGATTTGATAATGCTGTGACATCGGTTTTTGCATATTTGTGTGCTTGAATTCTTTTTTGACGGTATTGTTTACTTTGACCAACATAGGTGCAATTTCAGTGTCTCATAAACTAAAAAACACAAACCAACAATTCTTTTCAAAAATGAAACCAAAAATTCCCATAAACAAGCAAACGCACACAGTCTATCAAATTCCATGCAATGACTGCAATTGCACCTATGTTGGTTAAGTATAGTTGACCTTTAATCCAAGAAAGTAACCAAAATATAACTTAAGTGGTCAATAAAGTAAATAATATATATATATATATATATATATATATATATATATTGCATTAGCGTCCGTATAAAAAGTAACCACCTTAGCCTCCGCCCAATATACAGCGTGTATATAGGACCACTCAGTTAGCGTCTTTAGCGGCCTCCTTGACAACGTTGCGTCTCTTGGTATCGATGAAATGACCTTATTTTATTAAAATTATGATATTTTAAGCCGCTATATACTGTTGTTATAGAGATCGCGCTCGAGTTGGCTTCCACCTATTTTACAAAACTTGAGTTATCTATACATATTGAATAAGATTATTATTTCGACCGTTGACCTTCACAGCTGGAAAATTATCTATTTCAGAAGGCATATTTCTCTCTAATTTTAAAAACCTATTTCTAAAAGATATATTGGATTAGACTTTGTTTTATTTTGTACATTTTAAGAATTGTATTAGATTATGAGATTCACGTAACTTATCTAAATGAGATTTGAAATGAAAAACACTAAAACGAAAATAGCATTTTATATTCTTCTTATTAAATTAATGTTTGTTATAATATACGACTATCCTTAATATCATTAATATTTTTTTCTAAAATTCAGATCCTGATTAGTAAATGATTAGTTTGGATAGAAAGTAATACATTTATTAATAATAGATTTATATTAGAATGTTTTATTAGGAACAAAAGTGGATACTTTTGTGATGATTCTGTTGGTTTGCAGTTTACAAACTAGCCATAAAGCTACACTACTGTCCAAAATTAAGGCATTAATTGTTTTAAGCTATTTTTCTTCTGAACCATTGATTGGATATCGATTATTTTTTTCACTTCATAGGACTACTTTTAAAGAATTACTGTTAGAATGTTTTCTGAGAAATATCGACGTTTTACCCATATACAAGGTGTATAAATAAGTTGTGTTTTTCCATCTTATTTTGCAACACCCTGTGGAATTTATTAGAAACACATGCTAAATATCATTAACATTGCAAGATAGCTTCATCTTTTCTCAACATTCTCGTAAAAAAGTCATCTATACACATAAACTTTATTCACATTTAAAACAACTAAAATGTAAGGAAACACATCCTAAATAATCTTAAACAATTCTCTCGCAAAAAAACACTCTCCAGTTTTAATTACGTCTTCACTGCGACTAGGCATAATTAAAATCAAGCGTCGTATTTGTTCTTGCTCAATTGCACCATAACTTCAATGTCGTCAAGAAATGACAGGAGATGGTTGACAGATCCTGAGTTCACGATCAATAATATTCCCTATGGGATTTAGATCAGGGCTGCAGGGTGGGTAGTTCATGGTTTTTTACTAACCTCATCCAAATAATTACGGATCCTACACATGTAGTCGCGCACTAACATTCATTAAAAGACAGTTATTTCCTATGTAAGGAGCAAAGTCTATTTTACGATAACTTAATCCTTCATTGGTTAGGTTCATTCATCGCGGCTCAGATTTCTTGAAATACTGTCCATGTCAATTAACTAACATACGCAAAGCAGCAAGACAATTTATTGCATTTTGAACACTATTGTCAGTTTTAAACTGACTAGACAAATTTTTTTGCTTTTTCATAGTATATTGTATTATAGCAGGTATTTCAGATAAACAAATCCAATTGGCAATCAAGGCTGCTAACTGTAAATCGTTTTCCGAGCTTACAGAATTCGTTACAAATTTTCCTAGCGTTAGTAATAAAGTAACAATGTTGGACAAATATGTGACAAGTAAATCCCTTAATTTTAAACGTGGTTTTCCGACTCCACAACCAGATAGTTTCAACGAAAAGTATGAGAATGTTAGAATAGATCAATGTTATGCATGCGGGGAGATCGGATATAGAGGTTTTCAATGTACCAGAGTAAAACCGAAAACGACATGTTCCTTTTGTAAAAAAATTGGACTCAATGAAAGTGAATGTCGTATAAAGGGGAAATAAATAAATAATATTAGTAAAGCACATATAAAAAGTATTTACAATAAAAAGGCTAAAATTAAAAATCATACAATAGAATGTTTTATAGATTTAAGAAGCGATTCCACTTTGGTTCGCCAGTCTATCACTAACAGAATAAAATTAGGGAAAGAAATAATTCACAATAACGCCGAGAAACTTTATACGTTCGGAGGCGATAATTATGTTGTTCCTAGGTATGAATGCGAAATAGAGATAACAATCGATGGACCCATTTATGTATTTTAAAAGATTCTGGAATACCATACGATTTACTAATCCGACAATTATGCACAGAACATTGATCCCTGCTTATTGTTAAAACTCAGAGCTATTTAGATTTTTCTTAACTCCCAATGTCACACTATTCAGTCCTAAATGATAAACGTTTTGCTATAAACCAACTTGAAAATGTAAACTAAACTGAACTTTAAACACATTTAAAAACATTTCATTGTGGATCTTTTTCTATTGCGAAAATATAACAAAAAAAGACGGTTCGTCGCGTTTGTGTGTTGACTTTAGAATGTCACGTATGAGTTGAAAATTTTTTCTTTTGGATATACATTCTAATTTGAGAATAAATAGTAAAAAATAGAAATTCTTTTCATCCCATATATAGAGTAAACTTACGTTATACAGGGTGATTCATTGGGAAACGAGCATACAGTTAAGGTAGATGGAGAACACTGAGGTGCTTATAAATAACCTATATTTTATGGGTTTATCGTTCTTTATAACCAATATTCAGGGTGATTTATTAATTTTCCCAATTTTTCAATTCATCATAACTTATGAACCACCTTGTACAGTTTTGTAATATTTTGTTCATATCTTCTTTGACCACAGTGGTATTCCAGGTCCGGCATTAAAAAATTATTAAGTAGGTTTCTCCCAATTTTTGGATCCTAACCATATTCAAAAACGGGAGGACATGTTCAAACTTGGAATGAATTATTATTATCAATGATTAACTTTCAAACACCCTTTATGTGTAAAAATATAACATTTGCAACAAATTGTATGTATTAAGTTAGACGAAAAGAATTAGATACAAAAAAATGCAAAGAACATAACTTATAACAGTTGGGTGGCCTCTGTTTTGCTTAATACACTTCCGTGCTCTAGAAGTAAGCTTTGTAATTGACTTTCTAATCATAGCTTGGTCATTTCTCAGTTCGTCGCATGCCTCCTTAATTCTCCGTAGAAGGTTATCTCTGGTGTTTACTTCAGTTGAATTAATTTTTAATTTAAAATAACCCCAAACATGGTAATCGAGTGGATTAAAAGCGGGCCTCCTTGTAGGCCAGTTATTAGGTCCTCCTCTGCCTATCCAATGAATTGAGAAGTTGTCACTATTACCCTGAAATAAGGTGCAGCCCAATGGTGTGAAAGTACACGCCTCCAACCTCAACTCCTGCATTATCTAGGAATATGCGTAAAATATTTTGCATCAACTCCAAATACACTACAACCGTTGGTAGATGTGGTAGGATAAGGGGCCCGATTAATGGGTTATTAATAAGGCCACCCAAACATTAACGAATAACATGATTTGTGAATGTGTTTGTTTTGTGGGGAATGGATTCTGTTCGGTTCAAATATGGGAATTCCTTGAACTGTTAACACCGCCTCTGGTGTTGATTGGCTTTTAGTAGGTGGGTATTACAAAATAATAGGATCATACACAGGTGTTTATTTAGCGATAAAGCTCAATTTACCTGAGACGGAATTTCCATCTTTAGGCCGAACAAAATCCTTAAGCCATAAGACAAACACATTCACAAATCAGATTCTCCTTTAATGTTTGGTGTGGCGTTATTAACAACCGATCAATTGCACACCATATCTTACCACATCTACTAATGGGTGAAGTGTATTTGGAGTTCCTGCAAAATATTTTACCCATATTGCTAGGTGATGCAGGCGTTGAGGTTGGAGGCATGTACTTTCTATATGATGGAGCTTCACCTTATTTCAGGGTAATAGTGACAATTTTACGAATCATAGGCGGAGGAGGACCTCGCAACTAGCCTGCAAGGAGACCCGATTTTAATCCACTCGATTACCATGAATGGGGTTATTTAAAATGAAAAAAGTTTATTCAACAGAAGTTAACACTAGAGAAGACCTTCTCCGGAGAATTAAGGACGCATCCGAAGAACTGAGAAATGACTAAGCTATGATTAGGAAGTCAAATACAAATCTTACTTCAAGAGCACGGAGGTGTATTGAGCAAAATCGTTGAGTGAAAAATTATAACAAAATAGAAGCCACACAAATGTTGTTGTTGTTCTTTACTCTTTTTGTATCTATTTCTTTTCGTTCAACTTAATACATACAATTTGTTGCAAATGTTATATTTTTTACGCATACAGGGCGTTTGAAAGTTAGTCATTGATAATAAAAATTTGTTTGAATATGTCCTCTCGTTTTTTGAATAAGGTTGGGTTTCAGAAATGAGGAGAATGAGAAATAGTTAATGCTTTTATGGATTAAAGCTGAAAAAATACCATTTGGAGAAGAAAAATATATTTTTTTAATTTTGGGCCACCTCATTATCAAAACCTCTAGATTTGAACCAAGTTAATAAGTAAAAAACTTGTATGCGGATACACCAAATACACTTAGTCATACTCATATTTTTCTGATCTCCCCAACTTTCTAAAAAAAAATTTTGAAATATTAATAATATAGGGTGCTGTTTCGACTCGAAGCCTACTTAATAATTTTTTAATGCCGGACCTGGAATAGGTCTTTTTTATTTGTTAATCGACACCCCCGAGGACAAATAACATGCGAACCAAATATTACAAATGTTGATGTTGATAGGGTGGTTCATCAGTTATGATTAATTGAAAAGTGCGGATAATTAATAAGTCACCCTGTATCTTGGTTATAAAGAACGAAATGACGTTGATATTATTGATTTTATATAATATAAAATCATAATATACAATCATATCACAGATAATGCAAGAGAACATCCACCTAATTTACAAAAACAGGGTTATTTAGTTATTGAAAAATTTTACGACCAGTGACCCTTCCCAGATGCAAAATTATCTTTTCATATCGCATATATTATATCTGCCTAACTTTAAAAACCTATTTACGAAATATATTTCAATATTATTATTTAAGATTATGATAGACAAAATAGAAGTACAGGTTTTTCAATGTACATTATAATTATTAAGATGTTCTAATTGGAATTCAGATATTATTTTGTACATTTTAAGATAGAAAAATTATACAGGAAGAATAGTAAAGTACTTCGAGTTAAAAGTTCTTTTGGCCTTTTCTATCTCAAACGGCAAAGAATCATTTAATTCACAATAAATATTGTAATATGTTGATTACCTACATTGAACTTAATTTGTAATGACGTATTTTTCTCTCCTAGATGGAAAGAATTCGTTAAATAATTCCGATAAGAATAGCTGCACAAATAAATTATAATTTTGGTAGAATAAATAATAGTAGTTTGTGTAACTAGTGTGGATGGGCTTCTGGTTTTATGTCAAATGACATTACAATAATATTGGCGATATCTGTTTTTCTTACTCAAGGAATGTTCTATAGGTTTATATCACCGCGGTTAATTTCCAGCAACCGAAATTTTTACTGTTAAGGCATCATTTCCTACAAAGTGGCCACTGAACGGTGGAAATAATATATAAATACGCATTTGGTCATTTTAGAAAATGATCAATAATTTTTTACTCATTACCTCATTCCGTCTACTTGCTTAGTTCATTTTCCCTTTTGGTAATTAACAAAAAATAGTTCCATATCTAGTGGTCTAAGCAATATACAGGGTGATTCATAAGTAATGGGCCAAAGTGTAACTACAGATTCAGATGACAAAAATAATAGTATTCTCATTAACAACAATGGGTCTAAATATGCTCGTTAGTGATATACAAGATGATAAATTGAAAAAAATTGAATATATTTTTATTCATAGAACAGTTATTTTTCGAGATAATGACTTGAACATTGGGTATGAACAAGTTTCAGCTTGGACAAACAAGAATATGAGAGAGGATTTGAGTAAACTCGTAGATGTCGCCACATGCGCCATATCTAATAGATGAAATCAGCTACATATTTTTTGTCACTCATTAATTTATAACTCACTTTTTTAATTTAGATAGCCTCATCATTTCTGTAGAAATAAGGTATACTTCTTTGATCTTCAAGATATTACCGTTTTTGAATTTAATTATTTCACCGCATGGCCCCAATTGCTGTACTTTACATTTTTCTAACCGTAATTCATAATAATATTAAAATGAAATTATACAAAAATTAAGTAATAAATCATATTTATGTTCATAAAATATTATACGCCTGTTAAAAAAAAGTCGGACAACATTAGAACAGACTTTAGTTAGAGCTACTTATGAGAACTCTTTTCTAAAACCTAAATGTTGAAGTGTTGTGAAACAGTAAAATTCAAATATCTCGAAAATGGTTATTAGATTGAATATCAAAGAAGTACACCCTTTTTTCTACAGAAATGGTGAGGCTATACAAATTAAATAAATTAGTTATAAATTTGATCAGTGACAAAAAATTTGTAGCTTATGTGGCGACATCTATGAGTTTGCTCAAATCCTCTCTCATATTCTTGTTTGTCCTTGCTAAAACGTGTTCATATCCTCATTATCTCGAAAAATAACCGTTCTATTAACAAAAATCTATTCAATTTTTTACTATTTATCATTCTATATCTCAGTAAGGAGAAGACTTAGACACATTGTTGTTAATGAAAATATTATCCTTTTTGTCTTCTGAATCTGTTGTTACAATTTAGCCCACTACTTATGAATCACCCAGTTGACAACTCGTAAAACATGCCAGGAATTACAAAGGATCTGTCTGTTTTTATATCAATTAATTTAAATTGAAATTCCTTTCCTAAATCTCTATTATGATTAATTTTGTTGTTTAATAAGATTATTTGTCACAAAATACAGTAAAATAGAAAATGTTCACTTTTATATATAACAAATTAGTACTAAAAATGTGATTGTTGAAAAGCTATTTTTTCAGTGCCTTGAATTTGTGCAAAAATTTAAACTTAAATCTCTAGTAGCAAATTAGGATAATGAAAAGTATTTAAAACAAATGCAAGCCACATAGCCGGCAACACCGAAAATGGTGTATATGGCAGCCATCAGGTACTATAAATGGGTAAAAACAATGCTGGAGGCCACGAGCAGCGCGTAAGTGATCGCAAGGTATACTTCATGCGACTGCGGAGCACCGTGCGGTAACTGCTCAAACTATGGTGTATAAATAAGTACAAAAATCGGCCGGGAGGGCCTCCGGCTGATATTTTGCTAAACGGTGGCAGTGGTCCATACCTTTCATTTGTGATGAGTTCTAGCCAAAATCCTCGTGACCTCCGTATATCTGAAGTCATGAGGCCGCGGAGGTCACGGCAGACGCAATTTTAACATGGTCGGAGGCCACAACTGCCTATAACTAAATATATATATGTCTGTCCCAAAAAGTGGTATACAAATGGGAAACTTTTTTATTATCAATTTTAGGAAAAAATTAATATTTTATAAAAATCTCTGCATAGCCTAAAACCCAAAATGCAACTATCAGTTATTATTTTTTTCAGTCGTATAGGAGGTATGTCAAAAAATATGAATTTTGCTCAAGAGTAAAGTACCCTGTTTATTTTTTTTTTCAAGTTATCTGAGAAACTCGTTACATTTCAGGTCAACATACCGATTTTGAACCAGATATTCCGACTTCCGGAAAATTTTAGTTTATAAATTTTTTTAGTAAGTAAATGACAATTTTGAATTCATTTGTCAATTTTAATTTATGCTGAAAATTAAGCGCGTTCAAATATCATTTAAAAACTATATACACTCACCGGCAAAAAAACTCGGCCATCTAAAATTTTGCTGTAGTTCATTGTCCAAGAACTTTCGTGATTTTTCATCGATTTCAATTGTTTCTACGCCAAATTGTAGATACATTCTTTGGTATTAAAACAAACTCAAAAAAATTTTTCCAAAAATCTTTATAACTTATTTATACATGGTGAAAAAAAACATGTATTTGTAGTCCAATTTTTTAACACCCTGTGGAACAGTTCGGGAAATTTGTAGAGTTTACGCTCAGTTTATTACAAAGACTATCCTTTTCGCCAGCTTTCAATTTTTATTTCACCTCGATATCTTGATTTATTTTGAAGATGCACGTATTCAAATAAAAGCCTGGAATTTTATAAGCTCTCCAAGCTCGATTAAGGGACAAAAACGAAGGTGGCTTCTGTCAGAATAATTAAGTAGACGTATGTCAAACTATCGTAAATAAATATTCGAGAATACTATTCAATGTGTCATAATGGTTTTAGGTACTGAGAATGTATGTAAAATTGTAGCTTTAATTGAAGATGGTCGAAGTCAACGATACATGTCTCGTGTCTTAGAAATACCCCGAAATACAGTATAACATGCTTGGAATCGTTATTTGAAGACATGGAATTGTAATGGGCGACATGGTTCCTGTAGAAGAAGAGCAACCACAGGTGTTGATGACCGGTTCATCATCCTCTCTATATTAATAGATCGAAGAACAACTGCTCCTTTTCTGCAACATCGTTTAAGAAATGTACGTGGAGTTATAAACGGAAGAACTGTTATAAGAAGACTTGGAGATCGCGGAATTTATTCACGTAGACCAGCAACAGGTCCACAACTACAGCCACGACATCGACGAGACTGGGTTACATTTGCAAGAACATACATCAGTTGGAATTTAGAACAATGAGGTAATGCATTGTTCACTGATGAATCGAGGTTTTGTTTGCAATCGCCTGATGGTCGGGAAAGAGTATACAGACAGAATGAGAGGTTTGCCGACTGCACTAAATCTGAACAAGTCTCATATCAAGGAGGCTCTGTTATAGTATGGGCCGGTATATCAAGAGCAGCACATACTCAATTATTATTTGTTGAAAACGGAGCTCTAAATGCTCAACGTTACATACAAGACGATCTTCAGGAAGCTGTAGTTCTTTATGCTCCATTTGTTGGAGATGACTTCATTTTAATGCACGATCATGCAAGACCGCATGCAGCAAATATTGTTAACCAATATTTGGATGAGGTTGATATCCAACGATTAGAATGCAGGCCGGATCTGAATCCCATTGAACATCTCTGGGATGGAGTTCAAAGAAACATTTGTCGTCGTTCCGTTTTGCGTTGCAAGCTGAATAAGACGCAATTCCTGAAGATCGCATTATTCATCTTATTAATTCGATATATCGTCGATTGCGTGCAGTTATTTCCGCTAGAGGTGGGCATACGAAATATTGAAAAATGCCAGTTGTTTTTCTTTTTGTTTCAAATTACTGTTGAATATTAAAAGATTACAAGGCTCCATGCTTTTATTTGAAAACGTGTATCTTCAAAAAAAATCAAGATATAAAGGTGAAATAAGAACTGAAAGGTAACGAAAAGGATGGTATTTGTAATAAACTATACAAATTTCCTGAACTGTTCCACAGGTGTTAAGAAATTGGACTACAAATACATTTTTTGCACCCTGTATAAATAAGCTATCAACATTTTTGGAAAACTTTTCTGGAATTTATCTACAATTTGGCGTAGAAACAATTGAAATCTATGGAAAATTAAATTACTAAAGTTCTTGGACAACGAATATATATATATATATATATATATATATATATTTTGGAAAAATTTTTCTTGGGATTGTAGGTTCCTAGTTAAACAAATCAAATGGTTTTTTTGGCTTTAATTAACATTTTTGTTTTTGTTTACGTTTCGGACATATCGTGTCCTTCATCAGAACATAATTCATAAAACAAGAGCTTGGCGAGCGCATGTTAAAATATGTTAAAATACACGAAAACAATCATTTTTATTAAAAACATTTAGTATCAATATAAAACCCACATACAACTGTATATTATGTTTTTATTAAAAATGATTGTTTTCGTGTATTTTAACATATTTTAACATGCGCTCGCCAAGCTCTTGTTTTATGAATTATGTTCTGATGAAGGACACGATATGTCCGAAACGTAAACAAAAACAAAAATGTTAATTAAAGCCAAAAAAACCATTTGATTTGTTTAACTAGGAACCTACAATCCCAAGAAAATTTTTTCCAAAAAATATATAATGAAATAAGGTTCAAGAAAAAAAACCTAAATATATATATATATATATATATATATATATATATTCCGCGAGGAAAGCAGCCACTTAAACACAACTTATAGTTGTAAATAAAGTGAATTCTTTTTTACGTTACCAAGCTTTCTTAAATCCTTGTTTCCATTTTCAAGGTCGTAATTGAAATTTATAATCTAAAACCTATATGACACAAAACTATTTACGAACACAAAATGTCGACTTCATTACTGTTATCACCGTCCATATAAATCAACCTTTTTTATTTTACCCTAACGAGAATACTCTAAATTATATAAAGAACAACTTATTTATCAAGTTGAAAATGTGTTTAGGGACATTGTTCAAAATAAAGATTAACGAATCTAATTTTAAAGGAGTGTTAAATAAAATATTTTAAAATCATCCATATTGACCCACAACTACCAACATATGTTCTAATAATTATATTCAAAATGTATTCACACACACACACACATATATATATATATATATATATATATATGGTGTAGTTTTATCAACCTTTGAATGAGTCGTTGGTCCACCTCTTACTAATATAATTTTTTACAGTTTGAAAGAGCTAGCCACAACGACCAACCATGATTGCTATGTCAAACTAATAATTTCTTCGCTGGAATACATATCTCCCGGACCATCACGAGACATTCTAGAAGCTGTTATTATTTGTAATCAAGAAGCTTCTCGTCTATATGCGACCCAATTCCTTCTCGTATTACTACGAGCTGGTAATCACTTGTTTTCTTCATGGGCTATTCAACTTCTGGTTAATCAATTGTACGATAAATCGCCGGCGATTTTTCTCTCAGCTTTAGCAACCTTGCATGAAGCTTGTGAGTTACCAGAATGTTTGGATGCCTTGATAGAAATTAATCCCAATTTAGGAAAGTTGGGAGAAAAAGGTACTTTGTTGTTTGTTAGATTCCTATCTTTGGAAAATGGCTTTAATAAATTAAAGAAGGAACAGATCACTGCAGAGGTTAAAAAATGGGATGAAAGCTTCAATTTTAGGTATGAACATTATGTATTTTTATTTGAATCTAGTTGAAATTTAAATTTCATTATCATATTATTAAATATATTATGAAGTTTTTGTCTTCCAACATACTTACTTCTTACTTATGTCCTTTAATCTCGAGAGGAGCGTAGGCCCTCAATATCGACTTGATTTCTCCCCAGGACTTTTGTTCTTCAGCGATTTCTTGTTCGAGAGGGTATCCATTCATGAGCTTTCTTTGGGATGCTGTTTTGTTGCCCGAGTATCTGTGCGATCCAGCCATATTTGTGTTGCTTGATAGTGTAACCCACTGGGGTTTGGTGACATATCCTCCATAGGTTTTCATTTGAAATTGTGTTGGACCTGTAGATGTTCCGGATGTTTCTTAGACAACGGTTGATGAAGACTTGTAGTTGTCCAGTGATCTTGTTTAAAACTTTCCAAGTTTGACATCCGTACAGAAGCACACTATTGACATGGGTCTCAAATAATTTTAACTTAGTGTGTTTTCGTAATTGTTATGATCTCCAAATAGGTCTTAGTTGGACAAATGCTGCTTCGGCTTTCTTTATTCTGTGAACTACATATTTATCAGTGTCGCTATTTACTGAGACAATGCTTCCGAGGTATTGGAACTGTCGGACGCGTTCTAAGTCTGGTTGTTAATAGCAATATCCTCGTCATTTGCATTGTTTATCCTTATCTTCTTTTTTTTCCTTCACTGATCATCATCCCCACTTTCCTTCCTTCTTCGTTTAGGTCACTGGTTTTCTCTTTCAGGTCACGGATGTTGTGTGACATCAGAGAGAGGTTGTCCGCGTAGTCAATATCGTCGAGTCTTTCAGCCATGTTCCATCGTATACCCCCGCGTCTTTATTAACTGACTTTCCACATTACTTTGACAAGTACTTTCAGGAACAGTGTAGGAGACAGCAAGCAACTCTGTTTAACCCCAGTTTTAATAGGAAAAGTGTCAGTTAGTTTGTTCTGGTGAATAACTTGGCACTCATATTCATCGTAGGTCTCCTTAATTATGTTAATTAGTTTTGTGGGCTCTCCATATTCCGTCAGAACTTTCCAAATGATGTTTCTCTCAATGGAATCGAACGCCTTCTCGAAGTCAATGAAAGCTTGGTAGAGGGACGTATTCTGTGCTCTGCTCGAGTATGATCCGTAAGGTGTTGATCAGGTCCACACACGAACAGTTTTTACGAAAGCCAGTTTGCTTTCTCCGCAGTTTGCTGTCAATGGAATCCTTAATATAGTTCAGGATGACTCGTGTCAGAATCTTTCTGGGTATCTGTAGAAGACTAATTCTTCTTCAGTTCCTGCATTCTGTGAGATCCCCCTTCTTTGGCAGTTTCACCGGCAGTCCTTTCTTCCACTCCTTTTGAATCTTCTCTATCGCCCATATTTCTTCAAAGATTGTATGCAGGATTTTTGCCGAGATGTTAGGGTCCTGTTTGAATACGTCAGGTGGTAAGTTATCAATACCAAGAGCTTTTCCATTTTCAGTTCCTTTATGGCTTTGACGATTTCTTGTCTTGAAGGTGGGTAGCTGTTGATATTAGCATCTTCGACCAGTCTCGTGTTGTCCTCTGTTTCATTGGTTTGAGTGGTGCTAAGTTGATTTAGGATCTCCTCAAAGTGTTTTCTCCGTCACATCAGCCTGTTCCACAATAAATAATGAGGTCACATACTGTACTTCTTATTGGTTTATGTTAATTAACCTTCTTGCAAAAGATCTTTGTTATATTGTAGAGTTCTTTGGTGTCTCTTTTTCCGCTTCTTGAGCTTTTGTTGCCAGGTCTTCAGTCCATTTTCTTTTATCAGAATGAAAACTTCTTCTAACTTCACTACATTTTTGTCGTTAAATTCCTTGTGGTTCTTCTAGTTTCGTTCTGACCTTGAGCGTTTTATTTTACTATTTTCATCTGTTTTCTTTGTTGGATTTTCTCCCACGTTGTTTCAGATTTACAGGGGTTCTTGCATCGTTCCATCTATCCAAGCGTTTCCTAACTAGTTGTATGGAAGAGGTCTTTAGCTTTATTCCAGTTGTCTTCGATGTTGTCGACTTCCCAGGTTAAGGAATCAAAACTGTTCACAAGTTGTACAGCAAAATATCTTGCTGTATTTATATCTCTTTAAAGGGCCTCGGTGTTATAAGGTCTGTTTCTTCGTTGGTTCTGAGTTTTTATTGACGCAGTTTTGAATAGAACGTCGACAGTGACTAGGTGGTGGTTAAATCCACAGTCTGCTCCTCCTCTTGCTCGTGTGTCCGTCAGTGAGGTTCTCCATTTTCAGCTAAAGGCAACGTGGTTGATCTGGTTTTTGATCTGGCCATTAGGAGAAGTTCACGTAAGTTTGTGACATCTTTTGTGAGGGAAAAGAGTGCCGCCAATGACAAGGTCTTGTTTAAAATACAAATCTGCGAAGCGTGTCGTCAATGCTGCCTTCTCCGTGTTTTCCCATGATGTTTTCATAGCCTGTGTTGTTTGGTCCAAGTTAGTATTTTCTAGGAGAATCTTGATGTCCCGTTTTTTGATCTTACTCACAGACGACTGTGGATATCTTTCTGACTTCACTGTTAAGTTTGGCCGAGATTATCCTGTCTGAGACCGGCTTCTAGTCTAGTAGAGCTTGTTTGGCTGCTCGCGATAGTAAAATATCTACTCCGGCGTAGCGCGGTGCGTTTTCAATGAGTCCGAGTATCTCCAGGTTGTAGTTCTTCATCACTTTTTCAATAACACTCAGGGCTCCAGCTTCACTCATTGCTCTGATATTTCATGTTCCAAGTCGAGTCCGGTGTTTTAAGCTAAAAGGCAGTTTCGTAAATCCAGTCCAGTTTTGATCTATTCTTGAGGTTTCTATAATATTGGATATTTAAGGGATGGTAGGTTATTAGCTTGCCTTTTGTGTAATTCTCCGCCTATTTGGAGGCGTGGCTGCTACCAAGAGGTACTTAATACCAGGCTTAGGTCGATAACTGAGAGGGCCATAATCCACATTACCTCCGGAATGATCCTATACTATTCACTGTATTGTTAAATGGCTCAGCTCAAAAGATGGTGTAGAAAAATCACACATCAAAATATTTGAAACTTCATTTTTCAAAAAACAGATAACTGACGGCTTTGCAATATCAAATTCTTCTGTATGTAAAACCGTAAAAAGTACACATAAAAATCGTAATACTCTAATCCTTAGATACTGTATGAAAATAAAATTGGGATAGCAAATTTTTGCGAATGTATAAAAAATGTATCGTATCGTCATTGGATTTCAGAATTATTTTTTACCATACCATACCATTATAACATATGCGCCAATCGTGTAAATTGTTTTCAATACTTAATAGTTACCAATGTTTTAGGTATGTGAAAGTTGTTGAAGGGGATATTTCTGATACATTAACCCTTCATCAACGCAATGATGATGGAAAATACGACAAAAGATCGGGTTCTTTAAGAAATACCAGCAGAAGAGATGTTTTTCTTCCTCCTCATTTATATGGGCAGCTAGTACAACATGTTCAAGGATTTGATTTTTTGATTAGTCTTGGAAAAACCACCGAATTAATAGAAGTATGTGTTGATCATTTGTATAAATGTCACTTTCAATAGTATCATGATCATTATTATTGTTTTTTTTATTATTATTATTATCAGAAAGACTTATGCACTACTCAGCTTAGAGCTGGTATCATTTAGCTATCCCGGATACAAAGTATCAAAATGATTAGGCTCAGATCACATAATAAAGTTACGTACTGTGTGGCAAGTATTCAGTATTACAGCCTTCTGGAATTCGAAGAAGGTCTTTTTTAGTATTCCCAGTTTGGCGATGGTGTCGTGCAGGGTCTTAGGCACGATGCCGGTTGATGACATAATAACTGGGACTATTTCCAGATTTTCGCTGTGCCACATCTGTTTAATCTCAATGGCGAGATTCGCATACTTGACCAGTTTCTCCTGGTGTTTGTTGAGAACGTTGTGGGTGTTCGGTACGGCTACGTCGATGAGAAGGACTGAATTGACTCTTCTATCAGCCACCACAATGTCAGGTCTGATAATGGACCTATCGTAGTAGAGTTTAAAATTGTTATACTCGATAGTCGAAATTCTGTAAAGTGACTCATCGCTCTTACTGTCCATAAAATCAGTTGCAGAAGCGAACTTCATGAGCGCATCATTTTTGAAGGGTTCTTAATAGTCCTAAATAAAAAATAAATAGAAAATGTTCTTGTACGCTCTGGCGTTTAAATTTGAGAGAACAGAAATACGAAATTATTATGGTAGGTATCATTATGTATATACAGGGTGTTACCAAGAATAATACACATTTTTAAGGATGAGCTATAATAAGATGTATATAAAAAAGTCGATAGTCGAAATTCTGTAAAGTGACGTCATCGGTTATCTACCGATTTAAAGTGAACTCCATGAGCGTATCATAGTTTAAGGGTGCGAATACTGAAACATCTGGAATTTCAATTTTTAACATTTGAAATAATAACTTATCACAAGTTGTTCATAAGTAAGTTAAAACAAAATAAAAAAATGTTTAAAAGTCAATTCCAACTTACTACTACTAAAACTAAAAAAAAGTTGTTTGTCAAGACCAAAATAAATTACTAATAAGTATAGGTATGTTGCGAGGTCACTTGTAAAATGTCTGACTAACTGGAAGCGGTATCACTCCCTGACGACTCCTCAGAATCATCGCTTTCTCCTCCTATATCGATAATGAGTGGTTCCGTCATTACTTCTACACGTATGTCTAAATCCCAAAACTTTATTTCTTCTTTTAATACGTGTTGAATACATTTACGCCAACTCTCAGCAGTAACGGTATGCAGCGCCTCGTCAAACAGTTTCTCAACGTCAGCCATTTTGAATGTACTGTTTTTTCTCGCAACATAATTTTTCACTTGGGCCCAAACCAGCTCGATGGGGTTTAACTCACAGTGGTAGGGAGGAAGTCTAACAACTGAGACGTTGAAATCTTTCGCCATTTCATCGACAACGTACTTAATATAACTGCTTTTATGTTTCCGTACGAGAGATAATAATTCAACTTTTAGCATTGCCTCGTTGTGCGGAATGCTTTTACTCTGTAACCAATCAATTATAACCCTCTTGCGGCTAGCTGAAGTAGGTATTTGCTCCAGTCGACGAGAGTGGTATGAAGCATTATCCATAACTATCACTGAACCAGGAGTTACCTTTGTTAAAATTGATCTAAACCATGTTTCAAACCGGTTACCATCCATCTCTTCATGGTAATCGACAGTTTTTTTGGACTGAAAACTTAGTAATCCACCTTCTACAAATCCTTCCTCGCTGCCAATGTGAGTGATAATCAGTCGACGTCCTTTCCCAGAGGGAGCTTTTAAACCGGAAGAGAAACCCTCCATAAAGGCTTGTCGATTGCTTCGTATATTCATGTCTTGCCACACTTTTGACACAGTGTGGCCTTCATTTAACCATGTTTCGTCAAGATAATATATGTGCCGTCCTTCGTTACGAAACTGTCGTATCTGTTTTAAATAATTTCTCCTCCATTCCACAATGTCATTTCGTTCAATTAAGGCACTGTTTCTACTTCTTGTTTGGTAACGAAAATTCATTAATTTTAAAGTTCGTCTCAAAACTTTATCACTGATGTTTGGTAAAGTATCATCAGCTTCTATTACCTTGCTCAATTTAGCTACCGAGGGGATTTCATTCCTAAAATAAAAAGAATGTATTTCCCTACGTATAGCATTCCGTGTTTGGTCGTCCAAAACAATTTTCTTTCTTCCCCTACTTTCCGGTTTACAGTTTTCACCTCGTTCTCTTGTCAAAGATCCGTCCCGCGATTTCTTTAGAATATTGTATATAGTACTCTCAGAAACTTTAGTTAAATAACTGCACTTAATCACAGCGTCACTAACACCCAACTGTTTGTCCATGGCACGCAGTCCTTCGTACACATTTAATATGAGGACTTTTTCTTCCCGAATTAAATTGTTACGACGCCGTTTTTTATCGCCAACACCGCTACACTCCGCCATTATTGTCACTAAATATACCGATATAAATATTACAATAAATACCAATAATAACCGATTTATCGCACAAAACCACAACACAAATACTGATGTTACGCTCATGAAGAGAATAAACACCTCACATAACTGTTTACTATCACTGTCTCATTCGCGTAGCTCGATCTATCTATCTCGTTCTCAAAGCCGGAACATTGAAGCGACTCTCCAACATTGTCAAATCGGCGAGTTTTTCACAACAAACTTTGCGTTCAAGAAATATACATAAACACTTTATTTCACATTTCAAGTAAACTAATTATTATTAGTCTGCTTGAAATTTGAAATAAATATATTAAATTGGTATTGACTTAATTACATTGCATCTTTTGTACCTGAAATATTGACACAATGGATTTGAAGTGTATTTATAAAATACAGCATTTCTCTCTAGAATACATATGGCAACTGCGCTTTAACCAAAGTGTTGATTAGATAGCTCTGACTCACTTTACACAATTTCGACTATCGAGTATATTATCAAGCACCTCCCGTGGCTGGTATTTGTAATACGGTGTATAGGTTTTGAGACGACCAAACTTGTTGGCAGTTTCTGGTGAATGATGTTGCATACTTGATGATGTCGGTGCAGATAGTCAGTATTAGCTAACACACTACAAGCAGATGTTATATGTTTAATTGTCTCTGATGTTTGCTGACACTTTCTGCATTTGTCGGATTGGGAGTTGGGGTCCTTATTCACTTACTTCTTGTAGTTGTTAGTGTTGATTACTTGGTCTTGGATAGCCATAATGAAGCCCTCGGATTCTGGAAAAAGGGATCCGCTAGTAAGCCATCTGTTTGAAGCTGCATTGTCAATATGCGGCTGGTTGAGGTCGTGATGATGTCGCCCGTGCAATATCTTTTATGCCCATTGTGCCAGCTTCTCGGTATCTGATACCAACTTGAAGTCGGCATCAGGCGAGGCGAGGTTCAGAGGTTATCTGCCTTAGATATAATCCGATGTAGGGCTGAGGTGTATGATTTCCAGTAAAAGAATGCACGTAATTTCATTACCTGTCGAGAGTGTAGATTGACAAGGTCAATTAACCCTCTTCCTTCTTCTTTTCGAGGTAATGTTCTAATAGTCGATGATTTTGGATGGTGGTTGTTCTTCGTGATCATTGTTCGTGTTGACTGCTCCGTTTTTGTCCACCTTAGAATTCCGAAAGAGTACGTTAAAACAGGCGTGGCATAGGTGTTGATTTCCTGAACTAAGTTGCCTCCATTTAACTCGGACTTCATAAGTGATTTTACTCTTTTTGTGTATTGTTCCTTGATTCTACATTTTGCTTGCTTTTGGTCCAGTAACCTAGCCTGTTGAAATCCCAGGTATTTGTAGGTTTCTCAGTTTTCCATTGCCTGTATGAAATCCCAATTGGGTAGTAGCACATCTCCGTTTATGACAACGCCTTTCTCGATGTTTAGGGTCTCGCACAATCCAAACTCCATATGTATATCAGTGGACAATTAATGTGTTATAATAGAGATGATTGATTTGACGCTCATTTGCTGCGTATAGCTTGATGTCATCCATGTAAAGAAGATGAGAGATGGTACAGTTGATTGTTTTTGTTAGCGTACTTGTTTTGTACTTCGTATCATTGAGCATGGTGGATAGAGGATTCATTGCAAGGCAGAACCACAACGGGCTCACTGAGTCACCTTGATATATTCCCCTACGGATGGGTATTTCGTCAGTGAGTTTGGACCAATCTGCAGATGTAGGTTTGTTTGCAATCATCTCATTGTTGTTGAAATGAGGCTTACAATAGTTGGGTGGACTTTGTAGATCTGAAAATCTTCTTAAGCAGGAATGAGGTACACTTTCAAACGCTTTCTTGTAATCCATGAAAGCAGTCTGTATATTCCGGTGATTATTCTGTACTTGTTGAAGCATCACAAAGTCCACAACAAGTTGTTCTTTGCACCCATGGTGATCTCTTCTGCAACCTTTCTGTTCCTGCGCTAAAATGCTATTGTCCTAGATGTGCCTGTAAATTCTGTTAGTGATATAGGATGTAAGTATCCCATATAAATTGGGGAGGCACGAAATAGGTCTGTACTGAGTGGGGACATCCGTCTGGGAGCATATGTGTGGAACCTAAAGTTAGAAACGTTGGGATGTCCTCTGGGTTGTGTAAGAGGTGGGTAAATTATTTCACCCACTCCGTATGTATGCTTTGGAATTTCTTATACCAGTAGTTTTGGATATTTTCAACCTCCGGTGCTTTCCAGTTGTTGGTATTTTGGACTACTTCAGTGATTTCCTTTAGCGTGAAATCATCAAACTGCATCGGCTCAACCTTTAACCGCTTTTGTCTACATTTCTCTTGTGGTTTCTGGACGTTGACCATAATGAAGACTAATACTTTTCTAATGTTTGTTTCGATGGCATAAGTTGGTTGGTGTTATTATCAGGCGTAGCTCCAAGCTACCAGTAAAATATTTTTTGATTAGTATGAAAAATGTTGTTCTGTTTCTTTTTTGTGCACTTTATGTATCTCGATAAATGCTTGGATTTCGCTTTCAACTTCTGCTTAAGCAGATCAATATGTTCACATAAATGTTGTTAATGTTCTGCATGTTGTGTGTGAGTGCCTATTTTCTTAAATATTTTTCTGATGTCTCTCAAGCGTTTAGAGGGTTGTGCACAATTCTGATACTCCGTTAACCGTCCAAGCTTGCTCCTAATAGTATCGATGGAACGTTATAGGTGCCGTTGCCACCAGTGTTTTTTTTGTTGGTGATAATGGTACGGGTCTTTGGCACTTATAATTGATGGTTGTGTAGATGAAGTACTGCCATAGCTCCACAGTAAATAAGTGGATGAAGCCGTTCGAGCGTATCAAGTCTTGAGCAAACTGTCTATTAGTGAGTCTACTTCTGTAATATTATTAGCATTTTGGTTGGTCCTCAATTTGGGTAATTTTGGTCGTCGTATTTTCCTTGTGCCTCCCATATTGGCATATTGGTAGGTGATCAGGTCAGTCTCCATATTGGTTGCTTTAAAGTAGGAGCGCATAATAAAGGAATTTAACTCAGTGGTCTACTTCAAGTGCTTCCTAGGCAATCCGACTTTTGTGGTCATAGGCAGATTGACTTGCATCGCCGTAGAACCAGCAAGAGTTGGTGAAAGAGTGTTACTGAGGTGTTCCTCCATGATGGTGATTATCACAGTGGCTCATTTTTCGAACAGGACCCACTATCTAATTCCTGAACGGGGAAAGAGGCTATGGTGGTGCAATGCCCATTTCGTAAATTATACATCATCAGTTTTTGCATTTTGACCCTACTGCCAGGGGATAGGGAAGATAAGGAAATTGGAAAGGTGGCCAAGCGGGCCAATATAAAGAATAAAAGTGTGATCCGACTAAAAGACTGGTCGAAGAGACCAGTGAAGCAAGGTAAGGCTCGAAGATTAAAATCTCAGTTTAGTCGCGCTTTACGACACGCACGAGACACGTTGTGGGTATTCTACGAAGAGGTTACGCTCACCCGTACGGGAATTATTATTATTTCCAAAGGGCTTCTAATGTATTATGTTACGGAATTGATTGCGCCTGTGCAGGTAGTTAATATTTACCATGGATGGACACCCCCCTTTATGTGTTGTATGGTCTCACATGATTGCTGGCACCTTTTACACTTGTCTGAAGTAATATTTGTGTCTCTCATGCAAATGTCTTGTAATTGTTGATAGCAATCATGAAACCTTCTGTTTCAGGGAAGAATGAACGATCGGAGAGCTACTTATTTGATGCTTCTCTGGTGGGTTCAGGTCCTGATGATGTCGACCATGAACTGCTTTTTGGGCCCATTGTATTTGCATATAATTCAACTAATAATGAAATAAAGAGCTCAACCTTCATGTAAATTGAACCCTGATTCTAGTTTTAGGCTGCTTTTGATCCAACATCATTGTCTGTTGAAAACTAAATGTAGGTTTGTCCATCTTGCATGGCATTTATGATGTCTCCACTCCGTTAATAAATTTCCCCTTGTCAATGTTTAATGTTTTGCATTTAACCAGTTCAAACCCATATTTATCTCACTGGAAAATATTTGGGTGATATTGAGTATATATTAAAATTTCTGCTGACTTGAAGCATATAGTTTGATGTCATTCATATATAAAAGATAGGAGACTGTGCTGTTGAACTATCTGCAATGAGTTTGAAATTTTTGGTGTTTAATCATGTTATCTATCAGAATCCTTCTAGTCTCTAAATAATTACACGTTTTTATAAGTAGACAACATTATTCCATTACCAAAAACAAGCTTCAATGTTTCTGGAAAATAATAGTGTAAATCATTGTATTGAAATCAAAACAATTTATACTACTTGTTTATTATTTTAGGTTATTAAAAAAGCTAAATGTTCTACTGATGAAGAAATTCTGCAATTAAAAGCTGCTATCTGGGCATTGGGTCACATGGGAACATCTAATCGTGGCTACGATTATCTTACGAACTTTGGAGTTGTTGATCTTATTATAGGATTTGCTAAATGGTCTCCAGTCTATTCTGTACGAGCTACTGCCTTTTATGTTTTAGGACTTTTAGGTAAAAATTTGGTGTAGATTAAGTTGATTTTTTCACAAAAGCATCTGCATAGTGTTTTATGGAATACATTCGTTATATCAATAGCTATTTATATGTATTAATAATCAAGTAGAGAAGCGTCACCGTTGGCGTATACGTAGACTTCTAAACAGTAATTTCAGTTTAATGAACATTTAAATTACCGAATTTGTCTAGTAATCCATACAATAACAAAACAATTGAACATAAACACAAGAAGTGCAACTGAAACATACAACCATAGATTAAGTATTTATAAGTAATCTCGGAACTACTTGATGGGTGTGTATCGAGATTTTTTACATATGCCAGCTAGACAAGGCTGACAAGGAATTTACGGAGTGCCGGAAAAAATTGTGTGTTTGTTTTTCGAGAACCGGAAATATCTTATAATTAATTTAAGAAAGTTTATATAATTCTCTTTATCCATATCATTCTCTCAAATAAAGTGCTATTCTCAAAATGTTCAAGTGATTATAGTGACAAAATTTCTCTGTAAGTTAATATTGTATATTTTATACTTTATTTAATTAACACATTGATAGTAATAACATATCTATTTCTAATATGGCAGTGCTATTTCTAACTTGACAAACTTGAAAACAATCATATAACATAAAATACTAAGTGACAAAAGTTTATATATAATAATTCTTCAGGTTGTAACAAGAAGGTCAATCATAATTCTTCGAATTCTTGAAGATCGTCATACTAAATAAATACTGGTTTTCATCGAACTGATTTGTAACAACATCTGTTTGCTGATTAACAGGACTGGATAGAAAACCATAAAACGGTGTAGATGTGGATGCAGACGGATCAGATACACGTGAGGGTGTACATCCATAAAATATAGAACTGGATGTCGCATCATTGTTTAAACGGTGGATTTACATTTTACTGAATGAATCTCTATTATGATTCTCATTTCCTATGTCTTGTGAAATTATCGTAGATCTAAAATTTCCAAACGATCTTCTTTGTGATGGTACGAATTGTGATTTATTTTCTGTTTTGGGCGCATATATATTTTCTCTGATTCCTGTACTTGTTCATTTACAGTAGTTGCAGATCTTGGATGTCTAATATTACAAGGTATAAGTTGATCGAAATGTCTTTTAGTTGTGTAATCATCATCTAGTTTGATTATATAATGTAATTTCCCTAAGCGCTGTAGAATGGTTACATATTTCCATAAAACGTTTCCATGATAATTTCGTGATTGTACTCTTGTTCCGATCAGATAAAATTTATTAAATATTGGTTGTTTTGCATTATTTTTATCTGATTTCTGAGGTCGAATGCAATCTAATTTTGTTCGAATATTTTGACCAAAAAGTAACTCCGCTGGTCTCATCCCATTCGAAAGAGGCGTTGATCTAAACTTATGCAATCCGTGTAATTTTTCATGTAAAATTCCTGGTTCTTTCAACATTTTGTTCATTTTATCTTTAAAAGTCTGTATATATCTTTCTGCTTGTCCATTTGTTGCAGGATGTACTGGAGCAGTGAATCCTTGTCAAATTCCATTTCTGTTACAAAATTCTCCGAAATCTGAAAATAGACGCATTGTCGCTCACAAGTATTTCGGGTAATCCGCAGATGAAAATTTCTCGTAAATAATGTATTGTACCTGAAGTTGTTGGTGCACTTCTGGACATCCTTATTTCTGGCCATTTGCTTTTTGCATCTACAACTATGAAGAAGTGATGATTGAAAAAGGGACCTGCATAATCTATATGAACCCGTTGCCAATTGTTTGCTGGTTCTTCCCATTGGTGTTGTCGAGCTTTGTCAGGATATTTCTTAATGTCACAATCTGCTTTACAACTTTTTACTAGATCTTCTATATCTTTGTCGATACCTTTCCAGTAACAATATCTGCGAGCTAGAGAGTTCATTTTAACTATTCCTATGTGTGTGGAGTGCAGTTCTTCTAATATTGTGTCTTGAATACTTTGTGGTATAACTACTCGATTGCTTTTGAAAACTACGCCTTCTTGTAAGCTGAACTTTTCCTTTAACTGTTTTTTATTCTGGATCTTGCTCTGTCTCTTGTCCAATAATGTTTGAATCTAAAGTCGTTGTAGAAATTTGTTTAATTGTATAAATATTCTGGAAAAAATTCATCATCCACAGAATTTTTTTCTTGATAAATAATCTGCGTTTGTATGATCAGATGATTTTTTATATTCAATAGTAGAATAAAATCCGGATAAAAACTGTGCATATCTGATCATTCTTGTGGCTGAAAGTACGGGAAGTTGTTTTGTTGGGTTGAAAATGGACATTAGAGGTTTATTGTCGACAACAAGTGTGAAAAGTCTTCCATAAATATAATGAAACATTTTTTTTAATGTCCAGTAAATTGCGGTTGCTTCCCTATCTAATTGGCTATATTTTCTTTCGGCTTTTGTGAGAGATCTTGGATTGAACGTCCCTGGTTTTTCTAGATCATTTGAAAGTTTATGTAAAAGAACACCAGAGATACCATGTGGACTCGCAACAGTATCTAAAATTCAGGTAAAAAGGGTATCAAAACTCTATTGCTGGCTATTTCTTGTTTTGCTTTGATGAAAGCAGTTTCACATTCCGTTGTCCAAGCAATTTTTTTTATTTTCTTGTTATGAATTGTTTACTGGCTGTAAAAATGTTGAAGCATGTGGTAAAAATGTATCATAATATTGGACCATTCCAAGAAATGATTGTACTTGTTCCGTATTTTCTGGGTTTGGTGCTTTTTATATAGCTTAAATTTTTTTTCTCTGACTTTTTTAGACTGTTTTTGGTTATGATATGCCCAAGATATTGAATTTCGTCTTTGAAAAACTTGCATTTTTCCTTATTTAAATGTAAGTTGTATTTTTTTAGCTTTTCTAAAATATGGATCAATTTTGTCTTGCATTCTTCAAGTGAGGACCCTTGGATCAACATGTCATCAAAGTATGTAGTAGCATTGTATAAGGATAGGCATAGTAAACCAGTGACAATGTAAAAACAATTTGAGGCAATTTTGCACGCCATCTAGTTACTTTTACGCTCGTTCTTCATAAAAATGACCCGTAACTTAGTGCCCCCTGCAATAAACAGCGCTATTTTCAACAACTAAATTATTTTTGAAAAGTTGCCTTCTAAATGTGAAGTTTTCTTTATCGTCGAATCCCGAACAATTAATGATGTACCAAAGCCGATGATACATTGTTGCCGGATTTACTTTTTATTACGAAAGTGACACAAATTACCTATTCAATGGGAATCTATAATAGATGATAAATACAATGATAATAGATAGATAGCGCGTATTTAGAAATTTGATGTTCATAATAATGTTATAGCAGGTATTCGTCTCGAACCGAAAATAAACTTAATCTCAGTACTATTATTTGTCACCAATTCCAGTGTATAAAATAGTGATTTTTATGTAATGAGTTCGTGTAGCACTAGAAAATTAAACACATAATCTGTTAATCACTAGAAAGGTACATAAAATACAGGGTGCGGCATTAGTGTGAGGAAGTCCAATTACTCAGTTGTCATATGAAATACGAAAAAAAATTATTTAGATAAAAAATAAAATACACATAGAGGCGTATTTTAAACATATTTTGAAATATACTGGGTTACTTATATTGATGCAGGCAATCAAACTTATGTTTTTTCAAATGGAATAACCTGTAAATTTTTACATTTTTAGACTCTTCTCGTTATTCTCTTTTCTAGAATATAGGGTTTTGCAATGTTATACAGGTTAGTTCAAAATATATAAGCTGTTTTAAATTAATTTTGCAGCAGCTTCGGCACCCTGTAGCATTGTACACATTCGATATAAAAAAATCTATTTGTACCTGGAGGAGTTTTAATATGGCCTTTTGTTGTTTTAAATTATTGATGCATAGAAAAACTTCGTTTTTGTATACAGGGTGACTATAAACTCGTGTTGATTATTTTCTCGGATTTCTTAAATGAAACACCCTGTATTTTATTATTGTAATAATATCCTAATTTATGGTACTTATTATTTCTTAAGCATTCCCTATACCTAAGTGTCTTAATTTCTGAGTTAGGTTAGAACCGCGTGAGTTGTTGTAACTAGCAACACAAACATAAACGAAAAAGAAATCCAGTACAAACCAATAATGATTTGGAAGTAAATGTAAATTTAACAAGAAGGGTTAAAAATGTAAACGGATGATTTTAGACAAAAATGTTTAAATCAAAAGTTGTGTATTTTGACTTACTGGTTAATTTTATTTGTATATATTTTTGCCGTAAATATGGTCCGAACGGAGATATTAGCATTTTGGATAATTTCCACTCCTCATAAAGATATAGTGTACGTACGGGACTTCTTCCACCACGATAGATTCGATGCATTAATAGGTAGTCAGGATAAATTAAAGGCACTTATTAATTTCGAAAATCATTTATTACAATTTAATTCTATTAAAATACCATTCTATTTGGAAGTTAATCCCAACTTATTTACCCCTTATTCTGAACCCCTAGATAAAAGAATTTTAAATATTCCTGTGAATATCAATAATGGACAAGTAGTTCTTCCAGAATTCAAATTTTCAAGATAATAATACCTGAATGTATAGCCCTAGCGAAAGACAGTTACTGTAAAATACCCATTGAACAAAAAATCTCTTTAAATAATATTTCTATAAATTTTCATGAACCTCTTCCGGTCCAACCCCTATCGAAATTTGATGAAACAATCCCTTTATCATCTTATAATAATAATATTGATATTACCAGATTTCTTCGAACAGATCATCTGAATCCCGAAGAAAAAGATGCAATAATTACTCTTTGTAAAAAATTTAAAAATATATTTTATAACGAAAACTCCGACTTAACGTTTACTCGTGTAGTTAAATATCACATTAGAACACTCGACGATGTACCGATTTATCAAAAATCATATAGATACCCTTACCATTTAAAACAGGAAAATCAAAATTAGATTATAAAACTCCTAGACTATAAAATAATTAAAGTAAGTATATCCCCGTACAGTTTCCCTACCTTTTTCGTCCCCAAACGAATGGACGCCAGTGGAAAGAAAAAATTCCGATTAGTTATCGATTACCGAAAACTAAGAAGATAAATATTCCCTTCCCCGTATCGATTAAATTCTCGATGATCTTGGTCGAAGTAATTATTTTTCCACTTTAGATTTGGCACAAGGTTTCCACCAAATCGAAGTACACCCAGATTCGGCAGAAAAAACTGCACTGCATTATCACTTTTCAACGTGTCATGGACACAATTCTCCGTCCTTTTCTCTATAAACAATGTTTCGTATATATGGATGACATGTTAATCTTTTCAAAATCACTCCATGACCATATTCCTCATATAAAATCAATATTTAGCGAATTAGAAAAATATAATTTGAAAGTCCAAATAGACAAATTAGAATTCCTCAGAAAAGAAGTGCCTTCTTAGGCCATGTCATAACCCCTGATGATATTAAACCAAATCCAGATAAAATCAAGTCCATTCAAAACTTTCCTTTGCCCAAAAATGAAAAACAAATAAAATCATTACTCGGCATGCTCTCCTGTTATCGTAAATTCATTCAAAATTTCTCCGAAATAACCTATCCCATTAATAAATATCTTAAAAAGGAACTAAATTATATTTAAACAACCCAGAATACCTCAATGCGTTCCAAAAATGCAAACAATTTCTTTGTAATTCTCATATTTTAGCATACCCCGATTTCACAAAAACATTTACTTTAACGACCGACGCTTCAAATATCGCTATAGGAAGTGTACTTTCCCAAGATTCCCATCCAATAGCTTTTTACTCTCGAACACTTAATTCAGCTGAAAGAAATTATGGCAATTATCAAAAAGAGCTCTTGTCTATAATCCACTTCCGACCATATTTATATTCCAAAAAATTTATTATTGAAACTGATCATAAGCCACTCGCCTGACTAAATTCTCTTAAAGAACGCAATCAACGTCTAATAAGATGGAAACTAAAGTTGGAAGAATTCGATTTTGAAATTAATTACAAAAAAGGCAAAGAAACTTACGTCGCTGATCCATTATCGAGAATTGAACTCAATGCAACCGATAAAAAACTTCTTAAACGTGATCTAAAAATTAATATAATTAGTGATATAGTTGTTACTCCCCCAAACTCAAAAACGAATACTGGTCGGCCCTGATCGAAAACTACACAACATGTTTTTAAAATCAGCTCCGAGAAATTCGTACATCACAGTGAAATATCATAAATAATTTAAATAAAAACAGTATACAAGTGATCATAACTACATAGTGAATGACACGGACTAACAAAGTAAGCCTAAATTTGCTTTTTTATTAAGATATTGTGTTATATTTCAACATAAACACATTCATTCAATAACAATTAAAACCGGTATCGTACCATTTACCAGCCTTATCAGTTGGGTCCGATGCGGGACAGAGCCGTATTCAGGCAAAACGAACCTTAGCGGAACATGGAAACCGACAATATTATAACCAGCGACAACATCAATAATCAGTCACCTTTATCTCAACATGTACCTTCAGCTCAACACTCAATTCCAACTCAACATTCAACGATACCAAAACAACAAGTCTTACCTCAACCTTCACCTTCATCTCAACCTTCGTACTCCAAAGTAGCTAGCCAACCTCAACAACCTACCATACCCACTTTCCCATCTAAACTTCAAGCCATCGTTTTTAGTTCTCTAAACAATATTAAATTAGAAGAATATCTCCTGGCTATTGGCTCCACGATAAGTCCGAAAAACATATTATTCACATCTAGAATCTCAAACAATCGGATATGTATTTACCTCTCAAGTAAGGAAATCGTAGATGATTTTATCATTAAACATGATGGGCGCATAAAGATCAATAACGAAGTGATACAAGCACGCAGACTTATCACACCAAACGAAAGGCTACTTTTATCCAATGTATGTCCCACCATTCCACACGACGTACTACAGAGGGAACTTCAACAACTCGGCTTCAAGCTGTCTTCTGCAATTTCCTTTTTAAGAATAGGCACCACCAACCCCGACTATAAACACATATTCAGTTTCAGGAGGCAAGTATACATTGTACCTCCCACAATTCCAATACCAGACTCAGTTTTGATAACTTATGATGACACCACATACCGTATTTTTCTCGCTGTAGATAATTTGTGTTATCATTGCAAACAACATGGTCACTTATCTAGCACTTGCACTTCAAAGTTGCCTCCCCAACCAACAGATGACACTTCTTCACGAAACTCAACAACTACAACCAGTCAATCCACTCTAAACTCAGTAAACGAGCAAAGCGCTGAGCCACTAACAGATATATCTTCAATTTCAACCACCATGCCCATCGAAGCAAATATAACAACAGCTACCACAGATTCGAATATCACTCACCTTGCTGAAACACATAGCATCAAAAGATCCCTAGAAATGATATCAAATTCTCCACAAACATCGACGGCTACTGACATCGAAAACCCAAAAAATAAAGCAGCTTCGAAAAGAAATATTACCGAAATCATAACACCTCCTTCCGATACTACAACATCTTACACAAGCTTCAGTAAACCAGATGCAAAACTCAAAAAAGCGAAATCCACTTCTAAATCAACTATCATACTGGAAAATCAAATGGCACCTATCAAAGAATTATTCGACAATGAAACTCAAATAATATCTTTCGAACAAACAATCGACTTTTTTGAGAACGTACAAGGATCAGTGGACCCTCTCAGTACAGCAAAAGATTATACCTCGTGATATACTAGAACTATTACAACTCTTAACCAAAATACATTCATATACCTCTGACCGCCAAATAAAGACCAAATGCACTAAAACAAAAAAGAGAATTATGAAACAACTGAAGCTTTTAAAATCAGGTGAAGATGCCGAATCTGACGTTTCCCTTGCCACATCTCAGGAATCCCTAACAGAACTTGCATAATATTATCTTCAATTTATTGCAATGGAACATAAATGGGTTTTACACCCATTATGAAATGCTCAAAATACTTATACACGAAACTTCACCATCAATTATTTGTCTTCAAGAAACTAATTTCAAAGGACAACACAATCACAACTTCAACAATTATTCCTGTTTTTACAGAAACAGAAACAACGCGGGAAAAGCAAGCGGAGGCGTAGCCATCTATGTAAATACTTCATACGAAGCACACAATATAACACTTAATACAAACTTAGAAGCAATAGCAATTTCTATCAAAATTCCTCAAACAATTAATATCTGCAACATATATATCCCTCCTGATCAAGTAATTACCTCACAAGACATCACTAACATTTTGTCACAAGTTCCATCACCTCTAATTTTACTGGGTGATTTTAATAGCCACAATCCTATTTGGGGATCAACAGGTTTTAACGCAAAAGGCAGAACAATCGGAAACATCCTAGATGCACATAATCTAAATATTTTAAATGACGGTAGGCCTACAAGAGTTAATGTTCACACAAGCACGAAATCAGCAATCGATTTATCAATATGCCATCCAACTATCTCACCTCTAATTTCCTGGGACACTATACCATATTTATATGGAAGCGACCATTATTCAATCAAAATCACGATTTCCGATCAAAACTCCGTCACTACATACCCTACTGTTTCAAAATGGAAAATAAAACATGCTGATTGGCCAAATTTCAGTAATTACATTGAAGAAAACGTCGCTCTACTTCCCGTCAATCTAGAAAACGATAACATCGACAACATTTTGAACTCATTCACAAAAATTATCACCGATGCAGCAGAAAAATTTATAGGAAAAACAAAAGCACTAAAAAAACATACACCATTGCCGTGGTGGAATACTGAATGCGATAAAGCTATTAAACAATACAAAGCGTCATTTAATAAATTAAAACGAAATAAATCACTGGGGAACATAGTAGACTATAAGAGAAGAAGAGCCCAAGCAAGATACATTACAAAGAATGCTAGAAAAAACTCCTGGAAAGCGTTCGCATCCAACATAAACAGCTCAACACCTTTAAGTACCGTGTGGCAAAATCTAAGAAAAATATTAGGAAAAAACAAATTTACAAAAATTCCTTTTATAGCTCACAACAATAGCACAGTCTCAAATAACGAAGACATGACCGAATTATTTGCAACACATTTTGAGCACAACTCGAGCAACTCAAACTACTCACAAGAATTTCTGGAATTTAAAACTACTAAAGAAGCCGAATTCTTAGATTACGATGACCATGACAACAATATACTCAATATCCCGTTAACTATAGACGAACTCAATTTTTCCTTAGACACAACCAAAAATTCTGCCCCAGGACCTGATAATATTCCATTAATCTTTCTCCAAAAACTCCCTCATATTGCCAAGTCATACCTTCTCCAAATATTCAACCTAATCTGGACAAAAAATATTTTCCCATCCACGTGGTCACAGGCAATCGTCATACCCATACCAAAGGCAAACTACCCAAGAACTAAGTTAACTTCATACCGACCAATATCTCTTACCAACGCACTAAGCAAAATAATGGAAAAAATCATAAACAAAAGACTATTGTGGACATTAGAAGACAGAAACCTTTTAATACAAGAACAAAGCGGTTTCCGTCAAAACAGGTCAACATTAGACAATCTCATTGATTTGGAATCCGAAATCCACGAATCTTTCGCGAATAAACAAGATTGCCTTGCAGTTTTCATCGATATCACAAAAGCCTTCGATACAGCGTGGCGTCATGGCATTATCAAAACTCTTCATTCATGGGGCATCAAAGGAAACATCCTAAAATTCATACAAAATTTTCTTAATAATCGTTTCTTTCGTGTTCGTACCAATAACACAACTTCAACTCTAAAACAACAAACTAACGGGACTCCCCAAGGATCAGTCATTAGTTCAACACTTTTCCTGATCGCGGTCAACGACATATTAAACCATCATTCCAAACTAGTCAAAGGCAGATTATATGCTGACGATTTGGTAATATTCTCCAAAGGTAAGAACATCGACTCAATTCAGAAACACATCCAAGAAACATTAAACCAACTTCAAAACTGGTCTAAACTCACGGGACTACAATTTTCAACAGAAAAGACCAAATGCATATTATTTTCTAGAAAACACAATCCTGTGTCTCCTGAACTCAAACTTAACAACATTTCCCTAAACTATGCCGATAACATCAGATTTCTTGGAATGATTGTTGACAAAAAACTCAGCTGGAAGAAACACATACTACATATTAAAAAATCATGCCAAAACGGTATAAACCTTATGAAAACACTCTCAAGCAAATCCTGGGGATCTGACTATACCTGTCTAATGCACATATATAAAACACTCATTCGCTCAAAGATAGACTACGGCTCTATAGTATACGCAACAGCTAAAAAAACTACTCTTAACCAACTCGAAACCATTCAAAACACAGCACTAAGAATAGCAACAGGAGCATTCTGTTCAAGTCCAATAAAAAGCCTACAGTGCGAAACCGGGGAACCTTCTCTACAACTCCGGAGAAAATACCTTGCCGCTTCATACGCACTATCCATCAGCACAAACCAGCAGAATCCAGTCTACATTAACATACTGACCAAGCACTACAAAACTTTACATTCGGCAAATATCAAAACAGACCCACCATTTTATGCAAGAGCTAGTAAAATTCTCACAGAACTCCAAATCAAACGTCCCCGCTTCCTTTCCAACAAAATTAAAACTCCCCCTCCATGGTCGATCAATATCCCTCCCAGCGACACTTCACTGTGCAAATTTAACAAATTAGAAACCCCCCATACCCTAATTAGGAAAACATTTGCCTCCATACTTGACAAATATCCACAATTTCACCTCGCATATACAGACGCATCCAAAACCTCTGATGGCGTAGGCGCGGCAGTGATCATGCAAAACAGTACACTACAATTCAAGTTACCCGAAATAAGCAGCGTCTGCACTGGAGAACTATACGCCATTCTTCAAGCACTTACTCTCATAAAAACAAAAAATACTTCAAGATCCCTCATAATAACAGACTCTCTTAACTCAATCCATATTATCAATCAACTTTATCCCACACATCCAATAGCCCTCCAAATTAAAGTCGAATTATCGCAGTTGCAACATTCCAATAACTTTGTGGAAATACTTTGGGTTCCTTCTCATACTGGCCTTCAAGGAAACGAAGAAGCCGACCGCAAATCACGACAAGCAGCAATTAGTGAAACCGTGAGTGAAGTGCAAACGGTAGTGTATAACGACATAAAACCGCTACTTAAATCAAAAGTGCTAAAATTGTGGCAAATCGAATGGCAATCGTCCCAATCGAAACTACGCGACGTGAAACCGGAAGTGAAACCTCGAGCGCAGCCAATAAACAAAAGATCGCTTCAAGTTAAACTGACTAGGTTACGAATAGGCCACACCAAACTTACTCATAGTTACTTAATTACTAAAAGTGAACCCCCAAAATGTGAATTATGCAAGATCCAGCTTACTGTCAAACATTTAATAACCGATTGCCCAAAATTCCAACAATCAAGACAAGATAACAACCTCAGCAACAATTTAGACCAAGTTCTTGGCGAAAACTGTAATACACAGAACCTTTTTAAATATCTAAGTGACATTAACATATTAACTAAACTATAAACAACCTATATTTGTGTCGCTAATTACCCCAGTGGTAGATGCGACTTGTTTGTAAATAAAAAAAAAAAAACGAATACTAAATATTTCAAACAAAACCCTGACGATATCGATGCCATTTCAACTATGGCAAGAGCAAATTCCGATCCAAATCTAGCATTAAGTGATGCTAACGAAATTTTAAGTAACATATCCGACGATAACAAAAGTACCGCTTCAGGCGAAACTAGACATTCCGAACAAGAAAATCCAATTATTGGTTTCCCAATTTTCGAAAAACCCTTAAATTCCGCCCATTTTCAAATAATCCTAAATACGGAGACAAAAACGACAGATTATTGATCTGAATGCAAGACCCATTTTACTATATAATGCGGGTGGTAATAATGATCAAAAACTACAAGTAGTACGGTCAGTTACAACATAAACAATTCCAAGTAGTAAGTAACAATTTAATCATAAGTAATATCATAAGGGCATCTAATTTTTCCGAAAAAAATCGAAAAAACACGTTGCTCTAAGTAATATTTTAACAAGAAGCATAGTGCCGGTGGCAACAAAATTCCGAGTCGAAGACGAGGATTTTTGCACCAGCACGAATGTATTTTGTTAAAAAAATATTACTTAGCATTTTGTGTTTTTTCGATTTTTTTCACAGGAAAAACTAGATGCCCGAATGGTATTTGACAAGACTATTTCACGAGTAACAGATTATTCTGCATATACATAGTTTACAAAACATACATGCATACATAATAAATATTTAGGTATTAATTTGAAAACTGAAAAATATTGGTTAATTTATTTATTCACAAAATATTGCAAACTTAAAAATATAATAATAATTACTTGTTATCAAAGGTATTGCAATTTTTGATGACAACAGCTGTCAAGTTTTGCCGTGGGTAAACTCGCAAAAAGTGCTGACAGGTGCTGTCATATAGTTTTTCCATCGAGGAACCATTTGTAATTCAAAATTGCGCGTTAGTGATTGGTGGAAATTAAGACGAGGGAAATAGTCGTTTAAAAATTATTATTGCTATTCAACGCGACAATCGATTACAATCATTTCCTGTTATTTAAAAAACAACATGTTCAACAATACATTTTCGATGTCAATCGATCACTCTGATTATAATCGGTCTAAAAGTATGATGCTATTGAAAACAATCGTAAATCGGAACTACTACCGTTTGTCTATGGGTTATGTGATGTGAGTGATATTTTGCAATTGTATATTAAATTTTTAGTCAACAGAACAGCTTCTATAAAACTAAACGTGATTAAACTAAATGAACTTGTGAAAAGTGTGAAATACATGTGAAATAAACTAAAATAATGATGAGGTTATGTCACTATTGATTTATTTGATTTGTAAAATAACATGACAAATGACAATTTTTTTGGTCGTTCAACAAACATCCATCCGATTTCGACTATAAACAAAATCGTAATCAAGATCGAAGTGTTGAATAGCACTATTGATTTTCATAATTTATCACATGAAGATGATAAGATTCCATTCTTTAGTTACTTAATACACAAAAACATCAAAATAAATACAATTTGTCCACTAAACAACCTGTATCTCAGTTACAAAGTCCGTAATATGTAGAATCCACTCGCGGTAACCTCTATTCTTCGATCAAGTATTCACATATACTATTGAATAATTATTGGTTATTCATTATTCTTTTTGTTATTTATTATGAATCCGTTTCTACGGATGATGATTCTTCTTCAACATTTAATGAAGCAAGTGCTTCATTGTCATCTGCTGGTAATAGCAGTATATTATCATCATAATCCGGTTGACTGCCTGCATTAGCACTTCTAGGTGGCCTCATTAAATTGGTGACAATATTTATTTTAAATGCTGTTCGAAATACTTTCACTGTTGGGTTTCTGTTATATCCTCCTCTTTGACGATAAACAGAAAAATGATTTTCAAGTAGATCTTGAATCAGTCTGCCTGGGAATAAGTACTTGAAACCATCATTTTCTTGATCACTTGCAAATTGTTTCACGGCGTTAATGGTTACAAGAAAACCATCAAAACTATCAGGTCTGGTCAATTTTCCTTTTTTTCCAACTTTGTATAGATTTTTTAATAAATCATATCCTGAGGTTAAAGCTGGTAATACTTCTGGATCGGTATCGCTCAGAACACTATGACAGGGCTTTGTTGTGTGTAAACGTGTGCTATTCAGGGCATCAAATAAATTATTCATGGTTAGAACAAAGTTAACTGTGTTTTTAGCTGTACATGAGATGAGTTCACCAGTTCCGAAGATGTCATTATGGCAGTATAAACATTATGGCCCAACAATTGGGCGCTAATTTAACGTTCATTTTTTCGAATGAATTCGGATTTATATGTTTATCGGTCAGTTTTAATAAAGCCTTTCCTGTTGTGCTCCTTTTGTCAAGATCATATACTTTTCTAATGTCAGAAAAACATGAACTTTCCATTAAATATGAAACTATTGTCTAAAAAATTGTTTATAACACATTTCAATAGATGAGGAGAATCAAAAAAAGCATAATACTTTTTCTCATTAAGAAAAAAATAAGGTTTGTTTTTGTCAACCCCCAAACGCTTTATAACTTTCTGATTAGTACTTGATAAATCACAAACTATGCCTATAGTGTCCAGTCTTGTCTCACCAAGTTTTTCCAATGCCTTGGTAATGATACACAACAAAGAAGTATATGACACCCCACCATTCGATACTAAATAGGCAATAGGAATTTTCCACTTGCTATAGATTCCTCTTATCATGAGAACAAGAGCTTGACTGGCAGGGAAAGGCTTTCTTCCAAACTCGCCCAGATCTTCGAAACCCTCAATTAAATCTGTTTTCATATTGTACTCAAGATTCCTCTTAATAGACATTTCGTCGAACATTAGAATACACTTCTTCTCGTAAGGCAGCATCGTATCCGCCTTTAAAGTAAGATTCATAAATTTTTTTTTATTAAATCCGGGTTTGCATCGGAAATTGGCAACCCATGATTTCACTGTTGATATTGCTGGCAAGGTAAATCCTTTTTGTCGCAAATATCTATATGTCTTAGGTCCTTTATAAAGTAATGATAGGGCAGTTTTTTTCAGATGGTAACCATGGGGATTTCATCTTATGTCGTAATTGCATATTTACCAGAGATTTTGTGAAATCCGTTAAAGTTACTTCTCCATACAAAACGTTCGCAGAGAGTTGGGTTTTCATAATAATTTTTTTTGTAGCTCTCAACTGAGTATTCAAGCTGTTAACTTTTTTCCTAACATTGGTTAGTTCTTTTCTCAACCGTTAATTTTCTTCTTGCAATGATTGCTTCCTATCTCCACTTCCCATAGAACAAGGTTTTGTAACTCTTTCAACCACTGTTCATCTTCATGGTTACTGACAGAACTATCAGAAAAAGTCATGTCAATATTTTTGGAATAAATCGGGGCATTAAAATCATTTCTCGAATATGTTCGTGGAAGTGAGGAAACATTCAATTGCAATATTTCCTCGTCCAAATTTTCCTTATCAGATTCACTTTCTGAACCATCATCACTTACGTAGCGAAATGGCACAGCAGTAATAGGCAATCTTTTAGGTTGAGTAAAATTTTAACTGAAATGTTTGCTACAAATCAGCTTATTTCTTAGCGATTTCTGGCTTAGGTCTGCGAAAACAGCATTACCTGAATGTTAACATACTTGTTTATTGTAATGGTTGTGGTAAAGTATTTTTTGTGTTTAATAAACTCAAATTTATTTCATTTCTGTAACGAGCATAACGAAAAACAACTATAGTAAAAACTTTATTTGGAATTACCCGAATTGTATTAAGATAATCTCATACCTGTGTATCATTCCCAAAAAAAACTACTCATCATAGAAATTTATTGGTAGGTTCACAACAGCAGTAAAAACACTCTCATACTTATCTTTAATAAAATAAGGGTTATTGAAATCAAACAAAAAACCATTCACAAAACCGGCAACTGGCAATAAAAAAAATTACAAATATGTATGTACAAAAGATATTTGAATAATCTGTATATAATATAAATATTATATTTATTTGCCTTGTGTTGAAAGTTATTGGTCAATGTGAAACTTTGGATAAAGCCGACAAACAAAAAATTCTTTATCAAAGAAAAAAAATTATTTTATCAACTATCATCCTATAAATACACAAAATATCTACCCGAAATCCTTTTGACAGCTTTATCACTTACCGATTAACCCAATACTAAGGACGGGTCTTAAATGTTTCACAATAGACTGCCGAAAATTATAATCATTGAAAATATTAAGCCAACTACGCGATACTTGACAAGTACTAGTACTTGATCATGTACATGTACAAGTTCAAGTATGGTCGATACATTACGCGGCTACTTGGCAAATGCCAATTTTTGCAGATACTGCAAGTACTTGTGAAAGATAATTACAATCATGGAAATTGATAGTGAAACAGAGGCAGCAGCAGCAATTGTTGTAATGAGCAGTGCATATCTTTTAATGAAACCAATAAAACGAAGAAAGCGAAGGTGGTGGGTTTCATCTTTTAACAGAAGCAGAGAAAGGTATGTTAAATCATTTAAATAAATACCTTCATTTCTTCATTTGCATTTAATTTTGTAGATATTGTGGTACAGACATGATGGCGGATATTCTAAAGGAACCTTCTGGCTTATTCGAGAACTTTTGTCGAATGTCTTTTGAAGATTTCGAATATTTGCTAAATAAAGTTGAATGTCATATCTCTAAAAAAGATACAAAGTTAAGAGAAGCTATTCCAGCAAAGGAACGACTGGCAATAACATTGCGATTTTTAGCTTCCGGCGATAGCTACCAAAGTTTCCATTATCTTTTTAAAGTTTCCACACAGTTGATATCAAAAATTATACCAGAAGTATGCAAAGCGTTAATTCAAGAATTGCAACCTCTCATTAAGGTAAATTATTTATTTTTTTTATGTATCTATTTAACACAATATTAAAAAAAGGTTGAAAAAAAGTAATTTACATTCTGTAACTAAAATAATGAGAAAAAAGTTATGATTGAAAATGTTCGTAAAAATTATTTGCATTATTGGCGTTTTCTGAAGGAACCGTCGGTGGATTGGAATATTGTGAATATGTTTCTAAATTTGTCGGTGATGGGGTAACTGTTGAGTCTGTCGTGGGGCTTGATGATGGTACTGCAGTTAACAGGTTCTGATGTGAGATTGGCGTGAACTGCCAGTTCATGGGATGCTGCTGGAATGACTGTGGAAACGTGCACTGAGAAAAACGCATTTTCGATTGGTACATGACTTTTTCGATTTCGTGCATCACAAAGTCTCTTTCACTCTGCTGCATTGCTTGAAGTCTTTTTGCTATTAATTCTCCAAATATGGCGCACTCGTCGTTTTCTTTCGGTTGTGTTTTTTTCTGTAGTATGTCGTAGGTCTTTTCCATTTTTTCGTAAATAACTTCATGCGATACTTTATTAGTTTTTTGAGTGACAGATTTAGAAGTTGCCTTGCGTTTTGTTGCCGATGAACTTGGTTCTGTAAAAAAAATATTTTCAATGAAATTAGTTGTAATAATACACTTGAATAATACCTGCTGTGCTCTCCGATATATTTGCAATATATCTGATTGATTTTGTTCATCACCATCTTGCTCGTCTTCAATATTTAGTGAATCTTCCATATTCTGAAAAAGAATGTTGAAGTACAAATATTTCAAAGGAAAGATATATTTTTTGTATTGCACAACAATACAAAAATTATTTCTTTCCTTTGGAATCTTTGAATAATAATCAATAATACTTTGTTACAGATTCCAAATTCAGAAGATCAATGGAAACAGATAGCAGAAGATTACGAAAAATTATGGAATTTTCCACACTGCATCGGAGCAATAGACGGCAAGCACATTACGATGCAGTCGCCAATCAACAGTGGTTCTGAATTCTATAATTATAAAAATTTCTTTAGCATCGTATTAATGGGTCTTGTTGATGCTAACTATTGCTTTACTTTTGTTGATTGCGGTTGCCAAGGTAGGCTGAGCGATGGTGCTGTTTGGCGAAATACTGAACTGTTTCGGAAAATTGAAACTAAAGAATTAAATTTGCCACCAGAGGAACCATTGCATGGAATGGATTACGCTATGCCGTATGTGTTTGTTGTTGACGATGCATTTGCACTAAGTACCTGTATGCTAAAACCCTTTCCCGGTTTTCATACAAAGGGTAGTAAGGAAAGGGTATTCAATTATCGTCTTTCACGTGCTCGTCGTGTTGTAGAGTACGTTTTTGGTATAATGTCTTCGGTGTTTCGAGTGCTAAGAAAACCAATGCTTTTACAGCCAGAGAAGGTTTCTATTATTACATTGACTTGCTGTTTTCTACATAATTTTTTGCGAAATAGTAAGTCTTCACGTTCAAATTACACACCAAGTGGACGCTGACGCTGAACTAGATGGAAAATTTTATCCGGGAACCTGGCGCAGAGATCAAGAAAATATGACTTCTCCCTATTACCATTACGAAATAAAGCAAGGAATTCAAGTATAGACGCAAAAAACATCAGAGAAGCTTTTGGGGAATATTTTATGAACAAGGGCAAAGTGTCATGGCAAGATAAATATTGTTAATGTACTTAATTGTAAAAATGAATAATAAAATTATTACTTACATCAGAATTAATCGTTTTTCTTGGCATACCGTGATGAGTTAAAAACCTGGCCATTGTTGTGAACGCAAACCAGGTAGGTTTGTATAACTCGTCAGTACCTGAGCCACTCTTCTCACTTGCTTTAATTTTGCTCAGACAATTTCTAAACGTTGCCATTAACGACTCTTTTTTTTCTTTAAGTCTGCCACAAATACTTTCAAAGAAAACTCAGATTGTATTCTCTTCCATGCGTCATGAACTTCATTTCGATTTTTATGCTGTTTGTGACTGGGGTCCCAAATAATACTGTCATTTTCATACAAATTTAAACATTCTATAGTCATTTCATTGGACCACTCCATATTTGAGAACTAAACAACAACAACATTCACTATTTACTAGTTTTTTACTTGTACAAACTTGTCGAATAAGCGTGGCGCTGCTACTTGACTCGCTACTCGTTGCCTTTGACTTTGTTTAATTTACCGACTGCGTACGGCAAGTACTAGTAGCTCGCCGATTTTCATGTTAGTTTCGTACACACTACTTGAAATATGCCAAGTACTTGTCAAGTCCCGCGTAGTGAGTAGCCGGCTTTATTGATTGTCGATTATCTCGGAAACGGCTTGTACGATTTTTATAATTTTTTGTGCGCAAGTGTCTTGTGATACGGCCGGTATTATGGTGGTATCTACATTGTTGTCAGATCTTTCCTTTTTCCGGAAAAATAATGAACTTTGTTATTTCAAATGGATCACCCTGTATATTTTGTGCTTTTAGAAATCCTTAAGAAATACTGATTATTTTTCATGTAATATTCTCTATACCTAAATGCCAGAATTTCGGAGTTATATTTACAGTATCTCCAAAGTCTGCCAATCTACCAAAGTTGTAATAAATATTGTACATTTAGATGGCTACAATTGAGTTAACTCGTTTAATTTGAATATTCTTTGATAATTTTTGTGCCAATAGAAATCTCGTAACAAGGTCTAGTGTCAGTAAGTTAGTAAAAAGTTTAACGAAACTGGTCAGTAACATATTTATCCAAATGATGGCGCAGAAAACCTACAACAACTGAAGACGAATCTTTAAATGTTTGGGTCATGTTAGAAGTAGATCCACATTTGTGAAGTAGAAAAATTACGCATAATGAGGTGGGACACCATCTTGTTGTAGCCAAATATTATCATTTGGGATATTGTTATTGTCTGAAAATTTCTAATAATGAAGTTATTTTTAAATATACTTGAAAATACTTACTTGGATTTGGAAATATCTTAGCCAACTCAGGTATAATACTATTTTCCAATAAATATAAATATGCCGAACCATTTAAGTTACCCTCAATAAAAAAGGGACCAATTATTTTCTCGCCAATTATTCCAGCCCATACATTCAGTTTTTCGGGATATTGGGTGTGAGATTCACGCATCCAAGGATTGTTACGTGACCAGTATCTACAATTATGCCGATTTACGTTTCCATTAATACAAAAAGTGGCCTCATCGCAAAAAGAAAATAAATACATATCCCTCGCCACGCTTGTTAAAGCAGATATGCATTCTAAACAAATAAATTTTTTCTTTAAAGAAGGTACAACATATCCTGTTATATAGGCCATAATATGTTTTGAAAATTCTGACGGGTCTGGCAGATAATCACGATGTTGGTCTATGTGATCTTTTTTGTTTTTTCCGGGCAATTATCTTGTTGTGTAGCCATAATAGCTTTGCTTTGCCACTTCCACTGCATGATTTATAGCTTCTACGCCTTTAATTATTTCCATACTTCCCTCGAGATTTTTGTTGAGAGACTCCCGAAATCCTTCCCAGTTTGTACCTTTTGGGTTGCGATATTTAATCTCCAATGGAAATATATTCATGTCAAACCTTATATGTCTGTGATCCGAACACGAGGGTTCGTCAGACACATGACAATCTGTTATACTATCGCTAATATTGTTAGTACAAAGTGTTAGAACTTCTTTGCGTACATTAGTGACAAAACTAGGTTTATTCTCTATATTAGAAATTATTAAACCCTCAGATAAGATGAAATTTAAAAAGTACTCACCTCTTTTATTGATGTTTGTGCTGCCCCATATGGTATGGTGTGTATTAGCGTCACATCCTACGATTGGCCGCAGGTCTTTTCTCACACAATGTGCAACTATGTCGCTTATTATGTGAGGTGGACATACGGCCTCGTCACCCGGGAAGTAAGCTGAACAGACCACAAATCTCGTATCTCCCTCTTCCTTGGGTATTGTAAGGATACCTGTAACAACATCGTCCGTACATAGTGACGGTTTTAGTATACAATTTACCCTATTACTGTGAATTATACACGCTCTTCGCCTTATAGCTTTAGGTGAATATAAAACTTTACCTTGTTTGGTTGATAAGCCAGCAATACTTTCGCCTATCCTCCATACATCGATGCCTTCTTGCTCCAGCCATCTAATAAGCGTTGCTGATGCTGCTTTTGCGTTAGAAGGTTGGCCAGCAGGATTCTTACCTTTCTCTTCACTGAGAAGAAATATCAAGTTCTGGCTCAGTGGGCTGTCTCACCTCCATGGGTACAGTCAGCTCCTGGACAGATGCCATTTTGAGCGGGCTGACTCCACTTCCGGTAGGTTGCTCCTCCTCTTGAGCCTCGGTTCTTGGAATATTATGCCCTACTTCTTACCCTCTTCCTCGGAAGTTTTTGTCTTCCCTTCCTTAGGTCGAAAAGTTAGCCTTCCCAATCCAAAAAAAGGATTCATGTTTATCTTGTGAAGCTCTTCCTTGGGCTCCTGATCCATAGAGAAGGTCCACAAGACTCCCTTGTTGGAGGGTTTACTTCCCCAGACTTTCCAGAGATTCGTCCTGAGCCTATGGTTACTTATCCTTAACCCGTTAAGGATCCTTTTGGAGTCTAGCTGTTCTCCTTCTTAGTCGTCTGGTACAAAGACAACGCATGCACAGGGCCTCGGTATCTCCTCGCCTACTAGTGGCGTAAGGGATGCGTTTTCCCAAGGCTTCAGAGTCGGGATGATATCCTTCGCCCATCTTGCGCTTGTATCGTCCGCGCATGTTAGTTCCAGAAAACACGGTTTATGTATACTCCTCCAGAAGCGGACCTGTGGTCCTTCCTCCGGGATAGCATATGCGGTTATGAAGGATTTTTGGACTGCTTTAAGTTTATTTATTATTATTGACCTCCGGGAATCCTGTATGAACTGCCGCTACCTTGATTAAGGCGGCAGTTTCGCTGAAAGTTACACCTTGGGTTGTAGCCTTTTTCATTTGCTTTGGCTTTCGGGCGGTGTACTTCCGTCTGACCTGGGCCGTTTCGGGCCTTTGGTCGGTGGTGTTTGTTTTGCCGATTCCGACAGACCTGATAAAGTTGGATTTGATTACAACCCTTTTGGCTTGTATGTAATCTTGTCCTTTTTTAGCAATTTGTCTATTTTGGCTTTGGAGATACCAGATATCTTTGCAGCCTTAATTTCTTCATGTGGTCTACCTCTTCTACTGTTTTGACCCTGACAGATTTTGTAGTTCCTGGCCTATCAGCTTGGGAGATATCTTTTGACGATCCTGGCCTTGTGGCCTGCAGATTATCTCCAGATGTTCCCTGCCATACGGCCTTAGGAACCTGTTTTTTCTTTTCCGAGCTCCCGTGCTTTTTTGCTTTGGGTACTCGGCGATCTTTTCTTTTTGATTTATTTAGGTCCATTTCTATTCCACGAGTAGCTAGGGAAACTAGGCCACCCCCGTAGAGCCCCGCGTGCGGGGGTAAGGTCTACATATTATGGGGTTCGACCTGTTACCCCAAAGGAACCGTTCGAAGCAGCTATCACCCTAGTGCCATTCAGCCATCGCCACTGTATCTTTACAGGTTAGCTTGGGGGATATTTATCGACCTCCTGGTTTGGATCCGCTTAGTTTAGTTGCAACAGGGTCACCATGTGAAGGGTTCGATTTATGATCATGTTGGAAGTACCCAGCGGTCTTGGGATAGTTTAAAGATGTGCAATGCCCTAGAGCTCACCGTGCCAAACCTATCTCCTGGGCTCCGTGTATATTCCGTTCAACTCCCTTCTTTGCAGACCTGTGTTAATATTTTCAAAGTCTTCAACTGAAGACTTTGGAATAAAGAATGAACAAACATTTTATAGTAGTTTGTGCAACTAGTGTGGATATGATTGCCATATCGTCCGAGTACGATATGAACAATCCACACAAGTTGAACAGTATATCTATTCTACGATCCACTTAAGAAAAAACTAGAAAATATACATTTTATTAAACTATAATCTAATTTCAAATTAACAATTTTAATGAATGATTTAAATGTATTGCTTTTTATTTCAAATTTTACTCATTCAATTTTTTATTTTAACTACTGATTTTTTGTGACAAACGTTCAGTTGTTAAATGTACAATTTGTATATGTTACAGTTTCCTTTTTAAATCTGTGTAGTTATTTTCTGCGATGCTGTTATAAGTAGATGTTGATTCTATTTAGATGAATATTTTGCATCAACGTTGATGGCATAGCTTATTGTTTTTTGTCAATTCACCTTACAATAGTATGGGCGATGTCTGTTTTTTTGAGGAATGTACTATGTACGTTTCCATTACCGCGGTTGATTTCCAGCCACCGAATTTTGTACTGTTAAAGAATCACCTCCTGCATCTGTAAGGATAATCACTCATAAACGGCGGAAACAATGTGTATATAAACCCGAATTAAGTAATTTTAAAAATTGAGCAATTATTTTTGACTGATTACCAAATTTTGTTGATTCCGACTACTTGTTGACATTTTCTGTTTTGGTAATTAACAAAAAATAGTTCTATATCTGGTGGTCTAAGCACGATATATTTTTTGAACACCTCGTAAAACATACCAGGAATTACAAAAGATTAGTCTGCTTTTGTATCAATTAATTTAATATGAAATTCATTTTCTAAATCTCTAACTTGACTTATCTTTAAATTTTTTAATTCTTGACAACGACATCCTCCTGAAATTCCAAAAATCAATACTACCTAAAATTGTATTAGAATGATTATTTATAATATAAATATCAGCAATAAAAAAAGCCGCAGTCAGCGTGGCTTGAACCAACTATATTTTCCTCCGAAAACACGTACATTAACACTACTCTATTACAAATTTATTGCAACATATTATTACTTAAGAAGATATACAGCATATATAGACACCTACTACTTTTAAATGGATAATAAATTTATGTAATTTGTAATAATTATTTCACTTAAACTTACTTTTCTAAATAAATATTCTTGATGCGGTGCTTCCAGGAAAAACTTTTTTATTTGCTCCGTAGTTAAAATTTTAGATTTTTCAGTTTTATATCCGGTAGATTGTAACTTAAGAAAGCAACGCAATTTAGGGTAACTTGAAATGTCAATGTTATTTTTAATACTTATCATTGTTCTCAACATTGAATATGTTGTCCAAAGAGGGAGGGATGACATTTTCTGATATATTTTTAACTCCGTTTACCAGAGTCTTTTTGTAACAAAATTCATATTTACTTTTTTATTTTTGGGGTAATAATGTATTATATGTCTCCTTTTTGTCTAAGCGAATATCTGGTGGAGTATTATTTATTGAATCATCACTGGATTCACTCATATTTACTAATATATTTCTTGAAAACCATAGAAATGTTTTGACGTTACTTTGAAATTGTAAAAAAGAATAGTTGGCGGGTACTAAATGTGAATGCTGATTGGTGGATTTCATATACATTCTAGAATGTACATGAAAACATATCCGTTCAATTGACTAATATGGCCTACATATTCATTCTGTAAATTGTGCAGAAAAGGATAATATATAATACATGTGGGTGTAGAAAGAATAGTTTATTAGACGCCCCTTTTACGTATTTTGAAGATACCACTTGACTACAGTTAAATAAACTTATTCCAACAGTTTCACATTGTATAATTTAATGTAATAACATTTGTATGAATCTTAAGATACTGTATGTATTTAGGTACGACTCCTTTGGGGGCTAGTGACCTAAGTAGAAAAGGATGGCTTTGTACAAGGCATGATAGACACGACAACTGGCCCATAATCAGGGAAGAAGTGGAAGATTGGTATCCGGTCAGGAATCCAAGCGAGTCCACTTCGGAAGATGTGATTTCTTATCCTTTTGCAAAAGAGTTTGAAATAGTTCATGAAGATGAGGATTTTTCTGACGAAATTCGGGACTTCTTAAGATCTCCTTCTTCGCCTGGTAATTTTTTTTATATATATGAATGTTAAAAAGTTAGAACACCGTTGTATGGATAATATTTAGTACTTCAGTATATAAAGTACCTACTTATTATTAAAAAATGTTTTGTTTAAAGTAGCGCAGTAGTTTTGGCTCAAAAAGTGATTGCTCTCCCCCTTATTTTGACAATTTAAAATGTTTTCTAATTTATATTAATTAAAGAAGCACATGTGCTTCATTTTTTTTTAATTCATGTTACAATAAAAGTTATACCCGAATGCCATAAATTTGCATATGTAATTAATGACATAGTGAAATATGGCTTTGGGTTGAACCTAGCATTTTGGACATTATCAATTTCAAACAATAAGCAAAATATATTAAGAACTAACTGAAATATAACAATATCTATCTTTTTAGTAATATTCTCCATCTTCGGATACTGGCCTCCTCAGACTGTTACACTCCTCTCTATTCATCGCTATATTTATCCTGTGACTTTTTAATGTTAACTGATTGCCCATCTCTTTTTGAGACTTCCTTTGTTTTCTCCATATTCCCAGAGTCTCCAGTTGACAATAGATTTTAGTTTTCTATTACCAATTAGTATAAAAGTAATTTAAAAATGCCTATTTCCCAGTTAATTATGTTTTTTCATATCAAAACGCATCTGCTAAACGAGAACAATACTTTCTACTATAAATTAGCTTAACTGTGGGTGGCGCCAGAAGTGAATAAATACAACACTTATTTCTTTATTGTTAGCTTGAAGTATATGAAAACTCACATTTGATCACTAGCTGATTTTGAAAAAATTGCATTACAAGTATTTTGATATAAGACAAAAACATCTTGACGAGGAAGACATTGAGTGACGCCCATGTGAATTCCACTATAAATTCAACAATCAAAATAGCTGAACAATTTTAAGAGTAAAACCTCCCATTGATACTTTCTAAAATTTATTTCACATTCAGTTTATTGGCAATAAAGACAAATGCAACGTTCTCATGTCACTCATTTTAATTGTTAAATTCATAAATAATTCCATTTTCACCTGTCCAGGTCCAGGAGGTTTTTTTGATAATAAATACAGAAAACAGTCCGAGAACATTTCTTTCTCTATACCATATATTACTCAGTCATCTTAACAATTTTTCAAATTGTGTTCCCTTAGAAGATAGAAGAATTAGACAATCAACACTGCCTGGAAGTAAGAAACCTCAGAATTCATTTCACATTAGATCATTCTCAGAATCGAAAACATTTGAAGCTAATAACGGTTTTTACGAGGATATTCGTGCACCATCTGTACCATTCACTGCAACTGGAAGATTTAGAAATAGTTCCATGACAGAATCAACTACATCCGGTGTTAGTTCATGTGATTCGTTATTAAACAAACCTGGAGTTTGGTAAGTATAGAAATGTATTTACCAACAATAAAATTTCAGTACAACAAATCTTTAATAGTGATCAACACTAAACTTTTATAATGGGAATTGTTCATAGAAATTGTGTTAATATTAAGATGTTAATTTGTTTATAGTTAAATTGGGTTCCAATAAAATGTCTCCTATCAACAATAATCTTCGTCTTACCATATGTTTGCTGTAGCACAACATGTGCGCTAAGGTTTTCTCGTCCTTTTTAACTGGTTTGTTGAGTTTAAACATAGGTGTGCAAACACCCATGGTGCGCCTGTGAGCGATCTTATGCTCTTGATCAAAATTTAGGAATTTCGGAACTAATTTCGATGCCACATGTTTCGTGCCCGATAATATTGCATAGAATAAACCAACCGATTTGTCCACACCGTCAGGAACATATCTAATAATGATTTGATGATTGTGCATAACAATTTTCTTCACTGTTTCAACATTTTTATTGGTTGTTGAGGTGCTAAGGCATCTAGGCTGGTATCGTCATTAACACGTTCTCGGCCTTTGTGAATAGCGTATACCACATTTTTTGGCTCAAAGTAGCTGTAAATAACTCATTTTCTATTTTTGTATAAATAATCAACAAAGATGAGGTAGAAACAATCAACAAATATGAGCTAGAAATAATAGATGTTACTAAAGAATGGTCTTTCCCTGCAAAAGGTAGGTCACAATACCAACTGATGGAAGAAATTATTATTTATTAATTACAAATTGATAGACTCATTTTACAGAAAAGAGACAGGCGTTAGATACTGACTTGGTAAATCATTAGGGCATATGTATGGAGTATTATTAAGTATATACGGGATGGCAATTAATTCACAGTACTGAGGAAAATGTTGAGTACTTTTTTCACTCATTCCTTTTAGGTGCACAAAAGAATTTAATTTTCCTCGAACAATTTTCAGAACATACCAGTAAATAGACACTAAGTAATGCTTTTGTACTGAGCATCAAAAAACATGCATTTAACTATAAAGTAACAAAAATTCTTGAAACAGAATGGAATACAAAAAAAGATAATTTTTATAAATGGTCTATATAAATACAAATGAGAAAGTCATAAATTATAGACCTAAATAATTTAAGTACAACATGTAATTCTGTTTTATAAATTCCATGCATGTATCTATGAATAATTTAAATTGTTAATTTCTTCTTCTCGTATATTAAAATTTGAATCAAGAATTTTAACAATTAATATAAAAAAAGTGATTACACATTATGTTTTGATATTTATATAGTATTGATATTCATATATCAATGTCGTGAATGTCAAACGATGTCTTGATAAAGGCCAAAATTGTGCTGAAACATCAAAAATATATTTCTATAAAAAAACATGTAACATGTACAACTATAGAATGGTTAAATGATGTTAAAACTTTGACAATTAAAGTTATTTAAGGTATCTAGTTGTGACAATGATCCGAGGAAAGGAGAGGAAAACCTTAAATATATTTAGTCTTCTCTGTAGAGCTGAAGGAAGAGCCTTTTAAAAACAGGCAAAACTTTCGAGTAACAGAATCTTTGATATTAGGAATAGTCTTCCCCAGCAAATAATTGATTCCGAAAATATTAATAGTTTCAAAAACCAAACAGACTCTTATATTTTTAATCCTTAGTTTATTTTTAGGCTTCTTACTAGCTTTTGTTTTTTTTATTCTCCATAGGCACTCAAATTCAACAACTTATTATGGGCAAAACAGGACATGGTCCTCTGTCCTTATCATCAGGTACATCTTTTTTTATATTCTTGGGTTAAGGTTTAAGGTTTTAGGTGAATTGGTTAATAAGTAACGGCTTCCACTGCGCCCCAGATGTGTCTATTGTGGCTCACACCTTGTTAGAGTTCGTTGTACTGTTCACACCTTTTGATAAAGGAGATGGTCGTACTATGCGAGACTTCTTTAAAGTCCGTGAGTTCTAGTCGGGTAAAGCCGAAGGTCTGGAATCTTAGTTTTTCCAGTGTGGATCAGGTACAGAGAATGTGCTCTTTAGTTTCGTATTCCATGTAACAGAGCGACAGTCTGATTTTTGTTGCAGACCTATCCTTCTCAAGTGTGTTCCTTGACGACAGTGTCCTGTCGAAATGCGTAAATCAAGCCTACGCCATTCTAGGACCTGTTGGGAGTATTTCTTCAAGGGGTTTACGATAAATGCCTTCGAGTGTGAGCCCCGGTGTGTCTCTCCAGAGGGTAAGGGTTTTATGCTTGGCCCAATCTGAGATGCAGATTTTGGCGGTGCTTATTGCAGTACCAACTACGGATTCTAGTGTGATGAAAGCAGAATTGGTTCCTTTTCTGGCGAGACCCAAATCAAAGTAACTTTGTTCCGCTTACCCAAATGGTCAAGGATTTGAATGCAGTTCCAAACCATCTTAAAATTGACTCATTTCTAGCTCAGTACTTTTAGAGTTGCCTGGCTATCTGAGATGATTTTAATAGACCTGTTCACCTGGTGCCTGTTACTCAGCTTTCTGGCGCCCATCTTTATAGCTATCATATCTGCTTGGAATATTGTGGTGAACTTGCCAAGGTTTAGTGAGATTTTAACTCTTGGGCTAATTCCGTGTAAACTCCCGCTCCTACGCCGTTCTCGGTTTTGGAGCCGCCCGTGAACAGCACATAGTCTGAGGGTGAAAATAAGTTGTCACTCGGGAAAGAGGACGCTGTAGACTTTTACTATGTGCAACTGGGGATCTACCGAGCCTGGGATCATTCCGATTATGTGGTTTTTTTTAGTCACGAGGGGGTTAGGGTTCGGGTGCCCTAATGTTTGCCGCTCAGCCATTAATTAGGCTTATTGTGCACCCCCATTCGCAGATATTAAACAGAGTCCCATCCTAATTTCTTGGCGAACAGTGAGATTCGTCGGACTATACTTTCCCGCAGTTCCTCTTGATTGGTATCTGGGAATATATCTAAACAGGATGCTCTCCTTCTGCACAAGGCAGGAAAATCGAAGATAACGTGCTTTGCGGTTTCCTCTACCATTCCACATATCCTGCAATGGGGGTTTGTTGCGTCAATCCCCATCTTCGCTAGGTGTGCATTAAATAACCAATGGACAGTTAGGAATCCTACCACTTTTCGCAGTTCTTTCCTGCCCAGTCTGAGAGCATCTGTTGCATTGGAACTCGATGGTCCTTTGAGCATTATTTTGGACTGAGCGTGTCCCGCAACTCTGTTCCAGCGCTTTTGGGGTTCATGCGACACCCAGTTGGAGACAGTTTTTCGTACGACGCTATATGAAACGCGGTATGCTGGTTTTGGTCCCATGAGGGTGAGATCAGCTCCTTTCTTGACACACTTATCAGCTCCCTCATTTCCCGCTTCCTCTGTATGGCTTGGCACCCAAGTGAGAATTACCCTATTGGCTTTTTCCAAGGTTTTCAGGGTATTATGTCAGACCCACACTATCTTCGACATATAGCTGTGGCTTGCTAAGGCCATAAGAGCCGCCCGACTGTCCATGTTTACATAGATAGTCTTTTTGTTATATTTCTTATCTATGCATGTTCTGCCGTATCCGGTTAGTGCATCTATTTCTGCTTGAAATACGATCGGCAGCTTACCAAGGCAGACGCTTATGCTTTGCCTGGGTCTGACGCCATAGACGCCTGCTCCTGTTGGAGTCTTTGACCCGTCGGTGTACCAGGTGATACTATTCAGCATATGTTGAGGTTCTCCCTGTGCCCATTCGGAACTGCCACTCAAGTTGACGCGATATGGTATCTCAGTTTCCACGGCCTTGGACATTCTGTCAGATGGCATTTCAAGGATGTCGCACCTCATGGTGTCGTATATTTTTGTATGTTTCATGGCATGGTGCTTACACCAGTTGCCATTACACTGCATTCTATTTGCAGCCATTTTAGCCTCCCCCTGTATGTATAGATCTATTGGTGGGATGTTTAAGCAGTAATTCCAATCCTGCGGTTGGAGTGCCTTTCATGCACTTTAGAAAGCGTTTTAGCGGCTGTGCTTTGCTACACTTTAGGCCACCACACAATTGCACCATACACCATCATTGGTCTGATTACTCTGGTGTACAACCAGTTTACCATTGACGGAGTTAGACCCCAGATGCACCCAATTGCTCGTCTCATCCTTATTAGCGTGATCTGAGAACGGCTTGTGATGCTCGCTAGATGGTTGTTCCAGGTTAGCTTGTCGTTTAACCGGATTCCTAGGTATTTTGCTTCCCTGGCAACCTTTATCTGATTACCGAAAATTTTTGGCACACTAGTGATCTCCACAATTCGCTGTTTTGTGAATGGTACCATGATGGTTTTCGAGGGATTGACAGACCCTCTCCCAATCGTGTTGGTGCAATGTCCTACGACTCTCCGTGCAAAACCTGTCCCCTGGGCTCTGCCTCCCTCCCCGTTCACCTTTACGTCGATTGGGAAAGGGAACAGAGCCCTCGACCCCCCGATTATGTGGTGATCCCGTGTGATCTCTTTGTAGCTCCTTGCTGCCATGACTACTTGACATTGTAAGTGTGTAGGTGACCATCCTAGCTTCTCTCTCTAGCTCCATATGCAGAGGGGTTAGGTGTACACATCCAGTTTAGAGAGAAAATTCAGCAGGCCGTCTATCAGAATCGTCCAGAGAAGGGGTGAGAGTACACCTCCTTGGGAGCATCCTCTGGCAGGCCTAAATCTGACCGTCTCTTCTTGCAGTGGGGCTGAAATGTTGCGCTGGGTCAGCATGTTGCAGATTAGATTTTCTACCCCTCTCCGTTGAAGAGACGTGAATAAAGACTGGGAGTGCGTTATTGAACGCACCTTCAATGCCGAAGAAGGAACCCAGCACAATCTCTTTGTTTTTAAGAAAATGGTCGATTATGCCTACAAGTTTGATTAGAGCAAGATCTGCCGACTTGCCTGCTTGGTAAGCATATTGGTGGGGATTTAAAGGAAGGTTCCGTAGAGGCCCCTCCCTAATGTTCTTGTCTAGGATCCTCTCTAAGATTTTTAGATGAGGCGGTAGGAATTAGGTAGAGAGGTGTCCACTCTACCTGTCTTCTGAATGAAGGTAATCTTTCCTATCGTCCACGCTAATGGAATATAGTTCCAGACTAGGCTTGCTCTGTATATTCTTACCAAAACCGACACCAGGATGTCTAGCCCTTTTTCGAGAGGGGCGGGGTAGATTCCATCCTCTCCCGGGGATTTAAAAGGAGAAAAGGAAGTTACCGCCCGTATGCCTGTGTTGGGAGAGATAATTTTAGCTGTGAGTCTCCAGTCGTCTCCACCAGGCCGATTAACCGGCCGTGTGAGAACAAGCGGGCACTGTGGCTCTGGCGGGTCTTTTCATTGACCCCACTTCACGTGCCGGATATCTCGAGAGAATCTTGTGGATTCTAGTACTAGCAGGTATGTCTGATATACTCTAACAGAACCTCCAGGACTCTCTTTTTGCCTTTCTGTGGGCTTTTTTTGTACTCCATTAGAGAATTGCGATATTTGTCTCAGTCGTCCGACTCTTTGGCCCGGTTGAAGAGGCGCCGGACCTCCTTTCTTTTTATTCCTCTATTGTCTCTTTTCCCCCTTAGTGGGCAGTTATCTTGGTTGGCTGATATGAGGGCTGATTGGAGTTGATAACTAGCCACTTAAAGTTCTGCACTATTTCTAATGGGTCCAATCACGTTACCCACAGGGATTTGGTATACTTCTCATGTCAAAACTGATGTGTCTATCGTCCAAACATGAGGGCTAAGTTGAAACTCTCCAGTTAACAATGTCCGCACTTATGATTGTTATATCTAAAACTTCACGGCGATTTTCCGTTACGAAAGTTGGATCCGAGCCTATATTGTTTACCATAAGCCCTTCCCTTATTATAAAATTATAAAGTTGCTCACCTCGTATGTTGATGTCGGAACTACCCCACTCCCTGTGGTGGGCGCTAGCGCCACACCCCAACATGAGCTGCTTGTTGTTTATCTAGCAGGCTCGGCTGCAGGAGGACGTTCCTGACCCAGATCGCCCGTGAAGTAGATGGCATATTTCCTTTCCGTCTCCACCGGGACGGATAAATGAATAGCAACCGCGTCCTGGGTACAGTACTCTGTTAACATAAAAGATCTAATTTCTTGGGGCTCGCCCGAGTTTCTGGACCCTTCAGACCGTGTGTGCAATTGATACCTTTGATTCCACCAGAACATAAAGCTCCACTGTTTTATTCGAATCATCAGAATCATATGCAGGTACATTTTTTTCATAGGATTTGATTGCTTTACCATCGTTAACGACATTTTTAACAATTTGACAAAGTGTAGTAACCCTAACTTCAACCAGGATAATAAAAAAACAATATTTAATTTGTCGTAACACAACTTGTTTTATTTTGACGGCAACAAAAATATGGTAACCTGCACTGTTTTTCATTTGTATAATAAAATATCGTAAGCACTGTAGGTTACAATACAGATCTTACTGGTTACATTACTCTATTGTTCTCGCGCCTTTCGAAAGCAGGTTTTTCGTATGTGTAATTTTATTGTTTCTTCAGTAATTGCACGATATTTTTATAAAAAAATTATTGAGAAAAATCCAATTAAATTCTATAAAACTGTGGTTGATTATGTGTTGGCAAGTGCATGTAAGTGTACTATTTCAATAATTACTTCTAACCTCACATTCTTAAACCTAGGAAACCTCTCTAGGCAGTTGCTGTAAATTTAATAATGATGTTAAATCCTCTTCTTTTTAATAACGTGGGTAATAACTATTCTATATTCTTTACAAAAAACTGGTAATTGTAATTATACAAATTATTTCAATTGCCATAAATAATGTCTAAAACTCGAACCGATAGAATGTTGGAAGCTACTAGTGCAAGTGGCTAAGCAGAATTTTATTTTGAATAGTATAATATTAATATAAGTTCATTTTATACCCGTGAACAAATTTTCAAAATGCCTATATTGATATACTCAATGAATTTATGATGATTTATTGATGGACGATATTATTTTGGATGATTGTAACATTGGTAAGGAAACAGAAATCAACAAGTCTAGGTTTTGTCATTCCTCAGTAAATTTAAGTAGTTCTGATATACTTTTAAATTTAGAAACTCCCAATATTGAAAATATTACTTCCTCTTCTTCTATAATCATTAACGTTAATGAGTAAAACTTAAAACTAGTTGACTATTCCTCAGATGACTCGAATAATGATATTGTTGAAGTTCAAAACACTGCCTGTATTACTCCTAGTTTAAAAAAGGAAAAAAAAAGTATTACAAGAAAGATTTAAATCAGATGATCTTATTTGGCATATTGAAATGATATTAGTGACACAAATAGTGGATCTTCTGATGAATTAGCGGGGATAGCGATTCCACTGGATTTGTAGGCACAAGTGTTCTACGAAAAAAAAACTGAACGAGAAGAAATCGGAATATTATTTTGGAAAAGTCGTATGTAAATCTAATTGTCAAAATAAATGCGCTCAATTGTTCAGATGGAGCGACAAGATATCCACGAATGTTACTGGATCTACGAGCGACAGAAAAACTGGCTTTTAGGTTGTGTTGAAACACAAACTGCTTCTTTGATTAGAAGACAAAATGTTTTATTCCTACAGTAATGAGAAGGGACGGCGGGAATCATCGTGATAAAATCTAAAACATTTTGCTTCTGCTCTTTCCCAGTTTTGTTATGGGGGACATGCTTACCCCTCTGATCTGTTTGGAACATGCGCCAGACAAAGAATTTTTTTTCGTATATCTAGTCATTTGTGATATACCCAAGTTTTTCAATAAGAATTGTTGGCATACCTTGTGTTCTACATCATTCCATCTAATGATATATTTGAAGGAACATTGTCTTCTACTTTGATCAGCCTCTTGTTTTCGACGTTTTATTTCAACATCTTTTATGCATGAAAGCAACCAGTCTCGTAGCCTCTGAAGGCTTGCTAAGCCCCAATAAATTCGAAAACATGTTCTCTTCCTGTCTCTGGAAATTTTGAAATACACCATTTTGGGCAATTATTACTGCAAGGATTCTCTCTAACAGACTTATTTGCACCGAACTTGTTGAAACTTTTTCTTATAGCCTTTTTGCAAGGGTTTTTCTGTTTTCTCAGACTAGTTTTTCCCATTCTATCTACTTCAGTGTCAGTCGAGCTGCTGTAATCACTATTAGCGATATTTTCTTCAGAGGAATATTCTGAAGAGGGGCGACGGAAACGTTTAGCTGTACTACAGGTACAAGTATTTTGATCATCCTCGCTACTAGAAGCGTCATAATCAATGAGTTTCACAAAAGGCCGTTTTGAAACTACTAGATTGTTTTGGTGAAGGTTATCAACAACTGAAGAACTGTGCACATTAAGATTGGAGACTATTTCTGTTCCATCGGCAGTGATAGTATGAGAATATATTATAAGTTAATCTAGACTAATTATGACAGTGTCTGAAGATAGTAAATCATTTAAGTTTGAGATTTGACCGAACTCTGAGGAAATACTGGTGCTAGTGCATGTACTTGAGTCTATAATGGTATTTAGGGCTTCCTATGATACCAGTGGAATCTCTTCGCATGCGCTTGATACTTCTGAATATCCAATGTCATAGAAAGCTGATAAATCTTGAAAATAATACGGAACTGAAGATATTTCAGAGAATTCGCTGTCACTAGCGTCTAATAGGTGTGACTCAAATTCTTGTGGATACTGGGACAAATTTGATACTAAAGACTGTATGGCATTGGTTCTTCTATTCCTTGAGACCTTAGAGCTAATGCTACTAGACGTTTTGATCTAGTAGTCATGGTTATAATCTGAAATGAAAGATAAATTAATTCCTCGTCAGATTCTAGACTAATTTCATTTATGTATAGAACATGATACATGGAATCACTTTAGAATCTAACTAGGAATTAAAAATGCAATAATGTATAGGACATTATATTTAAAATAATCAAATTGGATACATTATGTGGTAAACCACCTACCCCGTTCATTATAAAAGTTTTAAAATGCACAGTTTGTAAGTATAGACTACTTTTGTATTAAAAATGTTTCGAATTTCTTTCGTTAATGGAGTTATTAAAAAATATATAGCTAGCGTGAGATATAGATTAGAAATGTGTCAACGTTTTGTAAGACCGTACGTAATAAATTGGGATTGTTGTAAAATAGTACAGATAGAACTAGTCAAAAACAGTGCAACTTGGCACAATAGTTATCACACCAATAAAATTATCTATTTAGAGACTCTTATAACTTGTAGAAAAAAAACCACGTTATGTTAAGATAATTTTGAATTAGTCAGTCGCACAACGTTTTCTTCCAAATCTCAATGAAAATAACTTAAAACCATAATTAGTTAGAGAATCAAACATAATTGTGGTACTTACTTTCTTACTCCGCAGCGATACATAATGAACTAAAAGGTCGGAATGCACTTCACCGCATCGTAAGTCGCACATTTTATACCACGTGACTTGCACCTTACGATGTTTTGGCAAATACAATTAAGATTTGTTTACATTTTTATGTGACTTACGTTACACTTTTTTTCTTTAAGTCGATGCTATTCTACTTTACGATAATTTGCTGGAATGTGCCTGTGGAATTACGATTGCTCAATAAATCCATTTTCCCTAAATTTGTCGCTTACGATATTATGGCAAAAAGGTATCGATATTATGCTTCCAAAGAAGTGTAAAGTTCAAAAATATAGGTATACATTATCTATCCTACGACTTAAATAATCGGTTTTCATCAAAAATATGCCCCTTTTTTAGTATAAAGTGCCACTCTTCATTCTACCACTAATATTTCTAGCCATATCTAAAATTCACTGATCATCTAACGCCATAAATTAGTATATGAAACAAGTATATTGTGTGTTGCATACCTTACTTAACATTTGTTGTGAATAATACTAAAAATGTTTGTTTGTTCTATATGTACAACAATGATTGCTACAGAATTCTTAATATGGAACATTTTGATAATAATCTGTATTACTTCTTAAGTCAAAGTGTACAGCAAGAAGTCTAAGGGATATTCACTTAAAACGTTATTTGAATGTATTCCAAATAGAGCTACAAGTAGTTTGGGCGTTTACTTACGGTTGAATTAATGCTGCGAGTAGACATAAGTTTCTTTCTACAAACTAACTATTTAATGCATCACACTGTTTATTTTGATTCAAATTGATTGAATATTTGTTATGGTTTTTAATGTTTTTCCAATATCTCTATGAATCAGTTAGTTCTGTTTTCTTATACAGAATCCTATCCATGGTATCTTCTTTTTCCCTGTTATCATAGTGAACCTTTTATTAACAAGTTATAAATTCCGTCTTTTAAGGTGTGATGCCGCTACAGTGTTAATTTTTAACAACGAATCGTACTATTTAGGTAGGTATTTATCTTTTTAAAGTATATAAAATGGCGGCTTAATAACTCTGTTCTCGAGCTTTATCAAAAAATTTCAGTTAAAAATGCATTCTATTAGTCCATACTAATCATAAGCACACATGATGGTCCATTTCTTTTGAACTAATTTTTTTTTAATAGCAACTTCCATATATTTTTTCATTGATAAAATTCGATACAATGAAACAGTTTGTGAATAATGTTAATGAAGTTTAATTCATTACCCTTTGGGATGTATAGTCTAAAGAGAACCTGCTTTTGAGTAAAAAGATGTTCGTATACTTGATTTTATTGTAATGATTTTTTAATTAAAATATGGTGGAAGATGCCACAAGGAAATATGTATTGTTCTATTCTAGATTTGACTAATGAAAGTGTATTTCTTTTTCAGTGGTAATTACGTTAAAACTTTAAGTCCCATACCAAGTTCCTCTAGCTTAAGTACTTTGCAATTACCGCCCAGATTCAAAAGGACTTCACAAAGAATGTCTTCTACAAGTAAGTCATTTAGTATTGATAAAAGTTTATTTCTTTTATATCTTATCTTCTGCTTGTAAGGGATATGCAGTAATGGGTATAGTTAATTATAATTTATTCAATAAATATTGATCTTATAACAGCTGGTAACCGTCTCACTTATCTTGTCATTGTACCAAAAAAACAGCAATCCTTAAACTATAAGAGCATTAAAAAAATTAATTGTTCATTTACAATTGGAGAAGTGTAAAAAAAAAGTTTCGCAGTCTCGAGGCGGCAACGATTGAGCAGCATGGGCGGAGATTAATAATTTTATGCATTTAAATATTTTTATAAACTGAAAAACTATGCCATAAGCGAGGAAGTATGTATTTAATATAAGGTACTCGGATAATTGGACGACATTACGTATAAGTAGATCAAACGCAATTTTTTTCTAAATCAGATAGGTTCAAAATCCGCACTATCTGTCTAATAGCATCCTCTTAAATTTTTTTCATTATATAAATTAATACAAGTAAGTATTAAATAAGAAAACGCAGTGAAAAAATTACCTACATACAAGGGCGATCTGTTTAAACAGGGTACCAGATGTGGAAACAGAAATAAATGAAATTCTAAACTTTTAAATTTCGAAGGTTGTTTATAAACAATCATCAGGACAGTTAGACTCATTTGAAATGGAATCATCATTTGTTTGTATTATTATGGGTTGGACAGAGGGTAAAACCACATACGCGTCTTCCTTCTTAATAACATGTTCAACACAATTTTTCCAACTCTCTTGGTGGTCTCATGTCATAACTTTCTTTGCATTTTCTGCAATCTCTTTACTCAATTTGGAATTTTATTACATTTTCGTAGTTATGATTTTACGTTTGCCCATGTTAACTACAGGGTTAAATATGCAATATAGTATGGAGGTAGTCTTCGAAGGGTTTGACATCAATATTTGCACAGTTCGTCAATATAATATATTTTTTCTAACTTTAAACTTTTTATAACGGTAAGCAAATATTTTTTTGTTGGGCCGTTCGCACGATTGGTCGCAGGAAGAGGCATATTGTTTTCAGACATAGATGCAATTATTTCAGCTTTTCTACTGCTACTATTTGGTATCTTACGGAGTTACCGCAAGTGATACGATGCGTTGTCCATAACAATTACTGACTAGTGGAATATTAGGTAAATGCTGTTCTTTAAACCAATTTGTAAATAGGTCTGCTGTCATGTATTCATGATAATTAGCAGCACAGTCTTTAATTTTTTTAACAAATAATAACGCATTAAGTACAAAACCAGCGCTCGTTCCAGCGTGTAGTATTGTAATGAGTTTCCCTTTAGAGCAAGGCCCACTTAAGCAATTTTTACTATGGTCTACCCAACCGTAATTTACTACATCATGACTGTAGAACCATGTTTCGTCGATAAAAATAATGGGTCTATTAGAACGTCTGAGGTTTTTTATTTTACGCAAATAATCTTGCCGCCATTGTACTATCCTTGATGATTCGGTAATCGCCATGCGCTTATCAAGTTTTTTGTGTTTAAAACAACCTATTAGAACACAGACGCTATTTGTGGCCCTTAAAATTTTCAACAATAAAAAAATGGTTTATTACTCTTCATGTTTGATACGCCCCTCGGCCAGTACACTGCATCTAACCTTACGATTCACCATTCTCATTGGTCGAACACCAAAGATTTTTTATTTTGACTTACGTCAATCAAGTCCGCATGGACTGTCGCTTTCTTTGATTGTATACAGGTAGTAAACATTATTTTTCGTTCCATTACTTTGTGTTCGTGCTCGTGTTAGCGAAATCAGTTTTTGATTGCTTTTTATAAAAACAGCATACTATAACAAGTGGGGCACTTTAATATTAAATAAAAAAATCCATATTCAATTATAATTGACTCTGATTGAAATGTAGATAAATTTATTTACAAAAAGTTTTCTTCTACACTAGATTTCTCATTATTTATTAAAGGAGAAAAAACAAACAATGTCTGATAATCCAAGTTTTGATTCAACCTATAACACTTTGATTGGTTCAAATATTTTGATTCTGAGAACTGCTTAAATTTCTGCTTTGAAGGAGTCTTCTAAAATACAGGGTGCTTCCAAAGTAACATGAAATATTATTGTTGTCATAGACCCGTCATTTAAGTTCTGATAAGCATCTGGGATAAGGCTTATCGTGAATGAGATTCAGTGTGTTAACTTTTTTCTAATAATCGTCATTATTTTAAGACAAAAAGTTGTTATAAACATGTGTGATATCTTGTCGTAAATAAGGTACAGGGTGTTGACTATAAGTGTAATTTCTTTCGACGATAATTTTACCTTTTTCCTACTGATTTTCTTGACTAATAAGATGTACTTCATTAACGATAAGACTTATCACACATGTTCATAAGAATTTCACTTAAAATTGACTTACTTATCTCCCACGACAATATTTCAGAGTACTTTGGAAATATCTTGTATACATCATGTTTATGCGGAAAGTCTTGAATTTCGGTTTTTATTTACTTTTTCATAACATTGTTGGGAATGATAAAGATTTTGTCGTTTGGTCTCGTGTGTCTTCTTATAATGCAATTTTATTGTTACCTACTACATCTAAGATGTTCTCAGAAGAATCATAGATAGAAAGAAAACTATTGGAGTTTTAGATGGTACCATTCTATAGACTTAATTTTGAAGTTATTATATTAAAACACCCAGTATTTCACTAACTTTTAATTGAAAAAGTCAAAAGTTTTATAATGAAAAACTACATTTTTAGCTTGTCATTTATATATATATATATATATATATATATATATATATATATATATATATATATTTGTACACATAACCACACTCTCTTTTATAAAAGGCCTACTACTCGCCTGATTTACAGCCACAAACAGAGATCAATAATATTCTTAGTTTTTAGATAGTGTGGCGCCATCTATAATCAAGTTCATTTGGAATAATGGCTAAATAATGTTATTGCATCAGAATTATGCACTTTAACACTTCCCCTCAATAAAATTATTTCAGCATACAAAGATTCCCAACAAAAATACAAAAAATAAAACATACTTAACAAACAAAAAATTTAAAATTCCATACCTAATGCTAATCGGAACTTTTCAAATTTTATCTTAGACAAAGGTTTTAACATAAATAATTTCTACAATTCCTTCGTCTATTTTTTCCTTTATAAAGTTAAGCTCAATATCTAAATGCTTAAGTATTTTATTGTTTTCAGGACTATTGGCTAAGCAAATTGCTGCCCTGTTATCTTCGTATATCTTAGTCGGTTCATTTAGTTCTAATTGAAAATCAAGCAAAAGTTTACGTAGCCAACAGGCCTCTGTAACAACTAGACTCAATGCTACATATTCGGACTCAGTAGATAAAATTGATACATTTTGTTGTTTTTTACTGGTCCAGGAAACAGTACAGTCAAACATTTTAAAAATAAAACCAGAGGTGGATTTTCTGTCAATCGTATCACCACGCCGGTCTGAATCAACATAACCTGTCAAAATTTTACCGTTTGGTTTAAAAAGCAATTTTAACTTAATAGTACCTTGAATATATCTAAGTACCCGTTTTAATGATTTATGTAAATTTTCATTTGCTTTTGATTGAAATCTACTTAGTATACTTATACTCTCACATAAATCAGGTCTGGTAGCCAAAGCAGCATACATTATACTGCCAATAATTTTTCGACACAGCTTTTGCAACTCTACATTGTTTTCTTCCGTTTGAAAAAGCTTTAGGTCTAGGTTGTTCAAGAGGAGTGTCAATACTCTTACAGTTATGCATATGTAATCTTTTTAGTACATTTTTTAAATAATTCTCTTGACTAAGCTTTGTGCAACCTAGCTCTAAATTTTGTTCTATCTGTATACCCATATATTGAGATATAACTCCTAAATCTTTCATACAAAATTTTTTATTTAATAGATTTTTTAAATTAGTTACTTCATTTTTATCAGTGCCTAAAATTAATACATCCTCTACATATATTAATAAGTAAAGTTTACTTTGTTTACACTTTGAATATAAACAATAATCATTCTGGGATCTTAAAAAATCATTTTGTATCATTAATGAATCAAACTTTTTGTTCCAACACTTTGGCGACCTTTTTAAGCCATAAATTGACTTATTAAGTTTACAAACAAAATTACTGTTATTTACATTGTTACCTGGAAGCGACATATATACCTCTTCCTCTATATCACTATACAAAAATGCACCTCGGACGTCCATCTGGTGTATGGACTGCTTAAACAAATTTGCTACTACAAGCAACATGCGAAAGGTTGTCAGCTTGGCTACTGGAGCGTAGATGTCGTACAGTTCGTTATCACAGTCTTGTTGAAAGCCACGTGCCACCAATCTCGCTTTATACTCACTATCACTTTTTTGTTTAAGTACCCATTTGCTTTGAATTACCTTTTTGTATGTCGGCCACGGCACTTCCGACCACGTATTATTTTCTTTTAACACTTTTAGTTCTTGATTTATTGCTTCTTGCCATTTCGATGAGTTTTCACTTAGTATTGCATCTTCATATGTAATTGGCTGTTCTGTTTCTGTGTAAAAACTTACATCATAATCTCTCATCCATAATGGTTGTCTAATTTCTCTTTTATTTGTTCTTCTTCTTAAATTTTCTTCCTCTCCATTTTCTAAGTCAATATCTGCAGGATCCTGGTTTTATGGTTGCTCTTTGGGTGGATAATCTTCTGTTTCTAATTGTAATTTTACTATTTCTTCATTTTCTGTTGTACTGATCAATTGGTTTTGATTTTCTGGAATAAAAACCACATCTCTATGTATACCAACTTCGTTTTTATCAGGAAATTATATGTGATAGCCCTTTACTGTATCACTATAGCCTACAAAGATGCCCAAGTAACTTTTTGCATCTAATTTTGTTCTTTTTTGTTTGGGAATATGTACAGCACATTTTGAGCCAAATTCTCTGAAAAATGTAATATCAAAATCCTTTTTGAACCAAAGTTTATGTGGGGTTCCTTTTCTGGTAGAATTACAACCAACTTTGTTAAGAACAAAAACCGCTGTATTTAAGGCTTCTGCCCAAAGGTCTTTATTCAAGTTCTTACTGTGCAACATTGTTCTTATTGTTTCGACCAGAGTCCTCATATCTCTTTCAGCTCGTCCATTTTGTTGTGGGGTATATGGACAAGTTGTCTCGGGTATAATTCCCTTATTCTCGAACAATAGTTTCAGATCTTCATTAACAAATTCCAATCCGTTGTCTGTTCTAAGTCTTTGTATTTGGCGACCTGTTTGATTTTTGGTCATTTCAATAAACTTTCGGAAACAATTTATAACTTCTGACTTGTGTTTTAAGTAAAATACAAATCTGTAGCCTGAAAAATCATCTTTAATTAATAGGAAATATCTTGCCTGTCCTAGTGATTCTACTTCGAAAGGACCGCATAAATCAGCATGCATAAGTTCACAAATATTATTGGCTCTTGAACTGCTTAACTGGAAAGGCAATCTGTGTTGTTTTCCGAGAAGACAATCAGTACAATGTGGATTTTCTTGTTCTTTGTATTTTATTTCACGTGACTTTAATGTATTTCTTACTTGATCGAAATTTATGTGTACCAATTTTTTATGCCAATATGTTAAAGTTTCTGTTATATAACATTCTTCAGCATTATTCTCAGCCAATACAGTTTCCTTGTTGGTGTTAAACAACTTTACTACATATAAGCCATTCTCTTCTTTTTCGCCTTTTAGAATTTCTTTGTTATCTTTTGAGACTATAACCTTATTTTGTTTAAATAGAACTTCACCTCCGTTTTCAATTACTGCATTTACTGAGAGTAAATTTCGGCTTAAGTCAGGCACTAACAGTACATTATTTAATATGCACTTTTCACCCACTATTTTTCCTCTTCCAACAGCTTGCATTTTCTCGTTTTTCTTGGCGACTAATATATCACTTTTTCTGTTTTCGATGCAATTAATAATATCTGCATTGTTGGTCATATGAGAAGTACAGCTGAATCCACAATAAACTCTTCACATTTACTGGGAAAACATTACGACAGCAATGCTACTTTGTTTTCACTTGTTTCGTCATTTTCAGAATGCTGAAGTAGTTACTTGATGTTTGACTTTCCTTTTTTTCTTAAAAAACAGTTTTCCTGTTTATGGTTGGTCTTCTTGCATATTGTACACATTATATTATTTTTAGAATGACAATCTTTAGCATAATGGCCTGGTTTTCCACATAAATAACATTTTCGTTCTTGTTGACCTTGTTGTTGACTGTACCTTTTATTATTAAAACCTTTTTGTCTTCTACCTTCTGCCCTAAAGGCTACTGTTTTATCCGTTGCTTCTTTCTGGTTAAATTTTGCCTCTTCTGCAATCAAACGTGATGTAAGATTTGTCAGAGTACGTTCACTAGCAGGAGTGGAATCCCATGCTGTGGAGAAATGTTTAAATTTATCAGGTAACGTGAAAAGAATTTTTGACATCAGCATATCGTCATCGACTGTTTGATTCAACGTTTTTAATTGGCAGCGTAGGTTTTCCATTTTACTAATATGTAAGCTCATATCAGTACCTTTTTCATATTTAAAATTAAAAAACTCTTGTAAAAGGCTATATTTTTGTTATTCATTGCCTCCTTGAAAAATACCACATATTTTAGTAAATATTTCATGTGAATTTCCGCAATTTAAAACATGCAATCATTAATTTTTTATCAATTGATGTAACAATTGCTTTTTGTGCTTGAGCGTCCTTCTTTTTCCAGTCATTTTTATCAGAGTCTTTGGTCATATCTTCAAACTTTTTGGTGCCCTCAACAATTTCAAATAGACTACTTGCCTTAAATAAAATTGTAATTTGGAATTTCCACAATTCGAACGACTCACTGTCTGTTAATTTGGTTATTAAGGAGAAATCTTCTGAAGACGCCATTTTTACAACTTTACACGTTTTTTTGGTTATTTTATTTCACAAAGATTTTAAGTTTTTACAGTTTTCTTAAACTACGTCGGTTTTATTTTTATGCACAAAACGGGACTGGGCCCATAACCTGAAGTTATTATATTAAAACACCCAGTATTTTACCAACTTTTAATTGAAAAAGTACAAAAGTTTTATAATGAAAAACTAAATTTTTAGCTTGTTATTTATATTTATATACATATATATATATATATATATATATATATATATATATATATATATATATATATATATTTGTACACATAACCACACTCTCTTTTATAAAAGGCCTACTACTCGCCTGATTTACAGCCACAAACAGAGATCAATAATATTCTTAGTTTTTAGATAGTGTGGCGCCATCTATAATCAAGTTCATTTGGAATAATGGCTAAATAATTTTATTGCATCAGAATTATGCACTTTAACAAATTTGGTAACAAACATCATAGAAAATTTATTAGAAGGAAGGAACATTTCTTCAGCTATAATTTTATATGTAGAACAATAGTTTGACAAGCTCCAGTATGCTTTATTACATAAATTGACTTGTATTCTTCTATAATAATAAACGGATACTTTCGAATTATTCAACAGTCATTCTAAAAAAGGTTGGAGCCTATTCTGAGCTTGAATAAATTATAAAATGCCAACTTGCCTTAACTTTAGACGTTAATCTTCATTGTAAAGCTCACGTGAAAAAGAAAAGGAGGGAATTGAAACACTAAATATTAAAAAAATGTATTGGTAAAATATTTATTAAGGTCAACAACAAACTTGTTAAATATTAAACTGGGGAACGACTATGGGAGTGTACCAAAAAGGGAAACTATAATATCCTTTAAAAATAAAGTACTTCTGGTGTATCCATAACGAAGATCTTCTCATAAACCATAAATCTTAATCATGACTTACTATGTTAACTTATAATCTTTATTCTTCAGAAGTTTTTAATTTGTTCTTGACATTTCTTGTGTCCATATTTACTTTGGCATTTCTTTTACTCACTGGAAGAATTCTGAGGTATTAGATCATATAAAACCTTATTTACATTTCCACGCATGTTTACCGTCAAGAAAGTATAGAAATTCATCATTTAAAAAGCCCGATTAAAGCGTGAACGTCGATAGAAGACAAAATAGAATTTGCTGCGAGTACTGAAGTCAATTAAAAAAATATTTTGTAGAATGGATTATTCATTGGGTTGAGTGTTTTATTCCAAAACAGTCTACATTGAATAAACATAATATAATATTAATAATACATATTTTCTGTTTCATTAACTGATTCTGGGGACTTTTTGATAGTTGTATATTAAGTTGTGTACTTTCGTCTCATAACAATTGATCATTATAGGTACCACAAACTCGGATATTTCTACATCATCTTTAACTGGTAGTGTGTCAAATGAATTAAGTATTCAAAACCTCATTGGGTATACTACGTTGAAATGTATAAGACGAATGGAAACCCTAAACTATGGCAAATCCAATTGTGATGATAATAATTTTTTTAAGCAAACATCTCAATCAAGGTAATAAGTTTGTTTGTAATAATGAAATATATGATTGCTAGATTATATATTTTTAGGCCGACAAGTTCGTTAATAGATGATTTTTACCTTATGGAATCTAGTTTCACATCAGTATTCAGTGTTCCTAACTTCGAAATTGATACTGAGCCATCCCATGATGACAAACGCTATATGGGTATTTGCCTTCCCAAATTTTTGTTGGAAATTTTTCCTAGTCAAGAAGAACTTACCAGAAGGCCTTATATTTTCCAAGATCCAATGCGTCAAAATTCAGATGTGGAAAAAGTGTGGCAACATTCAAAAAAGCATTGTTTTGTTTGTAGTCAATCAGAGACTGGCGACAATGCTGTGGAATTTATTAGAGGTCGGTTTTTTTTCTATTTTATCGTAAAAACTAATGATCACATATACTGTTTATCTACCGTGTTAATAAAGAATTAAGAAATAATAACATTCAAATGTACTTTGAAGGTATACAAAATCCTGTTCAGAAGACCGGCCTTGGCAATAATACCGCTAGCGGTAGCTAAAACGTATAATGCCAAGGAACATATTATGACCAAAGTTACCTGATTTGCTATAAAATGAAAGAAATCGGGCTTCGGATATAGCTTCACTAATGCTTCAAAGTAACTATACCATTTTCCAAAGTTCGCAAATAAACAGCAATCTATAATTTTTAATTCTACAGAAAATGTTGACGTTGCTGACTATATAATAACTATCGGTAAGCTGATTGGCTCCAAAAATAACGTTTCCAAAATTTCAAGCAACCAATAAATAGAAAAAATTTAATTTTTTTGATAATGCCTTATAAGTGCTAGTCTCGTAAACTCAAAGTTTATTAAAAAACTTTGAACATACAATAATATGGCTAATACAATATATGTTTTAACAATTAGCCCATTTTCGAAGCAACAATCTGTTTCAAAATATTGAGCTATAAAAAACCCACCATTTTTGTTATAATTTTGAAATTATATGTATATTCATCTGTATTCTACATTTTAAAGGAAAAAGGTTATCATTTATTTTGATAAATTTCAATTAATAGTAATTTTAAAGTCCTTTGAAACTATACTAGATATTATGAAAAAACTTATATCAACTTACTGTTTGTGACTTTAATCCTAAATCAAAATAAGTACAATGTCTTCTTTATGCATATTAGTTTTGCTGCCACCTTCGTATTTTTTTCTTAACCCATTCCATAAAATATTGTCCACTTTGCACTACATGCTGTAGTATAGGCTGTGCAATGTATATGATGCTGACCTATTTATTTAGTGAGTTATTTATTATATATTTTAGATCCGGCGAAACTAGAAATCCTCGAAAATGTTGAACGTTTAGCGAATCCTATTTCCAACAAATACGTCAAATCTCATCTGATTCGATATAAACAGAGAGATCCTGAAGCTTTTAGAGATATTTGCGTTTATTCTGAAGTTTGTAAAATCATATCGGAGAATGTTTACAGAGCACCAACAAGAAGAGTCTTGCATGAACTGTTTTTGGATATTAATTTTCAGTGTTTGTACGAAACATCGCAGGAAGTGTTAAACAGCGACAGCAAGGTGAGTTTTTGCAATTTTTTATTTAATTTATAATAAGTGGCCACTGCAATAAGAAAGACATTTAGAAAACTGATGTACTTGAACAGACTGGAATTTAATATAGCAGAAGAAAAGAGGAGAGTATTGAGAGATTGATCAGCAAAGACCCTTATGTAAAGAAGCGAAATGAATAGCATGGAAAGAGATGATTGATAAGCTGAGTAAGAGTTATAATCAATTAAAATTTTTCTCCTCTTTCTTGTAGTCTTTTCTCTTAACTGAGATTAGGAGGTTGGCGATTTATATTGTTGAAATTTTCACTCCACTATTATTTTCCACTTTATCTAATTTATAATAAGTGGCCACTGCAATAAGAAAGACATTTAGAAAACTGATGTACTTGAACAGACTGGAATTTAATATAGCAGAAGAAAAGAGGAGAGTATTGAGAGATAGATCAGCAAAGACCCTTATGTAAAGAAGCGAAATGAATAGCATGGAAAGAGATGATTGATAAGCTGAGTAAGAGTTATAATCAATTGAAATTTTTCTCCTCTTTCTTGTAGTCTTTTCTCTTAACTGAGATTAGGAGGTTGGCGATTTATATTGTTGAAATTTTCACTCCACTATTATTTTCCACTTTATCTAGCCTAATTTGTTTCTTTGGAATGGGGTATTACTATTAATAGTTGGCATACAAAGATTTTAAAACTTGTGTTCGAAAACAAATCATTTTGTTTTAGAACTTGCATGCCTTCACCTTATCCCTTTCTCTCATATCCGAAACATATTTTCCTAACTATTCGGGAATCGAGTGTTCCAGTAAGTGAGCAATTATCTTATAAACTCACTACAACTAAACCGTCGTCATAGAGAAAACTGGGTTGTTAGTTGTCAGTCAATTTTGACAAATAAAAAATCAAAATCAAAAGTACATCAGAAAACACAATCCTCCAGTTATTATCGAAAGCCGTTGAGAAACAAGTACATCGAAAGAACTAAAGCTATTGAATTGAAATAAACAGATTTTCAACTACTACAAGACTTCAAAAGATCTAATCCCTTCACACAGCGCTTAATGAGAAAGCAACTTATCTTTAAACACCTTTGATAAACAGTACAAAACTGAACCAGCATATAAAAATATACAGTCCATTCCGCTTGTCAAATTTCCTAAATGGAGGAGAGAAGTAAGTGAAAACCAATCCTCCAACTTGTATTCCACTATGCAGTTTATATAACCACTAGTATATGTACTTTAGATGGTGCTTATTTCAACTGATATGATTAAAGTGTGGACCATTTACAGGATGGTTTTCGCCAGCATAAACACTCGATCACGATCTCACTCATCGCGGAAAAAATGTTTCATCAGTCTTAACTAAATTCCAAAATTCTTTTATTAAACTGTTACACTCGTATATCACCACATTGTTCGATTTGCTCAGATAAATTTAGGAGAGAAAAAATTGACTATAATTTGAAGGTTTAATGATGATTAATGTTTAGCCTATAACAATCTCACCTACCTTGGTATTATTGGAGATTGGTGGAGGTTGATCTGCTCACTCGCTTAATGCACTTAAAAATCTACAATTCCGGCCGGTTTCCGAACATATGAATCAGAAGATATATCACGACGAGTCTTTGATGAATACTTTATATCGAATGTCGAAAATGTTTGTCTACTTTTGGTACGTAAAAATAGGAGATAGCAATTTAATTTGCGACATTGCCCAGATCTCGACAAAATGAATTAAAAATAAAATATATTCTAAAAATCGAACACACATCAATGCGGGAGCTGTACAAGGCTCGGTATTCTGATCTGTTCTACATTCCATATTTTCACACGATTTCGTAATAACCTCAGAGATATCGACAGCAATGTATAAAAATGACAATATGTTAGTAATAAATGCTAACAAAATGGAGTATATGTTTTCTGAAAAGTTTAGAAAAAAAATTATATTACAAAACTATCAGATTCAGTTTTCGGTTTCTTGAGAAGTACTCACCATGGAATATGATGAGAAACAAGAATTTAATATTACATTTCATGATAAATAACAATGTAAATAGGAAACAACGAAGATATGGACCCTCACAGCTTTGGGCTGCTAAAAACAACAACATTGAAATAAAGGATTTAATTCGAGGTATTCAACTTACTTCTGTGTATCATAAAGTTCATCGACCCGAAAGGATTGCTCGCAGACTTTCTACAAATTGAAAGTTTAATCGTATTGCAACGACAAAGTGAACAGCTAACTACCTACACAATTTTAGAAGCTACACCGATTCAATTACTATATAATTAATTACTTTTTTATTTAAATAATACATAATTGGCTGCAGGAAATAGAATAAAATAGTGCAATATAAAATCTCACTTCGTTTCTAATATTATACTTGTGAAAGAAGTTTGTATATAAACCTGTAGTGTACTGTAAATCTATTTGTTTCATTTTCATGTAAAAACTAAGAAGACAATCTGTTTGTGTATGAGGATTATTCCATTCATCGAAAGACGTTATTTATATACTGTCATGAACCCCTGTAACAAACATCTAATGCTCAAAATATTTTTTTTCGTTGATATGACCTAAACTCCTTGCAGGTGATCATTGGCCCTTTGAGGATATCCACTCTGGATTGTAAACTGGTAAAAATAAGACTTGAACTATGTAAAAGAATAGTGAATTCTTAAAACATAAAACGTAAAGTCCCTCAGAAATTGTAAACATTTTTTCCAAATAGTCACATTTGTGAAATTATTTATTATGTTGTATGTTATTTTTTGTTATTATTTTTATTAATTTAATTTATTTACTCAAAGTCGGCAAAGTAGAAAGCAGTTGTTGAATTTAATTATTATTTTCAGATTGATGATCGTTCCCAATCGCCTGATGAAGATACTATCAGTATAGGGAGCAAAAGCATTTCCAGTGGCGCTACCAGTCCCAGTGAACCCCTCAAAACCCTGGATTCACTTGGACTCACTTTTAACGAAAACAAGTTTCCTATAAGACATACAAATAAGTAACTTTTATTTTTTCGAGGATTGAAATTATTTTTGTTCCTGTATGTTATATTTTTTTGTTCGTTTTTAACTGACTTAACGTGTTCATATTCAAGTAAAAAATGGTTGAATATTTATATAACTAGATGTGTTGATTTATTTATAATTTTTGAGGGGTAGCATTATTTTAAATGATCCGAATCAATTCACATTAAAATGTTTGTTTTATTTTAAAGTTAATGAATAGTCAAAAGATGCTATATTTGGAAATCGTATTGGCAGTTTCAATGATTGAATAAATGTGAATTATTATTATTAATTACTATTAATATGTGCAGTGATGTGTAGTGATGAAACGTTTTTTTGCCAAAAAAATATTTGTACGTTCATGCTGCTATAACTTGTCCCATGCAAATAAGCGTAGTGTTCACGTTACCGACAAAACACAGTCTCGATGTGGACGTTATACACAAATAATTGTATCTTTCTGTTACAACCAAACGAGAAATAATACAATTTTGATGTGTTATACAGATATAATGGAGGGTAACAAGGTTCATATAAAGAAATTGTTAGAGCGAAAGAGTAACAAATCGAGAAAAAATATCACAAATATAAATAAACTTGAAACAATTACCAGCCTAAACTGTGGTCGGACTTGTATTATTTCAACTCAATTCTAAACAAAAACTGAAAATACTTGCTAACTACATTATGACTATAAACCAACAAATAGAATGAACCAGAAAAATAATAAATGACAACTTAACCATTAATAATAACATGAGGTTTTTAAGAGCTTAAAAATGCAATCATTAACTGACAAAATCTCAGCCGGTGATGATATAACCATTCTGAAGAAAAAATAAACATTCCAAACTAAACTGATTTTATCCATCAGAAATATATAATTCGAAAGATATAGCAGCACACAAGATGAAAGAAGACAAACAACTTTTAAATTAATATCAAAATACTATAAATAAACTTATATATAATAAGGTAACAAATAGACAAATAAAAACCCGATATCATTATTTCGTTTGTTAAACATGATGTCTTCATAATAATTCGTATTAGTTTTGCCACAGCCAAAAAAATGCCTGGCAACATCGTTTCACCTATAGAATTCTAACCTTGTCAGTCTTGGGTACTTTGACAGGTCGGCCATCTTGTCTGGGAGCAAACAAAGCACTTTTATTTTGCGCATCTCAAATCCATTTTTATTTAAAAATTTTGAACAGATTTTTACTTAGAGTTCTCTTTTTAATTTGGCGCTTCCCCAATAATCCTGTCATAAGCATATTTGATCTTACTATTAGGAACTCGACTCTCATTCTTCATTTGATATATTTAATTTCAGGGTGTATTCTGAAATCTCACTAGTAGGCTGGCCAGTGGTTGAGACGTCATGAATCCTACGCCATATTGCACTGGTGATAAAAGTGTGACGTAGGACTATTTTGGCAGGTGTGTCAATTATTTGAAACAAACACGACCCGTGTTACACGAAGACCACAGAACATTCTGACGAGAACAATTTTCAATACGTTGTGTCTAGGTAGGTACACGCTAACTTGTAGTTAACCTAGTCTCACACTCGACCGTATTATTCACAAATTTTGTTGATAAACGGAGAACAGCTTCATCACTATCAGAATTTGATAATAATTCTTCCAATTCTGCCCCAGTTAACAGTTTATTTCTATTTTTACTCATTTTATGCCGTTTTGACTGCGAGGGACCTGCTTCAGAGTCGGCCATTTTATAATTACTGTCAGAGTAATCCAAACCACAAAAACTCAAAACGGCGGCTAAAGTAAGGTCGTTTTATCCGTTCTGCATGTGTTACGCCGAATTACAACCACTACAGACTCGTGCTAAGAGGTTATCCTGACAGCTTAACTGAATTCTTGCAGTGGACGCGTATGGGCGCCGTTAGCACATAGTGAACAATGGCTATAATGCGTATGCGCGCCGTTAGCAGTGAACCTCAAAAAAAAACATAGATTGACTATTACTTTTTTAAATGAAACTGTTTCTAGATAATTCCACAATATTGTGGAATTATCTAGAAACAGTTTGATTTAAAACAGTAATATGAGTAGATTACACGAAGCAGGGGTCGAGACAGTAAATTTCATAGATAGACTACTTTGCATACTCCGCAAATAAAAGCGGCATAAGTGACCTATAAGTAAAAAATCAAAATTGACATGATTTTAGCGTGTACCAAGAAAACAATAATCCGTACACGCTAAAAAGTGACGTTATAGCTTTGATTACGTTTCACGTGTACACAATTTTTTGATTTCCGTTTTAAAATTGGCGTCGGCTTATGACGTGAAAGCACTGGTGAGCACTGGCCAACATATTTCGGAACAAGTCGCCAGTATGGCGTCAATTCATGACGTCACAACCACTGGCCAGCATACTGCTATGAATTTCGGAATATAGGCTCAGTTAGGTATGTTCAGCGTAAGTAAATATAAAGACAACAATTCTTTCTACAATTGTTTAATAATTTGAAATACATATACACAAAAATTGAGTAATTTGACAGAAAAACAATTTTAATACATTAAAACTTTTAAACTAAGGTATTCTTTTCTAGCTTTACAGGTCACTTAGAGAATAATTAATTGCATTTTAATTTTTTGAATCTATAAAAGTAAAGATCATTGCTAAATGCTTTTCAAAATTACAGAGATCATTTTGACTCCATGTTGTTTATTCCATAAGAATTTGTGATGAACATAAATTAATGAAGGCACTACAAACTACTAAAATTTTGTCGATAGCCCTCAAAGTATTTTTCTCATCATCTCTATTTATCGAGAGCATAGGAATAGGACCTGAATAAATTTAATAAATTTATAACTATCTCTACGTGTATTCTATCATTGGCAATTTTTTGGATATTTTCTAAATCAGTTGTATGAAGCTGATCTTTATTTTTAGTGAAAGTTGGTATTTCTAAATGAGATCCTAATATTTTTACAGCATCTCATATTAAAAACCCTCGATCAGCTAATAGAATATCACCAGTTCTCCGTCAAGAATATTTCACTTTACGCTCTTTTGATGCATCTAATAATTCACCTCTATCTTTTAACACTGCTGGGATTCTGAATAATCATACATTGTCTACTTCTCTTCTCTTTGAATATCTAGCAACCGAACAGAACGACGGTATTATTCTCGCTTTATCCTCACAATCTTGATTAATAATGTTAATTTGTGAATGTTATTTAATTTGAAATAACACACAACTTCAAGCTTACAATTTATTTTCTAAGTGACTACTTAAAAAATCAATATATTATTTCCAAATGCAAGCTCACAGAATATGTATAAAAACCAGAGATAAGAAAACCACTTTTTGCGCAATTAGTTAAAATAATAATATACAATATCTCCCCTTTTATAGAAACTTTCCCTCTACGAAGTCTAAAAAAAATTAACCAAATTCTCTGGGTGATTATTTAACAAATTATATATGTGTTTAATATAACTATTTTTAACAAACTATAATAATTCATTACTGTAGCGTTGTGGCTTTGCTATTTTGCTACAACGACGTAGATTCCTTCCGGATTCCTCACTGTTCGCCACATTAATATTATTTGCTGTAGTTATACCGTGATTTTCATTTTCTTCACTATTACCCGGAAGCACATCCCCCTCATCAACATGATTTTCACTGTTTTACACCTTGTTGATATCAAGTGAAACAACATTATTATCTAATTGTGATCGAGGTATGATTGAAACAGTTTCTGAATTAGTATTTAAAGTTTTATGTTTTAATTTCAATTGATCAGTGTGTCTTTTCGAAGTTATACCCCTATCTGTCTTAACCATCTAAGTTCTCCGACCCAACACATCTGTAATTACTCCAGAACACCAAGGAGAACTAGAATTTAATCTAAAGACCTTATCATTCAATTTAAAAATAATATCACTTCCCCGTGACGAATAATTTTGTTTTTGTCGTTCTTCTTCGTCTTTACTTTCAATTTTATCGGCATCCCTTACATTAAAAATGGACTCAGCGTCATTACCATAATCACAATCGCTTAAACCATGTAAATCATTATCACTGTCCACGTCAGCCAAAAAATTGTTATTACTTTTTGTACATTGAGGAGCTAAATGACCCTTTATGCCGCATTTGTAACAAGTGCAACCTTTGAAAGCACAGTCACCAGCCAGGTGATTGCTTCTACCACACACAACACATTTCCTCTGCTTTTTATTAAAATATGATCCACTTACCGAGACATTTCTTTTTTTACCTTTATCGTTTCCCATTCCCGAAGAAGAGGGCCGATTAATAGCACCAGGCCTACCAGTTTGCTGGACTCTTTTTTGTTGGTAAAACTTCAACTCATCTTCTTGTTTAATGTTAAACGCAGCTAATAGCTGCCTGCTGGAATGTTCCATTAAAGCACACTCCTTTGATAATGCCAATTTCATGATAGTATTTAAAGTTACCATATCTCTCGAAGCATCTTCTTCAACAAGACACTATACAAGACATAATCTTATCATCACCTGACCAATCAGAAACATTTTCATCACTTTCTCTTCAGGCTGTATAAAACTTTAATCTTTCGGCAAACCTTGATTTTACCGGTACACTATAATCACTTAGTAAAGTCACCAGCTGCTCGAAAGTTTTATCAACCGGCAATCTTGGTACACATAAGTTCCGTATTAAAACGTAACAACTTGTAACGATGTTACTATTTTTTTTTTCTTCTTTCGTTCAGACATTCAACTGTACCTATTTTATTTCTCATTTTATTATTAAGTTCCGTCATTATTTGCTTATACACCCCTCTTTCACCAAAAGCTGTAAATTTATTTGTTCCTAATAATTTTAAATATGTATAGTGATACATCCGGTATATATTTAATGTGTATTTCTTACTGCATCGCTCGCGCACGCCAGTCGACGCCGTTCTTAAAATTGCTAAGTAGGGTACCTCCTGAGTGGGGTCGAAAAAGAATGTATAAAACCGGCAAACGGAACGGAATAGCTCTCTTTGACTCCTGATTCTTGTGCTCTTGTGACTCCTGCTCCGACAGTTCCACCGTTTCCGCCGTAACCGAAAACGCCGACTGATTTTCGCCAGCGAGGTAAGCGAATTTAGAAATTATTTTTCATTCTTCTGGTGTTGAGATTTATTTTGCTTCTAGCGTATTTAGTAATTGTATTAATAGATTTTTATTTTGCTTACTGCTTGTTTAATTTGAGTGATTTTCCGCGTATTTGTGTACGATTCCGAAGTAAGAATTTACTGTTGGCTGTAACTTCAGGGGAAAAGAAATATAATTGGAAAATTCCCAAGCATTCTCGCTGCAAAGCAGGTAAATTCTTGGGGGATTTTCAAGATATTTCGGGAATCCCAATTCCGGTATACAACACAAGGGAAAGGAAATAACGTTGGGAAACTTTCAAGCATTCTCGCTGCAAAGCAGGTAAATTCTTGAGGGACTCTCAAATTATTTCGGGGGTGTGTTGAATCTAGTACCATAGGCCTTGGTAGCGTAACTTTAAAATATTTGATAATAGGCAACTTGGAGGAATCTCGTCTGTGTTCGCTGCCATAGCAGGGACATCTTCGAGGGTTTTCCAAGGCGTGAAACGAAATAATCTCGCGTGCGTTCGCTGCCATAGCAGGTTCGCCAGGGGGAGGTTTTCGGATTCTGCCGGCTAACTGTTCTTTGAGAGATTGATTTAGCACCAACGGCCGGGGTAAAATCCGCACAAAACCAAGGGAAATTTGTTAATTACCGCCGTTCTATTCTAGGCCTTGGTAGCGTAACTTTAAAATATTTGATAATAGGCAACTTGGAGGAATCTCGTCTGTGTTCGCTGCCATAGCAGGGACATCTTCGAGGGTTTTCCAAGGCGTGAAACGAAATAATCTCCCGTGCGTTCGCTGCCATAGCAGGTTCGCCAGAGAGAGGTTTTCGGGTTCTGCCGACTAACTGATCTTTGCACGATTGATTTTAGCACCAACGGCCGGAGAAATATCTGCATAAAAACCGAGATAACTCTATTATTTACCGTTTCTCCTATCTTAAACCGTACACAAATGCCAAGAAACGCTCCCGTAGAACACTGCTAGTGCCTTTATAACGCTTTCTCTGTGTAATTCTCACCGTACTGCTAGTAAATTTTCGCTGATTTTCACCGGCGATCGCCGAAAACTATTAGAGCTTTGCACGTTAGGCTTGTAAGCGTAAAACATTTATTCTGTAATAAAGTGCTTTGGTCTGGGCAGTAATTTAATATAAATCGCAAATACTGAAGGGCTTTCATCAAAATTTAGTTGTTTTAATTATATAGTTAAGAAGTTCGTTCTATTTTCCTTTTTCCCAAATTTTTTCGAAACCGAAATAAATTGTGAAATTTTATAAAGCACAGGTAGTTTCATTTTCCGATAGTGGTAAACAATTAAAGCCTGTTTCCCACTTCGCACGGCATCGAGGTCAAAAACAGCAGACCCCTGGAATTACTTAACCTCCATCTGTTGCTACCCTGGTAACTCTTGACGCTACCATTTCCGAGAGTTCGGTGGAGTAAACCATCCCAAAAATCTGGCGCCCGAGAAAATCTGGTAGATAGTAAAGCCACGGGAGTCATAGTGACGTCCGTAATTCTTCTGAGGAAAGAAAGCACGTCACAAAATGGCGCCCGAGCAGGGACCATTGTTGTAAAAAAAAATATAGGGACTATTGTTGTAAAAAAAAATATAGGGACTATTGTTGTAAGAAATACAGGGACCGTTGTTGTGAGAAAAATACAGAAACCGTTGTTGTAGGAGCAAGGACTGTTATTGTAAGAGCAGATATCGTTGTCATTGAAGCAGGAACCGTAGTTGTAAGAGCAAATACCGTTGTTGAAGGAGCAGAGACCGTCGTTATAGAAACCGGAGCCGTAGTCGTAACTGTATTAAGGATTTTCTTCCGCATATTGTGAATTATTTAGAGAATTTTGATGTTAAAATTCCGAATCAGAAACACGAGTGTGTAAACCTTCATAAATCCATAATTAAAATTTTCAACCAACATTTCGAAAATCTCGTAGGATCTAATTTGTTGAATTTAGTGCGTAAAAGAATATATTTTGGAAGTTGCAATAAAATATTGCCGATAGAAATATTTTTCAAATTAGGAGAACCAGTTTCTTTTTTTAGTCGTTTCTTGTTAACGATAATTGCTTTCTTTTTTTTGGTTTTGTTTGTTGTTAACTGAAATATTGAATTGTAATCGTTTTCTTTTAAAAAGTAATTTTGCTAATAAAATAGAATCAATAGATTTTACATGGAAATACTTTAATAATTATTATACCGGTTGTACCAATAAATAGGGATTACAATTTTCAGTATTAAATAGAAACAAAAGGTGATTCTGACTTAGACTTTCTATTTGCGAATATTTTAATAATTAGTTACTGCTGGAAATAGTATATTATACCGGTTGTCCCACAATTTTGTTATCATCATTCACTACTGATAATAGTATTTTGAATAGGTATTGTAATTTTGGGGTTCGAATAGAAATCAAAGCTGATTTAAACTTAAAAATTTGTGAAGCAAAAAGTGATTGATACTTAGACTTTTTATTTGCGAATATTTTGATAATTATTTACCGCTAGCAATAATATATTATACCAGCTGTCCTGCAATTTTGGTATCATCGTTCACTACTGACCATACACTTTTGAATAGATATTACAGTTATGGGTATCGAATAGAAATAAAAGCTGATTTTGACTTAGAATTTGTTTTCTAGAAAGTATCTTGGAGATTTCAATTTCTAAATTTACATTTGTATCTTGAGTTGTATTTCCTGTTGCGAGAGATTTTGTATTGGTTTCTACGTTTAAAGATCCGCCAAGTCTTAAGTTTTATTTTATTTTATCTGAAATACGAGATTGATTTGTTGTTGATTGAAGAAATTTTTCTCTATTGTTGATTATCCGAACTGGACTTGTTTATTCGAGGTAACTAGTTCAAATTTTCGCCAACGAGGGTGAACCGGCGTTGGGTATTTTGCTTGTCTGGATATACCGACCGAGCCGATTTGAGGATTACATCTGATGTCAACTAGTGAATACAGCGATTCCACGGATAGTAACGATAAACGTACATCCCCACAGGAAACCACTGATAAGCCGCTTGTGGGCTGGATATATTCTCTAAAGAAAGAAGAACTCTCTGATGAGCTAACCAAGCGACAACTGTCTCCAACTGGATCCGTAAGAGAGAAGCGCCGACGACTAGCTAGTTTTCTAAAAAAATCATCAGCTGTACAAAGGAGTACTAATTCCGTTCCGGCTGGAGGCGAAGGGTTAAACCCAAGTAGTCCGGTAGATCCAGAGCTTGACCGTACTGCAGTAACCACTGGAGGCACGAGTTCCGTAATAACCATGACTACTACTACTACTCCCGTTACTTCTCCGTTGAATGTGCACGATTGGAAAGTATCCTTTGGAGATCGCGATGATCCGGCAAATTTTCTGGAACGACTGGAAGAAATTTGCACTGCTAAGAATGTGCCGCAAGATAAGTTACTACCGGTGTTACCCGAGTTCCTGTCTGGTGAACCAGCACTATGGTTCCGCAACAACCGAAGCCGATGGACAAACTGGAAGGATTTTGAAAGAGCTTTTCGCATTTTCTTCTATCCGGTTAATTATGAAGTCGACCTAGAGGCGGAAATTAGCAAGCGTCTGCAAAGGAGGAATGAGGCGGCATCGGCATACATCACTGATCTACAAACTTTGATGCGTAGACATGGGAAACTCTCCGATGAACAACAATTAGCCTGGCTATATCGTAATCTGCTACCTGAATATAGACAGCAGATCCGTAAAACGGACTTTAAGGATTTTACTACTTTCTGTCAAGAGGTCAAGGAATTCGAGTCGCTACGAAAAGAACTCCAAAATATTCCTAGCACCAGTGGATGGCGAAGAGGAACTAATCCACGTTTTCCGCCGGCTAATACATCTCGGAATCCAAATGCAGCTTCCAGTCCGCCCCGAGAACCCATAACTAGTACTAGTAGCTCTCGCCCAGTTGGTCCAGTTAGTCGAACACCTATACCGAGAAATTCCAGTACACTGTGTTGGCGGTGTGGCGAGACCGGCCACGTCCGAGCAAATTGTAGAAATCCGCTGAAAATATTCTGTTCCCGCTGCCGTAAGGAAGGAGTCCTTACCCGAGACTGTTCCTGTTCGAAGCCGGAAAACTAAACCGAAACTGTCCCGAAGGGAGGCCGTCACAGTTTCCTAATCTTTTAGCCTCTCAAGAACATCCGACTTCCGAACCGTCAGATCCGCGACCCCAAATTGACGTCCAAATGGAAAACTTCAAGTTCAAAGCCTTGCTGGACACGGGAGCTATCAGATCGTATGTGGGTGATGCAGTAGCGAAACAATTTTCCCAACAAAAGCGAACGATAAGTCATTCGACAAGAGCACGTTTAGCAAATGGAAATTTGGTTTCTATCACAGACATCTATGATCTGCAGCTTACGGTAAATGACGTCATCATGGAAGAACCGTTGGAACACTTTCCAGGTTTGGTCGCTGATATGGTTCTTGGTCTGGATACACTGAAGAAGTATAATTTCTGCTTAGAACTAGGTACAGGGAAGATCTACCAGGACGGAAAGCTAGTAAACTGTCGAGAACCAGATACACTGTCCTCTCCCATAGGAATCATCGACGTAGTAATGCCACCGCCAAGGGAGAACAATCATGGGTTGTCCTGCGAAATGACCGTTACTGACACCGCTATTTCCATTTTTACTGATAATGATACTGCGAGGGAAAATGGTGCTGTTACGGATACCGCTAGAGTAAGCTTTACTGATACTGAATATCCTCTAGGAGAAACTGATAGGATATTGACTGATATCTCCCAGTCAGCCTTGAACGGACCCGAAGCCGAAGGTGATGGAGGGAGATCTGATACTGAATATCCTCTAGGAGAAACTGATAGGATATTGACTAATATCTCCCAGTCAGCCTTGAACGGACCCGAAGCCGAAGGTGATGGAGGGAGATCTGATACTGAATATCCTCTAGGAGAAACTGATAGGATATTGACTAATATCTCCCAGTCAGCCTTGAACGGACCCGAAGCCGAAGGTGATGGAGGGAGATCTGATACTGAATATCCTCTAGGAGAAACTGATAGGATATTGACTGATATCTCCCAGTCAGCCTTGAACGGACCCGAAGCCGAAGGTGATGGAGGGAGATCTGATACTGAATATTCTCGAGTGAAACCTGATAGGATAATGACTGATATCTCCCAGTCAGCCATGGAAAGATCCCAAGGTGATAGAGGGAGATCTAGTATAGAATATCCTCGAGAATCCGCTGTTAGAAGAATCTGCAAAGATGTAAACTCTGATAACAATACTGATAACTGCCAGGAACTTGGAACATTTACCGGCTTAACCCGGTCTGATTTAGGAGAGTTTGATGACAGTAGGGAGTTACCTACCGAAGAATCTCCTATAGAAGCTATAACGCCGTTACAAGACCGAAACCTAACAGGAATACAAGAGGAAACGTTGAGAAGATTCCTCGATATGGAATTACCGAAATTTGAGGAAGTTCAAGGGCCAACAGACCTAGTACAACACGAGATCCACCTACTGCACTCAACTCCGATCAAGCAACGATACCGCCCCCAGAACCCAAAGATGCAAGAGATTTGTAACTCTGAAGTGGACCTGATGCTGAAGGAAAGGGTGATAGAACCCTCGGGCAGTCCGTGGAGTTCTCCGGTGGTAATCGTTAAGAAAAAGGATGGAAAAAACCGTTTCTGCATTGACTTTCGGAAGGTGAATGATGTCACAAGGAAGGACGCATACCCTCTTCCATTCATAAATGCTATTCTGGATAAATTGCGACGCGCAAAGTATATCTCCAGTCTAGATCTGAAGAGTGGATATTGGCAAGTCCCTCTAGCTCCAGAAAGCAAACCCATCACTGCATTTACCGTGCCAGGGCGGGGACTTTTCCATTTCACAGTTATGCCGTTTGGTCTACATTCAGCGCCGGCCACCTTTCAGCGACTAGTAGATCGAATTATCGGACCTGATTTGGATCCGCATGCATTCGCCTATTTGGATGACATTATTGTACTAGGAGAAACGTTCGAAGAACACCTGAAAAATCTAGGTGAGGTTTTCCGCCGTCTACGAGACGCCAAGCTGAAAATAAACCCAGAAAAATGCCATTTCTGTTTACCATCCATGAAATATTTAGGTCATGTCATTACCGGAGAAGGTATCAGTACCGATCCCGAAAAAGTAGAGAGTATTTCGAAGTTTGCAGCTCCACGAAACGTCCGTGAGCTACGAAGATTTTTGGGAGTAGCCTCTTGGTACCGCCGTTTTGTGCCCTCGTTTTCTCAGACAGTAGCTCCATTAACCAAGTTACTACGTAAGGCACACCGCTGGAAATGGACTGAAGAACAAGAATGTGCTTTTGCCAGAATCAAGACCTGTTTGTCTGAAGCGCCTGTTTTAAGTTGCCCAGATTTCAGTCTACCGTTTACGCTGCAAACCGATGCTTCCGAATATGGATTAGGGGTGGCCCTGACACAACAGATAGATGGTAATGAACATGTGATAGCTTACGCGAGCCGAACCCTGAGTCCAGCTGAAAAGAACTACTCAGTGACAGAAAAAGAATGCCTTGCCATAGTGTGGGGGATTGATAAGATGCGCCCCTATCTAGAAGGCTATCATTTCACGCTGGTAACTGACCACCAGTCCTTACGATGGCTGCATTCTATATCTAGTCCATCTGGTCGTTTAGCCCGCTGGAGTATATTTTTGCAACAATACGATTTCGAGATCAAATACCGAAGAGGTACCATGAACCGAGTAGCCGATGCACTGTCTAGGAACCCGCTGCCGGACACCCCTGAGCAATCAGCGGAAGTGTGCATAGCCGATATTCCAGAGGAATGTTCCTGGTACCGGAACAAGAAAGAGGAAGTGTTGAGAGACCCAGGTAAATTTCCTGATTACTGCATCAAAGAAGGACGAATGTACCGACATTTTTGGGACCTGAATGATCTGAGTGAGCCTGAACTGTCTGACCCGTGGAAGCTGTGTGTGACGAAGTCACAAAGATCCCGTGTTTTACAGGAAAATCACGATGCCCCTACCGCCGGACACTTAGGGATTGCAAAAACAATAGCGAAGATTGCTAAGATGTACTACTGGCCAGGAATGTTTAGGGACATAACCAGGTACGTCCGTGACTGTATGCAATGCTTAAAGTACAAACCGTCTCAACAGCAGTTAGCTGGGAAGATGCAACCGTCCCGAAATCGACGTCCCTGGGAAACTGTCAGTACCGATATTGTCGGACCGCTGCCGCGCAGTAAAAAAGGAAACTGCTACATAGTCATGTTCCAGGACCGTTTCACAAAATGGGTACAGTGTAAACCGATCAGAAAAGCGACCGCTAGCGCGATAAGTAACGCTTTTTACGAAGAAGTTCTGACCACGTTTGGATGTCCTCGCACCGTATTATCAGACAATGGGACACAATATGATAGTAAGCTCTTTAAGGAAATGTTGAGAGGCTTAGGAATACGCCATCGATTCACCCCGCCATATACACCACAAGCTAACCCTGTTGAAAGAGCCAACCGTACTTTAAAGACCATGATAGCTCAGTATTGTGAACAAGACCACCGAGATTGGGATCTGAGAATATCCGACCTGAAGTTTGCGATTAATAACTCTAAGCACGACTCTACCGGCTTTTCTCCCGCCTTTCTCAATTTCGGAAGAGATCTGGACGTCCCGAATACGCTACGCCGAGAAGTGGAACAAGATCAGGCGAAAGAAGAATCTGAAACACCCAATGATGCCGGAAATGCCGAAAATGAAGTCTCTGAACAGCACTTACTTAGCTTGAACAAATTGCAAGAATGTTTCGAGCTAGTCCGACTGAATCTGTCTAGAGCCTTTACGACGCAAAGCCGATATTACAATCTACGCCGCCGGGACTGGAGATGTACGGTAGGTGATTCGGTAATGAAAAAAGAACATACCCTGTCATCCGCCGCAGACCATGTGGCCGCGAAACTTGCCCCGAAATATTCCGGTCCGTATAAAGTAGTGAAAGTTCTATCCCCCGTGGTGTACGATTTAAAAGATGCACAAGGCAGGCGTTATTATCGGATACATATTAAAGACTTGAAACCGATTTCAGGAAACGCTAGTAATTAGTACTTTTCAGAATGAAACCGAACTATGAAGTACCGCCTCTTGGGAATGATCCCACACTTCTCCGAAACCTAGTAACGGACCGAGGCGAACGACCTCAGCCAGATAGAAGCCGAGATACCCAGGTACGGGAATGTACCCCGGAAGTAAGAGAACCGTTTGCACCTAGTGTCAGTCAGACTCACGTCAAGTGTAGCACTTCCCGCACCCGAAACTTTGTTCGTGCATACAGTTCCGGCTAGAATTAAACTGTCTTTTCGTTTATAGATTTTCGGCCTCTTAATCTATACACCATGGGTTCCAAGTCCTCATTTGAAGTGTTAGACATATCTGGGATGGAGAGTTTGGATGAAGATGACCTCCCGCCCGAATCGGCCCCGCCAGAGGACCTACCTAGTGCCAATCTAGATACGACCGCCGGACCGTCAGTCCAAGTAACGCAGGGTGTGAGCCCGGTGCCCGAGTGTAACGAAATGGACCCGGAGATTCCTGCAGCGCCCAGTACGTCCTCGTTACTAGACAAAATACCGGAAGAAATTAGACGAGGAACCGGTCAGAAGTCCAGCTATACATGCCAGTTATCGAGCGAACCAACATGCGATGACATTTACTTGCCCATTGAGAGGGATCTATGTTGGAAATGTGGATATCCCGGACACCGCCGTGACGCTTGTACTCGCAGAAAAGCCATCCTATTCTGCTCCCGTTGCGGACGTTTTGGTCAGATGTCCCGAGATTGTTTGTGCAAGATGCCGACAGTTAGGACTACTGTTATGAAGCCGTCCTTACGTTGTTCCCGCTGGAATCAACCGTCTGTAAGCCGAGCTACTTGCCGATCCCTGTCCCGTTCTTCACCTGAGCCGGGAAGACGCTCTGTAGCAACTCAAGCACTCATAGTTTCCCGATCCCGCCGAGATGTTGGCATTCAATGCAACCTATGTGACTGTTCCCCGGAAACTCCAGAAGACATCACCGGCGTTCGTCAGCGGTACTCGATGCTTCGGAACCGCCCCACCTGTAGAGGAGTGAGGCAACGCTCTTCCCGCCCGTATCCAAGTCTGAGTATGAGGAGTTCCAGACTCCAGTAACGCCAGCGAGGTTTGGAATCCACTCCGCTGCAAGTTTTCTTGGGTAAAGAAGTTTAGCCTTGTGTGAAAAATATTCGTTTTAGGTTAGGATTGGAAAAAAAAAATATATAATGAAAGCTTCACTTTCACTTATTAATTTTTTTTTTTTACCGAAGAAAGAGGGGGATGTAACGATGTTACTATTTTTTTTTTCTTCTTTCGTTCAGACATTCAACTGTACCTATTTTATTTCTCATTTTATTATTAAGTTCCGTCATTATTTGCTTATACACCCCTCTTTCACCGAAAGCTGTAAATTTATTTGTTCCTAATAATTTTAAATATGTATAGTGATACATCCGGTATATATTTAATGTGTATTTCTTACTGCATCGCTCGCGCACGCCAGTCGACGCCGTTCTTAAAATTGCTAAGTAGGGTACCTCCTGAGTGGGGTCGAAAAAGAATGTATAAAACCGGCAAACGGAACGGAATAGCTCTCTTTGACTCCTGATTCTTGTGCTCTTGTGACTCCTGCTCCGACAGTTCCACCGTTTCCGCCGTAACCGAAAACGCCGACTGATTTTCGCCAGCGAGGTAAGCGAATTTAGAAATTATTTTTCATTCTTCTGGTGTTGAGATTTATTTTGCTTCTAGCGTATTTAGTAATTGTATTAATAGATTTTTATTTTGCTTACTGCTTGTTTAATTTGAGTGATTTTCCGCGTATTTGTGTACGATTCCGAAGTAAGAATTTACTGTTGGCTGTAACTTCAGGGGAAAAGAAATATAATTGGAAAATTCCCAAGCATTCTCGCTGCAAAGCAGGTAAATTCTTGGGGGATTTTCAAGATATTTCGGGAATCCCAATTCCGGTATACAACACAAGGGAAAGGAAATAACGTTGGGAAACTTTCAAGCATTCTCGCTGCAAAGCAGGTAAATTCTTGAGGGACTCTCAAATTATTTCGGGGGTGTGTTGAATCTAGTACCATAGGCCTTGGTAGCGTAACTTTAAAATATTTGATAATAGGCAACTTGGAGGAATCTCGTCTGTGTTCGCTGCCATAGCAGGGACATCTTCGAGGGTTTTCCAAGGCGTGAAACGAAATAATCTCGCGTGCGTTCGCTGCCATAGCAGGTTCGCCAGGGGGAGGTTTTCGGATTCTGCCGGCTAACTGTTCTTTGAGAGATTGATTTAGCACCAACGGCCGGGGTAAAATCCGCACAAAACCAAGGGAAATTTGTTAATTACCGCCGTTCTATTCTAGGCCTTGGTAGCGTAACTTTAAAATATTTGATAATAGGCAACTTGGAGGAATCTCGTCTGTGTTCGCTGCCATAGCAGGGACATCTTCGAGGGTTTTCCAAGGCGTGAAACGAAATAATCTCCCGTGCGTTCGCTGCCATAGCAGGTTCGCCAGAGAGAGGTTTTCGGGTTCTGCCGACTAACTGATCTTTGCACGATTGATTTTAGCACCAACGGCCGGAGAAATATCTGCATAAAAACCGAGATAACTCTATTATTTACCGTTTCTCCTATCTTAAACCGTACACAAATGCCAAGAAACGCTCCCGTAGAACACTGCTAGTGCCTTTATAACGCTTTCTCTGTGTAATTCTCACCGTACTGCTAGTAAATTTTCGCTGATTTTCACCGGCGATCGCCGAAAACTATTAGAGCTTTGCACGTTAGGCTTGTAAGCGTAAAACATTTATTCTGTAATAAAGTGCTTTGGTCTGGGCAGTAATTTAATATAAATCGCAAATACTGAAGGGCTTTCATCAAAATTTAGTTGTTTTAATTATATAGTTAAGAAGTTCGTTCTATTTTCCTTTTTCCCAAATTTTTTCGAAACCGAAATAAATTGTGAAATTTTATAAAGCACAGGTAGTTTCATTTTCCGATAGTGGTAAACAATTAAAGCCTGTTTCCCACTTCGCACGGCATCGAGGTCAAAAACAGCAGACCCCTGGAATTACTTAACCTCCATCTGTTGCTACCCTGGTAACTCTTGACGCTACCATTTCCGAGAGTTCGGTGGAGTAAACCATCCCAAAAATCTGGCGCCCGAGAAAATCTGGTAGATAGTAAAGCCACGGGAGTCATAGTGACGTCCGTAATTCTTCTGAGGAAAGAAAGCACGTCACAAACTCTCCGATAACGTGTTTTATAATATCGCTTTCATCTTTTCAGGCTCCGTAATAGCATTTGCTATGAAAAATTGATTCAGTCTTTCCTTAAACACCGAAAAATCGGAAAGTTTGTTGTCAAATTCCGCTAAAGTTCCCAAAAAACTCGACATTATGTCAATTGACGTACCGTATTTTTGATTGTATCACTGCAACTAACAACTATATTTTATTATTACGCATAGTTCTGTAACAAAATCCTCGTCGCCACTGCTAATTTGTGAATGTTATTTAATTTGAAATAACACACAACTTCAAGCTTTCAATTTTTCTCTGACTTACTACTTATGTGTGTGTGTGTGTGTGTGTGTGTGTGTGTGTGTGTGTGTGTGTGTGTGTGTGTGTGTGTGTGTGTGTGTGTGTGAAATGGAGGGTTGGCATTGGACAGAATCCGTTTGCCACAGAAATGGTGTTAAATTAGGTCCTAATATATTTTCGGTTTAAATTAATTTAGATATCAAGTTTGGTTTCTCTGAGAAAAGTGATTAACTGATCTAGGACATTTTTATTATTCATACTTAGCAGAGTGGTTAAATTAACGGGTTGAGCTATATTACTGTTGGTGATGAAACGTAGAAAGTTAGGACGACTATTGCTATATTTTCCACATGAAAAGAATATGTGGTTCAAGTCAGCAATGGATTCGTTGTCGCATGAACAGATATTCGTTTCTGCTACACCAATTCTGTGAAGATGTGCTGGAAATTTAGCATGATTCAATTTTAACCTGGTAATAGTGACAGAGTACGCTCGGCATACAGCATAATCATCAATGTGTGGGACGCGATTCGGTAAGGTTGGATGTATTAAAGTGTAATGATTGTTAGATTTTTTGGTAAATTCTATCCAACTCTTTTCCCAACTTTTACGTGATTCAATTTTTCCTTTGTTAATTATGTCACTAAAATCGTATTTACCTATGACGTTCGGTAATTTAGTGGCTTCCTTGGCTAAAGAGTCAACTTTGACATTCCCCAAAATACCTGCATGACCTTTCACCCAGATGAAAATAACTATGTTCCCCTGTGTGGACAGCTTGTGGAGAAGTTTCTTAATGTTACAAATGTTTAGAGATGTAGATAACTTTTTGTGGGATAGATTGCTAATAGCTTCAAGTACAGATTTGGAATCGGACATTATTAATGCATTTTGCGTAAGTTTTTGTTTAATTAACCACTGTAGTGCTTCTTCGATTGCAAAGATTTCGGCAGTGAAAATGGAACAAGTGTCTGAGATTTTATATTGAAGTTTAGTACTGGTATCGGAGATATAAACGGCCGAACCAGTACCGCTTGTTGATTTTGAACCGTCTGTGAAGATTTTAAAGAAGCTATCATATTTATTGACTATTTCGTTAAGGCAATATTGGTTAACAGTGTGGATTTCGCTGTTCGGAAATATGACTCTTGGTCCGAAGGTGATATCTGAAAATTCAAGTTCAAATATGGGAAGTTTTTTATGAGGTGTGATCGGATCAATGCATTTATTGAATATAACGTATGCATCCGCCAAGGGTGGACTATTTTTTTGTTCCAATATTTATTTGTTAAATTTTCTATACACAGTTGAGGGACTAATTGATTAAGGGTATTGTTATAATTGAAAAACTTTAAGTAACATAGTTTTTTAAAAGCTAAATAATTTCGTCTGATACCTAAAGGGGGCTCTCTTGCCTCTGCAAGAATGGCTGGAGAGTGGGCGATGATTTTAAGGCTCCAATGCATATCCTTATAGCACTATATTGTACTCGATCAATTTTTTTTAAATGTACATTTGCAGCAGACCCATACAGGATACAGCCATAATCAAGTATCGACCGAATGTATGGCCGATAGAACAGGAGAGCGATTTTAGGATCAGCTCCCCATTTAGTTTTTGTGACGCATTTCAACATATTTATCCCCTTTTCAGCTTTACTCTTGAGATGGTTTATGTGGCTACCCCACAGAAGTTTATTATCTAGTACAACGCCTAAATATTTGTATTCTGTTTTGATTGGTATTTTGAGACCACTCAGAGTGAGCGTATCATCATCATCATCATCACGTAGCGCTACAACCCTGGGTGGGTCTTGGCTGACTGTACAACTTTTTTCCAATTTGTTCGGTCTTCCATCAACCTAGGGTCAAATGGAATGTTGATTTTCCGGAGATCTGCTTGGATGTTATCTCTCCATCGCATTCTGGGACGTCCGAGTGGTCTTTTGCCTGTGGGAATCTCCTCCCATACCAGTTTTACAAGTCTCTCGTTATGCAGTCTGTGCACGTGGCCTGCCCATCTTAGTCGCTGTGATTTAATTTCTTGGACAATATCGGCGTCGTTGTAGAGTGCTTTTAATTCGATATTGGTTCTGATCTTATACTGGTTTGTGGTGATGTCATGGTGAGGTCCGAAAATTTTTCTAAGTATTTTTCGTTCAAAGCGTCTGAGCTTTTCTTCGTTTGCTTCGTTTGCTTTGGTCATGGTCCACGTTTCGCATCCGTATGTTATTACAGGTCTGACGATGGATTTATAGATTTTGATCTTTGAACTTCTTGTGAGATTTTTTGATTTTATGAGCTTATTCAGTGCAAATAGACAGCGGTTTGCAGATTGGATTCTGTCTTTTATTTCTTCGGTAACATCGTTGTCCGCTGTGATTACGGCCCCCAGATACTTAAAACGTTGTACTCTTTCGAAATTAAAGGTGTTGATCGTCACATTTTGTCCTGTTCTGTCTCTTCGTGTTGTTCTATTTATACACATATATTTCGTCTTCTCTTCATTAATCTTCAGCCCTACTTCACTTGTTGCTATTTCCACCTTGTTGAAAATGTCTTTCGTGGATAGGATGGAGTCTCCAACGAGATCTATGTCATCTGCATATGCGAGTAACAGCTTGGGACCTTGAACCGATAGCGATTCTGTTTTTATTTCGGCCGACCTCATGGCTTTCTCTAATACAAGGTTAAAAAGTAGTGGAGATAACGCATCACCCTGTTTAAGTCCACTGTTGATTTCAAAGCTGCCAGACAGTTTATTATTTACACGTACTTTAGATATTCCACCCTCCATACAGACTTTGGTCATCCGAATGAGTTTCTTTGGTATTGAGAACTCCGCCATGGCATTCTATACTTGGCTTCTTTCTACGCTATCATATGCCTGTCGAAAGTCTATGAAAAGATTGTGTATGGGTCTGTTATACTCCCATCCCTTTTCTAGAAGTTGTCTCAGCGTGAATAGTTGATCTATTGTTGATCTGTTTGCCCTAAACCCGGCTTGATATTCGCCTAGGACATTTTCAGCATAAGGGATTAGTCTACTAAGAATGATGTTTGAGAGGGTTTTATATGCCGTGTTTAGGAGTGAGATTCCTCTTTAATTCGCGCATCTTGTTTTGTCCCCTTTTTTGTGGATGGGCACTATTATGTTTTCCTTCCATCGTGCTGGTATCCTTTCTTCTAACCATATGTGCGTTATTAGCTGGTGGATTTGGCGATGTAGTGCGTCTCCCCCATATTTCAGAAGTTCTGCTGGTATCTCGTCCGTACCCGGCGCCTTGTGATTTTTCAGCTTATTTAAGGCCTTTTGGGTTTCTTCAAAGGAGGGATTTTTGACGGGCATGTCCGCTGTGATATAGATCTCTTCTTTGTGCTGTTCTTCCTGTATGATGTTCAGAAGGTCTCTAAAATACTTTTTCCATTGTTCAGTTATTTCTTTACCGTCGATTATCATGCGGCCTTGGTTGTCTCTCAGTGTATGGATGGAATTGGTTCTATGCCCTCTTTTCTCAGAGGAAATTGCTTTATAGAATTCTCTGGAGCCTGATTTGGGCCGGTCTCTCTCCATAGTTTCATATTTTTGTTGTTCGTAGTTTCTTTTCTTTGTGCGTATTATTTTTCTTGTTTCTTTTCGTCAGTCGTCATATTCCTTTTTACTTTGGTCTGTTTGCAGTTGTATCCAAGTCTTTCTTACTGTTTGTCTTTTTTCCAGTTGTTTCCGACATTCCTCGTCATACCATGTTTTTGCCGCCTTCTGATTACTCCTTCCAAAGATCTTGTCAGCTGTCTTGGTTATTATTTCGGCAGTGAGCGTATCAGTGAGGTGCGATCTGTGTCTAGTAAAAAACATAACAGCTGATTTTTCTGGAGAAATTGTTAAGGCGTGATCACTAAACCATGTCTTAAGACAATATACAATATATTTCAGTACTTTGACACATTGATTGTAGTTATCCTGTGTGGTGTAGAAACAAAAATCATCTACGTATTGTATGCATTTTACATCCGAATCAAAGATGTTATGTAAACTATAAGTATATACATTGAATAGAAGGGGACTAAGAGCCGCTCCTTGAGGTAATCCGTGATTGGCAACCCTTGGTTCATGCAATACATTATTATTGTCTTTAATGTATATTTTTCGATTGCGAAACAAGTCTATAGTGTCGTATGAAATCTGAGGATGAACGTTCAATGAAATTAAACTTTCAGTGAGAATGTTCAGATCAACCGAGTCATATGCGCCTTTTACGTCCACAAACAGACAACCGACGTACAAGTTTTTCGAGAATGAATATTGTACATCTGAGACTAATTGGGAGACAGCTTCCATCGTTCCCATTCCACGTCGACATCCATACTGCGAATGTGGTAGTTTTGAATTGTATTCTAAATACCATTCCAACCTAGCCTTTATCATGCGTTCAAACGTTTTCATAATACAGGACATGAGCGAGATTGGGCGATAAGAAGATATATTACTTGGGTCTTTTTTGGGTTTTAAAATAAGAACAATGATAGTTTCTTTAAGCTCATCAAAGACGCGGCTATTAAGCCACCATTTATTAAAAATATCTAATAGTGCATTCTTAGCTATCGATGGTAAAAATGTGAGCATTTTATAGGTGATATTATCACTGCCGGGCGCCGTTCCACGGCGAGATAAGAGAGCAGATTCCAATTCTGATAAGCTGAAATGATTACAGGGAAAATTGCTAGAGTGAGTTATTTTTGTTGTGCTGGTGAATGTATTACTAGCAGTAGGAGGAGCAAAATAATCTAGTAACTTATCTATCATCTCTGTGGATGCATATGATTGCGAATTACAATATTTTTTGTTTGAAATTTTTTGATAAAATTCCATATTTTATCGATAGGTGTGTTTTTATTTAAATTGTTAAGAAAGTCCTTCCAACTGTTCATACTTTTGGTCTTAAAAAGAAGTTTAGTTTGGGATTCGATGTTTTTGTACTTGAGGTAGTTATCCCAGTTGGACAGATTTTTATATTCAAGTAGAGCTTTCTTTCTTTGTAAGACCTTAGCTGAACATTCTTCGTCCCACCAGAGGGGGCGAGGGGTTTTTATGCAGACTGGCTGGTTTATTTTCATTGATGTAGACGCCGAGCCAGAGATTATATTGATCAGTTTAGTAAGAGACATATCATTACCAGTTTGAACTAATAAGTGGTTTTTGATTAGGCTTGAAAATAGTGTCCAGTCTGCAGGAGCGACATTCCATCTGGTTGAAGGAGAGATGTTCTGGCGAGTATAATTAGTATTATATTGTAATAGAATTGGGAAGTGGTCTGATCCCAAGGGGTCAGGAAGTACTGACCAATTCAATTTGCTTACTAAATTGGGTGATGCAACTGAGAGATAGATTGCAGATTTATTTTGTGTGGGCCTATTAATTTTGGTAGGTGAGCCATCATTAAGTATTATGTAATTGGTGTTGTTTAAGGCGTCAACAAGTCGTGTCCCACAGACTTGATCACCAGCAGAACCCCAGAGGGTGTGGTGGCAGTTGAAATCTCCACAGAATATGGTATCGCCATTGAACTGTGAAAATAGGTTTTCCCAGTCCTTCACGCTAACATTATATTTTGGTGGTTTGTATATTGATACCAAGGACAAGTTCATGTCTTCAATGAATACAGCGCATGTTTCGATATTATTACTAAAATTCTGTTTAATAGATTTGATTTTGAATCTTATATTTTTGGATATTAGAATGGCAACGCCCCCCTTGCTATCAATTCTGTTATCTTGTATACTGTATACACCATATATATTCGTATTAACACCTGGTTTTAGCCAGGTTTCACAAAGTATAAGAATGTCAAAAGTTTCATGAGATGACTTTCTCTTTATATTGAACAAAATCATCCCTGTGATTTTTGAATATGTAGGATTGTTAACTATGGTTTCGGCTTCTTTAAAAGAAATATTTTTAAACGCCATTTCTCATTTGATGTTATGTTGTTTTGTATACATAGGGCATTTTTTGGATATCGTAGGGTGATTGTTGGTTTGGCAATATATGCAAAAACTGCCAGGATTTGGGCATTCTGAGTCCTTGGTATGTACTTCAGTACATATTTGACACCTTTGTGACTTTGATTTACACAATTTGGTTGTGTGGCCATATCTCAAACAGCTATAGCATTGCATAACCGGGTGAATATAAGGCTCCACGGAAAATGAGAGGTTAAATTAATTTTAATTTTTTCGGGAATGAAGTTTCCTTCAAAAGTGACAATTATTAGTTGACGATCAACAAATTTGATTTCACCTTCACCATCCGTAACCCTTCTCTTCATACGCTGAACTTTGACCATCTTCATATTATCGCATTCAATGTTTTTGAGTAAAAAATCTTCAGAAAAAAAAATTGTCTACCCATCTCACAAGACCTTTGCGGTGATTATAGAATGTGGGAATGTACGCAACCAACTGATTTTTTTCCATGATTTCATGGCCTACTAATGAATTCGCTATATCATAGTTTTTAAAAATTACTTTTACTCTACTTACTCCTACCGATATTATATCTACTATGTTTTGTTTAAATTTGTCTTCAGTTAACAAAAAGTATCCTATTTTCATTGGAAATAACCTGCCGAAGTTTTTGTTCATGTGCTCTACAAAAACATAAAACGGACCTTTATCTTTCATAGTGCATTTATTTGTTAAATTGAATAATTTTAAATCTTTATAGGAATCTTTGTTATTGATAGTGTTCAAATCTTCAGAATTATCGGGCGGCCCTGGGCCGCCCGTATTTGTGTTCGTAATTAATTATTTAAACTTGTCTTTTCAAGAACTCGTTTCAGAACAAAAAATTGTAAATAAAAATAGAAAGGAAAAAGTTAATGTGATAGAATCACGAGGTACTTCAATTAAATTATGACTAACCGATAATATACCTAGTGTGAATATTAACTAAAAATAGGTGTACTTATCTAGAAATGATGTCCTAGTCAGGCACACAAAACACGTGTATACAGTTCGACTGCCAATACACAACAGCTGTGACTGACTACTTAAAAAATAAATATATTATTTCCAAATTCAAGCTCATAGAATATGTATAAAAACCAGAGATAAGAAAACCACTTTTTGCGCTATTAGTAAAAATAATAATATACAATAAATAACAACATAAACACAGCGCGATTCAGGTTTGCTTGCTCCTAGGCAATGTGGCGGACGGTATGTGACGTCAGCTTTTAATGGTCAATTACATCAAAACTTATTCACCATGTGTACATTTATATGTGAAATGAAGGAATAACAGGAAACATTAAAGATACATATAAATTGAAATGGCTACAATAACTTCCGGAAATATCGACTAATACACTAAATTTAATTTAATTTAAAATTCAATAGTTTTCCAAACTTCAAGGTATCAACTACCAACTTCTCACAGTTTAGCTTTGTTTTGATGAATGAACGTATTATTTCTTCTTCACATATTTTCCTTAGTTTTAGCAAAAATTAAAATTATTGAATTCGTTCTCAATGATAAAATGGGAAGTATAAAACTTGACGTTGTTTGAAGGGTCACATTAATCTACCATGTTAGTTGTTAACAAATTTTGGAGATATCATGGTTACATATAAATAATATGCCTTTTTTCGTTTAAAAGATTTGTTAATATGTATTACTACAAACTGTTTTCATTTTAATAATATATTTGGAAATCAACTTTGAAAGTTATCATATTTTTTTTTAATCGAAAATCGCAATACCCTCTTCGGATAGAAAAGATAGAAAACCATCTTTTGATCAAATATGTAAAAATATGAAACTAATATACAATATCGGAAAGAATATTTCATGGGTATTATATTTTAATGAGAGGGTAAAGGATGGCCTGCTAAATATCGAGATAGCATAAATTTCTCCTCGAAGAGGGGATACGCTCGACGTCACTACATCGAGACTAGACAAGAGACAGGTTAACACAACACTTCAGTATCGTACAAGCAGTTGGCAGGAGGTGTTTGTGACAATTAATAAGAAATATTCAGGATAATTTCAAATCGGATATTTGAACAAATTATACTGAAGCACTTATTCAATTTGTCTGTCGGGCGGTCGGCAAATAATGACTCGTTTTCTAGACACTGTATAGGTGAATCTTCATAAGCGATACTCCCTCTGACGAGTATTTGTGTAACTAAGTTAATATACATTGTTGGGTTTTGGGTAACTTAAAGCAGTCGAAAATTGAGGCTGTGAATTAAATTATTTTTCCGTTTTATTCATTTTGAATATGAATAATTATTACTGTTGTGTTCCTTAGTGCTTTTTCCTGGGAAAAAAGTCCTGTACACAGTTTCACAGCTGGAAAGTTTTTGTGGAAACCGAAATTGGGGACAGATAACTTGTTGACAGTAGGAAAGAATGGATTAGGAATTTGAAAAAGTGTGTCTATTTATATGAAAGTTTGTTCTCTTCATTTTAAAGAAACTGATTTTTTCCAAAAACGTTTGTTAATATATGAATTCTAGTTAGGTATCTAGAATTTAAATAAAATATTTTTAGAAAAGGTAAAACACAGAAGACTAAAATGTAATGCTTCCGAGAATTTACACGTAACTGGCGTTCCCAGTTCATCCCTCAGGTCTACAACTTCTAGAAAAAGAGTCAAATCGGAGAATACTCCCGATTTAAAAGAAACAACTCTAGTGTCAACGCCTTGTAAAATAGACTCGATTTTTAGGATCAGGAAGATAGAGAAGCTGCAAAGGCATTATTTATTGTCTTTGATGAATCCTCGGAGATGTGAAGAAGTTGATGCAGGCCACAGACATAAATATTTTAATGTGCGGTAAACACACCAACAGTTTTAACATTACGTAAACTGATAACTAGCGATGAAAAACTGGGAAACTTCACTGGAATGAATAACTTTACAGCTGAGTTTTGTGAAGAATATATAAAAGTGCACAAGTTAAAAGTATTTTTATTTAAAAAATTAGTAGTTTTATTGAGACATTCATTTATATAAGAGAAACAATTACGATAATAAAACTATAAAAATAAAATGTTTCCTTCAAATATGCATTTAATTTCAAAAAAATATAAGGGTGCAATTATTAAAAACCACAACCAAGTTCAAAACACTGATTACAACCACTAAAACACTTTAATTATCTAGACATGTACTTAGTCTCAAAAAGTCATAACATAAACAACGGCTATGTATATTAAGTAGTTGTTGAATGTCACCACCATCGCGCTGCCATATTAATCCTGTTTTTAAACTAGGAGGAGTGATTTGAATTTAAGTTGGCAATGAGCTCGTTTCATGAATTTCAATGGAAATGTCAGAAGATATATTGGGTCTGAACTAAGTATTTGCGATTAATAACGCCACTCTTAGATTTCAAATAAAAATGAAAAAAAATATGAATTCTTGTGGTAGACTGTGGTAGGCTAGAGCCAATGGCAAACAAAGATATTTTGCGCTGTTGTCACGAGGGAAAACTTTATAAATAGACTAGTTACCTTTTTTCTTTAACACGCGTTAAAGAGAAACGCTAATTACTGTTAAAATGTACTCTATCAATAATGTTCTCCTAATCGGGTGCCTCTTATTAAATTTTTTTATTATACTGAACTTTTTGTTCATGGAAATCAATGATAATGAAATGATAAAACACTTTAGACATCGTCAACATAACAAAAGTATATTTAATTAAAACCAAAAAACATTATTTTTTAAAAAGTTATAAAGTAAAAATGTAAGAAAAGATCGTTAAATAAAATTATGAAAGAAATCAATTTTAAGTAAGTATCGAATTATGCTAATTTTTATATGAATTGCAAACTCCTTTATTTTATGGCATGTACTAAGAAAATTACATCTTTTTAGATACTTGAAAAGAAATAGAAAGAGTATTTTAATATAATGCAAAGATGGAGAAGAAAGTACCTAAGATCCATCAAACCGTATAGGCGAGAACAGAGACCCACTTATTACCACGATGAAACCTGGCTAAATGAAGGTACAAATTAAAAAATATGGGTAATCTATTCTAGATAAATAAAAGAGATGCTTTTCTTAAAGGATTGTCTACAGGTTTTAAAAATCCATCTGAAAAAGGCAAACATTTAATAATTCCTCATGTGGGATCTGAGCATGGATTTGTTAAAGATGCATTGCTAACATTTGAAAGTAAAAAAACTGGAGACTATCATGAGGATATGAATGGATTGGGGTATCTGAAAACTGGTTTTCTGGATTTCTAAAAAATTTCCAGATGGTGTGTGATTGTAATTCACAATGCATCTGACCACCGCCGTAGGTTAGAAAAGGTTCCCTTCCCACAACATCTTCATTAAAAAAGGATATGCAAAGTTGGTTACAATCCAAGAATATAGAATTCGGTATGAATATGGTTCGATCTGAACTTAATATATTATAAACCAGCATAATAATAAGTTCAATTCATATGTTACCATTGAAATGACACAAGAAAAATAATAAATTGTACATAGGCTGCAACCACATCATTGTGAATTGAACCCTATAGAATTGATTTGGGTTAAAGTAAAAAATGAAGTGGCAGTAAAAAATATTACTTTAAAAGATGCAAAGGAGCTTCTAATGCAAACCTTGCAAAATGTGACAACCATTCACTGGCAAAATTGTGTTGCATATATCATAAAAAGAAGATAAAATATTAAAGTTATATTGGATTGTGGATGATAATCGTTTCCATCTCTAGTGGCGACAGTGAGGCAGATTCTGAGTGTTATTTACATAAATTTATTTAGTGTCTCTTGAATTAATAAATAATAGACAATGTAATTCATAGTTCTGATATACTGTAAAATCTTTTTGACTTTTGCTTGAAGCCGACAGGCGCGCCCCAGCACACAAACTTTCTTCTCCTTTTTCCCCTCGAGTACCAACAATTTTATTCGTGTTTCATCTACATATGCACATTGAAGTTATAATTCGTTTGTGATTTGTGTTATTACAGCAGTATTGATTATCATTTTTTCAATAATTTCATTCATGTCAGAGGCATAAGAAACAAGAAATCAAAAATTTCAAGAAACTAAAAATTTCAAGAAACTAATGATAGAAACTATTTTTTGAGGTTATATGGTGCACACGCAAGCGTTGTAGTTAAATTTGTCGTGTCACTATCGAGTACTCAGCCTGAGCAGCTCGAGTCTGAAAACGCCGCTATTATAATATTTGCAATGTCATATCTTCTTCTATTCATATTTTTGACACACGAAAAATGTATTGTTGACGTTTTTCGTTGAGCATAAACACAATGCAATCAGCGGCGGCTAGTATATAAGCACTGTAGTTCTGCAGAGTTCCCAAAAATCTTCTAATTAACTAAAATATTTCATTTCATCAAATACAAAATTTATAATATATTTTGTACAGCATTCGCATTGTCAGCTGTAAGTTATGCGTAAGTAAAGTCAACCAGTGGAATAACGAACTTATTTCGCGCGATCGTTCATATTCTATATAGCTGGGCCATACAAACGTGCTCTGCGAGCTCTTTCAAACATCAGCGCTGCCACTGCCCCTCCCCCCTTGTCGGTCTAAAAATAAGCCGCTATTTTAACATGATAGATCGCTGCAGTTAGTTCAGCGCTTCGTGGCATGTGGTAAGATTGGATTTGCCGTAGTAGGGTCGTAGCAAGTTTAATGTTATTATAGTGCGGGCGCTTCTGTGTTTTGAGTATTGTTGTCAATTATATGAACTGTGAATTATGGAGGTGGTCTTCAATTTAATTAATGTAAAGAGATTTTTTAAATATTCATATGAAGAAAAGATAGAATTTAAAGCAAAAGGTAGGCCATTACCAGATATCACTATTGAAAAAACTTTTGTAAGTCGAGGAAAAAGTTTTATACGCAAATTTAGTAGAGATATTCAAACAACGAATGGATTTGTGGATGGTCAAAAAAAATGCTTTATATTTTCCCTGCTTACTTTTTGGTGGCCATAAAGCTTGGACGGAAATAAAAGTCACGGAGTTAGAGCATTTGAGTTTGAAAATAAAAAGACGCGAAAATTCTAAGAGCCATCTTCATAATTGTATGAAATATGCGTTACTAGGGTCACTAATATTATGGCTCAATTAGATTGGCTTATTGGTTAAATATTCAGAAACATATAGAAAACGTGTCGAAGAATCGATAAATTTGATCAAAAATGATTAATCGTATTAAATTTTGTGGAGTTTTTGAATTGGCTCTTGGGGGACATAATTAGAGCGATACTTCCGAGAATCCGGTAATATCTACTGGGCTTATTAATTTTTCGGCTGAATTAGATGCAACTAGTGAGCATCTGAAAAATTCTTCGGTATTTAGAGGCACTTCCAAAGAAATACAAAATGATCTGTTACAGTGCATGCTTGAAGTCTGCCATGAACAAATAATCGAGGAAATTAATAATTCTCCATTTATGGCGATCATAGCGGACGAAACGACGGATGTTGCTGCAAAATCTCATATGGTAGTTATATTCAGGTAAATTGAACGTTTTTGGAACTAAGTAATTCCCGAAAAATGTGATGCAGAAAGAATTAGCAAGACAATTTAAAGTATTATAGATCCTTTAATTCAAAATTACCCTAACAAACTGATTGCACAGAGTTACGATGGAGCAGCGGTGATGAGCCGACAACACGCATGCCCATCAACTAAATTTGATTGCGTCTAAAGCTGCTTCTGCAAATTCGCTAGTCCGTGTATTTTTTGGAAATTTACAAGATATTCCTGGTTTTTCAAATAATTCACCCCAACGAGTGGAAGTGTTGAACAAAAGATTGTGAACAGAAGGATATCTCACGGCGCTACATCCCGTTGGAATTTTAATATCAGGACTATTAATGTGGACTCTCTCATTGAGTGTATGCATGAAATAGAAGAATAATTCTCCAACTACTCATAATCCGGCTAAATACGTTCCCTGGTGGGATCAAGAATGCCTCGCAGCGACAAATTTTAGGAAAAATGCGATAAAAGCTTACAGAACAAACTTAATCCCTTCTAACTTCATTGAATATAAAATATTAGATGCTATGTGTAAACGGTTATTCAAAACCAAATCAAGAACAAATTGGGCCAAATTTTGCTCCTCACTTAACAGACAAACTCATCCAAGCGACATATGGAGAAGGGTTAATAACGTTCAAAGCGTTAAAAAATCTTGTATAGTCAACGAAACCTTAGTTGAAAACTTGCTTCTAAAGATTGCACGCGACCACGTCCATTATCCAATAGACTGGCCTATTAATTCTCCAGAACAACATTGTTTACTAGCATCGATAAACATCAGTGAAATAAAAGCAAGTATTAAAACTTCTAAATAGTCTAGTCCAGGAATTGACGGAATTAATTACCTTATGCTAGGAAGCATGCCGGACGTAGCGTTACAGTTCTTATGCAAAATCAATAATAATATCTTGATGAAAGGAGACAATTGCGACTTTTTAAAACGATGTCTTATCGTTCCAATTCCGAAGTTAAACTGCCCTCAGACCCAGAAAGAATTATGAAGATTAGATTGGAGTGGTGGTGTGAAAGCAATAATGTTTTTTCAGACACGCAGTTTGGGTTTCGTAGGAAAAGAGGCACAGTGGACTGCATTGCACATCTAGTCACAGATATTCAATTAACGTTTACCGAAAACAATTACCTTGCTGCGTTATTTCTGGACATTACCTGTGCTTACGATAATGTTACTTTTTAATAAATTAATTCAAATTGGTATTTTCCATCCAGATGTGCGTATGTCTTGGTTGAACTATTTATGAATAGACAAATATTTATTCGGCGCAACAAACAATTTCTTGGCCCACGACTTGTTTTCAAAAGTTTACCGCAGGGATCAGTTCTAAGCCCGCTACTCTTTAACCTATATACCTTAAACGTACATGTTATGGATATCGATTTCTGTTTATATGTAATGGAAAAAGACTTATCAACAGTGTATTGAAACTCTAAAATTCATTATGCAACATTGTAATAAACGTTTCTCAGAACTAGGTCTCCACCTATCACCTAAAAAATCTTGTGTTGTATTCTTTACACGACATCGTCTACCAGCTGTTTCCAACCTGCAACTCACTAATATGACGATATCAGTTAATAGAAATTATACTTACTTGGGTATCACACTGGAATCAAAACTAACTTGGAATGATCACATAAACCAATGTATTGTCAAATGTGAAAAAGTTTAAATATGCTGAAAGTTGTTAATCGTTACGAATGGGGCGCTGACCCCAAAACGAATCTTATGTTCTACAGGGCCTATACGAGATCCATCTTGGATTATGGAAGTTTTTTATATGGCTCAGCCACAAAAACTCGCTTAATCAAATTAGATTAGATTAGATTCACGATTGGTTTTAGGTGCTCTCAAATCCACACCTACTAACACATTGTTGGCTGAATGTGGTGAACCTCCTTTACATCTAAGGCGCTTATTTCTAGCAGAAAAGTTTATTCTTAAATGTTCATCCAATAATCAAAAAGTACCGGTACAGAAGATAGGTCAATTATCAGTCAGCAACCTAACAGAAAAATGGTGGCTAAATAAAAATTCTCCAATTTTAGCTATTGCATATCCCAATACATCACACCTGTCAATTAATAGAGATGAGCAAAGTGCTTTTTCAGCGCCTTATGACATATCTTTTTTTTCGTGTACAGGAGTTATATCTAATTACGACGTACCAAGTAGCTATTGCTCAGCTATGGAAGAATACTTTGAAAAGCTGGGTAATCTCTGCAAAATATTTACATACGGGTCCAAATCTTCTCTAGGTGTGGGATGTGCTGTATACATATCTAACGAGGAAACGACACTACAATATAAATTAAACTGTCATTGCTCAATCTTCACTGCAGAGCTATTGTCCATATATTATGCACTATATTGGGCTTTATACAGTAATCTCCGATATCAAAACTTTGTCATCCAGTCAGCTTTAACAGCCATTAGAAACGCTGCAAGAAGTATACATCGCAATAGTTTAATCGTAAAAATATTATGCAATTAGTTGAATTAAGACAACTTAATAAGTTTGTAACGTTTATCTGGGTCAAAGGCCACTTTCAAATCCCTGGAAACGAAAAAGTAGATCAACTAGCGAAAGCCGCAGTTCTTTCCCGATCGGAATATCTTTGTTGACCATGGAGTGACGTCATTTTCTCATGAAAGGAGGGTATGAGACACAATTGGGAAATAGAATGGTCGCAATTCTGCGACAGAAGCAATAACTCGTACTGCAAAATCGTACTCTTCCATCTACAAGACTTGAGGAGCATAGTCATTCTATGAGAAAGATTAACGCTATGTACTTCAGATGTCTCGTTAGCCATGCAACAGTAGGCGTATACCTTTATAAAATTAAAATGAGCGACTTCGAATTGTGTGATTGTAATAAATGTTATGATGATATTAATTATTGGATGTTTAGCTGTCAACATAATAGTCAAGCTACAAGATATCTGATGAAAACTCTGTCTAAAGAAAAGGTTCCTCTCCCGCAAAGTCAAGTTTCTCTGTTATTTCTCAGTCGGCGACATACTATGGTTCGTACTATATTATGGGAATTTCTTAAACGTGCCAAAAGAAAAATATAGAAATCAGTATAACTGTATTTTAGATGTAGAATGGTAGAGTTTAGTTGTAGTATACCTATTGTCTTTGTAACATTGATATACCCCCTTACCGTTGCCTTTATTGTGTGTTGTAAGTAAAGTCGCTAAGACGGGCACCTTAGCAATGAATGATATGTGACTTGGATACGAGTAAATGTGTTTACTGAGACATGTCCTTTGTTTCTCTTTTTAATGTCATATTACTTGGTTATTCGTGGCTGAATTAGATCCAATTCCCAAAGCCAAAAAACGAAAAAAAAACATCATAAGTGAAGCATCAGATATAATAAGTAATGAGTCGCCACCATCAGAAAAACGCAAACGTCCAAATAACAGCAAATTTGGTCATCGGATTTCTGCTTTAGAGGTGTGTGATGTTATTCTAAATTGTGCAAAAGATCGAGTTCATTTTAAAGAGCATCATCTAGTAGTGGCATCACTTTTCTTTTCGGAACACTTTGGAGATTACTGCAGTAAATTTCCCAATGACAAACTCACTTCCGCATGTTCCTATTATCCCACACTTGATAAAGAAAGATTACGAACTGAACTGTCTGTTATTTATTCAAGAAATGATTGCAGAACAATAAATGGCGCACTACCTCTAGTAAAAATTTTAATAAAAAACAATCTAGGAGACACGTTGAAGGAGACTAGAAAATTATTAGAAAATGTAATAACAACTCGCATGACATCAGAGGACGAACGATGTTTTTCAACACTGAATCGAATTAAAACATTTCTTAGAAATTCAATGACCGAACATCTCTTTCCATGCTATCTATTGAAAAAAAATGTACCTCCGAAATAGACAATTTTAATGACAAAGTGATTACAACATTTGTGAAGCGAAAAGAACGTAGAATAGGCAAGTAGTGCTTAGAGCTCTTTTTTTTGCGAACCGAAAATAACGTCGAATATACTTAACTTATAAGAAATAATTTTTTCTTAGCAAAGTTGTGCTTAGTGGGTGACTCTTATTTTTCTTGTGTGGCAATGAGCTAGTTTCATGAATTTCAATGAAAATGTCACAAGATATATTGGGTCTGAACCTTAGAGTAGTAATATACATAGAAAGGGCTATTCATTCATAAACAAGTTTATTTTTGCGGCCAACAATTCTAAACGCCAGTAGTCAAATCATGAATGAATTACAAAAAGTGGGGATTGTATTGTGGATACATCGCCTTGGCGTCATCGTCAAAACATAGACGTACCAAATCTATTTAAAAACAACAAATATAAAATTATATTATTGGAATTTTGGTGTTCATAAATATTTCATTTGATGAAATTAAAGTTTGTTGATTTTAATTAATGTATTTTTTCACGGAGAAGATTTTTACACTATTCTCTTTGTTGTAATTTCTCACCAGGTAGCGCTGCAGTATATAAAATTCTACACCGTTCAACCGATTACCCTCAAAATGGGCATATATATGTATTTTTCTATGCATAATTTATATTTCCTATCCTTTTTGTTGTAACTTCCCACCAGGAGATGTTGCAGCATATCAACTTCTATATCGTTTACTTTTTCCAGGAGCACAAATGTTTGTGCCACGAGCCGTAAGGCGAGTGCTGCAGATCAATGGAGTGCAAAAATGCCTTGCATACGAATTGTACACAATATTTTTTCTACGACCAAGTTTTTTGATGAAAGCAAAAAGTAACTTATATAGGTATTTTATTTAAACGTTGAACTGCAAGGATTTAAAAAATGAAAAACAGTTAAACCTAGGTATAGTTAATTTTGAAATTTTAACAATTTTGAATTGTTATGCCTGGTGTATATTTTTTTAATTACTTCTAATATTAATATTTGTCACCAAAATTCATTATAAATATAATATTAGATTGTCAGAAAGGGGTTTGACATTGAGATTTCCTTCCCACCAGGTCAGCATATCAACTTCTATATCGTTTACTTTTTCCACGAGGGCAGAAGTTTGTGGCACAATCCATAAGGCGAGAGCTGAAAATCAATGGAGCGAGAGGAGCTTTGCGGACGAGTTGTGCACAATACTGTTTCTACGATCACGTTTATTAATCAAAGAAAAAGTAACTTATATAGGTGTTTTATTAAAAAATTTAACAGAAATAATTTAAAAAATGAATATTGAAAAATTAGTTAAACGTAGGTACAGTTAATAATGAAATTTGAATAATTTTGAATTGTTTAGCCTGGTCTATCTTTTTTGATAATAAGTTAGAAATAATTGTAATATTAGTGTTTGTCAACGAAATTCATTACAAAGATAAGTTTAGATTGTCAAAATAAAATTTGACATTGACATTTCCATTCCAACAGGTAGTGCTGCAGCTTATCAACTTCTATACAGAAATGTAGCCATAAGCGAGGAGAAAGATGATAGCCGACCTAGATGCACGATCAGCAAATAGAATATTATAAATTCAGTATACTCATATTTTTACCGGCTTTTTATAGTAAGATCTTTATTATATACGCTGTTTTAATAAAATCTATTTATACTATTAAAATTTCCAAAGTTAGTTGTAATTCGTTTATATTTTCAAAATAAAAGTTTTTTAAAAGTCACAAAGTGCTCCGAACTACATTTCTGGCGCTGCTTGAACAGGATCCTCGTACAGAAACATCCGTCGTTTCCTGGTCAATTTCAATTGTTTGACGGGAACCCACCGAACCTGGGAACAGAAGGAAAAGCATGCAGAGGAAATCATCAGTGATCATCCTTATGTAAGTTTTTATTTCCTTTATGAGCATTTTTAGTGACATTTACTTTTTGCATCCCTTATTTCAAAAATATGGCCCTCAAAACTTTTTGTTCTGGCATAAATGAACCTTATTGTGAATATTTCTCACATTTTCAAATTGCTTCTCTTGAAGAAGCCCTTCAAAAATGAATAGCCTATGATAATCATAAAAATCAGCAACAATATATGAACTTTTTAAAAACGCAACAAAACAAAGGACCTACATCATCTAGACATAATTCATACCAAAATCGACATAATAATAGATCCAGCAATTTCTCGACCCAACCACATAATAACCCACAGCGTAATTTCAATTCTCACAATACTTTTCCATGAAATAATAATAATTCGCAAACAACAAATTCTTCACCGTCCCCTCGTAACGATTCTCAACAAAATTTCAATTTTCAACGTCCGAATTATAATAGTAACGCTCAAAATTTCCATAGATCTCTTCTCTGAAATACCCATAATCAACAAAATAATTCTTCTCCTATGAGCGGTGTACAAACAATTCACGAAAGAAACCAGCCATGAGTATTTCTACTAGACGAACCCACAATTTTAATATAAATTCCTCAAACGACGAAATTGAAAATTACAACGAGAATAATTTTCAGGATTTTCACGAGAACCTTCCCGAGGAACATCCGCCTCCTGTATAAACGTGAATAATATTCGAGAATACCCTCAATTGCCTTATTTTATAATGCCAAAATCAAAATTAACAGTTTTAATTGACTCAGGTGGATCTAACACCGTAATTTCTCCCGAAGCCGCAAAATTTTTCAACAAATCCCATATTTATCATAAACCAATCACATTAACGTCTATGAAACTAACTCGAAAATACAACTTGAACATAAATACACCTTTATTTTATGAATATAACATAAATGAATTTATTGATGCCCGGATTGCTCCATGGAGTGAAAATTTTGATATTTTACTTGGTAATTTTGATTTAGAACGGTTTAATGCTATTCTAGATTATTCGAATAAGACATTAACCTTGAGAAACTTAAATATAACAATTCCGTTTGAAACTTTATATAATAAAATTCCTGTTAGTATAAGTCATGGTGAAATACTACTCCCGGGAACAGTTGTTGATAATATAAAAATTCCAGAGTCTATTCACACAGTAAGACATGGTTTTATAGATGATATTATATTACAGACACCTGTTAACATAAAACGCGTGGTAGTTGATAACTTGGAAGATTATGAAATAAAGAATCCTACGTGTAATTTTGGCGAGTTAGTTATTCGAACGGAACATTTAAATGCTGAAGAAAAATAAAATCTTTTAAAATTATGTAAAAAATTCAGAGACGTATTTTATGACGATAAATCAAATTTAACATTCACATCCGCTATTAAACATGAAATTAAAACAAAAGACGAAAATCCGATTTATGTTAGAAGTTACAGACACCCTAAGGTAATGCAAGAAGAAATCGTTAAACAGGTTAACAAATTATTAGATAATAATATTGTAGCATGATAAAAATACAATGCTTTTTTTGTATTGTATTATGAGTAACTCACGGAGGTACGTTAATTCAATTAAGCCACTCACTGAGTATGCAACTTTATACTCATTTCTGTATAGTTGGTTGCATAACGGAATTAACTATGGGTTTTAAAATTATTTAAGCATATCCTGGAATAACGGGATGTAATTAATTAAATGGGTGTTTAGAGTAATATTTTTATTAATATTCTTCATGTGATTTAACCAATCCATGAGTATTTTATTATTTAATGTGGGGATTTTATTTGACTGCCATTGGTAACACTGTTTGCTGATGTCAATTGTAAAGTAAAGGGAAGCTGTTGAAAGCACTTGTCTGATACTTGTCGAATGGTTAAGTCGGGGTATCGATGAGGACAAGTCGTAAGTATATAAAATGGCCGGTGGCACATGGTTTAATCCATATATTTTGGGAACTATAGTGGTGAAAAACCCTTGGTAACAAGGTAAGCTTCCATCTCGTATATATTTTCACGGCTATAACCCCCAATTTCTTTTTAGGGTTTTTTGCTATACTGCATAGTTTTTACAAGCAGTTTTTACAAAATTTTTTGCCAATTGATGGTTTGATAGTTTTTATGGGTGATGGTTATCAATGATAGGATGATCAAGAACATATTTTAAGAAGCTTCAATTTCGGATGATTCCTGTATGGTATATATTCTCGTAGGGATAGCTGACAGACCAAAGTTCTCCGTCCAGGGTTGTTGAGATGTTTCGTACATCGGATTACGATTAACGTTATAGAGCGACAAGAGCTTCTAACGGCGATTCCAGTTCAAAGGACGAAGCTGGACTTATGTTTGTTGGTGACGACTGCCGAATAATTTCATTGATTATTAACCGCATGGCTGAATCTTGTTCCATAAGTCAGATGTTGCTTGTCAATTAAGCCAATTGACGTCTAATAGTTTGGACACTAACCGCAAGTAACATTTAAAGTTTTATTTGTTTTTATCTGAACTTTGAGCACATTATTCATTTTATAACTTCATTTTTTAACGTTGAATCACACATTAACTTTTATATTCTACTGTTTAGTAATTTCACATTTTATTAAGACGTCTATCAAATTCACAATTTTAACATTACATTCTTTCAATTCTTTAGAGTTGAAATATCAACTTTGTTATTGTATATCGCACTGAAATTATATTTCAGTTTAATCTTATTATATTGGAGATACTTTTGACCTACTTGTATGTATATGGTTAATTATTACTGTTGTGAAGCGGTAACTGGTATACCATTTACGGGTTGCTAAAGATTTAGTGTATTGTATATTTTGATCTCAGTTAGTTGATAACATTAGAAATTGTTATACATATATAACTAATCATTGATAACTGATTATCAGTTCATAAATAGAGTTGATCACCTCACATTTTTGAGACAGGTTATTACAACATATGTTCAAGGTACCATCCATTTAATTAAACTGTTTCATTGGCAACAAAGTGTTTTATTTGATTCACAAACGTAAAAGCAAAACGACATAAATAACATATTTGAAAGTTACAATAGCTAATTGTTTTCATTATTGGTTTCTTGGTTAATCAGTAAATTTCTTGAATGTCCTACTAATCAAGTGGCGCCTTAAAAAAATAATAAAGGACAAGCTTTCAAATATTCCTCACTAACTCATGACCTTATGCTCTCCGGCGAAAAGCGCGGCGGGCGTAATTTCGGCCGGTAATCCCTTGGCCTACCTGCATAAATCAAAGGGTACCATTTATGACAGGGGTAATTTCGGCCGAGGGGTTGATGTTTACGATGAGATTAAAATATTGGTAATTAAGCTTAATAGTTTCCTTTAAATGTATAAAATTCACAAATAACAGGTATAAAATTATTATAGCTAGTCAGTATTATAACTTATCTTTAAGCTACTAGTCGATAGAAAGCATAAAATATATTATTTGTATACGATGGCATCAGTTTCAGTAATTAAGAGTTCACGCGGTTGTGACTTACTAGTTGTAGAAAAGTTTCAGTTTTGTAAACAGGACGTATTAAAAAGTGGTGAAGTACGTTGGAGGTGTATAAAGAAAAATTTAAGATGTGTAGCCAAACTGTACACTGTTGGTGCGGAATACACAGTTACTAGAAGTGAATTAATCCACAACCACGAGTCCGATGAAACTACGTTGGAGAGAAAAATAGTGACTACTTCATGCAAGCGCAAAGCTGAGGAAGACATATCGGAGAAACCTTCAAAAATTATTAAAAGCGTTCTTTCAAATCATTTGCCAGAGAATTTGTCATCGATAGATGTCAGTCTAATAAGAAGAAATTTGTACAACAGCCGCCGTAAGCTCTTACCAGCCCTGCCTAAGGATATTCACGATGTACATTCTGTACTCGATAGTTATGGACCGAAAACCACAACAGGTGAAAATTTTTTGTTTATTAACAGCACAGCTGATAATATCATTGTTTTTTCTTGCCATACAAATATAATAAGTTTATGTAAAATGAAAGATTTTTACATGGATGGCACATTTTCTTATTGTACAAAATATTTTTATCAGTTATTTACCATCCATGGACTGGAAAATGGGCATTATGATCCTCTTTTGTATTGTCTGTTGCCCAATAAGACCAGTGACACATATATGAGACTTTTTCTGTTGGTAAAATCTAAAAATTTTGAACTTTATAATATTGTTTTTGAACCGAAGGAGGTATTTGTGGATTTTGAAATCGCAATTCATAACGCATTAAAAGTTGTCTTTCCCAAAACCAAACTAAATGGTTGTAGATTCCACTTGCACCAGGCGTGGTATAGGAAAATACAATCATTAGGGTTAACCCAAATGTATAAAGATAAAAACTGCGAGGAAAGCAAATGGCTTACTCATACTTTTGGGCTAACTTATTTAGACCCCTCTGAAGTTGAAGATTGTTTCATATTTGATCTCATGTCATACAAACCGGACCATAAACTTATAGATAAATACGCAGACTATTTATTAGAAAACTACATAGCGCCAGAATCTCATTTTCCACCAAATATATGGGCATATGAAAACCCATCAATTAAAAGAACCACAAATGCCTGCGAATCATTCCATTCGCACTTTAATTCTAGTTTTTATTCAAGTCACCCTTCTATATTTATTTTTATAGAAAAATTAAAAGATTGTCAGATCGATGCATATTTAAAAATAAAAAATTTAAATATTCCAGCAAAAATTAAAGACAAACAAGTAAAAAACAAACTAAAATTTATCGAAAACATGGTAAATATGCTTCGATCTGACAATATTTCTAGAATTAATTTCGTTAAATCTGTATCACATCAAAACGTTTTTTAAAAATTTATAGTTTACCTAAGTTATAGAAATAAGTTGATGTAATAATTTTATTGAAATAAAGAAATATTTTAATATAAAGCATTCTGTTATTTTATTTGATTTGCGGCCGAAAATACCTATGAGATAAGGAAGCAACTTAAAACCTCCGGCCGAATTTACCTACCGGCTTTTAGTACCTGCCCTTTTTCCGGCCGAAATTACATCCGCCCGAAAAGCGAACCTTTGGCAATGTAACCTCACTTCTTGGAATAACAACAACAAGGTAAGGTTACAATATTATTAGAGCCTCTAGCTCTCCGTATTCCGCGCTTGTGCCGAAGAAGGCTGACGCTTCCGGTCAGAAGAAATTTCGAATGGTAATTGATTATCGAAAACTTAACGAGAATACTATTGATGATAAATATCCGATACCCAAAATTGACGAAATTTTAGATAATCTAGGAAAAGCTACTTAGTTTACTACTCTCGACTTAGCCCAAGGATTTCATCAAATCGAACTCCATCCCAATTCCATTCAAAAAACAGCCTTTACTGTACCACATGGTCATTTCGAATACACAAAACTTCCAATGGGACTGAAAAACAGCCCAGCAACATTTGAAAGATTAATGGACAATATTTTGAGACCTTTCTTATATAAATCCTGCTTTGTATACATGGACGATGTAATCATCTTCTCCAAATCTCTTCATGAACATCTTGTTCATATTTCCGCTATTTTAGAAGTTTTTAGGAAAAATAATTTAAAAATTCAATTAGACAAATCCGAATTCCTTAAGAAGGAAGTCGCTTTCCTTGGTCATTTAGTAACTGTTGATGGTATTAAACCAAACCCTAGTAAGATTGAAGCTATCCAAAAATTTCCTTTGCCGAAGACAGTGAAAGAGATAAAATCATTTTTAGGACTTGTAGGATATTATCGAAGATTTATACCAAATTTCGCTAAAGTCACATCCCCATTTTCTAGATGCACTAGAAAAGGAGCAATAATCGACCCCACTAATCCTAATTATTTAGAATGTTTCGAAAAATGCACACAATTATTAATTAACGCCCCCCTCCTTCAATATCCCGATTTTTCAAAACCCTTCGTACTAACTACAGACGCCTCGAATATAGCTATCGGATTTGTACTTTCACATGACAATCACCCTATCGCCTATTATTCGAGAACTCTAAATTCAGCAGAACAAAATTACTCCACTATAGAAAAAGAACTTTTGGCAATCGTAGATTCTTGCAAACATTTTCGTCCTTATTTATACGGACAAAAATTTCTAATTGAAACTGATCATAACCCTCTCGTCTGGATTTATAAAATTAAAGACCCCACTTCTAGATTAACACGTTGGAGACTAAAATTAGAGGATTATAATTTTGAGGTGAAATATAAATTAGGAAAAGAAAATCAAGTAGCCGACTCTCTTTCTAGAATACATATAAATGCGCTTACAGACAGTTCAAACTGTGCTGAACCCCCAGACTCCGATGAAATGTTTGACATAGATGAATTTTTAAAACATTTTGATCAAAATCAATCATCTGACAATACACAACATACTGCAACCGAAAATCCTATCACGGGAATCTTAATCTCCGAAGAGCCTATTAATTTATCAATAAATCAAATAATTTTCATAACAGATTCGGAAAATTATGATTTAATTTATAAAAAAATATTTAATAAACATAGATACATGGTAAATTTAACTCAAAATTGGAAAACCGAAATAGTTGATGTTTTTAAAGAAATATTACGACCAAATCAAAAGTTTGCAATAAAAATAGATCACGAATTTATACCTTATATTTGTAATTACTTTAGACAAAATTTAGATTCAACAGTTAAAGCTCATTTTTGTACGTCAATGTTACAAGACATTGAAGATGAACAAAAACAAACAGAATGTGTTAAGACATATCATTCTGAAAATCATAACGGAATATTAGAAACCTACAAACATTTGCGACATCAATTTTATTGGCCCTCTATGCAGACAACAATCTCTAATTATATCAATAAATGCGAAATTTGCTTGAAAAATAAATATGAAAGACACCCGTATAAACTTCCACAATTAGGTCCACTCCTTGGTCAAAAACCTTTCGATATTTTACATATAGACGTATTCCATTGTAACAAAAATTTGTATTTGACAATATTAGATTCATTTTCAAAGTATGGACAATGTAATAAAATACCCGACAAAACATCTATTTCAATATTAAGTAAATTACGACACTATTTTGCACATCACAATTATCCCAAGAAAATTGTAGCCGACAGGGGTACCGAATTTAACTCTTCTCTAATCAAAGAATTCCTGAAAATGCATAAGATCGAAATTCATTATACGACAGTAAATAACTCTTCTTCTAATTCTCCAGTTGAAAGGTTCCATTCAACACTTTCCGAAAAAATTAGAACTTTAAAAGAACAAAACCCAAATGACCCTATAGACGACATTTTTACTCACGCCGTATTAATTTACAATCAATCTATTCATTCTGCAACAAATTATTCACCTTTTTCAATCTTATATGGCCCATATGCTGAAGAGATACATTTTGACTTTGACCTTCCTATATACGAAACTTATAATCAAAGACACAAAGACGAGTTACAACCTTTTATAGAAGATTTATATAATAAGCAAAAAGAAAAAAGAGAAAGAATTTTAAATGAACAAAATAAAAATGCCGAAAGTATACCAGAGATAAACCTTGATCAAACCCTGTACGTATCCAAGAAAAAACACCGACCAAAATTACAAGCTCCCTATACGACTATACGCCCAGAGAAACAAGAAAAAACGAAAATCGTCGGAAAAACCAAAAATCAAAAAGACACTAGCACCCACTTAAAATTTGTAAAGAGAATTCGACAACAAACTGACAAAAAGACTCATGACGAAACTTCTTTGCAAGATAACCCTATCCCTGGGACATCCTATCAAGATCCAGAACATTCCGAATAATGGATATTACGCAGAAGAAATAGGGAAATCTAAAGAAATCTCTCATTATCATCCACACATATTACACATAGACTTAGATTTATTAGCCGAAACTTTAAGTATTGACCCAAATAGTTTCTTTGGATCTACTATTAAAACTGGACCCCTCTCACTCCTATACGCTCAATACAAGCACCTACGCGAACAAGCGAACGACGACCTTCATAAGGTAACAAGGAAACAAAAGAAAGCACTTTTTAACTTTCTTGGTACGACTATAAAATACATCATAGGAAACCCCGATGACTCAGACTTGAACTTATTAAAAACACACATAACTGCCATAGAATTGAAAGAAAATGAAATAATAAAGAAATTTAATAATCAAATCTCGTTTGGAAATTCCCTAGATACTAGATTTAATAAATTATTAGAGAAAATGAATAATAATCGTATAGTACTTGTATCTGCAATTAATAAACTATCTGCTGATTTTGATGGTTACACTGCTCTACATAATGAAATAATTAATCTTCAAAATATTTATGAATTTATCATGAAGCTAATTAGAACAATTAACCTCTCTCATTTAGATATAACAAATATTGAATTATTTACTTTGAAAGAATTAGAAGCTCTTAAAGATAAACTTCTTCATATTTACTCCAGAGATGCCCTTCTTGTCAATGACGAGCACCCCTACGAACTTATCGAATCTTCAAAATCCTTTATATGTGTTACTTCAAAGAAAATGCTCGTAATAATCAAAATCTCAATCCTACATGTTAACTCCTATCCTACATTCAGAATTTATCCCATACCTAATAAAGATCACATCATGATGCTGCCGCCTGCCCATTTCTACGCCAACAACAGATGGTACGAAAAATGTATTGGCCGAGAAGAAAACATTATCTGTACGAATCATGTATCGTCTAGATGCTTAATTCCAAATGTTTACAATTGCACCAAATGCATAGCAACAGAAAACTTTGTACAAGAAACCTCGAAAGTTATAATAATAGGGATAGTTCACCCTATTAAAGTTCAAGATCAATGGATCGAGTCCACCAGTATCCTGCTAACCGATGAACCAATCGCCATTGAAGGTGTACTCTACACAAAGAAAACAGTTCAAGAAATTTCCGTTCCAGAAGCCGTACCCATGAAGCTCACACCAGACCACAAAATCAAACTAGAAAAGCTGAAAATTTCAGAAACTCACGGTCAACTCCAACCAATTGAACCATTGGAAAATCTACCACAAATATCTACGGGTCTCAGTGCTGCTTGTATCATTTTATTAATATATGTTTTAGCATTTTTGTTTATAATTGTAATTAAGAAGAAAAAAAGAATTTCAAAATTCCTTTTTGGACCTAAACTGCAACCGGCCCAAATTCAAATATTGGACGAGTTATTCGAGAATATTCCCAAGACTTCGAGGACGAAGTCAGAACCAAAGGAGGGAGGAGAAATGTAGCCATAAGCGAGGAGAAAGATGATAGCCGACCTAGATGCACGATCAGCAAATAGAATATTATAAATTCAGTATACTCATATTTTTTACCGGCTTTTTATAGTGAGATCTTTATTATATACGTTGTTTTAATAAAATCTATTTATACTATTAAAATTTCCAAAGTTAGTTGTAATTCGTTTATATTTTCAAAATAAAAGTTTTTTAAAAGTCACAAAGTGCTCCGAACTACATTTCTATATCGTTCACTTTTTCCACTAGTGCTGAAGTTTGTGGAACGAGCCGTAAGGCGAGTGCCTCAAATCAAGCGACAAACTTAACCCGGGAACGGTCGCGTTAATAACCATAACTTAAGATGTCGCGTGTTAGATTTGATCAAACATATTCTCATCTGAAAAAAAGTCTATATATTTTTGATTGAAATAGAAAATAGTAAAGGCATATATTGCCCACAGTATTCATTCAATTATCCGTCAGAATTATCACCATGGGCTGCACAGTTGGTACATGTAGCTAATGTAGTTATGGTACTTATGTTCTTTACATATAGGGGAGGCATATGTTCCACATTGTTGTATCGTAAATCTGTTTTTCTGTCAAGACAGTATCTGCATATCATTTTAGATTGATTACCTTGTAATTTTATGAACACTGGACCAATTTTCTTCCCATATACACACACGACTTATAAGTCTCCGTATCGAGAACTTATTTTTAAAAAACAATTTTATTACTTTATTACAACTACTTTCAAAAACTAATTACACAATATTATTTTATTGGATTGATCTTTATTATTTAAAAGTTGACATCAGACTGAATATGTAAAATGAATTTATTAACTAGCAAAACTATCTATATCAGCAATAAAAATATGTACAATAATAATTCAACAATAAACAAATAATAAAATCCGCTGTCAGCATCTACAGTGTTGAACCATATACGGGGTTACCAAATATAACACCTCCGCCCTTAGAGTTTGGCATATTTCAAGGAGTGAAAAATGCCCTTGGTTGTGGCTCAGGATGGACTGTTTCATCTTCTACCTCTTCTATGGAAGCTTCTGTGGTTAATTCATAAAGTTTTCTAATTTTTGTTGCGACGTAGATACATATTAAAATGGCTATTATAATATACGCCATTATATTCCAGGGTGAAACTGGGTTTACGTTGAGATGTTTCAAGACCATTGGTTTAATTTGTTTTTGTTTTTCTTGAAGTGAATGGATGTCATCTAGTGGTATATTTACTAAATGTATTTCGGGTAGTTCCTCTTCTTTTCTTGAATAATCTATGGTAACTTCAGGCAGCAATAGAGGTTGACCTTTCGTTATAAATTTTTCATTAATAAAATTTTCGTTTTCTAAAATAAATTCACATTTATAAGGTACATTGATGAGAAAATTTCCTTTTAGGAATGTGAAGTCATTTCTTCCACATCGTGTTTCTATCTTGGTTCGATTAATAAAAATAGCAATGTAGTGAGCGTCATCAATTTGTTGAACTAGATTTCTTGAAATTTTGATTGGGGTTCTTTGGCAACTCTTGGGTTTGGGATGCTGTAACTGTAGTAATTCGAATACGCAATCTTCGCTCTCCACTCCCCTGGACATTCTTCCATCTGGACAGTAGTGGCTGGTTTCTAGCTTGATGCAGGGTTGTTGGATGTATTGGTAGAAATCGTCATTCATTATCAGATAGGTATTACGAGGGATAATCGTAGTAGAATTTGGGGTAGGTATGGAATAAAGGTGATAATAAGAATATATATCAGGTAATACTATAGGAAAGTGAATAACAAAAATAATCTTTGTGCCTGAGTAATATGATTCTACATCTAATACTCCATAATATTTATAAGTGTCATTTTCTAAATTTTGAAAAAGTATTTCATCTACTGTATGAAATTTTAAAACTGTATATACCATTGATTCCATTTCTTCAATTTTAGTTATACTTGTATGAAGTATACCAAGGCGTGCAAATGCTATAGCATTTTCTATTTCCCCTAATATTTGTAAAATTATATTTATATTCAGATTTAATTGATCTAAAATATTTCGCGTTTGTAAATAATCATCAAATTCAAAAATAAACGTATTAAGCGAATTTCTGATTTTTTCTATTCCTGAAAAAATTGTATCCTGATTATGTTTTATTAAGTTCATTGTTTCATTAATGTTTTGAATTATATCACTTGTAAGTGAGATTTGCTGATTTAGATTGTTTACAATTTCCTGTTGAGAATTTTGTAGTGTTGAAATCGCTTCATCATATCGTAATGCATCATCAGCGTCTAAGTTCCCGGAAATGACTTTTATTACATTGCCAAGTCCGTTGAAAAGACCTCGTTTGACCCTAATAGAAGGCATTAAAGAATTTAATTTATTTTCTGCACTATTTAATTGATAAGAAACACCTTTAATAAAATTTTCTAATTCTATATGATATGGATAACTAAGGCCAATTTGAATAGCCTCTGTTACATTTTTGAAAGCTAATTTTAAAATTTGAATTTCATTTCTAATTGGTAAAAGATCATAATAATGAAGAAATGTATGAATACTAGATTTAACTTTAGCGGGCCCTAATAAATAAGGAAGTATTCCAGGATTATTGTTCAGGTTCATCATTTGAATTTCCTGGGGTTTTACTGGTTGTAGGACCAGGATCATAAGGATTAGTGGCATCCTGTAAAAGTTTTGTCGTGTTAGTTTTTGGTGGTCTTAAATTTTGTTTGTGTAAAATTGCATTTCTCGTTGTTGTTACCGTAGTGTTTTTATTTTCTTTGATTTTATCTTTATTAAATTTTGGATTCAATTTATTTCTAATAAGTGTTGTATTTTTTCGATAAACGTCTGTATCCGCTTCGTACTCTAAAGGTTCGTGCCTGTCTTTATTATGGTAATTTATTGTTTTTTCTTTTCTTGTTATAAGTCGTTCATTCAGTTTTTTATAAAGTTCTGCGGTTGTCTCGCGATGTTCGTGTATATAATTATTAATTAATTTTTTCTCAATATCTATATCGAAAATTTCTTCCGAATCGAAATGTCCATTTATAATATCTATAGGTTTCTGTTTAGTTACAGAGTGAATTGAATTATTGTAACCTAAAATTGCATAAGGCATATCCATTAATATATTAATTTTATCTTTATTTTTTGCTCTAATAACTCTTAAATGTTCGATTATTGTGGAATGAAAACGTTCTATAGCACCTTTCGATTGAGAACTGTTGGAAGAAACATAATGACTTTTAATTTTATGCACATCAAAAAATTCTTGTAACAATGAATTTTTGAGTTCTTTACCATTATCCATAATTACTAATGTCGGTTTACCATGATGAGTCATAAAAATTAATAATGCTTTAATAATTTCTACTCCTGTTAAAGACATAATTGGATAAGCTTGCCCATATTTAGAAAAACTGTCTATCAATGTTAAAAATTTTTGATTTTGTGATGAAAAACAATCAATATAAATAATTTCAAACGGTTTGGATGCCGTCGGAGTGATCATTAATTTTTGTCTAGGAGGATTACGATCATATTTATTAGTTTGGCATATTTCACATTTGTTAATAAAATCTGTTACATCATTTTTCATACTAGGCCAATAATAAGTTCTTTTTATTCTTGTCTCTGTCTCAATTATGCCACGGTGATTAGTTTCACCTTCATGAGTGTGTCGAATAATCTCATGCTGTTCGTCTTTTTCATCTATATCTGTCAATTTTAACTTACAATGTATTAACTTATAAGCCGAATTTTTGAACGTTTCTCTTAATATCTCCAACATACGTGATATGGGTCCTTCTTTCAAGAAATATATACCATAAGTGTATTTTGGATCTACATAGTTTTTAAATAAATTTATAATGTCTTGTTGTAAATTATTTAATGCAATTTGAACATGTAATCGTTTTTTTGATTTGAAAATTTGTTCTATTTTAGGTTTAGCTGCCGAATGTAAAACAAAATCTATTATGATTTGGTGGTCATAAGAATTTACACATTTTTCCGTAATTGTCATTCCTAAAATTGGCTCTTCTCTACTGGTATGAACAGTGAGATCGTCTGTTCCTTCCCTGTCGTCATTATTATCATCCAAGTTTACTATTAAAGACTCATTTTCATCATTATCTCGTGGATCCTCTGAAAGAGCTTTATTAAAATTTTCCATATATTCGAATATTTCTTTGGAATTGATTTCTACCCTTGAAAGAGCATCAGCATTGCTGTTTGCTACTCCACGTTTATATTCAATCTCATAATCGAATTCCTCCAGCTTGAGGCGCCACCTCACTAACCTAGAGTTTGGCTCCTTCAAATTCATAAGCCACTTCAATGGTTTATGATCAGTAATAATTTTAAACTTTCTACCGTATAAGTCTAAAATACTTTGTAGCCCACACAATAGCTAACAATTCTTTTTCTATTGTACTATAATTTTGTTCTGACTCATTAAGAGTCCTAGAAGCATAAGATACGGGCCTATCTCTCCCAACTGTGCTCTGAGATAATATTGCACCCAGAGCAATAGTACTAGCATCTGTAGTTAAAATGAAATCTTTATTAAAATCCGGATACTGTAAAATTGGTTCGTTTTCTAAAAGATTTTTACAAGTTTCAAAGCAACATTTAAATTCAGCATCATGTATAATTTTTGCATACTTTTTTAAACATTTAGTAAGAGGTTTAGTAATTTTTGCGAAATCTTTAATAAATTTTCTATAATATCCAATCAAACCTAAAAATGATTTTATTTCTCTAGTAGTCTTTGGAATTGGATAATTTTTTATAGCTGAAATTTTATCCGGGTTGGGTTTAACTCCTTCCGGTGTTACTATATGACCTAAATAAGCAACTTATTTTTTCAAAAATTCACACTTATCTAATTGTAATTTAAAATTTGTTTCTCGTAATCGTTTAAAAACTTTATCAAGATTAGTTACGTGCTCCTGTAGTGAAGTTGAAAATATTATTATGTCATCGAGATATACTAAACAAATTTCGTTCTGTAATCCTCTGAGAATATTATCCATAACCCTTTGGAAAGTTGCGGGTGAATTTTTTAAACCCATTGGCATGCGACAATATTCGTAATGACCGTTTTCAACTCTAAAAGCTGTTTTTGGTATATCTTCGGGACTCATCTCTATTTGATGAAATCCGCTAGCTAAATCTAAAGTACTGAAATAATTACATTTACCTAGTTTATCCATTACGTCACTTATTAAAGGAATAGGGTATCTATCATCTACAGTTTTTTCATTTAACTTACGAAAATCTACTACAATTCTATATTTTTTCTTCCCTGACGCATCTGGTTTTTTTGGGACAACCCAAATATTCGAAGACCAGGCACTTGTACTTGGCCTTATAATACCTTGATCTAACATAGATTTAATTTGACGTTGAATTTCTTGTTTATGTGCAAAAGGGTATCTATAAGATTTTGAATAAATTGGGAGTTCGTCTTTAGTTTTTATACTATGTTTAATTTGATTAGTAAAAGTTAAAGGTTCTCCTTCTCTATAAAATATATCATTATATTTACGGCAAAGTTTCAAAATATGATTTCTCTCTTCCGAATTTAAATGATCGGTTCTTAAAAGTGCTTCAATGTCAGGTTTCTCAGTGTAACCACTGTCTCTAACATCTGCGTGAAATAACTCATAACAATTTTTATCAAAAGCAGTTGATTTTATAGGTTCTGTTAAATTAAAAATAATGTCTTCGCTCGTTTTATTAAAAATTTCTACAATTGCATATCCGTTTTTTGCAGTTGTGAGAATCGAAGGAATTTCGCATTTTTTTATATTTTGCTTTGATATTAAAATATCACCATTATATGTCGATACAGGAATATTAACTACAATTCTACTATATGGTTCTATTTTTGTCTTAAAGCTACATTTACGGTTACTTGAAAAATAATTTATAGGTATAGAAGCAAATGGGGTGTCTACACTGGATTTTTCAAAATCAACTTTGGCGTTAAGTAATTTTAAATCATCTGATCCAATTAAACCATCAAAATATTCATGAAAATCAAATAAATGGAATTTTATATTACCACTTTGTTTAAACTCTGAAAATAAAGGTATTTTAGCACAGTGTTGATGAGTTGACGACTGATACACTGCTGTAACAGTAAAAGGTTCCAAGAAAATTTTTTCTTTATAATTTTTTTCTGCAATTTCTGGTCGTAAAAATGATTTTGTAGCACCAGTATCTAATAATAATTTTAGAGGAGGATTTGAAATTTTAAGAAAAGGTAATTCTGGTTTATTTGTAGAAATATTTAATTCAATTATGTCATTTCGTCCATTTCGTGAACCAATTGAAAATTTCCATTTTCTGAATAATTTTCATCTACTTCGTCACTATAATATTCGTAATTTTGATTAGAAGAATGAGCTATTTCGCTTCCATCCCTAGTATTATCTGAAGTATTACTATTAAATATTTCTTCGGCAATATAATTTGGTTTTTGGTTACGGTTATGATTATCGTTTTGATATCTGAAATGATTTGGAGTTTGTCTAGTCGAAGTACTCATAGGGGTAGGGAGATTTGGTTTGTATTGCGGGTTTGGTTTCCATACATTCTGGGGGTTTCTAAAAACTTGATTATTATTTGGATATTTAAGAGAATGAGGAGGATTTGTATGCTGTTGTATTTGAATGGGTCCTCTGGGAAATTGTTGGGACGTTGAGGGTTGTTGATATGATGGGTTTCTTATAGGAGGTTGGCTAGGATACTGCCAATAATTTTGTCTATAATTTTGAGGCATTGAATTATGATACCTTGAATTATTATTAGATTTCCTCACACTATTATTAGAATTTATGTTATTAGAAAAATGTTGGCCTTTCTGAATATAATTAATATTATCTTCCTCTCTTATAAATTGTATAGCTTATTCTAGACTATTAGGTCTCATAGCTCGAATTATTGGACCTAGCGGTTCCTTTAAACCTGCGAGAAATGTTTTTAAACTTTGTTTAGTGAAGAATGATCTTTTTGAGTCCCTTTCAAGTCCTTGACTATGTAAATCAATATAATTACAAATAGTGTTAAGAAACTGCAAAATTCTCTCGTGAAATTGATAAGTTGTTTCATTGGTTTTTTGTCTCATATTTACTAAGTCCTGATTTAAACAATTTTCATCTCTTTGATCCCCAAAGTTTGAAATTAATGTGTTTTTTATATCTGTCCAATTACTATTTGAACCACTTATAGCTACCACTTCTTCCGCTCTACCTTCTAATTTATTAAGAATACCATTTAGTAGAAGAATATTTTGGAAATTATGTAAATTTTCTCTATCAAAATAATGAGTTAGAATTGATTCGGTAACACTTATAAATCTATGTAACTTAGTTGCATTTCCATCAAAATTTGGAATAATTGACAAAGTTTTAATATCTAAAGTTGGCACCACATCCGTTATCTGTATCTAGCAACGGTTTCTTCAAGATGTGCCCCTGGCTTCCACGATGGATTCCACTGGAACTGGTTTGGTTTCGATTTTCGTCAAAGAGTTGACACTCACGGATTGTCCACGATGGATTTCCTACGAAAATCCTACTGACTGCGCCACTTATAAGTCTCCGTATCGAGAACTTATTTTTAAAAAACAATTTTATTACTTTATTGCAACTACTTTCAAAAACTAATTACACAATATTATTTTATTGGATTGATCTTTATTATTTAAAAGTTGACATCAGACTGAATATGTAAAATGAATTTATTAACTAGCAAAACTATCTATATCAGCAATAAAAATATGTACAATAATAATTCAACAATAAACAAATAATAAAGTCCGCTGTCAGCATCTACAGTGTTGAACCATATACGGGGTTACCAAATATAACACACGTAAAATTTGGAATAAATAAACGATTGCGTGATAGATTTACAGTAACAAGTGCCTTTATTTCTCGTAACAGTTATCTGTACACCTTCCATTGTTGCAAGCGTTGGTATGTGTCATCCCTGGAGGCATTCCTAGATGGCGACAGAATTCTAGTTACTTAGTGAGTTATTATAAGAGAAAACCTAAAAACGTTAGACAAAATCTAACAACGTGACTGTTCCCGGGTTAATTTTACCTTTTTGTTATTTTCACCATTTTTAATGCACCTCTAAAATCAGATAAAGGGCCTACAGCATCTTCGGACAGCTTACTTGGGTTTTCTTTTAGGCTTCCTAAAAGTTGTTTTTCAGTTGAAGAAGCAGTGCTGGTAGTAGGAGATAATGACCCAGCTGGCGTATTATATTTAAAAAGTCCCGAAGGACCAGGTTCCGTAAACCTAAAACACATAAATCAGAATATGTTGTTGATTCTAGTCACTGGAACAAACTGTAAATACATTTTATTGCCTATTACAAAAACCTTTAAACATTTAGGAGAAAATATATACTACAACAAACCTAACTAAAAAACTAACCTATATGCAAGTATACGAGAATCTGAAGTAAGCAATGATACACCACTCATAAATGAATGATTCTCAGTTACTGTTACTAGATCATCAACAACTTCTTCTACTGGTAAACTAAAAATAAAACACAATTAACATTTTTTTGTTTTAATAACAAACTACTTTTTTAAATGAAACTAATTGTCAATTTCTTAGCATTTTTAACATATTTTCAATATATTGTGGAATTATCTAGAAACAGTTAGTTTCATTTAAAAAAGTACTATGAGTTAATTCCACATAGTAAAGGTCGAAACAGTAAATTTTATTAAAAAGCAGTTTAAAAAAATATACTCCCTAATTTCAACATAAATTACTTAAATATTCACCTTTCGGCATCACTTAGAGTAGCACTAGAAGCTTGCACAGACACATTTTGTGTTGATAAATCTTTTTGATGGCAATCTGAGTTATTTGTTGAGGAGCTAAAATAGACATATTCTTTTAACAAATTAATGTAAGTCAACTAACTTAGTCATCATTACTAACTGAATAAAATGGATCATATGTGGCCAAATGACCTCTTAAAAAAATTAAAATAATAATTTAATTTTTAAATACAGTTCAGTTCCAAAATAGTAGGCACTAAATTCTCAGAAATATTGCATTAAACCAAGAACAATTGTAGTTTAGTTTAGTGCCTACTATATTGGAACTGAACTATATTTGTCTAGACAGCTCAGAGTGTCACCAGTCGCCCAATAAAGTAATGACCTATAATTAATAAGCAGTTTAAAAATTGTCTTTTATGGCCGCTTTATCAGCTGTAATAAAAAGAACTTATTATATTGAAAGGAAATTTTGTTTATCAGGACAGCGACTTTTTTATTTTGGGCATTACTTTAAGGGCCCATTGTACCAAGAAAATGTGTAGGTACTTACATTACATCTGGTGGATTAAATTCAAAAACTGACATGGGAAGATCATCTTTGTTTAGAAACTTACGGCCACTACTCTTATATATATATATATATATATATATATATATATATATATAAAATCAGATTGTTTAAAATGCTCCTAACAAATATCAGATCGTTTTGGTAGATCATGAGTCTCGCTTAGACCCAGTAAAGCAAACCAAATTCTTCTTGTTTCCAAATTGGTGGGAGAACTAGAATAAAACAACGCCAAATAGAAATTTGCTTTTTATAATTAAAAAACTTTTAAGCATTTTAAATATTATTGAAATGAATAATAAAAGTCGCCGCCACTGGATAGCCGTTCAAATATTTACATACCTGTGGAATGATAGTTCGGGATAATTTCGGCCGTTTTTCCGACAGACTTGGCACTGACGAACCATGGTAATAAAAAAATTAATTAACTTAAAACCAAATTTTGTCACTAAAAGTCTTGAAAACACACATAACATCGAGAGAACTCAATTTTTACTTGCTAGTCCTAATGGCGCTCGTAATAAACAAACCAAGTTTGACAGTATTTACTATAATACTACAATCCAATAGAAATGTTAGTCGAGAACGCTATGACGATATTTGCATCTCCTTTATATTGTAACTGAACAAAAGACAAAACTACTAAATATTTTATAGTAGACAAACAAAGCAGGTACTGAAATTTTCAGCAATGTTGCCACTTTTAGTTACAACAAATACTTGTTTAAAATTTATATAAGAATATGCCGTTATTAAATAAAATTTAAGTATTATTAATTAATTTTAAAAGCATCGACTCAAATGCATAAATTATTATGACTTTTTTTGAAATGCATAACTTAAAGAAATTTTCAATAAAATTTCTAATTTCATTTTTCCTGCATCTAAAGAGGATTTGTAAATATGGCAAAGCAGTGGAAGTGTCCCGCAAGTGAGCTTAGAATGTGACTCACTGTTTAAGGCAGGAAAAAGTCAAAACAAACATATCTATTTTATTTATTAATCTGAGGTCTGAACGATTTCAAATAAAAATGAAAAAAAAACATATTGAAATTTGAATTCTTGTGGTAGGCTGTGGTGTAGTCAATGACAAACAATGAAATTTTCAGCTGTTGTCAGGAGAGAAAACTTTATAAGTAGACTGGTTATCTTTTTTCTTTAACACCCGTTAAAGAGAAACGTAAGGTACTGTCAAAACGTACTCCTTCAAATAATGTTCTTCTAATCGGGCGCCTCTTATTAAAAAAGGTAACTCTCGCGTAGTCAAAGAAATTTGGAAATGTATACTTTAAATTGCAGTGATGATACTTTCAAAATAAAAAAATATAATGTAAAATGTATGTATAATGAAAATGTTCTCCATGTAGGTTGAGTTTGGAAAACATGTGATGTAACACATATACACAAATTGCGTTACCCTAGAATTCCGAACTCGATTTAGTACCGGATCGCTTATTCTTCTTCTGTTTAGGGGAGCTCGAGTGACTGAGACACCATATCCACATCCACTTGAGAAAGATTTTATCGAATTAGCTTCGGTGAAACCTGGATCCATTTTAATGATGTCTTTTAAAAGGCAATCAAACAGAAGCACACTTTTTACTATAAAATAATATAACTCAAACAACTAAAAAGTCGGCGAGGATGATATCTGTGGGTTGTGGATATTGATGTCAATTGTCAAATTCTTCTAGTCGACTTTCACTTTGTATTAACCAACTTGGATAGTCAAGTAGGATTTGTCAGCAGAACGTACTTTCAATCTGACAACAACGGCTTCCGTCATTGGTCGACTTAGAGAAGTTTATTTAAATCTAACAAACATTTTAAATCTAATTTTCGAAGATATTTATAACTTTTTAGATAAATATCGTTATCATAGAAAAATATATGTTATTCTTAATAGTGCTGATATGATTTCACTTGTTAATTCATACCCATGAAACTAGTTCATTGACAATCGCTCCAGAAATCCAATATTTCATCACTGAAGGCGGAGAAAGGACGATAAAATCGATGGGAGACAACCCCCTTACAAGGTAAACTTTTTCAAAAATTGCAGAACACCTAAAATTTTTACCATAGATAGAATAAAATGCAATAATTTTCGTTAAAAATTAGTTTATTATTGTTGAAATAATGTATTTTTCGGAAATAGCAGACGTGTACTTACATTGTAGAAGGGGATTTAAAAATCTGTCATCATGCCTATTAGTTTTTGATTAATATATTGCTGTTTATCTGCCAAAAATTTACACTGGTACGGAACTGATATTAAAAATTCTCCATTTAATGTAGTGAAATCGATTCTTGAACATATCGTTTCGATTTTCGTTTGGTTAGTGAAAATGGCTATGTAATAGGATTCATCAGTTGGCTGGATCACATTTCCAGATATCTTGATGGGAGTTCTTGGGCAAATTTTCGGATCCGACTGACGTTGGATTAGTCGGAAAATACAATCCTCTTCCTCAGTTCCTATAGACAAACTTCCGTCGGGACAGTATTAGTAATTTGCCTTCAGGTACACGCAAGGCAGTGATTGATAATGGTAATAATTTTCGTTCATAGTCAGAAAGGTGTGGCGATGGATAACGGTAGAGTGGTTTTGGGTAGGGTAGGTAAAAATATGATAATACGATAAGGGTTCAGGACGAACAATTGGGAAATGAATAGCGAAAACAATTTTTGTATAAGAGTAGTATGCTTCGACTTTTATTTCATAATATCTATGTGTCTCGTTTACTATATTTGAGAAAATTATTTTGTTTACAGAGTGAAATTTCAATAGGTACCGTACTAATTAAAGAAACCATCTCATTTATATTAACAATACTAGTGTGTAAAGGTCCTAATCAAGCAAAAGTTACAGCATTTTCTATTTGACTTAACAGATGTAAAATAATGTTTTCTTACGACAACCTCGATAATAGTATATTGTATACCTAGGCGGTAAAGTGGTATTTTTCAGGCCGAAAGAAGATATGGACAGGTGAGGTGCAGCCGAGCCTGGCCACTTCTTGAAGCCTGAAAAGGCACTTTACTGCCGTGGTTTACACATAATTTTTTATCCAACACAATAATTGTTGGTAATATTTTTTGTATAAAAATTTTAGTTCATAACATAAAATTCAATACTGTGAATCATTATTTTTCACAGTAATAATTAAATTTGCATTACGTATAGTACAGTTAACAAAAGAGATACCTTGCTTGGGTAAGTTTGATAACTGAACTTTCTCAAAAATGGAAGTAAATAGTTGAAGTTGTTGCTCCTGTGTCTATTATATTTTCTATTAAAGGAATCATTATAGCAGTTTTAGTAGATGTAGATTCATTAGGTGTGTTAGTCATAGTAGAAGATGCGGCCATGCAGTTATCGTTGAACAGTTTTCTAGTGACATTTATTTTATTATTTAAACAATCTTCAACGTTGCCTGTCGCTACGCTGGTTAACTGACAAGTTAACTTCAATTAAACATCAAATATGACAACTCATGATTGAATGAATTTGTAGACGTTGACAACTGTTAACAATAATTTATTTTTATACTGACGTTTAGTGGCATTGTTTATTTTAAGCAATTTCCGTTTATTTCTTTAGACTATTTAATGTGATTGAAATCGGTTATGCTATTTTAATTGGGATATCAATCAAATTGGCAATGTTTATTTGGTTTACGTCAATTGGGTCGCCACCTAGCGAGAAAATCTAAAATTTATTTTCTCGGCTATCCGTGGAAAAAGAAACTTTCTCGTCTCCGTAAAGCCGGTAAAATTCAACTTTCTTACAGTGTAGGATAAAAATGTTAATTTTATAACCGTAACTTCAATCATAAAAAGCACATTTTGTACAGAATTTCATTTTTGCATCGGTTGCTAGGCAAGTTGCTAAGCAACAAATGGAATATTTCGTGTTAGGTCTAGGTTCACTCTAAAATCACGACGACTACGGCTTGTCAAATTATGACGTCCAGCGACAAATTGATGAAATGTCAGCAGACCGTTTCTGTCAAAGTTTTAGTAGGTAACGAATAATTTCATAGTTGTTTTTTACAAAAACTATTAATTAAAATGGAAACTGATAGTGATATCGACTTAGATTTGATACCTCCGAACATAATAGGGCATTCCAACGACCTGTCAAAATAAATTCAAAATGGCGTCCGGTGGCAAGCAAAGTTATAACCTCGTAAGAGACTGTAGGATTTAAACGTTTTTAAAGTGCATTGCGTGATTGTTTTGTGACTAAACTCAGGTTATTTTATTTACTTTATAAATGTTTTAATTGAAAATGCCACATATGTGTATTGTAGTTGATTGTGGAAGTCGTTCCAATAGGGATGATGTGAGGTTCTTTTTAGTGCCGACCATTTTAAACTTTAGATTTGTTACTGACAAAAACGAATTATCTAAAAAACGAAAAGAACTCTGGTTAGCAGAAATTAAGCGAGACGATCTCACGGAGTCTAAACTAAAGAACCAGAGGGTCTGCAGTAGGCATTTTATTACAGGTAAGCCTTCAAATAAGCTCCATTCTTGAGAATTTTTCATGCTAGACGTTAATTAAAGAAGTTTGTATCATGTGGCCATTACATTATAGGTGATATTTCATTATTTTTCTATTAACTTTAGGCAAACCTGCTGCTTTAGAGGACCAAAATCATCCCGACTAGGTTCCATCTCAAAATATGGGAAACAAATCCCAAAAAGTTCAAAGAAAAGCTGACGAAGTGGAAAGATTAGAGAGATTGTACAAAATAAGAAGGCTTTAAGATAGTGAGGTAAGAGGTAAAAAGACACCATTAGATTTTGCAATTTAATATGAAGAGTAGAAATGAAAACAAAAAATATAATCGAGTTTACGGTTTCGACTCTTACTTTGTGGAACTGTTTCTAAATTATTCCACTGTATAATGAGGAAATAATAAAATTTTTAAGTAATAGGCATTTGTTTCAGTAAATGATTATTATCATCAGAATAACAGAAGTTACATTTATGTGATGTCTATCTGATGTTTAATAATTAAGTTTGGCTAGACCAAGAAATTAACTATCTCGTGACTGGCTTCATATATATGAATAGAAAAAAAATTGACATTACAAATATTAAACTTTTATTATTAGCCCTATGGGGATAACCTGGATATCTTTTTCCCTTTTAAGATCAGTATAACTGTGCAATGATATAGAAAACCATGGAAAACTATATCTGCTGATCTTTACAATTATTACTTAAGAAGACGGTTTAATAGTGGAGAACTCCATAGATTTATCTATTCATTCACGACTTCATAAATTGTGAGTATCTTAAGTGTCTTCTATTTTCTAACTCTTCAAGGAAATTCAGTTCCTGTTCATTTTCACAAATATGTAGTACTTCTGGCTCTGTAATAGGTGTTAATGAATGTTTGGTGTCAAGTAGATATTTTGCGTAATGTATTTTTCTGCTTGTTTTCATCTGTATTGTTGAAATTCAATACAGTGAATACTTGGAAGCATACAGATTAAAACAAACAGAAAAATCACATTATGCAAAACATCTACTTGACACCAAACATTTATTAACACCTAATACAGAACTAGAAGTACTACATATTTGTGAAAAGAAACAAGAACTGGATTTCCTTGAAGAGTTAGAAATTAGAAGACATTTAAGAGATCCACAATTTTAAGCCATCAATGAACATCTGAATCTGGGGAGTTCTCCACTATTAAACTGTCTTCTTAAGTAATAATCACCAGATAGAGTTTTCCTTGGTTTCCTATGTTATTGCACAGTTATACTGACCTTAAATGAGAAAAGATATACAGACTATCCCCATAGGGCTAATAATATCTAAGCTTTGATATTTGTAATGTCAAGTCAATCCTTCTTTTTTACTATTCATATATATTAAGCCAGTCACAAGAAAGGTCACTTCTTGGTCTACCAAACATAATTTTTAAACATCAGGTAGACATCACATTAACTTCTGTCATTCTGATGATGATAATCAGTTATCAAAAAAAATGTCAGTATCTTAGAATTTTTATTATCTCCTCATTATACAATGGAATTATTTAGAAACAGTTAATTTCATTTACAACAGTAAAAAATATGTAATTTATTTTTAATATTAGCATACTAATGTAAACAATTTTTTTAGCAGGATAATGAAGACGAAACAAATATAAACTTTCTTTTGGAGACTAGAGACCAAGACGAGTTAGAGACTGGAACTGCATCTCAAACAGACTTAACCATGGATGAGCTGTTTAAAATTTGAGCAACTCAGCTCAACTTTTGTTTTACTTATTTTTTATTTTAGGGTTCCTCAAGTAGCAACTCTTGTTAGTATTCCATGTTGTTTTTAACTAACGTTTTTATCTAACAATTAAATTATTATATATTTCATGAAATCTAATGTGCATCTTATAAATGAAAATCGAATTGTACTCCAAATTTATGGAAATAAAACATGTTTTTAATTGATATCAACTATTGTTTCAATCTTCTGATACCTCTTAAAACTTAATCTAAACACACTATTAAAACGATATTTATTTTTGAATAGTTTCAAGATACAAGGTATTATCTACAATTCATGAAAAAACTATATCAATATTTATACCAGAGAAAAAATGTACCGAGTGTATATTAATTGAGTTCCAATACTTGATTGTGTGAGCCCATAATATGTCATAAACCTCTTAAAGTGCAGTGTGCTGTGCAAACACTTCCATCTTTGGTCACAATACACCAAGGTTTTGCATTTCCTCTTAGAGAATGTTGTACCTAAAAACAAAATAAAAATATGTAACCTTATTTACAAATAGGTATACTTTGTAATGAAATTTTTAATTTTTGAGAAAAAATTGTTTTTCTTATTTCTACAAGTCATAATCAGTGATTAAGGCCCATTAAGTATACTGGGTATTTAATTATTTTGTTAATATCAAATATTTTACTATTAAATTACTTTCTTTTTTTTGGTTCTAGCAGAGCTTAAAACTCTGTAATTTAAAAAAGAATGATTCATTAAAGATGTGAATGTAAAAAGTGTCTTAATAATAAAAACTATTTAAAAAAACTTACTTTTCCAACTAAAACGTAGAAATTATTCAGTATGACTGTCCCTGCATCTAAAACAAAGCCAGATTCAAAATACTTATAAGAACCTAAGCTTTTCTAGGCCTTCATTTGCTCTTTGCTGTAAAAACTGTGGGTCAAAACTAAATATGCAGCTATATCCATCATGTATGTGATTGGCGGAACTGCTTGCATCGAAGAGTTTCTATCATGCACATTTATTGTAAAAGGGTCAAATTTATTTATAAGCTTTCATTTTAGAAGATATCTGTTGAATAAATAAAGATAAGAAATGTAAACAAATAGTAACTGGACATTTTTAGACATACCCGTCAACCACATCTCGGTTTTTCTGCATTAATGTCTTTAAATATTCACTTTGCATCTCGAAAAGTAATTGGTAATAAAATAGAGTGTAAGGAACCCGGAAATATTTTAAATAAACGCTAAAACTTCCACAAACTTAATGCACACCTTGAGCTTGTTTGACCCCGGACGCCATATTGGATCACGTGGTTTGGAGAGCCCTATAGAAGCAGTAAAGGTAACAACACTGAATTTATTACCGGAAACGTCGAAAAGTATGTATCAACGCGCTTATAACCTTTTTTTGAAATGGGGAAGGTAGATCAAAAGACAAAATCGTTTTCCGAGAACGTCTTAATGGCTTATTTTGGGGACTTAGCCAAAAAATTTAAAAGTTCCACATCGTGGTCACACTTCTCAATGCTGAAAACTACTCTTAGTATCTATAATGACATAAATATTGCCAAATATTTGAACTGAAAGCATTCCTCAAGCGGCAGTCTAACGGATACAAACCCAAAAAGTCAAAGATCTTTACAGCAAATGACATCGATAATTTCATTGAACAGGCTCCAGATGAAATATATTTGGCAACAAAAGTAAGTTTTATATTTCCAATTGATGAAAAATTTCGGCTCGTGCTGCAAATTTCATACTCTTGCAAAATGGGTATCATTTTGTGTTCATTGCATAATTCAAGTTTATCTGATCTAGGACATTCCGAGTTCACAAATAATCTTCAAATTAAAATACAAATGTATTTAGAGAACTACGTATTGTCTGTGTTCCCGCAGATATTGTTTACTGATTATTTTGCATGAGTGACACTGTATCGTTGAAATTTTCAATAATGTCAATCGTGAGTGAAATCTATTGATTGAGTTTCTGTATTATTTCCTTTTCATTATTTTGCAAGTCGAAAATTACCTGATCATAGTATATTGCATAATTAGCGTCAATATTACTTGAAATACTTTTAATTATAGAACCTAGTCCATCGATAAGACCTCTTTTCACCCTATACGATTGCATTAGATAGTGAAATTTCTGCAAATTTAGATTCGATATAGTTCTTGAAAACAATAATTACGTCTTTTTCAAAGTTTTTAACTGAAACTTGTAGATGGATGCGTTTTTTGTTAGGAAAAATTTGGTTAATTTTATGTTTCTCTGGAGAATGCAAAACAAAATGAAATTTAATCTGATGGTCGTGAGAGTTGAGACATTTATCTGAAATTTTCATACCTAAAATGGGATCTTCGGCGCTTGTGTGGGCAGTATCATTATCGTCATTATCAGTAGTGTGCTGACTTCATCATTTGTACATGGAGATTCATCTACGTGTACCATTATTGATTCATTATCAGTTCCTCCATCTTCTCGATTTTCTAGAAAGGGAATTGTGAACGTAAAAATTGGTCAGTTCCTTGGTATGGATCTCAACCCGAGAGAGCGCGTCTACATTGGAATTTGCGCGGTTTCTTTTGTTTTCAAAAGGCATAGATTGTATTATTTTGAATTTCCACCAAAGCTACCCCATTATTTCCATACAACATATTTGGTATTTCACAATTTTCTAATATTTGTTTGGGAATCAAAATGTCACCTTCTATTTGAGAAACAGGTAGTTTTGCCATAATACAAGTGAAAGGATCAATTTTTCTTTTAAAGATAGTTGAAGTACTAATGTATTTGTAAAGTAATATTAGGGGTTCTTAGTTGTGAATTAACAAAGTCTAGGTGCATTTTCAATAATTTTATAACATCAAGCCCTATAAGACCGTCAATAATTTCGTCAAATTTAAAAAGATGCAATTTAAAATTACCATTCTTATTTAGTACTGGACATATTGAAATGATTGCACAATTTTGTTGAGTATATGTTTCGAGGGCCGAAGATACAGTAAAAGGCTCTCTAAAAATTTTGTCTTTGATAAATGTTTCCATAACTTTAGGTTTTAGAAAGGGTTTTGTTGCATCAGTGTCTATGAGTAGTTTAATAGGGGTTGGATAATTCAATATATGGTAATTCTTAGCTCTATGTGAAAATATTGAGTTTTATTAAGTTATATCGTATTGGGATAGGATTACCTAAGCGTTATTATGCGTTTTTCTTCAGGTGAAATGTAATATCGTACTGCATTGGCATTGGGTGTTATTTCTTGTCTAATAATTGCTAATAGTGCATCAAATGATATGTTCGACATTCTAAAGTAATTAAAAAATTTAAGTCCATATAGTCTGAGATATGGGTAAAGGGTTATATACAAAAGCTATTAGCCGGTTTCTTAAAATTGGATGCACCCAATGCCTCCTACGTCACATCCTTCTATATAACAACCAAAAGCACACCGCTGATTCAACGTTCATCGTTGTTGAAAACTGACTACTTTCTAGTTTTCGGTGCTACATGTGAATACCAACAAAATTGGGATCAAGCATCCGACGCGCGTCAAAGGCGTGTTGACCGCTTGTCATCTGGTATCACCCTAAGTATCATCGAACGAACGGTAAGTGCTAGAGCTTAGGTATAAGTGGATTTGGAATTAGCAAACCTCTTCAGTGGAGAAAAAATTTGATCTCTGACCTTTATTTATTTATTGAATTATGTAGTTTAAATCGTAAAACATAGACATGTATAAATGGACTGAGCGATCCGTACTGAGTGCAGTGAAAACAGACCGAAAAGTACGAGAGACAAACTGTTGTATTGGCAGCATAGTCGCTTTGTCTCTCTAGAGAGTGGCCATTTTTGTGAGAATATCGCTGAGTCCATTTCTTTGTCTATGTTATGTCATAAAAGGTGAGATTTCAAATATCAGGGTAGTTGTCACTGGATTTTTTTAGGTTAGTTTTGGTTGTCACACACTTATTAATGGCATCTTTTCAAACGCATTTAAAGACAGTTATTATGACCTCATAATATTAAAAAGAGACAGCGACAAACAACACTGGGTGTGTTTGGTAGGAAGAAGCGCTAGTTACAGAGACTGGCTAGCTAGCTCTGAGAAGCGAACTATACAGTTTTCGGTCAGTACACGAATACTAACTTCAATAGCGCTGATACAATCCGCCATTTTACTTATTTATTTTGTTTGTTTTGATATAAGTTTATAAGTTGTTTTGTGCAATTAATTTGAACTACTATTAAAATTAATGATAATGTCAGCCCAAAAAATAGTGAAATATTTGTGCAAATACCTGCATTAATAATAGGAGCAGCGATATTAGTAATATCATCACCAAAAATATCTTCCATCTCTTCCTCATCATTCACTACATTATTTAAAATGTTATTCATAATTGATAATTTTTTAATATGAATACTTTATAAACATATATTTAAGTTAGGGTAGGTTTCCCGGTTAAATGTAACCTTAGCGTCCTAGAGAATAATAGCTATTTAGCAGTTGACTGCGCTTACCGCTTAGCGATCGCTATTGTGCTCCCTAATGCTTTCTTCTGCCAAACCCCCACCATCAGCTGACATTTTAAAAAATCTTGTCACTGACATATTCAGGCAAAATTTTTGTTGAATAGAGAGTGTTTATGTTTAATTGTCTTGTATTAATTATTAGACAAATTTGGTAATTTAATTGTTCATTAAACTGAAATTACTGTTTAGAAGTCTTCGTATACCGCTTCCCAACTTGTTGACATTTACCCAAAGACGTATATTTTTACTCATACAAGGTCAAAAATAGATGTTTTTAATTATTTTAGTAGTGGCTTTGTAACCTAGATGAGTTACATTATGTACTTTAAGAGAAGCACTATAATGTAAGCTTTGAGAAATATATATTCTTTGATTATTATTAGAAATGTACGTTTCAATGTTGATTTATTAAGTGAAAATTTTCTATTTACCTTGCATAAAGAATTTTGTTTATGTAAAAGATTAATTAACTCTACGTCCGAGTTTTGTTCACGAAAAATATCTCGTAAAATAAAATTAATGTTTTTTTTCCTTTCTGGCCCGGAGGCCATTTGGCTTTAGGACTACACCCCATTTAGCCACGAGAGTTTATTGTTTTATTATATTTCAATTATTATACTGTCACTCTATCTTTCATGCAAATATTCTTAAACTTCCAAAATTCTGGAGAAAATGAAAGAAGAAAAACAAATGGGATAAACAGGGACACCCTCTTCACGCTAAGGTGCCCGTCATAGCGACTTTGATTAGACATACAAGAAAGGCAACGGTTAAAGGGGATTTACTACAAAAGGACAAACAGAGGGAACCAAATCTAAATCGTTCATACTATGTTCATATATGCATTCACACAAAACAAAATAAAAATTGCAATATTATATTTTTCGTTGGCTGCGTTTAAGGAATTCCCATAAAATATCTCTTATGATAGGTTTCTGAGAGCTTATGTACAAGAGAGAAACTATGTTTTGAGGAAAAGATATCTTCTTAGCTGATAGGGAGTTAAGTAAATATTCCGTTGCTTCTCTATTATACCTACAGTTAAACATCCAATGGATGAGATCGTCGAAACTTCCGTCACAGTCACATGTATCTGCGGTAGACAATTTAATTTTGTAACGGTATGAATTAACTGTAGCATGTCCAAAAAGGCATCTGATATACATAGAATATATTTTCCTGGAAGGAAGGCTTCGTTCAGCTAGAGGAGTATAGGGAAGAGCAGGATATATCTTGCAGTAGGTATTGTTACTATGGTTTGTGAAACCTGCCCATTCAATTTCCCAATTTTGTTTGAGGGTTTCTTTTCTAAGTAATATTATATCTCCCTTTGATAAATCGTTGATTACAAAACCACAGAAAGCAGCAGCGTTTTTGTTCAAATTCTTCAGTCGTTTTAATTTTTCTAGGATGCTGATTGTACTGCTGTTAATGTATATATGTTTACGTTAGTTTCTCAATGTCGTTAAAGCTGATTGAGACTCAGATAAAATCATATACTGTTCAAATTCTAAGTTACTGTTTATAATCCATTCCAAGGCTTTGTTGATGGCTACTAATTCAGCTGTGAAGATCGAACAGTTTGGATTTAATTTGTACTGTAGGGATACTTGTGGGTTTTGGACATAAAAAGCACTTAACTCCCGCACTAGATTTGGAACCATCGGTGTATGTTTTGCATATTGGACCTCGGGTACGAAGTTCTTCATTTAGTGCAAAATAGGGGGGATTAGAGAGTCGTAAGAGGGAAATACTACATTGGGTTCGGAGAACAAAATGTTGAAGTTAGAATTGAAAAATGGGATTCCTTCACCTTGAAATTTTTATTGAGATAAATTAGGGAAGGCAATAGCTAAGATAGGAGAATATTTATTTTGCCACCATTTAGAGGCTACATTTTGGGTAGAGGGAGCAGCTATTTTATCTAATAGGGAATTTTGCTTATAAGCTTGACACTTAAGTACACATTTTTCAGCCAAAAATAGGCGTCTCAGGTGGAGGGGGGTTCATTACATTCTGCTAAGAGAGCCGGGGTAGGAATAGACTTCAAGGCTCCTAGGACCAATCTTAAGGCTTTGTATTGTATTCTGTCAATTTTATTTAAACGTGATTTGGTAGCAGATCCATACAGAAAACAACCATAATCCAAGATTGATCTAGTATAGGCCCTGTAAAACATTAGATTTATTTTCGGATCGGCTCCCCATTCATATCTATTGATCACTTTTAATATATTGAGACTTTTCTCACATTTACCTACGCATTTGTTAATTTGTGCCTCCCAAGTTAGCTTGGAATCTAGCGCAATGCTTAAATAAGTATTATTAAGCAAAAATAGCTGGAAATGTGAGGTCCCCACTTCGCTGCGCGAACGATAAAGTGAGAACGCATTCGGAGGGAAAAGGATACCCAAGGCGCTTAATAATGTCTGCCGATATTTGTACAATCCAGTGCACAATTAATGTAGACATTGTTTACCTATAAAATTAAGGCGATAAAAACTAGACTAAACTAAAAAATTTCTTTGCGTAGTGTATTTATTTATATTATTCTGAAAAAATATGTAATAAAACGTAACAAGTGTATTGAAATATATCAGGTATATATCGAAAACGAATCAAAGAATTCTCATTACACAAACTTTGTACGTTTTTAAAATTAAAAGTTACATTTTTATCCGCTACGTATTGCTTCATAGAAAACCATACTAGATTAGATTAGATTAGATTTTAACGGGGTTACAGTGCACTGAAACCAAAGGTTTATTGTGCCCCCCCTATCAGAGCTGTTCTCGCTACTACTACAGCTCGCCTTCCAGTTCCAAGGTTCCAATGAACTCTAGTATTTGGGACGGCTTCAACTAGGTTAGGTCCTCACTCTTACAAGTTTCTAGTCCAAAGCATTTCTTGCGTTGGTTTGCAATGGCGAGGCATTCCAGAACTAGGTGATCAGGAGTTTCATCCTCTTCCCAACATAATCTACACTCGTCAATCTCTGCTAGACCTATTCTCATTAAGTGCTTCCTAAGGCGGCAGTGTCCTGTAAGAAAGCCCGTGAGGAGATGTAGCTTATCTTTACTGAGGTCCAAATATTTTTTGGATCTAGCAGTGTCAAAGTTCCCCAGGAACTTTTTGGAATGTTCCAACCCGGGAAGGCACCGCCAGAGTGCTTCTCTTTCGGTTTCCTCTTTCTTCCGAAACTCTTTCTTGTAGGAGCATTTTGCTACACCACAGAATGGCTCCGGGCCAACAAAGGGCATTTGTGCTCCTTTCCTGGCAAGTGTATTGGCCTCTTCATTTCCCGTGATTCCCTAGTGGCCAGGAACCCAGACTAAAGAGACCCTGTTATTCTTGCCTAATTCATCAAGTTTTCTTCGGCACTCCCATGCCAACTTTGAGTCAATGACATGGGAGCTCAATGCTTTGATAGCTGCTTGACTATCAGAATGGATCGATATGTCACATTTCTGGTAGCTTCTTTCTAGGTTCATTTCCACGCATCTTTTGATCGCAAGTATTTCTACCTGAAAGGTGCTCGGGAAGGAGCCTAACGATAATGAGTATCTGGTGCCAGGCCCAAATAATCCAGCGCCTGCTCCAATGGTGGTTTTTGAACCATTCGTATACCATCTAATGGTGTTTTCTTTGAGAGTTTGGGTGGTGTATTCCCTTTCCCAGTCTCTCCTCGTATTTAGCATCGTGATGAAATTCTTTTCGATGCTTACTTTCCTGATCATTTCGTCACTGGGAAGTTTCGCTAATGAGGTGTATCTTGTCAGAGAGGACCAAGCTCCCTGATTTTTAATACTCTCATTGCCTGAACCTTCCTTAGATATTCTAAGAATTGCCTCTTGGGCAGATCTTTCTATCACCAGATGTAGAGGTATGAGATCTTTAATGATCTCAAGTGCCCTAGTTGGACACGTTCTCATAGCTCCAGTGATGCACACACAGGCAAGCCTTTGAACTTTATCGAGGGTTTTCCTCGTGCTGTACTGACTTGCATTTGTGTGCCAAACTATTGCCCCATACGTAATTGCTGGTCTCACAGTCATGGCGTACATCCATCGCAGTATTTTTGGGTTACAGCCCCACCTCTTACCAGCTAGATTTCTGCACGCCATCAAAGCTCTTATTGCTTTACTGGCAGTTATTTCAACACGCTTATTCCACAGAAGCTTACTGTCTAGGGTTATCCCTAGAAATTTAACCTCTGATTTCCATTCTATGATTTCCCCGTTTAAGGATATGGGTTTTATGGCTGGAAGTGTTCTTTTCCGGGTAAATGGAATTACTATGGTCTTGCTTGGGTTAATGTTTAGCCCCACTGACAAGCACCATTGCTCAATGATTCTGAGGCCCTTTTGTAATAAATCACACAAGGTGCTCTCGAACTTGCCTCTGACTTAAAACAATGTCATCGGCGTAGCCCATACATTCGAAGCCAAGCTCCGTTAGCCTGTAGAGCAAGTCATCTACTACGAGGCTCCATAGAAGGAGAGATATCACTACCCCTTGAGGTGTCCCCCGAGTGGCTTTAACTGAGGTGGTTTGATTCTCCACCTGTGTCTCAGCTATCCTCGTTGTCAACAACTCATACATCCATTTTACAATGGTTTCATTCACTCCTCGCCTTTTTAGTGCTTCTTTGACAGACACATGAGTTGTGTTGTCAAAGGCCCCTGATATATCCAGGAATGCGCACATTGCGATTTCTTTGTTGTTCAGAGTTCTCTGGATGACTTATGTCAGCTGATACAGAGCCGTCTCAGTTGATTGACCCGCTCTGTAGGCATGCTGACATTTATGAAGTGGTATATTCTCCAGATTCTCTGTTCTTATGTAGTTATCCACTACTTTCTCCATAGATTTCAGTAGAAACGATGTTAGACAGATGGATCTAAAAGATCGCGGATCAGTCCCATCTTTTTTCCCTATTTTTGGTATGAAGGTTACCCTTGCCCTTCTCCATTTTCTAGGTATTAGACCCACTGCTAGACTGCTTCTTGTAATCTTCAGCAGGTGAGGAAGAATCTCCTCTATCCCTTGCTGTAGGAGTGCTGGAAATATTCCATCCACTCCTGGTGATTTATATGGTTGAAAGGTACTTATTGCCCATTCCAACCATACTAATTCTAGTGAATTTAAAACAGGATGATATGGAGGTAATCGTAAAATGGAATGTCCTTTATCTGTAAGAATTTTATCGATTTTGTATCAAGGTTTGTGTAACTTTATAAGATTGTATAAATCTGCTTTTAGCATATCAGCCGAAAGTCCAATATTTCGTTTTGTCAACCACAGCTGCATTTCGGCTTTTCTGCAAGAGAAATTTGGTACCTTTTCACTCTGTACATTATGATAAGGTGCGTTGTCGATCACGAAAACGCTATTTGGTGGTAAATTTGGTACTAACATCTCCTGCAACTACTTTTTGTAGTTATCGTAGTTCATGGCATTGTGATAATCTCCGGTTTTATCGCTAGATTTGTATCTAAGCTAAACATTTCTCACAAAACCATTTTCACCTCCAACATGTACTATAATTAGCATCTGTCTCTTTGATACTGATTTATGTAACCCCTCGTTGGAACTATCAGACCAGCTCTTTTGATTACTATGACACGAATAGATATACGTTTCGTCCATATATATAATTGGTCTATTATCGTCCCTATAACGTTTCATACTTCGTAAGAAGTTAAGTCTCATTTGTCTAAATTCGGGTTTTTCTATTAACAACTTCCTATTTGTTCTAGTTTTTCGCCAACGAAATCCCATTTTTTTAATAACATGCCGAAGAGAATTTCGGATACCTGTATACTTATCTACAAATTTTCGATGAATACGCTTCAAAGTTGGAACTTGTTTTTCTGTATCAAAATTATCTAAACAGTCCATTTAAAACTTTTCTTTTCAACTTCGACTGAAATTCCATCTTTATTCGCCGCAATACCTACTTTTTCGCAGACTCTGTACTCCTTAAAGTTTAATCATAAACTGTGTTATCTCCTACTTTCCGTATTAAGACCAACGCGCATTGTGGGCGTGTCCATTTTCAAACTTTCAGCTATTTTTGCTAACCTGTATAGCTTTTAAGTACCGGAACCTCAAGTTGACAGGATTGTACACTACTTATTTCCGGTACTCGATGTCTGGTAAAGAAAACCACTGCTGACTTGTTAGGTGATAATTCGAGTCCATGATCATCAAAATATTTTTTACAGCTGTTCATATTTTTCTTAAGAGAATTTATACACTCATCAATTGTTTTCTTAACCAAGTATAGGCAGAAATCATCGGCATATTGTAAGATGGATGATCTAATGCCCATAGTGTGAAAGTTTTGATCCAACCATTCTGTGGTTACACCTAATGAAAAACTTGCCTGTTAACTAACAAATTTACTAAGACGTATGCGCATCTTCTAGGCACGCCTAGATTAGAAAATTTACTATAAAGTAAATTTAAAATTATGTTATCATATGCACCAGATATATCCATGAACAGGGCTGCAAGGTAGTTATTTTGAGCGTAAGTTACCTGTATACCCGTGGTTAAGTGTGAAATGCAGTCAATGGTGCCTTTGCCTCTACGAAATCCACATTGCAGCTCTGGGAGAATGCTCGAATTTTCCAACCACCATTCTAGACGATTCTTCATAATCCTTTCGAAGGTTTTTAAAACACATGACGTTAGGGATATGTGTCTCAAGGCACTCGGATCATTAGTTTTAGGGATACGGATTATCAAACATTGTTTTAGGGAGTCACAGTTATCTCCTTTTATTAAAATATTGTTAAAGATCCTGCAAAGAAAATCCAGAGCAACTCCAGGCAAGTGGGCCAACATAAGATAATTGATTCCACTTATGCCAGGAGTAGATTTTTTAAATGTGTTAATATTGGCTACAATTTCCATGACAGTGATGGGGGACAGCAAGAAGTGAGGTCATTGTCTATAGCAGGTTGACTAATTTCAGGAGTTATATAATTAGGAGCTATTTTATCGAACAAATCTAACACCGTTTTATCATAGACATACGTATTTTTATTTTGTTGAGTTTTATTGATTCTTTTCCAAATATTTGTAGGGTTTGTCTGTTTGTTTAAGTTTGAACAAAATTCTGCCCAGTTTTTCTTTGCTTTTTTTTAAACGTTTGTTTACAGATGGCATTTGCTCTTTGATATTCAATAAAATTGGAAAGGGTCGTATCGGTTCTATAATTTTTACAAGCATCTCTTCTAGAATTAGATATTAGAAGGCATTCGTCATCCTACCAAGAGGGGGTTTGAGGGTTTTTGGTATAAAACGACTGTAAGATTTTGCAAGCTTCGTTAGCTGCAAGGGTGATTTGATCATTAAAAAAATTGCACATTGAGTTAGTGTCGCTAAACTTTGGTAAAATGTAGAATGACTTTTCAATTTCCAGTTTAAATAGGAGTCAATTGGCCTGTTTCATAGATCATTTATAGAGTGGTGTAATGAGAGTGTCACCTATTTGAAAATCATTCAATTTAATCTTTATTAAATAGTGATCCGAGCCATATGAATCTAGGGGAACTACCCAGCTAAATGCAGAACATAGTTTAGAAGATGAAATTGTGACATCTACAGCATACTTGGATTGCCCGGGGCGTGTAACTCTGGTAGCCGAACCATCGTTTACAATAGAGATGTTAGAAAAATAGTCTAAGGCATCTACTAGAATCAATCCATCTTTTGAGCAAACAGGAGATCCCCACATACCGTGATGGGCATTAAAGTCCCCACCTATTATACAATCATGTTTGATCTGGTTAAAAATATGTACATAGTCTCGAGCAGTTAATTTAACATCTGAAGGTCTATAAAGGCTAACTATAGATAACTTTTTATTATTAATGCTAACATTCATACCACAAACTTCGATTTTACTGTTAAAATTAGTAATAAATTATATGATTTCGTACTTAATTTTGTTGGAAATGAAGATAACGTAACCATTATTCCGACTGACAGACACACTATTAAATTTAGCGAATTTAAAAGTATCGCAGGGCTTAAACCAAGTTTCAGCGAAAATACCAATATCAAAATTCTCTTCTTTAAATATTTCATAGAGAGAATGTTTTTTAGATCTTAAAGATCTTGCGTTCCATTGAATAATTTTTAAATAATTATTATTAGATATTTTGGTTTCTTTGTTTTTTATCCCTTAGTTGAAAAAAGATTTTCAACAATATTTTTACATTCATTGTCAAATTAAATTTCGTTAAAATTAGACCCGTTTGACTTGTCGGCAGGTTCATTTAACTAATGTTGAACTAGGTTTTTTAAAGCATTACTAAGTTGATTAATAAATATTTCGAACTCATTATCACATTTCTTGCTACCGAATTGAAAAACAGGACCGGCACAGAAACTAGTTTTAAATTCTCTGAATTGGTGGAGAACTAAGAGAGGTATTACTAGTTTTCCTTTTTTTGGTAAGGGGTCTGGAGGAAGTGGAAGGTTGGCTAAGTGAGAAATGATTTGTTTCCACAGATGACGTTTTTAGGATTGGTTGAGAGGACGGCATCCTTAAGGGAGGAAATTCAGCATCAAAGTTGGTTAATGGTGCGAACCTATTTTTTGTATAATATAATGTTTTTTCGGCTTCCTTAAAGGAAATATTAAGATTAGCCATGGCTTCTTTAGTTCTAGCCCGTTTTCTGTAATCGGGACATTCTTTAACAGTGGAATTGTGGTTGTTATTTTTACAATAAATACAAAACATATCACAAGAAGGGCAATCAGATTCTTTCTCAGACCCACATTTTCTACACTTCGTTTTACCTTTGCACTGTGATGCAGAATGCCCATATCGCAAACAACGGAAGCATTGCATGAGCGGATTGATATAGACATCTACTGGACATCTAACTTTATTAATAACAATATATTGAGGGATAACTTCTACAAATGTAACTATGATCATTTGACGCGGAACACGTACCGAGGTATCCTCTTTTTGAATTAATCTGGTCATACGTTGAACCTTTTTGATGGGAACATGCGAGTTAATGATTTTCATGAGAGTGTCTTCACTCAGAGATGTATCAACATAACGGATCATACCACGTCTCTCCGTTAAATGACTTGGGATATAAGCAATTAGATTATTTTTCTTAAAAAACGCATCTTCTACCAATTTATTAGCGATACTACCTGACGTAAATTCTATTTTTATGCGATTCCTCCCGACAGTACTGATTTCAGAGATAAACTTCTCGTATTCCCCGAGATTAACTAACTTTTCTCCTAATTTCATTGGATGCAAGCGACCAATATTTAATTCCGAATGTTCAACAAGAATATGGTACGGTCCTGTATCGCAGTTCCTGAAACGATTTGAAATATCGATAGGTAAACGTCTATGTCTATTAACGTTATCATTGTTTTCACTGCCGGAAACAATATATTTTGGATTAATTGGTTGATTTATATGTATATCACTAGTCGTTTTTCCATCGGAATTCATGTCATCGTCTACAATAACCAACGGCGGGTCCTTACCGCTCCTTCTCTCCCGGCCTCCGGACATCGGCCCGGGGCTGGCACCCACAAACAGGTAAAAAAAGAGCTATTTACAGTAAGGTAGCACTATAACAGAATTTAGGTAAATAACAGTGGATTCAAGAGCGCAGTCACAACACGTCCGAACAGCTCAATAGTCTACACCGGAATGAAAAAAAAATTAATATTATCAATTTGATCTTACTCAATTCGACTCAAGAAAACAGCGAGTTCTACATTGTTGCTGCATATATTTTTAATTTTGCTAGTGAATTGTAAAATATATTCAAAATATTTAAATTGACGTGGTGATCTCTCGGACTTTGAAAATATTGCCTTTTCTATAGGTTTGTGATCTGTTAAAAGTTGGAAATCAACACCTTCCACCATGTAAAGAAAATGTTGGATTGATTCATACATTGCAAAAGTTCATTCTCATAAACACTGTAATTTTGTTGACTCAGTTAATTATTTAGAAAAATATACTAAAGTTTGCCTAACGTTTTGAACAATTTGTTCTAAGGTACTGCCGATAGCTGTAGAGCTAACGTTGTAGTCAGGACTAATTGCGACCCTTTTCTTAGGATGATTCGATAAAGTTGCCTTGATTAACATCTCTTTTGCCTTTTTTAAAACATTCTTGACACTTTTCTGACCCAGTCTCCATTTTTTTGAATTTTGTTCTGATTCATATAATTTATAAATTCATACAGTGGATTTAGAATTTTTGCGAACTGAGTTACAAATTTATGATAAAAACGTATCATTCCTACGAATCTTTGTAATCTCTTGCAAGTTTTCGGTATTTCGAATTCTGAGATAACTTTAACGCGTTCCTCAGAAGGCAGAAATCTCTCAGGCGTGATGGTATGACTTTAGTGGCACCAAAAATACATTTTGGGTTTTTGACAAATTCGTTTAACATCTTAAATAAAATGTCAATATGACGTAAGTGTTCTTCTTCGGTTTAGCGTTATCTCGATAAATTAACTCCAATGTTAAAATGTCATATACCTGGAAATGTTTTGTCATTTTGATATCGATAAAAAAGGTGCATCCTTTTTTATCGGATAAAAACTTCTTCTTCTTCTTCTTCTCTTCTATTTGGCCTCTACCTGGACAGTATTTGGCCAGCGCTGGTTTTCGCTTTGGTTTATCTTAAACCAAAGCTTGTAGTTTTCGTGTTTACTTTCGTATTCTTCTTGTGAGCTAGACATGTTAAAAGATAATCACAACAAAGGTTAAAACTCTTCTCGCTCGGGGGCAACGGCCGAGCATTACACACAATCGGAAAGTTGCCTCGGACAGGAATGTAGGAGCTAGGTAATGGAAAGGAGTATATAGTTACTTATTTTCATTATATATCATTTACACGTTCTTTTTTCTCTTTAAATCTCTATTTTATAAATGTTAGTAAATTTCATGAGCAGTTTAATAATATTGTAGTTTTCTTTGTTTAAAATGTTAGGTAGTGTTATTGGCGTAGGTATTTGTAGTTCTATTAGCTCATTGTATAGATCGAAATTGGGTGTTCGATTTATTGGGCATCCCAAAAAAATGTGATTGAGATCTTCTGTTTGTCCACAGATACAATACGGATCAGTAGCACATCCTATTTTGAATAAGTGTTTCTTATTTCGGCAGTGTCCCGTTCTCATTCTACTTATTATTGTTAGATGTCTTTTATCTATGAATGGAATTTTTTTGAATAGAGGTGTCTTAGGGAACTCGTTTTGTATCGAATTGTACCGTTTTCCTTTGTTCGCAAATGTGTTTTTCCAGTAGTCGTTGAATTCTATATTAATTTGTTCTTTAAAATGTATGAAGATGTCTTCTTTATCTATTTTGAAGTTTTCGGCCGGTACATTGAGATTTCTTCCAATTTGTGCAAGTTGATCAGCTATTTCGTTCCCTATAATTCCAGCGTGTCCCGGAATCCATGCTAATATAATATTGTAATTTTCGTTTACTGCGTCCACTATTAATTTTTTCCCCATTAACGTAATTTGTTTGAATTTACCTGTTATTTGATTGTTAAGGCTTTTGACGGCGCTTTGAGAGTCGGAAGGAAAATATCATGAATTTATTAATTTTCTTATTTTTTGCTATTTCGATAGCCTTAATTATTGCGATTATTTCCGCTGTACATATTTGTGTATAGTTATGTAATCTCAAAGAGAATTTGTAATTTAAGGACGGAATGTATACGCTGCAGCCCACCCTGTTGTCTTCCGGGTTCAGGGATCCATCTGTGAAGATCCATGTGTATTCACTGTAATTCGGTGCAAATTCATTTATGAACTTTTGTTGTGAATATGTTTCGCCTTTTTTTGTTTCAGCAAAAACCGTGTTAATTCTCTTTGTGTGATATCTTATTTCTTCCTTGAAGCACGGATCCATTTCGCTTACATATATGTTTTGATATTTTTCTTTCATTCTGTTTTTCGCTTCGATTAGGTATGGCCATTCTTTATTTTTCCAGTATCCTGACTTTTCTTCACATCTTTCCCATAGTTTGTCGATTAATTCTTTTAGTGGGTTATGCTTTTCTGAGTAGAATTTAGTGCTTAATAATTTTCTTCGGTATTCTAACGCCATTTCTCCACATTCTGCTAGAAGAGTATTAGTAGGAGTAGATTTCATGGTGCCCGTTATGATTCTCAGTCCCTTGTATTGACTTTGATCTAATTTAGTCAACGTTTTTTTATTGCATGGCTTAAGGAAGATAGATGCATAGTCTAGATGTGATCTAACTAGTCCTTTATATAGTAGTAATAGGGTAACTGGATCTGCTCCCCAGTACGTTCCACAAACTGCTCTCATGATATTTAATCCCTTATTTTCTATGTGCTGAATGTATGGTCCCCAATTTAGATGCTTATTCATTAATACTCCTAAATATTTTATGTTGTCTTTGAATTCAATTTCCTTACCATTAATTTTAATATTTTCACATGTTGCCATACTTCTTCTATTAGTTCTAAAGATGATTGCCGCACATTTATCAATGGATATTTGGAAGTTATGTTTTATAGTCCATCGATGGAATTTGGTTAGATACTTATTCATTTCTTCAGCCATATTTTGTAGATTTTTTCCTACCAGCGTGATTACCATATCGTCGGCGTATTGTATTATCTTGAAGTTTTTATTTATATCGTGTACGGATTTTGTGTAGATGTTGAAAAGTATTGGGCTCAGAGGTGAGCCTTGGGTTAATCCTTGACTGCTATTTTTTGGTCCTATTAGATTCCCCTCTGTATCTTTCACATATAAGTTTCGGTTACAAAATAGGTCAAATATAAAGTTATTTATTTTGGTTGGAATTTTGTTTTCTAGCATTATATTGTATAGTATGTGTAGGTTAACACTATCATAGGCTCCCTTTAAATCGATGAATACTGCTAGTAAGAATTTTTTTTCCGTGAACGCTTCTAAGACAGAGTGAGTTAATAATGCTATGGCTTCATTGCATCCCTTGTTCTTGCGAAATCCTAATTGTAATTTTGGGAGAATTTTTTGATTTTCAATTGTCCACTCAATTCTTGTTTTAATTATACCTTCTAGTACTTTACACGCGCACGATGTTAACGCGATCGGTCTATAGCTGTTATGGTTTTCTGGGTTTTTCCCAGGTTTCAGGAATGGTAGTATTATAGTTTCTTTCCATTCTGTTGGAATTTTATTTGTTTCCACAATGTTGTTATATATCCCAATTAGTTTGTTTTGTGTGTTTTTATTTAGATTTTTTATCATCGAGTAAGAGATCCCATCTTTTCCAGTTGCTTTGTCTTTTTTCCCCGTAATTATGTTGTGAAATTCGTTATATGTTATGGGTTCGAACATGTCATTACAAGCTGCCAGACTGAATTCCGGATTGACGTTACAAATAGTTAGAGTTTCTAGGATTGTTCCTGCTATTTTGCGGTTCGGAAAGTAGTTGTTGTTGTTCTGGGAATAATTTTTGAAGCCTTTTATTGTTTTCCAGATTTTATTGGTTGGTGTCTCCCTATTTATAGTACTGCTAAATTCTCTGAAAGATTTTTTCTTTTTGTTTTTTAATTTAAGTTTTACATATGCTTTTATTCTTTTGAAATCTATATAATTTTCCAAGCTGGGTGAATTTACGAATTTGTTGATGCTTTTTCTACGTCTTTGGATTAGCTCGAAGCATTCCTCGTCCCACCAAGCTGCATATTTTTGTTGATTCGTTCTTATTTTAATCATAGGTATACTTTCGTTTGCTGCTACATTTAAAGAGTCATAAAAATCATTGTAATCTAAATTTTCCTCTTTGTCTATCAATTTGTTCGTTATTATTTTGTTAAATGAGTTCCAGTCGACCTTTTTAAAATTTCTTTTGTATATTTCATCATTCATAAAATTCGTTCCATCAGAGTATTGGCAGATGGTGGGGAAGTGATCGCTATTACCTGGGTCTTCAAATACATTCCAATGGCATTTTTTTGCAATGCTGTTAGATACTATAGTTAGATCTAGTGCCGATGGATTGTGGTTGTGATCTCCCATACGTGTGTACTTGCCATCATTTAGTACTATTAGATTTTCGCGTTCTATTAATTCTTTAATTGTTTTACCATTTGCATCATTACTATTGCATCCCCACATTCGATCATGGTCATTAAAATCTCCCATGATTATGTGCTGGTTAGTTGTGTTAGATAGAATTTCATTGCACTCTTCTAATTTTAATTTTTTTCCTGCTGGATTATATATGTTAGTGATATTGATTTTGACTGATGGTACTGCAATTGTTATTACCTGTAGAGTTTCCGAAATGTTGCTATTTACTGGTATAAGATAGTGTTCTAACCCACTTTTGATGAGGGTGCATATTCCCCCGTATCCATCGGTTCTGTCTTGTCTGTATATGTTGTAATTTTTAATGTTTAAATGATATTCATCATTCATTCAGTAAAATTATGTGTGGTTTTAGTTCGTATCGTAGAAATTTTAATTGATCGTAGTTTGCTCTGACGCTTCTGATGTTCCATTGTAAAAATTTTAAATTTCTTTTTGAGTCTTTGTCAAGGCTTTTATCTTTTCTTTCATTAATTTTCGTGTTTCTGTTGTAATTCATTATTGAAAATTCTGTCTCCTGGTTTATTAATTAGCCTTGCCATAAATTGGAGTGTGTATTCCTTGTCGTATTTGTTGAGTTTACTAGCCGTATTCATGATTTCATGTAGCATATCTGGGTTTTCTCGAATTGTTTTGTTTTCTTCATCTTCACTATCTACTTCCGAGGGTGGTAAATAATAGGTTGATGCTGGGGACTGACGTTGATTGTGTGTAGATGTTGATGTTGGGGAGTGTAGTTGGTTATTTTCTCTACGGTAATATGGTATTTGTCCATTGGGGATTATCAAGGCTCCCTGATGGGCTTCCTTATCATACCCTGGTGAGGTGGGTTTCCTTTACTTGGCTTTTGTTACTTGTGTGTAGGTGTTTCTTGTAGGAGTGTTTTGATTATTATATGAGGTTCTTCTCTCGCTTATTGTAATACCATTGTCTTGATTTGATCGGTTAGTTGGTAGTTTCGGAAATTCCTTCAACCTTCTTATAAATCCCTCTTGTGTGTTACTATTTTTGCCTCTTTTGGGGAATCTTTTGTTTGCCTCATAAAAGGACACGTTGTCCAGCGACATCGCCTCTCTAATTAGTTGCTGTCTCTCTCTCTCTCTCTGGACAGTTCCTATTGATGCTGTTGTGCTCCAAACTCGCACAGTGTTTGCACTTCATTGTACACTCTCCTCTGTCTTCCTCTAGGTGTGTTTCTCCACAATTCAAACATTTTTTCTTTTTGGTTTTGCAATGTTTTTTAATGTGTCCAAAATTTAAGCAGTTATAGCATTGCAAAATTGGCATGATGTATGGCAGCACTCTGTGTTCAATTCCGCAGATCTTCACGCTTGCCGGTAGGGTTGTTCCCGAAAACGTATATCTTATGGTCTCTGTTGGAACTAATTCTACTTTATTACTTCCTTCGTCCCCTTCCTTCAAATTATTTGTCATTTCCACCCGGGAGTCTACCCTGTCTATGATTTTTCTTTTCCGTAGGAAACGTTTTGCTTCTAAAACTTTTATGGCCCCGGTATTTGCTTGTGAGTAATTATTTAATATTTCATCTGACATTGATGTATCTATGTATTTAACTATTCCTTTGCATTAGATGTTTTTTTTTGGTATAAATACATCGTATCCTTTATTCCTAACGTTGTCATTTATCAGAAATTCATTAGCGTCTGTATATTTTACGAATTCTACTATTTTTCCCTTTTTTTTTTATTTTTTATTTTTTTTATTTTTAAATCAAAAATTTCTCTAGCGATAGCAAGGTAATTCTAGTTTCCAATGTTTTTACTTTCCAAAGCTGCTTCGATATAAACTTCGAACGGTGCTTCGTCTAGAAACGAGTATTTATCACTACTTTTTATATCTTGTTTATCTTTTTTCTGTCCTCCCGGTTCTTGTATATCAGTATCAATTTCATCTACATTCATTTGTATTAAATTTTCGCGACTCTTATACCATTTATTTACAATATGAATAATAAAATAATAACATGAGAGATTAACCAAATTTCCAGGAATGATGGGTATGCTATACAAAGGTTGTGTTAATATAAGCTCACTTACCAACGTTCCTTAAAATAGGGGCACTTAGCACTTATTACACTGGTTTAAGTTAGATTTCACTCACTCACGTGTTGCCTTCTCGAAAGCCGAACACCGAATCGGATAAAAACTTCTCTTCCTCAATATCTAGTAAGCGGACGCCACTTACACAATGACAATCTGTGTGATAGACAGTGATGGACGTAAATCTTAAATCATAGAACTTTGCATTGTGTTGTGTCCTAGCCTTATATATATATATATATATATATATTAAGCCAGTCCTCTAGTATAGATAAATATTCATATATTAGATTGAATTATAAAGGAATTTTTTTTTGTATATACGTATGGTGTATCATTAGACACTACCTAATTAAGAACAAAATTTAACATAAAACGAATGAATGACTTAAGCAAATGTATTATAAAATATTGAGTACATCAATTTAAGAAATGGATTAAGGATAAGGAATAGAATGGTAATGATAATATAGAAATTAATTCTTAAGAAAATGTTACCTTCACAAATAAATCCTAAGGTCAAGTCAATGTCAACAATTTTCATTAAAATCAATCTGAACGCTGCTATGTCCACACTTGAATCGGGAAAAGGATGTTAATTTGTTCAAAACCTAAAATAATAAGAATTAATAATCAAATCACTAATTTATTAACGATATGCAAATACAATAAAAAGTTACAATTTGAAAAAAATAATTTATAAAAGTAAAACTGGATGAAATATGACATTCGGAATAAGAGCCATATTGTATGTCATAGAAATCTAGTAATCAAATCGAAATCAATGAAGGAAGTGATTGAATCTAGTTATAATATTGCCAACCTAAATTCAATGAGTTGGAAGTTAATATAAAACAGAGAATGTAAATTTGAAATTAAGTTAGAGTTTATATAAAGCGAAATTAGTGCTAATTAAAGAATTAAAAAATAAACAGTTCCATATATATAAATCATAAATTTAGATAATAGAAATTGTATATTAATTGTAAATAAATTTAAAAAAAAAAGGAATTACAAGGATTGAAACCATTGTAATACATGTAAAAGACTATTTATATATTCTATAAGATATTGTTAAACCATTTATACAAGTGATTTCACTCTCCAAGACTATTTTAATTGAAGAATTCAGTATTTCCATAAAAAAAACATTATCATTGACAATTGTTGAATAAAATAACAAATTAGGAGGCTGTGTTTTAGAGATTGTAAAAATGTTGTTGATTTTTAAAAAGAAAAGAGAGTGGAGAGTTAGTTGGGGGAATGAGGAACTGGGATGTAATTCTCTGAGAAGATTTTTGTAAAAACTTTAAAGTAAAAGTAATAATTTTAAATCTAAATCAATAAAAAATTCATAATATTAATGTCGATTAACCCCTGTGAAAAAGTGAAACGTGCCGAACGAGTATTTCTTGGGTAAGGAATACCTAAGAAAAGAGATGGGATGTTGCAGGTCCACCACGCCGAGAATGGAATATAAGGTCTGTGTTATTTGAGTTTTTTTAATTTGGAATTCCAAACAAACAAAGAAAAAGTGAACTTTTGAAATTAATTTGAATATTTAAATTTGAATAATCTAAAATTGGCCAAAGAAACTTTAAAATAATTAATACCAAATTTTATCCATGGATAATTAAAGAACTCTAATTTTCTGCAACAATAATTTTAGATATTAAATATGTACTTACTTGTAAAAAGTTTTTCGTTTGTAAAATAATCAAAGTTCACACCACTCATAAATGCTTTTCCAATCTTAATTTCCGCTTTGCATGCTGACTTATTCTTATAACTATCAAACACACACTTAATTCACAACTTGAATTATATATGTAACTGTTTAATATAAGTTTTCAACCATATTATTCTAAATGCACTAAATTGATGAACATTGAACTGTTAAACGTTTGCATCCTCCACGTTAACTGTGTACTATAATTTTGTGACGACGAGAAACGTTGAACCGGAAGAGTTGCTCCGTTGCGCCGAAGCAGCTACTATAAGCGTTCAGTGCGCATGACCATCAAAGAATACAGGAGAGGTTCAGGAATATTTGTGTGTGTAAAATTTTGAAGATTTCATCAACAATTTATTAAAATATTTTTATTTAAGTGTTGGTATTTTTCTTATTCCAGTCAATGTCCATAACACTTTTCACGAACATTGTTTAAATCATTCATTCGATTATCATATGGTGAGATGATTGAAATAAAGATATATAATTTATTCAGGAATAGACCTATCACGAAATCATAATAAGTAAATGTTCATATGTGTAAAAATTTTTTCTAATAGGTGTCCAGGACTCAAAGAGAGAAGTCTCATGCTTCCGACTGCAATATAAAATTTAAACAATACATACAATTAAAAAATTTTCATACAATCATATAGGGCTAGCCGAAGGTAAAAACGGGTAAATAAAGGTAAATCATATAAGTATATATTAAAATATAACTATATCCACTATAATATATATATATATATATATATATATATATATATATATATATATATATATATATATATATATATATATATATACATATATATATCCTTTATGGTAATATGGAGTCTTCATGACGTAGCGCATTGTAGCGGTTCGAATAATTCAATTTCGAACGACTTTATTCTTGCGAACAAAGATAAAATAGCCTGTTTCAACAATTAGATCTAATGTTGAAACTTACCATTTTATCTCTGATCGCAAGTATAAAGTTTGGTTACCTATAATTTCACAGCAAGTAAGTGTTAGCAACGCTGCAAAAAATGTCAATGAATAGTCTGTCAGCTTTTGAATTTTAAACATAGTGCTTTTATTTTAAAACATTGTTAAAATATGAATCGGTTTGGAAATGTTTCAAATGAACAAATTACAAAAAACATTGAAAACTTAATACCCCAATCAACAAAACATCAATATGGAGACAGTTCATGGAATTTTGTCATTTTCGACAATATGAACTATCAGATAATACTCCATTACAACAATTATCGGATATATTAAAAGATTGGGCTTTCAATATGAAAAAAATGGGGAAGATTACAAAGAATATGCTGTTAAAACGATATGGAATTCAACTGCAAAAATAATGCAAGAAAAATATTTTAAAGAATACAATATCAAATTTGATCCTTTTGCGGACATAATATTTAAGAAAGCTCGTGATGCTAGAAATAGTAAGAGAAAAGAATTGCAAGTTATTCCTGAAAAAAGAAAGCTATGTTCTGTAGCATTAGACAGAAAAAATATAACAAAAATGGCAAAATTATGGAATATAGACGAACCTGAAGGATTGCAAAAAAGATTCTTTCACATAGCTTCCTACGAATTGGCTTGGAGGGGAGGGAAAGCTGTAAATTTTAAAATTTATTGTTTTAATGAAGAAAAAGACCAAGATGGAACTCCAACAGGTAGAATCGAATACAATGCCGTATTTTCAAAAACGGCACATGGTGGTTCAAAAAAATTAACAGACAGCAAATGGTTAACAAAAAATGACACTGATGAAAGTATTTGTCCAGTAAAATTATTTAATTTACTTCTTAAAAAAAGAAATGAAAATATAACTACAGATCGTTTATTTTTAACTCCAAATCCTTTTTGGAAAACTAATTATTCAAAATGTTGGTATAAAAACGTTCCTCTGGGAATTAATATAATATCATCTTCGATCAAAAATTCGTCCGCAAAAATTGGACTAGACATAAATAATAAAATTACAAATCATTCTCACCGTGCTAGTACAGTTTCCCAGCTAGCCAAAGCAGGAGTAAGTGATCAACAACTAATAAAAATAACAGGGCACTCATCTTCACAATCAATTAAACCATACCTCGAAATAGATCCTGAACATCACGAAAATCTTTTAATAATTTAAGAGATCCATCAGTTGAAAATGCGACATATATACAAACCCAACAAGAAAATACTGAAATAAGTAGACCAATGCAACCAATTTATAATAATTGTGTTTTCAATAACTATTCTTTCAATTAATTTGATCTGTTAATTATTAATTAATTGTTCAATAAAAATAAAGTTTTTTGTTTTTTATTCTTATGTTCTGTCGTTAATTTATCTTATCAAAAAATACACGAACTTTTTTTTATAGGATAAATTTGTCTTTATCTCAACATTTTTCCATCAGTAATATTACTCTAAAAACACAGTTGATAAAGCGAGACCGAAGGTCGAACGATTTTATCATGTCAGTTTTTTTCGTAAAATTACTGATTGGCAAAATGTTACGATACAAAGAGAAATTTATCCGATAAAAAAGCTCTAGTGTTTTTACCCTTGACAAAAAAAATAAAAAATCAAGTCCCCTGATGACTTCATTGATAAGTCTTTGGGACATATTTCCAGCGTTACGTAATCCGAACAGCGTATGTAAAAATTCGAAAGCACAAAATGGTGTAGTGATTGCTGTTTTATAAATGTCTTTCTCGGCCACAGGTATTTGATGATATGTTCTAACTAAATGAATTTTTGATAAAAATTTAGATCCTTAAATTTTTAAATTGACATCTGATATTAATGTCAACGTATAACGGTCTGGAACTGTTTGTTTATTTAAAAAACGATCATCACCGCATGAACGACCATCTGCACGGTCCTTCTTAGGGACCATATGTGCAAAGGTGACGTCACTGAAGATGATTACAGTCTGCAAATACTTAAGTCCACCATGTCTTCAAATTCTTTAGCAATTTTGTATTTAAGAGGGTCTAGCCTTCAAGGTTTACTATAAGGTGAACGACCATCAGTTATTATGTGATGTCTTACATCATGTTTTGCATCATAATGAAAATTACGAGACGAAAAAATGTTAGGACATATTGATTTTCGACCATAAACAATTTTGGAAGTTCTTGTTTAACATTTTGTATTCTATCAGTGGAAATAATAAACGTTACGTTATCTATAACCTTATGTTTTTTTTTTAAATCTAATAGTAATCCAAAAGAAGATAAAAAATCTGCACTTGCCATGTCGGCTATTATAAATAGAAAAGGAAATTTCCGGCGTAAACCTATGTATAAATTTAGGTATTTGTTTTCGTATATGCAAATTGCATTTCCTGAAGCAGAAGTAAGTATAAGAATCTTATCTTTCTTATAGTTACTAAAAATACTATGCAGTAAACAACTAATATCTGCTCCCCTGTCAACAAGAAAATTTAAACTATTATCTTTATCATAAAAGAGGCATTTTGATGTAGGAATATTAATGGTAGTAGTACAATTATTTATGGTCGAACTACTCAGTTTTTTTTAATTATTAGGTTTGTTGAAAAAACCTGATGATAGACATGGAGAGTAAATAAGCTAGGACAGTTCTAGGACGGGAGTCGGAATCGGAGAGTTCTAGAATGGTTCCAGAACTGAATGGTTCTAGAACCGAAGTCGGCCATGTTGGATTTGGTGGCAGCGCTCTCGGATAGTGTGACGTAATTTTTGTGACGTAAGCATTGAATATATTTTATTAATTAAATAAAAAATGTTTCGTCTTGACGGCGATTCGAACCCACCGTCCACCGTATCGAATTTATTAACTCTGCGAGTATTCCAACTACACCATTGAATCACAATACAATCTAATGCGAGATGTAGCTATAAGAGTTATAAAAACATGTGCGCGCGCGTTCGTTACATTTAATAATTGTGGAAAAGGCGTAGTATATTTTTTATAACGCCATAAGGGCATTAGAAATTTATCTCTGTTATTATTGGTCAACATCGATCAATCGTCATTGTGACATAGCATTTATATATATATATATATATATATATATATATATATATATGTACCAAAAGATAGAAGAGATGTAGAAATTTGTGGAAAAGGTATATATTTCTTATATACGGGGTGTAGTCATAAAATATGTGTAATGCACAGTCGTTATGGCATTATTTTGGGCAAGCGACGCATCAGTTGGATGGGCAGAGAGTAAAATGGCATTGTTTTGGACATGCGCAATGGTTACAGAAGTGCTTAAGATTTTTTATTATCAGCGTTCTTATCTCTTTTGATGTTCCCCAAGAGATAATAGGATGAGTAAATGTCAGCTGTAGGTCGACGGGGGTGACATAATATAACGTTACTACAATCAATATACAGGGCGTCGACAATGCCATAAGGGCACTCTGCTTGGATTTTCATCGAACAAAACAGGATGTACCAAAACGCCACCACTAGGTCACTACGACGATCAATATACAGGATGTCATAGGACTCAGACACGTTCGATCGTTATACAGGATGTATAAAGATGCCATAAGGGCGCTACAATGTATCTCTGCTATTATTGGTCGGATTGAAGTCGAACAAACGCCATTGTGATAGGTAGAGCATTTTATAGGATGTACAAAGATGCCATAAGGGCACTAACAAAAACAATAGTCACTTCGACGTCCAATATACAGGGTGTCGACCATGTCAGCACTCTGCTTGGTCGGAAGTCGAACAAACTGTGTTAGGTCACTACGACGATCAATATACAGGATGTACAAAAATGCCATAAAGGCACTACGATGTATACGTCACAACGACGTTATACAGGGTGTCGACGATGCCAGCACTCTGCTTGGATTTTCATCGAACAAACGCCATTAGGTCACTACGACGACCAATATACAGGATGTACAAAAAAAACGTCATTAGGTCACTACGACGATCAATATACAGGATGTACAAAAAAGCCATAAAGACACTACGATGTATACGTCACAACGACGTTATACGGGGTGTCGACGATGCCTGCACTCTGCTTGGTCGGAAGTCGAACAAACGGTGTTAGGTACGTTACTACAACGATCAATATACAGGATGTACCAAAACGCTATTAGGTCACTACGGCGATCAATATACAGGATGTACAAAAATACCATAAGAGCACTACGATGTATACGTCACAACGACGTTACACGGGGTGTCGACGATGCCTGCACTCTGCTTGGTCGGAAGTCGAACAAAAACAATAGTCACTACGATGTTCAATATACAGGGTGTCGACGATGCCAGCGCTCTGCTTGGTCGGAAGTCGAACAAAACGCCATTAGGTCAAATTATATTGCAAATTGTACAAAGAAAGATTAATTCTCCGTGTAATATAATCATAAATTGTGTTTCAATGTATATTTCCCGAATTTTTAAAATATCATTCAAGCAAAAATAATTGATTTATCACAGTAAACTATTATTTCCTGTAAGATAATATATCTCGGAACAAATATTTTTCTAAAATTAAAATTAATCACGTTGGCCGATACAAACTGCTTTTATTTATATATAGAATGTAACAAAATAAAAGATGTAATAAGGGCGCTAGAAATTTGTGGAAAAGGTATATATTTATTATATACAGGGGCTGTAGTCATAACATATGTCATTTGTTAATTGCACAGTCGTTATGGCATTATTTTGGGCAAGCGACGCATCAGTTTTTAACGGGTACAGGGTGTAGTAATAAAGTTACCGCATTTATATAGGGTGTAGTCGTAAAAGATGCCATACAGGGTGTCCAAAGATGCTATAAGGAGCGTTAGAAATTTATCTCTGTTATTATTGATCAAACAAACGGCGTTATAGATTATTTCGATATACAGTGTGTACAAAAAGATGCCATAAGACGCTACGATGTATCTCCGTTGTTATTGGCCAGATTTTCACGGGACAAACGACGTTATAGATAATTTTTTTATATACAGGATGTCAAAAAGGCACTCTGCTGTTATTTCATCGAACAAACGGCGTTATAGATTATTTCGATATACAGTGTGTACAAAAAGATGCCGTGTTTTTTGATAAGATAAATTAACGACAGAACATAAGAATAAAAAACAAAAAACTTTATTTTTATTGAACAATTAATTAATAATTAACAGATCAAATTAATTGAAAGAATAGTTATTGAAAACACAATTATTATAAATTGGTTGCATTGGTCTACTTATTTCAGTATTTTCTTGTTGGGTTTGTATATATGTCGCATTTTCAACTGATGGATCTCTTAAATTATTAAAAGATTTTCGTGATGTTCAGGATCTATTTGGAGGTATGGTTTAATTGATTGTGAAGATGAGTGCCCTGTTATTTTTATTAGTTGTTGATCACTTACTCCTGCTTTGGCTAGCTGGGAAACTGTACTAGCACGGTGAGAATGATTTGTAATTTTATTATTTATTATGTCTAGTCCAATTTTTGCGGACGAATTTTTGATCCAAGATGATATTGTATTAATTTCCAGAGGAACGTTTTTATACCAACATTTTGAATAATTAGTTTTCCAAAAAGGATTTGGAGTTAAAAATAAACGATCTGTAGTTATATTTTCATTTCTTTTTTTAAGAAGTAAATTAAATAATTTTACTGGACAAATACTTTCATCAGTGTCATTTTTTGTTAACCATTTGCTGTCTGTTAATTTTTTTGAACCATCATGTGCCGTTTTTGAATGTATGGCATTGTATTCGATTCTACCTGTTGGAGTTCCATTTTGGTCTTTTTCTTCATTAAAGCAATCCTCCAGTTTTTATAATAATTTCTAATATCGTTTTGTCCCCAGCGATTTGCATTAATTCTCTGAAATAGGTAGAAGGTTTTTTTATCTCCCAATTATACAAATTATTTTCCGGAGGTTTACTGATTACGTCATATAAACTTTGTTAAAAATATCTGGTGGTGAAGGTGCCATAGTTACATATTATGTTTTGCTTTTGTCAGCTTTAATATTGCAAATGAAAATTGCCTTTCAAGTTGTTTGATCCATAATTCTGATTTAGAAGTTGGTAACTTGATGTTTCTCAAATTTTCTAAAGAAGTCGAAGTACTAGTTTGATCCATACGTCACAATTTAAAAAAATGTATTTAATTAAATGAAAACCGAAATGCAATGTATAAGAATTGAGAAACAAATTAATCACCTTTTCCTATTGATAACCTCTACGCGACTATCTGTATGACACACACTCAATGTTTTCTTTCCTACTGCCGCTGGTACGCTGGACTGGACCGTCACTCAGCTTGATCTGCTTGGGGATGTTGACTACGGATGTGTTCTTTTTTTTCGGGATCACCAATTATTTTATTGCCAATGATCACTAAATTATAATAAAAATTGTTGTTTTTATTTTTTTTTAAGTTTATTTTAAAGAAAATTTTAAAATGATGACATGGTCAAAATCTGATGTTATTCTTTTGTGTTTGTATATTGTTCTGCATCCAATGTAGCAACGGCAGTCATATCTATAACTTCTACATTATCTGCTCACTTGGATCTTCATCTCATATACAGAAAATACTACAAGGATTCACAAAGAGGAACATGGCTTAATCAATAATAGCACCGTCCATAATTTATGGACGGTGATAATAGTAACTGTTAGTGAAAAAGAAGAGATCAGTTGCTTGTGACCCCAAAACATTGCATATAACCATAGTATAAAAACATTGATATAGAGTTTCAAACATGAAATATTAAATTATGTTGATAAGAAATTTTTTATAAAGGAGAAAATATTACCATGAATCTTTAAGTCAATTAGTTTTTGAAGGATTGATGTTTGCCAAACAGTGTCGAATGCACTGTCAATGTCCAGGGTAACTGCTACAACGTCACTTCTATCACTAAAAGATTGATAAATTTCTGTTTGAAGCATAATTAAATTATCCATGGTTGATCTATTTGTTCTAAAGCCTGACTGCGCAGGGTTAAGTATATTATTTTTTTCGGGAAACCAAAGTAGACGTTTGTTGACCATTTTTTCTAGTACCTTGCATAGTGTGCATGTTAACGATATTGGTCTAAAATAATTTGCCGTGTTTGAGTTATTCTTTTTGATCGGAATTATGATCGATTCCCGCCATGCATTAGGAAACTGCTGACTACACCATATTCGATTATAAAGTTCGAGTAGTTTGATCTTTGACGCAGGATGTAAATGTTTGAGGAAAATTGATGGGATGTTGTCAGGCACTGCAGCAGTATTTCTTAAAGAGGAAAGAACGATATTTAATTCATCTAAGGTAAACTGACTGTTGATTGGATGAAGGGGCGGTATTATTGGAATTTTCAGCTATATTTATTCGGTTAGAGGGGGGTTTGTTAATTTTAGTTTTGTTTTCGGAATGTTGGGCAAGAATGTCCGCTATTTGCTGGTCGTTTGTGACAACATTTCCTTGGTGTAGTAGAGCAGGTACTTTATTTGTACTACTGTTTTGGCCTTTCATCGTCGTATCTTAGATCAAACTTGAGCTGGGGATGTGTCTGTGGTTATTGTACTGGTAAATTTGTTCCACGAGTCTTTTTTACTTGACTTAAGTATTCTCCTAGCTTGAGCTTTGGTTTTTGAAGTTAATTCGATCCAGTTCGTTCCTAGTTCTGCGGTACTTGTTAAGAGATCTGTTGCAATTTTTCACAGCTTGGTAACAGGAGTCGTTCCACCAAGGAACTGTTTTCTTCGAGGGGTTGATTGAGAATTTACCTATACATCTTTCAGCGGAGGAAAGCATTGCATAAGTGAACTGCTTGGCAGCTTCATCTATATTATCATGGTGGGTAAGATCATCCAATTGTTCCTTGACAGTTTCATCGAAGAGATTCCTATTTGCATTCTTTATTTTCCATTTGCAGTTTAAGGTTGTGGTTTTCTGTTCGTTGTTGGAAATTAAGATGGGAAAGTGGTTGCTGCCATATAAACTGTCAATGGTGTTCCATGTTAGCGAAGAAGCTAGCCCGGGGTCGCAAATACTCAAATCAATAGATGTGAAGGAGCCAGATTGGACATGACAATATGTGTTACTGCCGGTATTGAGAATGTTAGCATTTGTAATGTTTAGAACATTTTCAACAGATTTACCTCGTCCAAAGGTATTGAAGTCACCGACTAATATAAATGGAAAAGGAAGTTTATTAATTAGATTGCTGAGCTCAGATTCTTTCAAAGCGTAATTGGGAGGAATGTATAAGCTACATATGACCATTCTATAGGGGCACCAAACAGTTACAGCAATAGCTTCCAATTCAGTGATCAGGTGATAGTCTTGGTGAAATATATCGTTAGAAATGAAAACTGAGGTTCCACCACTGGCGCGTGAGAGGTTAGGTATGATAAAATGGTGACTTGTAACTTTTGAGATACGGATTATGAGAATTTCGGAAATTCGTTTCTTGTAAACAGATAAGGTCAGGAGAGTAATCACTAATGAGTTGTTGTAGAGATTCTAAACGGGGGTAAAACCCGTTACAATTTCATTGAATTAGGGTGAAAATGAAATATTAGGAGTTATGTGATTAATAAGAGGATGCGATTTTAGGGATTCCTGAGATACTGTGGAATTTTGCGAGTCTGCGGAGTGTTGTGGTTGATGTGAACCGTCAGAACTGTAATCCTCTTCGTTTGATTCACTTTCATGTTCCTTGGAATCCGATCGAAGCTGATCTTTTAATTTTCTTGTTATTCGGGTTATTCTGTTTTTAATCGATCTCTCTGTAAGAGTGGGATAAAGTAGATTTAGGTTAGAGATAAGAGACTTAATGTCATTAGTATACTTTAAGGCTTCCTGGTAAGGATTGCGACTTCCAAAGCTGTTTTCCAAGTATGCTTCAAGATTGTCTATTGGAAGGATATAGGTCTCAGGATCAGCTTGGTATGCTTTTTGTATGCATTGTTTTGTTATCTCTGTTAAATTAGCTTCTTCAGAGGAGCTCAACCTTGCTTTCTTATTTTCTTTCTTCTGAATATCGGAGAGAGGTTTAGGGGGGGGGGAGCATTTTGTTGGATTGATCGTCAGCATCAGGAGAACTGGCTTTGTCACTTGAGATTTCGGAACGGCAACGTTTTTCTGCAATTCATGGAGCAGGGTTGGATTGGGTTGTATCTTTGTTCGAAAGAACTTCGCTCATTTATGGGAGACTGGTTGATAGGAGTGGAGAATCACTTGTTCCTGTAGATGCATTGGTAGTTTCAGGTGTAGACTGTGTAGGCTTTGATATAACGTCGAGTGGTGGATTTGGGCAATTTGAGGCGATGTGTTCGGAGTGCTTGCAGATAAAACAGTTCATATTATCGGTTGATAGAAAAATTTTGTTATCGTTACCATCAAATGAAATGATTATGGAAGTTTTGAGTTCAAAGTTGTCAAAAGGGGGGAAAACGTAAGCTTGACGTCTGAAACTGAGAATATGGGCATATTCGTCGCCTGGTATTACAGCCTTTAGAAAAAAGATCGGAGATGCCAGTTGTAGCCCAAGATTTTCTATTACATTTTCGACCTGTTCATGAGGAATGTAGGGGGAAATATTAGATATGATGATCCTTTTAGTAGGAGAGACGAGTCTACGAATGTTTATGGTAGTGTTATTTACTGTTATTGTAGGGTGTGATTTGAGGAGGTTATCTACAAATTCGGAGTTAGCAAGATATATAGAAATTCGATTATTTGAAATTCTGGAGGCAAATGAGATATTTTTTTGGATAATAACATTACCTATTTCTTGCACGTAGTAGAATAACTTTAAATTGTCTTCTGCATGCATCACAATAGCTTGATCTTTTTTTGCAAAGCATTGTTTACGTGCTGTCTTAACTGCTGATACCTAAGATGTTTGAACTGAATTGTTGAGTGACATTTTGTAAAAATGCCATGCCCTTGTACTCAAAAGCAGTATATAATATTTATTGTGGGTTTATGTGAACTCGTTGGATAATATATTATCCATAACGAAAAATATGCTTACCTACGCCTCTGTTTTATGAGAAGGCGTGAACCAGGTAATTAACAATGTAAATAAATTGTTCAGTAAAAAATAGCTTGATAAGAAACTGGACCAAAAAGTCTACTATTGATAATACATACACATGTAATTAATAGCACCAAAGCACAAAATAAATTCACTTATTTATCACGAGAATAGATGAGCAAAATACAGACGATGTTACTCGTTCAAGCACTCGTACGCCAAGTTACATGTTAATAATAATAATTACAATAACTCTTTAATAGATGTTTCTCCTTAATAAAAATAAATCAATACACTTTTTACGTCACACAGTGCTGAAGCATACATTGGTTTCAAATTGTCCCTTCTCCTTTTAATAGCCAATTCCTTTCTAGGAGTAGGATCTTTGGGAAAATACTTCATTACAAATCCCTTTGTAGAACAATACTTGCAGCTCAATGCTGAATAAACCGTCATACTTCCAAACAGTCACTGCTTCTAAAACAAGTAACAGTAGTTATATTATACATTCACTTGAAATTGTAGTTTTTTGTACCAACCTTGTTATCGACAAATATGATGATTTGTTAACAGCGACACATAAATTGCAGCTATATAATTTATGCAGACATACCAAAACCGTCCCCATAACTGCAACGTAGGTAGGTATTGTAACGTTTTAGTTTTGGGATACGCCACTGTCTTTTGGCAAATCTTATTAGTTTGAATTATTGGTACCTAGTAGTTAGGCCACCAATAATACTGGTTAAGGACAGGGTATATGTTAGTTGGTGGGAGTGAGACAAAGTTATTTTTAATTTCTTTGGATAGGATATTTTTGGAGTTGCGAGAGTAGAATAGAAAAAACGAGAGGTTTTACCTGTACCTGTTGGCATTTTTTTTGGTGGTCGATTAAAAGCCCTTGACATTCCCAATTAGTGATTTGTGTGGAAAACCCTTCTAATAAGGTGAGCGGCCTCCTTAAGATTTCACTTTTCAAAGTAGATTTATCCATCATTTTTTTGTCTTCTCCCAATCAGTAATGATTATTTTGTTTATTAAAAAGAGTTTTCTCTTTAGGGTTTTAAGGTAGCCAGCTTATAGGTTAACCTTTGTTGGACAAGATACGATTTTATGTGTTGTTTTGAGAACTTGAGCTGAATACCAATCTACACTCCACGCCCAAGTCCGAAAAGGAAATTTATTCGGGTGGTCGCCGATTTATCTCTGCAAGGCACGAATTAAGGGTTGCTGCCCGAAAAGTCACTTTTTAAAAAGATACTTTATCGACAATACAACTACACAACTTAAACACAAAATACACTATATCCAATACATTCAATTAATCGAACTTATATACTAAAATAAATGCAGCTATAAACTAAAAATATGCAATTCTGCAGAATCATCATTTGTTGTACAAACATGGATCAGCGGTCGTGAGTTATGCCGGAAGCTCGAAGGTTAATACCATGCATGAACCATGGGTCAGCGAACTGTAACTTCTCCATCCCCTGAAGAAGTTTTGTAAGGGACGAACAAAACTGATGGTGATGATGGCACATCCTGATGAACCTCTGGTTCTTCTGGATTTTTACGTTGACGTCCTCGAAGTTTATATAATCCCAGTATTATACAAATGGTTATGATGATGTAGATTGGAGTCATCCAGAAGTGTGTGGGGTCTGTCTTTTGCTGATTGGTAGATATTGATTGTAGTCGTTCTTCTTCCCTGGTAAGGAGGTGGAGTTGGTCCAGCGGGATTTTCTTGATTGTCAACGGTTTGGTCTTGGCTATCTGAGTCTGTGAGGAGGTTTTGATTCTTGGCAGGGTTAAAGCTTCTTCTTGTATTACCGATTTTGTGTTTTCAAATGCTTCCGTATTTGTTCTGAAGCGACATCCTGGAGGAAGTTCGATGAGGTATGTTCCTTGAAGCACCATAATTTTTGAAGAGGAACACTGCGTAGAAATCTTTGTAGCCTGGGGAAAAACTGCTATATAATGGGCTTCTGACATCTCTTGAATGAATGTGGAGTTAATTGAGATAGGTAGATGTTCGCATCGGGCTTCTTCGTTGGTGAGCTTCAGGATTTCGTTAACACAATCATAGCTTTCTTGAAGTAGCTGTTCTACACATAGGTATTCTATGCCCATTGGTTCACAGGGTTTCCATATATTGGTAAAGGTTTTCATTAGAGGCTAGGTAAGGACCAGGGGGAATGATTATTGTTTGGTTATATGTGGGAGTTGAAAATAGATGAAAATATGAGAACGGATCGGGATAGAAGACTGGAAAGTGGATGACAAATACCAATGTGTGATTGGTGTAATAACCGTCAACTCTTAGAATGTTGAAGAAGTATTTTGTGAAATCTTCTTGAACGTATGCCAATTGTTCGGACGAGTGATGTTCATGCATTTTCTCTACGGCCCATTTCAATTCTTCTGGGTTGATTAGGCTGCTATGAATGATATTTAATCTTGCAAATGTGATGGCCGTTTCTAAGTCCGTGAGAAGCTGTAAGATAGTCTGAAGAGTTAGGTTGAGCTGGTCTAATATGTTTCGTACTTCCATGTAGTTATTGAAGTCAAATACAAATTTGTTCATATCAGTGCTGATTTTGTTTATCTCAAAGCAATGTTTTCTTGGTTGTGTGTAATGAGTGTCACTGTAGTATTATAGTTTGCCATGATTAGTTTGTTTAGACTCGTATGCCTGTCAATTTCTGATATAATGTTGTTTTGGTTTTTCTCAAGTGAGGACCTTGTCGTATCTTTCGGCATCTTCTTGATCCAAATTACCTGATATTACTTTGATTATGCTTCCCAAACTATTAATTAATCCTCTCTTCAGTTTATATTCTGGATAGATGCTGTGGAGTTTCTGCTTAGCAGCGATTAGTAGGTACTGCAGACTCTGGTCGAAATTTTGAAGCTGATCGAAGTAAGGTTGTGTTAGTCCTTCTTGAATTTCTGATGTTACTGTTCGATATTGGTTTTCGAGTGCATTTATTTCTTCAGCTAATGGTCTCAGGTGAAAATAGTGGATAAAGTCGTGTTTACTAGTTCGAATTCTTGCTAGTCCCAGCTTGAGGGGTAGAATTCCTGGGTTGTCATTGAGATCCTGGATCAGGACTTCTTAGGCCATGATGTATGTACATCTGCAATATAGGGTTCACATTAGATTTGTTTGGCTGGTGTTTGACATTTTTCTTGTGTATAGTTGTATTTTGAGTGTCAACAGTGACCTCGTTGTCTTTTGTAACGATTTTAGGAGAAAATCTTGGAAGTAATTTATTTCGTTTGACCATCTTTTTGGTATAAATTTTGGTAGAAGGTTTGTAGGATATAGGAGTTTGTCGTTTCTCATTCCTTTTTTCTATGGCTTTTTCTTTGATGTCTTGGATTCTCTTGTTGATTTCTTTATATATTTCTTTGGGTTTTCCCGATGGCCTTGTGTGTAGTTGTTTAACAAAGCTCTATCGATGTCTATGTCAAAAGGGTCTTGAGCGCCGAAATGACCATTCAGAACATCTATTGGTTTTTGTTTAGTTACAGAGTGAACAGAACTGTTGTAACCCAAGATGGCATATAGCATTTGTTCCTTAATGCTTAAAGTTTTCTTCTTTGTTCTGAGGATTCTGAGATGTTCGAGTATTGTGGAGTGGAAGCGTTCAACTATTCCATTCGACTGTGGGCTATCTGCAGTTGTGTAATGAATTATAATCTTATGGGTGTCTACAAACTCTTGCATAAGTCCATTCTTGAACTCGGTACCGCTGTCAGCTACCATCATGTGTGGCATTCCATGATGTGTAACATAGATGAGGAGAGCATTTAGAACGTTGATAGAATTAGATCCTTCTATCGGATAGGCTTTTCCATACTTGGAAAATGCATCGACGATAGTCAGAAACTTTTGACCATTTGCTTGGAAGGTATCGAGATGAATTATTTCCAAAGGTTTTGTTGGCGTTGGTGTTATCATGAATTTTGGTTTTGGAGGATTTCTGTCGTATTTGCTGGCTAGACAAGTATCACACAAATTGATAATTTCTTCAACATCTTTCTTCAAGGTAGGCCAATAGTATAGTTTCCGAATTTGGTTTTCGGTTTCATTTATACCTCTGTGGTTGGTCTTTCCTTCATGGTATTGATTTATAATGTCTTTTTGTCTTTGGGAGCTATTAACATCTTCTAAAACTTGATTGCATTTTACTAAATCGTAGGCCGTGTTCTTGAATGTTTCTCGTACTATGTTACAAAGAAGTGGATAAAGATCATCATTTTCGAAGTACAGAGCATATTTTTTCTTGGGATCGAGATAGTCTTTGAAGAAATTGAAAAAGTCTCCTTTTAGATTGTTTTTGCCAACTTGAATATAAATCCTTTTCTTATTAACAAAAGTTACTTCGGTAACTGGTGGAGCTGGACTATGGTTAACTAGTTTGAATATCACTTGATTGTTGTAGTGATTTAGTGGTCTCTCGCTTATGGGAACTCCTAGGATAGGGTTTTCTTGAGCTGTATGTCTTGTTGCATTTGAATCGTAATCGTCTTCTCTTTCTTGAAGTAAGTCTTCTATAGTTGGGAGTTCTTCCATGTTTAGATTGTTTGACGAAGAGTGTTGCTTCTCTCCTTCTTCTAGTAATTCCTTAATTATTTGGAGTTCTTTGGGATTTAGATGGTCTGTCGTGCGAAAAATGTCTGTTTCGATATCTTCTAAAGGATCGAGGATAGATCCTGGGTGATTGTACATTGATGCCGTGTCTTCGTTATCTAATTTACCTATTTCTTCTTGAAGGTGTTTGTCAAGTTCATGTGCGTTGATCTCAACTCTAGAAAGGGCGTCGGCGTTAGTATTAGATTTACCTTTTTTATACGCAACTTCATAGTCGAACTCTTCCAATTTCAGTCGCCATCTTACTAATTTAGAATTTGGGTCCTTCAGCGAGAAAACCATTTGAGGGGTTGATGGTCTGATAGAATCTTGAATTTCCTTCCAAAAAGATACGGGCGAAAGTATTTAGTAGCCCATATTATTGCTAGCATTTCTTTTTCTATAGTTGAGATTTAATTTCTGTTTCGTTCAGAGTTCTGGACGCGTATGCAATTGGCTTGTCGTTGCCAATGGGACCTTGAGAAAGTACGGCTCCAATGGCGAAGTTGCTAGCATCTGTGGTGAGGTTGAATGGCTTCGTGAAGTCTGGATATTGAAGCAGTGGTTCATTGGTTAAGAGGTTCTTACAGGTCTTGATACATTCTAGGAATACTGGTGTGTGTTCTATTTTAGCATCTTTCTTCAAGCATGAAGTTAAAGGTTTCGTTATTCGAGCAAAGTCTTTGATGAATTTTCTATAGTAGTCCATTAATCCCAGAAATCCTCTGATTTCTTTGGCTGTTTTCGGAATTGGGTAGTCAACAATAGCTTTGATTTTGTCTGGATTCGGCTTAGTTCCTTCTGGAGTCACAATGTGACCTAAGAAGCTAACTTCCTTTTTCAGAAATTCACATTTGTCTACCTGTATCTTAAATCCCGTTTCTCTAAGTCTTTTGAAGATTCTCGTGAGATTGACAAGATGTTCATGTAGGGACGTGGAAAAAACGATTATGTCATCCATATATACAAGACATATTTCTCCTTGCAATAATTTGAGAACATTGTCCATTACTCTTTGAAATGTTGCAGGGGCGTTCTTGAGTCCAAATGGCATTCTGAGGTATTCATAGTGACCATTCTGGACATTAAATGCAGTTTTAGGGATGTCTTCTTCTGCCATTTCAATCTGGTGGAATCCACTAGCTAGGTCGAGGGTAGAGAAATACTGACATCTTCCTAGTTTGTCTAAGATATCTGTGATGTTTGGGATCGGATACCTATCATCTATTGTCTTCTCGTTAACTTTACGGTAGTCTACCACTATTCGCCATTTAATCCTTCCCGAGGCGTCGGGTTTCTTGGGGACGACCCATATAGGAAATGACCATAGTGATTGGCTCGGACGAATGATTCCTTGGTCTAACATTGATGCTATTTGTTTTTGGACCTCTTCTTTATGAATGTGAGGATAGCGGTATGATTTGGTGTAAGCGGGAACTTCATCTCTTGTTCTGATGCTATGCTTAATTTGATTTGTGAAGGCGAGGGGTGACTCTGGATGATGGAAGACATCTGAAAACTTTTTGCACAATCGTTTAATGTGCTCTTCTTCTTCTTCTGGATTGAGATGCTCGGTTCTAAGTAGATGTTCAACATCTGTCTTCTGGTATTCCTGAGGTATAATGTCGGCTGTGTAAAGATGGTAATCGGGTAAGTGGATCCCCGAACTTCTTACTGGATCTGTTAGTGCTATCTGTATTGGTTCGTCTGTGGCATTGTTGAGTTCTGTCTATGCTAGACCATTGGCTGCTGTAGTTAGACTTTCGTTAAGGAAAGCTCCTTGTATCTCTTGTTTCGGAAGTATGATAGTTCCTTGTGTTTCTTTAACGGGTACTCGGACTTGAGTAATTGTCTGTGGTTCGATTTGGATGGAGTAAAATTGGGTTTTGATACTTTCATAATATTGAATAGGTAGAACAGAATTTTCTGTGACGAGTTCAGAATCAGGAAAATTGAGTTTTGCTTTTAGAAGCTTGAGATTATCAAGGCCTATTAGGCCATCAAAGGTTTTGTGGAATTTGAAGAGGTAGAATTTGAAATTTCCGTTCTTTTGGAATTCGGAAAATATGGGAATGTCAGCACAATAATCTTGGGAATGATTTTGGAAAATGGAGGTTACTATGAAAGGTTCATGTTTGATTTTATCATGGAAATATTTCGAGGCGATGTCGGGATTGAGGAAAGATTTGGTAGTACCAGTGTCGATAAGTAGTTTAAGAGGAGGGTTGGAGATGGTTATATAGGGTAGTTCCCTTTTATCTTGGTAAGAATTAAGCTCTATTACGTCGCTTTGTTGTTTTCGGCATTTTCCCGAAAATTTGTCGTTTGTTCTTCGTAGTCATTTTGAAAATTTTCTTCATACGGTTCTGTTGTTTCGCAAAACTGATTTTCTTGGTGGTAATAATCATAAGCTGTTAGCATATTCAACGTTAAATAATTCTTCAGATATGAATCCTGGGGGATTTTGCTGTTGTTGAGATCTCCAGTTTCGGTTCTGAGTCGTAGCTCTAGTGCTAATGCTCATCGGTGTTGGTTTATGTGGCTGAGATATTCCAGGTTTATTACTCCAGGTGTTCTGTTGTTGAGGCCGACTGAACTGTTGTAACCTTGACGGTCCAGGGAATACTTCCTGGCCTTGTGGAATGAAATTGTTTTGTTGCGCCGGTGGTCTAAATCCAGACTGTTGAGGTTGTGGCTGCCATTGCGGTCGGGCATGTGGTGGTTGCCATTGTGGTCTAAACGTTGATGGTTGCCATTGTGAAGACATAAGAGGAGCTGGTGATTTATGTTGTTGGTTTGCGCTGATATGCCTGCTGGTTGTTGGTTGAGGGTTTACTGCTTTCTGGAGATACCTTATATTGTTTTCTTCCTGGATGTACTGCATTGCCGTAGATAGATTGCTTGGTCTCATTGCTCTGATAGTGGAACCTAAGGGTTCCCGAAGTCCTGCTAGGAAAGTTGTTAGGGCTTGTTTCTGGAAAAAGCTCTTCTTACTTGCCTTTATGTTTATATCGCCGTTGTGAAGTTCTATGTAGTTAGATATTGTATTTAGCAGACCCATTACTTTCTCGTAATACTGCTGTGGAGATTCATTGGGTCCTTGACGTAAATTTACTAAGTCTCCTGTGAGAGAATTCTCATTACGTTGGTCGGCGAAGTTTTGGATCAAAGTTTCTTTGGTATGTTCCCAATCTGTACATCCATAGACTGAGATGACTTATTTAGCTCTTCCTGTCAGTTTACTTAGGATTCCTTGGAATAGGAGGTGGTTTTGAAAACTTTGGATGTTGTTATTGTCCCAGAAATGGCTTAAGAGTAGAGTAGCGGTATTAATGAAGTTGTACAGCTCGTTGGGATTTCCATCGTATGGGGATAGGATGTCTAGATGTTTTGGATTAAATTCAGGCATGATGTTGATTTGAGGTGGGGTAATTATGAGTCTAGATGTGTTTAAATTTAGGATTGATGGACGTAATACTGATTGAGAGGTATGGGGAGTGTTTGCTTGAGGTGTTTCTGACATATAGGTAATAAAAAGGAAAAATTATAGTTGCTTACAGGCTAACGATGATGCTGAGGTGCATTCCGGTTACTAGTCGTTTTCTTCTCGTTTCTTTACCTCTATAGCTTTTGGATGAACTTCACTTGGTTTTCCAATGGTTTTTCTTCTTAACTTAAATCGATTTTTTTTCTTTCTTCTAATAATTATGGATAACTTCACTCACTTTTATTTTTCTTCTGGCACTTTTGGACGAACTTCAACGTTTTCCAAAGGTTCTTGAAGTGGATAAACGTTAAAAAACGAAGAGGATCACTAAGGGCTCTTCCACTATACTACTGACTGCGCCAATTAAGGGTTGCTGCCCGAAAAGTCACTTTTTAAAAAGATACTTTATTGACAATACAACTACACAACTTAAACACAAAATACACTATATCCAATACATTCAATTAATCGAACTTATATACTAAAATAAATGCAGCTATAGACTAAAAATATGCAATTCTGCAGAATCATTATTTGTTGTACAAACATGGATCAGCGGTCGTGAGTTATGCCGGAAGCTCGAAGGTTAATACCATGCATGAACCATGGGTCAGCGAACTGTAACTCACGCGAAGCTATTCGCGAGACCGAGAAAGCTTGGAGAAAAGTGTACAGAGTTTTCCAGAGCGTCGGGGGACCTACTTATAGAGACAATCAGGCCAGATCTTTTTTTAATTTTAATTTCAATACTCCAAATATTAATTGTGAAATTCCGGAGAAATGTAATATTTTTCTAATTTTTAGTAACGGACATTAATTAAAATCCCTAAAGAAATAAGTTACGTTCATACAATACAATATGTAAATTTATAATTTTTTTATAAGGTAAACTATAGTACTATAGTGCCGAAAGGTCACTGTATTTAATTTTTGTAAACATATCTAAGGTCTTGAATAACTTACCAATTAAGAATTCAGTGACTTCAACTTCTTATTTAAATATTTTATCAAGAACCTAGTAAGTATTATTCCCATTGTCATAAAAATTACTATATTCAAATTTGTTTGAAAATATGATCTCTGTCTTTTTTTTAAATAAATTTTTATTGTTTGGCCTCACCTCTTACTTTAGATTTTTTATGTTTTGCAATTTGGTAAAATCTATAATCTTCAAATTACTTATTTTTTTAAAATTTTTTATTATATAAGACAAAATTGCATGGTGCCACGGTTTATGTGATGTGTTCTTGATTCACTCCCATCAATGCTCTCCGATGAAAAGCTGCCGTTAGCTTTTGTAACTCAGTTCAAGAAGATAACCAAATTTTTTTAAAATCTAGTTGTATTGATAAGGTTGAGAAGAGCTAGTTACAAAGTTGGCGCCCAACGTGGGGCCTATGAATACGTCACATATATTTTTTGGTAGTTCAATTTTGATTGAAGACGTAGAGTGTGTGACCAAACAATTTTTTTCAATAGTACAAATTTTCCACAAACATGATAAATTCCTTTGGTTGATCAGTGTATATAGAACAGGTAGTTAAACTTTTTTGCAATAGTATTAAAAAAGTGTTTTACTATTTCAGGATTTATGTTGAGAACATAATTGAAATTCTGATATTGATTGAAAGAATCATTAAGGCTGGTATTTTAAACATGTTTTTGTGCCCCATATATAATAATTATTATCCTTACGATTTAATGTGTTTTTAATTTTTATTTTGGCACTATCACAAATACGTAGGGACTTGTTTATTTAATTGAATTTGTTCAATAAAATACTTTTCATTCGTAATTTACTATACCGGGTGTGTGACGTGCTTTCTTTCCTCAAAAAGAATCACGGACGTCACTATGACACCCACGGCTTCGGTACTTCCTAGTTTTCCTCGGGCGCCAGATTTTTGGGGTGGTTTACTCCACCGAACTCTCGAAAAATACGGCGTCGAGAGTTACCAAGGTAGCCACAGATGGAGGTTCAGTAATTCCAGGGGTCTGTTGTTATGGACCTTTCCGGATATGTAGTGTGCAAACAGGCTTTAATTGCTTACCACTATCAAACAAATGAAACTACTCGCTACTGGAGAAATTATTACTTTTAATTCCACAAATAAAATTGAGTTTTACATAAATGAGAAATTGCAAAAAAAAAAAATCAAAATAATCTACTCGCTACTGGAGAAATTATTAATTTTAATTCCACAAATAAAATTAATTTTACATAAATGAGACATTGCAAAAATATCAAAATAAACTACTCGTTATTGGAGAAATTGTCAATTTTAATTCCACAAATAAAATTGAATTTTACATAAATGAGAAATTGCAAAGATATCAAAATCTACTACTAAATATCTACGTTACTAATCAAACCAAAAGCGGACTCACACCAAGCAATAAATATTCTAGCTATTTTACAACGGAGGCGGAAAATAACGTGCAGAATTCTACTAGTACGTAGCAGGTGAAAACAGTACAAAGTTCCTAGTAATAATAAGTCAAAATGCACAGAGAAAGCGTTATGGTTGCACTAACAGAGCGTACTATATCGGTTCCTAGTATTTGTGTACCTTTTTAAATAAAGCGGAAGTAAATAATCAATTAACTCGTCTCGGCGGCTAGGTTAATCTCAATAGCCACCGGAATTTCTTAGCGATTTCACTAGATTCAACTAAACTAGGTTTTACTGATCAACACAATGGCCTATCGTACAAGATCAAATTCTCAGATAATGAAAACTACTAGCAGAATGCGAAAACCTCTCTTGGGTACCCCTGCTCAGCAGCGAATACTTCTGAGATTATTTCGTATCCCTTAAATTAAATCTGCCTTAGAGGCCTCTCGAATTGATCCCTGCTCAGCAGCGAATCCAGACGAGATTTTTCTACTCAGGTGCAAACGAACTAAATTTTCTTAACAGTACGACGGCCTATTCAGCGGGATTAAATACTCAGATAAACTAGACTTTAAATGTTCTAACTAAAGTTTTACTGGCAAAACAACAGCCTATTGTACGTACTAAACTTTTCAGATAAAATAGATTGACAGTAGAATCCGAAAGCCTCTCCTTCGTATCCCTGCTCAGCAGCGAACACTCTCGAGATTATTTCGTATCTCTTAAATCAAAACTGCCTTAGAGGCCTCTCGAATTGATCCCTGCTCAGCAGCGAATCCAGACGAGATTTTTCTAAGCAAATGCAAAAGAAACTAAATTTTACCAGTACAACGGCTTGTTGAGCGGGATTAAATATTCAGATGAAACAGACTCTATAGGTTATATCTATGATTTTACTAACAAACAACCGCCTATTGTACGAAATCAAATTCTCAGATAATGACAACTACTAGCAGAATGCGAAAGCCTCTCTCGGGTATCCCTGCTCAGCAGCGAATACTTTTGAGATTATTTCGTATCTCGTAAATTAAACTGCCTTAGAGGCCTCTCGAATTGATCCCTGCTCAGCAGCGAATCTAGACGAGATTTTTCTAAGCAAATGCAAAAGAAACTAAATTTTAGCAGTACAACGGCTTGTTGAGCGGGGTTAAATATTCAGATGAAACAGACTCTATATGTTATATCTATGATTTTACTAACAAACAACCGCCCATTGTACGAAATCAAATTCTCAGATAATGACAACGACTAGCAGAATGCGAAAGCCTCTCTCGGGTATCCCTGCTCAGCAGCGAATACTTTTGAGATTATTTCGTATCTCGTAAATTAAACTGCCTTAGAGGCCTCTCGAATTGATCCCTGCTCAGCAGCGAATCTAGACGAGATTTTTCTAAGCAAATGCAAAAGAAACTAAATTTTAACAGTACAAAGGCTTGTTGAGCGGGATTAAATATTCAGATGAAAATGACTCTATATGTTCTAACTTCGGAATTGTACACAAATACTATGAATTCAAACGTAAAAATAAAAGCGGCTAAGCGTTGGATGATAATAGCTATTTACAGAGAAAAGAAAAATGTATATCCACTTACCGGGTTCACAAAAAAAAAACCAGTCACAGTATTCGGTGTAAACACAATTAAATTTTTAAGCAGGAACAGAAAGAAAAAGCCCCGTTTACCTGTATGCTACGTCCTTTTATTAAATTCTCCTACCCCACTTACGAAGTCTCCTCCTTAAAATTTTGAAAATGCGCGCACATTAGCAGACTGGTTTAAGTGAACTTGACAAAAGGATATACCGGATGTCTCAAAAGCAGTACATTTATATAAAAATAAATATTCATAGGTAAATTTCGAAAGAAAGGCGATTTAATTATTAAATAAAATGAAATTTATACTGCATGGTTGCTGGAAATGAAAACATTAAAAAGTAACATCGTTACATCCCCCTCTTTCTTCGGTTAAAAAAAAATTGACAAATGAAAGTGAAGCTTGCATTTGTTATATTTTTTTTTTCACTCATTCTTAAAACTAATCGTTACCACCTAAAATAAAAGATTATTCAACAACAATAAAAAAAAACAGTATCGGATCTTATGGCAGGGACATCTATCCAAATTCCTCACGGGGTTACTGGAGCCTAGAGCTCCTCGTACTTAGGCTGGGATACCGCCGGGAAGAACGTGTCCTCACTCTTCTTACGGTGGAGGCGTTCCGCAGGATTGTATATCGCGGATGGGCCCTAGTGGCGTAGTCCGGAATTTTCATGGCACATTCACAGAGGTCACACTGAGTGCCAACATCTTGCCGGATTCGGGATACTTGTGGTGCTTGGATTTCTACTGAGCATTTTCCTGGCTCCGGTGTAGGTCTGGAAATTTCTCGGCTGGTACAGGTACAGTCTTTCGTCGGCCGTCCGGAACGACCGCAGCTGGGACACTTAAGAGACGTCTTCATTAATGTGGTTCTGAGAGTCAGCTTCGTACAAGAACAGTCCCGGGACATTTTACCAAAACGTCCACAACGGGAACAAAATACTATGGTTTTTCCACGGTTACAGGTATCGCGACGGTGTCCAGGGTACCCACATCTCCAACATAAGTCCCTTTCAACGGGCAAGAAAATGTCATCGGATGGTCGATTATCAGATAGCCTGCCGGTGTGGATTGGCGCTGGCCGTGTTTCTCGTCTAATCTTCTTCGGGACCCCCTCTAGTACTACCGGCCTTCCTGATCTCACATGGGTATTTGAACTTGATTCGTTAACCGGAGATGACGAGCTCATTGACAGTTTGGTTGGAATTGGGGAGCTTTCGGCCATACCAGGATTGGAGTCAGATCGGTCAGGATCGGCAGCTGGTTCCTCGGATCGCCGCACTGATTTGGATGGGAGATCATCCTCATCCCAACTTTCCACCTCGGATATGTCTAGTATTTCGATTGACGATTCGGAAGCCATGCTGTAAGAAGCAGTCCGGAAATCTAGAAATGAAAAACAGTTTTATAATCAAGTAGCGATAGTAGGCACGAGCAAAACTGCGCGAGCGGAGAGCACCACACTTCGCGTAGGTTTAGCGACACTAGTTTTAAGCGGTTTCACCCAAAAATAAAAGAAATCCTACACTGCCTACTACGATGGCAGTGAACTCAAAAAAAAATAAAGCTTACAGTCTCGGCACTAAAACATTACTAGAGTCCGTTGCAGGGCGGTAGATACACTTTACAGTAGCGACCCTGGTCGTCGGGTAGGTACACTCGACACCAGCGGCGCGGATCGGAGCCGGTGGGCCGGAACGGACGGCTCCTATCAACCCATTCAGTCGGCCAAGGATGATCTTTGGGTTGTCGGCATGCGAAGTTGATCACAAGCTGCCGTTCGGATGGCCCAGCAACCATTAGGGGATGGGCAGCCGGGGCGGTTGTTGACGGAAACACTGGTTCAAAACCATACTGGGTGTCGGTGTGTCTGGTGATCGTCTCGCTGTATCTGATCCAGTCTTCTTCGGGTGGGATGAATAGTTCTCTTCGGACTACAGTCTCCAGCGTAACCGTTTCCAGATACGTGCCGGGTTCAGGACCGGGAGGTGATGGCGGCGGCGTGTTGCCCGGTATATACAGTTCCAGGGCCATCAGGTCTTCTGGAGAGGCGGGCTCGATATTCTGTGTCCATTCGTCGGGGATAGCGAAGTCTACCACGTCCTCCCAAGGTAGTGAATATTCTTCGGAGACAGGGGAAGTCGAAGGGTCAGGATGGGGCACGGCTGCGGAGGGGCTACTGGGACGGTCTGACAAAAAAAATGTCGGGGAAGCGGCGGGGGAGGTTAGGTCTATTATCTCCTCGGTCGGTCGGTGGTGCTCGGAGTCCCAGGAAAGTAAGGGATCGTTCTCTTGCGGCGGGGAATCACGTTTCGGTCTCATCCTGAAAAGTTCTAATTACTAGCGTTACTCTGAAATCGGTTTCAAGTCTTTAATATGTATTCGGTTATAACGCTTCCCTTGTGCATCTTTCAAATTGTACACAACAGGAGATAAAACTTTAACCACTTTATACGGACCGGAATATTTCGGGGCAAGTTTCGCGGCCACATGATCGGCGGCGGATGAAAGGGTATGTTCTTTTTTCATTACTGAATCACCTACTGTACATCTCCAGTCACGGCGGCGTAGATTGTAATATCGGCTTTGTGTCGTAAAGGCTCTAGACAGATTCAACCGGACTAAATCAAAACACTCTTGTAATTTGTTCAAGCGAAGTAGGTACTGTTCAGAGACTTCATTTTCGGTATTTCCAGCTTCAGTGAGTGTTTCGAATTCTTCATCGGTATTTCCAGCGTCTTTGGGTGTTTCAGATTCTTCGGTCGTCTGATTTTGTTCCACTTCTCGGCGTAGTGTATTCGGGACGTCGAGATCTCTTCCGAAATTGAGAAAGGCGGGAGAAAAGCCGGTAGAGTCGTGCTTAGAATTATTAATGGCAAACTTCAGGTCGGATAGTCTCAGATCCCAGTCTCGGTGGTCTTGTTCGCAATATTGAGCTATCATGGTCTTTAAGGTACGGTTAGCTCTTTCGACGGGATTAGCTTGTGGTGTATACGGTGGGGTGAATCGATGGTAGATTCCCAAGCCTCTCAACATTTCCTTAAAGAGTTTACTATCATATTGTGTCCCATTGTCTGATAATACGGTACGTGGACATCCAAACGTGGTCAGAACTTCTTCGTGAAAAGCGTTACTTATCGAGCTAGCGGTCGCTTTTCGGATCGGTTTACACTGTACCCATTTTGTGAAACGGTCCTGGAACATGACTATGTAGCAGTTCCCCATTTTACTGCGCGGCAGCGGTCCAACGATATCGGTACTAACAGTTTCCCATGGACGTCGGTTTCGGGACGGTTGCATTTTCCCAGCTAACTGCTGTTGAGACGGTTTGTACTTTAAGCATTGCATGCAGCCACGGACGTACCTGTTTATGTCCCTAAACATTCCTGGCCAGTAGTAAATCTTAGCAATCTTCGCTATTGTTTTTGCAATCCCTAAGTGTCCGGCGGTAGGAGCATCGTGATTTTCCTGTAAAATACGGGATCTTTGTGACTTCGTCACACATAGCTTCCACGGGTCAGACAGTTCAGGCTCACTCAGATCATTCAGGTCCCAAAAATGTCGGTACAGTCGTCCTTCCTTGATGCAGTAATCCGGAAATTTACCTGGGTCTCTTAGCACTTCCTCTTTCTTGTTTCGGTACCAGGAACATTCCTCTGGAATATCGGCTATGCACACTTCCGCTGATTGCTCAGGAGTGTCCGGCAGCGGGTTCCTAGATAGGGCATCGGCCACTCGATTCATGGCACCTCGTCGGTATTGGATCTCGAAATCGTATTGTTGCAAAAAGATGCTCCAGCGGGCTATACGGCCAGACGGACTAGATATAGAATGCAGCCATCTTAAGGATTGGTGGTCAGTTAATACCGTGAAATGATATCCCTCCAGATAGGGGCGCATCTTATCAATCCCCCATACTATGGCAAGACACTCTTTTTCGGTCACTGAATAGTTCTTTTCGGCTGGACTTAAGGTTCGGCTCGCGTAAGCTATCACATGTTCCTTGCCATCTATCTGTTGTGTCAGGGCCACCCCTAAACCGTGTTCGGACGCATCGGTCTGCAGCGTGAACGGTAAACTGAAATCCGGGCAACTTAGTACAGGCGCTTCAGACAGACATATCTTGATTTTAGCGAAAGCACCCTCCTGCTCTTCGGTCCATTTCCAACGGTGCGCCTTACGGAGTAACTTGGTCAGCGGAGCTACTGTCTGAGAAAATGCGGGCACAAATCGGCGGTACCAGGAGGCCACTCCTAAAAATCTTCGTAGTTCTCGGACGTTTCTTGGCGCTGCAAACTTCAAAATACTTTCCACTTTTTCGGGATCGGTACGGATACCTTCGCCGGTAATAACATGGCCTAGATATTTCATCGACGGTAGGCAGAAATGGCATTTTTCTGGGTTTATTTTCAGCTTGGCGTCTCGGAGACGGCGGAAAACCTCAGCTAGATTTTGCAGATGTTCTTCAAACGTTTCCCCTAATACGATAATGTCATCCAAATATGCAAATGCATTCGGATCCAAGTCAGGACCGATAATTCGATCTACTAGGCGTTGAAATGTGGCGGGCGCTGAGTGTAGACCAAACGGCATAACTGTGAAATGGAAAAGTCCACGTCCGGGTACCGTAAAGGCAGTGATGGGTTTGCTTGCTGGAGCTAATGGGACTTGCCAATATCCACTCTTCAGATCTAAACTAGAGATATACTTTGCGCGTCGCAATTTATCCAGAATAGCATTTATGAATGGAAGAGGGTAGGCGTCCTTCTTTGTGACCTCATTGACTTTTCGAAAGTCAATACAGAAACGGTTTTTTCCATCCTTCTTCTTAACGATAACCACCGGAGAACTCCACGGACTGTTTGAGGGTTCGATTACTCCTTCTTTCAACATCAGATCCACCTCGGTGTTACAAATCTCTTGCATCTTTGGATTCTGCGGACGGTGTCGTTGCTTAATCGGGGTTGAGTGCAAGAGGCGAATCTCGTGATGGACTAGGTCTGTCGGTCCTTGAACTTTCTCGAATTTCGGTAACTCTATGTCTAGAAATTTTCTCAGCGTTTTCTCTTCTATTACAGTCAAATCTCGGTCTTGTAACGGTGTTATAGTTTCTAGAGGACATTCTTCCCTAGCTAACTCCATATTCTCGTCATATTCTTCTAAATCAGACCGGGATAAGCCGGTGAATGTCCTGAGTTTGTGACAGTCAGTAATCTTATCAGTCTTAACTTCTTCGCAGATTTTTCCATCAGTGGATCCTAGAGGATATTCAGAACTAGATCTCCCTGTATCACCTGGGGGTTCTTCCCAGGCTAACGGAAAGATATCGGTTATTATCCTCTCAGTTTGTCCAGGGGGATGTTCAGTACTAGATCCCCTTTCATCACCTTGGTTTCCTTCCAAGGCTGACTGGGAGATATCGGTCGACATCCCCTCAGTTTTCTCTGGAGGGTATTTCTTGTTATAACAGTCCATATCCTTATCAGTTTTTCCTAGAAGATATTCAGTACTAGATCTCCTATCACCTTGGTTTCCTTCCACAGCTGACTGGGAGATATCGGTCAATATCCTATCAGTTTCTCCTAGAAGATATTCAGTATCAGATCTCCCTCCATCACCTTCGGCTTCGGGTCCGTTCAAGGCTGACTGGGAGATATTGGTCAATATCCTATCAGTTTCTCCTAGAAGATATTCAGTATCAGATCTCCCTCCATCACCTTCGGCTTCGGGTCCATTCAAGGCTGACTGGGAGATATCAGTCAATATCCTATCAGTTTCTCCTAGAAGATATTCAGTATCAGATCTCCCTCCATCACCTTCGGCTTCGGGTCCGTTCAAGGCTGACTGGGAGATATCAGTCAATATCCTATCAGTTTCTCCTAGGGGATATTCAGTATCAGATCTCCCTCCATCACCTTCGGCTTCGGGTCCGTTCAAGGCTGACTGGGAGATATTGGTCAATATCCTATCAGTCTTTTTCAGAGGGTATTTCGCGTTATAACAGTCCATACCCTTATCAGTTTTTCCTAGAGGATATTCAGTACTAGATCTCCTATCACCTTGGTTTCCTTCCACGGCTGACTGGGAGATATCGGTCAATATCCTATCAGTTGTTTCCAGAGGGTATTTCGTGTTATAACAGTTCATATCCTTAACAGTCTTTACATCTTCAGAGATTTTACTAGCAGTGTCCAGTTCTAGAGGAGTTTTCGCATCAGATCCTCTTTCCTTCTTCGGGATTTCTCCAGATGTCCTTCTAGTGGGGTCGATAACAGAAAAATTTGTTGTAGCAGGGCCAACACCAGGCAGATTCTCTCCAGCAGTTTCGGTAACCATACCATTTCTTCTAGTGGTATCAGCAACCATACAGTTTGTTCTAGTGCTGTCAGCAATCATACAATTTGTTCTAGCGGTATCAGCAACAATCATTTCGCATGACAACCCAGGATTGTTCTCTCCTGGCGGTGGCATTACTACGTCTATAATTCCTATGGGAGAGAACATGGTATCTGGCTCTTGACAGTTAACTAGCTTTCCGTCCTGGTAGATCTTCCCTGTACCTAGTTCTAAGCAGAAATTATACTTCTTCAGTATATCAAGACCAAGAACCATATCAGCGACCAAACCTGGAAAATGTTCCAACGGTTCCTCCATGGTGACGTCATTTACCATAAGGCGCAGATCATAGATGTCTGTGATAGAAACCAAATTTCCATTAGCTAAACGTGCTCTTGTCGAATGACTGACCGTTCGCTTTCGTTGGGAAAATTGCTTCGCTACCGAATCACCCACGTACGATCTGATAGCTCCAGTGTCCAGCAAGGCTTTAAACTTGAAGTGATTTCTATTTGGACGTCAATTTGGGGTCGCGGATCTGACGGTTCGGAAGTCGGATGTTCTTGAGAGGCTAAAAGATTAGGAAACTGTGACGGCCTCCCTTCGGGACAGTTTCGGTTTAGTTTTCCTGCTTCGAGCATGAACAGTCTCTGGTAAGGACCCCTTCCTTACGACAGCGGGAACAGAATATTTTAGGCTGGTTTCTACAGTTTGTTCGGACGTGGCCTGTCTCACCACAGCGCCAACACAGTGTACTAGAATTTCTCGGCATAGGTGTTCGACTAACTGGATCAACTGGGCGAGAGCTACTGGTACTAGCTATGGGTTCTCGGGGCGGACTGGGGGCTGCATTCGTATTCCGTGATGTATTTGCTGGTTGAAAACGTCCATTTGTCCCTCTTTGCCATCCACTGGTGCTAGGAATATTTTGGAGTTCCTTTCGCAGCAACTCGTATTCCTTTACCTCTTGGCAAAAAGAAGTAAAATCTTTAAAGTCAGCTTTACGAATCTGCTGTCGGTATTCTGGTAGCAGGTTGCGATATAACCAAGCCAACTGTTGCTCGTCAGATAGCTTCCCATGTCTACGCATCAAGGTTTGCAGATCAGTGATGTATGCCGATACTGCCTCGCTTCTCCTTTGCAGACGCTTGCTGATTTCCGCTTCTAGGTCCACCTCGTAATTAACAGGGTAGAAGAAAATGCAGAAAGCCTTTTCAAAATCATCCCAGTTTGTCCATCGGTGCCGGTTGTTGCGGAACCACAGTGCTGGTTCTCCAGACAGGAACTCGGGTAAGACCGGAAGTAAATTATCCTGTTTCACCTTCTTAGCAGTGCAGATTTCTTCAAGTCGTTCTAAGAAACTTGCCGGATCATCGCGATTTCCAAAAGATACTTTCCAATCGTGGACGTTCAGCGGAGGTGTAACTGGAGGAGTAGTAGTCATGGTTACTTCCGAACTCGGGTCTACAGCAACAGATTCCTTGAGAAAACTCACTAGTCGTCTTCGTTGTTCTCTTACAGATCCAGATGAAGATAGTTGTCGCTTATTTAATTCGGCAGCGAGTTCTCCTTTCTTAAGGGTATATATCCAGCCTACCAGCGGTGTGTCTTTAGCTACCTGTTCGTATGTACGGTGTTCGTTATTAACAGAGGAATCACTATCCTCACTAGCTGTCATCAATTCAAAATCCTTAAACCGGTACGGACGGTATATCCGAACAAAACCAAAACCCAGAGAAAGCTGTAGTATTAGTCCACTCGGGTTCAGTAATCAAAATAAAACAAGTCCAGTTCGGTTGATCAACAATAGAGAATTTTAATCAACAACAATTCAATCTATGATTTCAAATTAAATAAAACAATTAAAACCAATGAAGACCAGGCATATGCAACCTAGAAAATACTTTCCCGTAAAAAAAAAATATATATATATAAACAAGAATGCAAATATAAATTTGGAAAAGGTAGTCTCTACGATATTTTCTAAAAAAAACAAAGTCTAAAACCAGCTTCTTTTCCTCTTAATCTATACTAAAATTACAATTAAAACGAAATAATAGTTTTCACTTCAAAATATTATTGCTAACGATAAAAGATGATAATTATTGTGGGACAATCGGTACCAAAATTATTAAAATATTAGCATGTAAAATCTATCAAATTTATTTCAATAACACTAATTACTTTTTAAAATTCCATAAAGTTCGCACAAATAAATAAAAAAAATGTTATTGATTGTTATCTAGAACTGGCCCACAAAACAAAACTGGTCTTCTTATCTGATAAGAAAAAAAATTCAGCTGGAAATTTTTATTGTAACTTCAAAATATAAACTTTCACGTCGTTATTCGCTTATAGAAATGAAAGAATTGTTAATAGATACCTAATTTTTAAAATAAATCAATCCCAGGTGGTTTTCGGACTGTTGACCAAAAATGTAATTCCAGATTTAAGTCGATTTAAACAATCACAGTATGTTTCAGGTTCAATTACTTCGGATTTGTACTTTTATATTCAAAATTTACTTAATTTCAAATACAGGGTTATCCCGGTATACAGAACAATATTCTTATTACAGCGGCAGTTGCACGGCTTTTCTTTCTTTTCCAAACAACGCTTATAGATAAAACAAAACAACGGTTTCTGTTGTGCCCTTTTGCACGCTTTCCTCTATTGCTTAAAAAAAACGATTATTCCTTTACAACAAAGGTCCCTGCTCGGGCGCCATGTGTGACGTGCTTTCTTTCCTCAAAAAGAATCACGGACGTCACTATGACACCCACGGCTTCGGTACTTCCTAGTTTTCCTCGGGCGCCAGATTTTTGGGGTGGTTTACTCCACCGAACTCTCGAAAAATACGGCGTCGAGAGTTACCAAGGTAGCCACAGATGGAGGTTCAGTAATTCCAGGGGTCTGTTGTTATGGACCTTTCCGGATATGTAGTGTGCAAACAGGCTTTAATTGCTTACCACTATCAAACAAATGAAACTACTCGCTACTGGAGAAATTATTACTTTTAATTCCACAAATAAAATTGAGTTTTACATAAATGAGAAATTGCAAAAAAAAAAATCAAAATAATCTACTCGCTACTGGAGAAATTATTAATTTTAATTCCACAAATAAAATTAATTTTACATAAATGAGACATTGCAAAAATATCAAAATAAACTACTCGTTATTGGAGAAATTGTCAATTTTAATTCCACAAATAAAATTGAATTTTACATAAATGAGAAATTGCAAAGATATCAAAATCTACTACTAAATATCTACGTTACTAATCAAACCAAAAGCGGACTCACACCAAGCAATAAATATTCTAGCTATTTTACAACGGAGGCGGAAAATAACGTGCAGAATTCTACTAGTACGTAGCAGGTGAAAACAGTACAAAGTTCCTAGTAATAATAAGTCAAAATGCACAGAGAAAGCGTTATGGTTGCACTAACAGAGCGTACTATATCGGTTCCTAGTATTTGTGTACCTTTTTAAATAAAGCGGAAGAAAATAATCAATTAACTAGTCTCGGCGGCTAGGTTAATCTCAATAGCCACCGGAATTTCTTAGCGATTTCACTAGATTCAACTAAACTAGGTTTTACTGATCAACACAATGGCCTATCGTACAAGATCAAATTCTCAGATAATGAAAACTACTAGCAGAATGCGAAAACCTCTCTTGGGTACCCCTGCTCAGCAGCGAATACTTCTGAGATTATTTCGTATCCCTTAAATTAAATCTGCCTTAGAGGCCTCTCGAATTGATCCCTGCTCAGCAGCTAATCCAGACGAGATTTTTCTACTCAGGTGCAAACGAACTAAATTTTCTTAACAGTACGACGGCCTATTCAGCGGGATTAAATACTCAGATAAACTAGACTTTAAATGTTCTAACTAAAGTTTTACTGGCAAAACAACAGCCTATTGTACGTACTAAACTTTTCAGATAAAATAGATTGACAGTAGAATCCGAAAGCCTCTCCTTCGTATCCCTGCTCAGCAGCGAACACTCTCGAGATTATTTCGTATCTCTTAAATCAAAACTGCCTTAGAGGCCTCTCGAATTGATCCCTGCTCAGCAGCGAATCCAGACGAGATTTTTCTAAGCAAATGCAAAAGAAACTAAATTTTACCAGTACAACGGCTTGTTGAGCGGGATTAAATATTCAGATGAAACAGACTCTATAGGTTATATCTATGATTTTACTAACAAACAACCGCCTATTGTACGAAATCAAATTCTCAGATAATGACAACTACTAGCAGAATGCGAAAGCCTCTCTCGGGTATCCCTGCTCAGCAGCGAATACTTTTGAGATTATTTCGTATCTCGTAAATTAAACTGCCTTAGAGGCCTCTCGAATTGATCCCTGCTCAGCAGCGAATCTAGACGAGATTTTTCTAAGCAAATGCAAAAGAAACTAAATTTTAACAGTACAACGGCTTGTTGAGCGGGGTTAAATATTCAGATGAAACAGACTCTATATGTTATATCTATGATTTTACTAACAAACAACCGCCTATTGTACGAAATCAAATTCTCAGATAATGACAACGACTAGCAGAATGCGAAAGCCTCTCTCGGGTATCCCTGCTCAGCAGCGAATACTTTTGAGATTATTTCGTATCTCGTAAATTAAACTGCCTTAGAGGCCTCTCGAATTGATCCCTGCTCAGCAGCGAATCTAGACGAGATTTTTCTAAGCAAATGCAAAAGAAACTAAATTTTAGCAGTACAACGGCTTGTTGAGCGGGGTTAAATATTCAGATGAAACAGACTCTATATGTTATATCTATGATTTTACTAACAAACAACCGCCCATTGTACGAAATCAAATTCTCAGATAATGACAACGACTAGCAGAATGCGAAAGCCTCTCTCGGGTATCCCTGCTCAGCAGCGAATACTTTTGAGATTATTTCGTATCTCGTAAATTAAACTGCCTTAGAGGCCTCTCGAATTGATCCCTGCTCAGCAGCGAATCTAGACGAGATTTTTCTAAGCAAATGCAAAAGAAACTAAATTTTAACAGTACAACGGCTTGTTGAGCGGGATTAAATATTCAGATGAAAATGACTCTATATGTTCTAACTTCGGAATTGTACACAAATACTATGAATTCAAACGTAAAAATAAAAGCGGCTAAGCGTTGGATGATAATAGCTATTTACAGAGAAAAGAAAAATGTATATCCACTTACCGGGTTCACAAAAAAAAAACCAGTCACAGTATTCGGTGTAAACACAATTAAATTTTTAAGCAGGAACAGAAAGAAAAAGCCCCGTTTACCTGTATGCTACGTCCTTTTATTAAATTCTCCTACCCCACTTACGAAGTCTCCTCCTTAAAATTTTGAAAATGCGCGCACATTAGCAGACTGGTTTAAGTGAACTTGACAAAAGGATATACCGGATGTCTCAAAAGCAGTACATTTATATAAAAATAAATATTCATAGGTAAATTTCGAAAGAAAGGCGATTTAATTATTAAATAAAATGAAATTTATACTGCATGGTTGCTGGAAATGAAAACATTAAAAAGTAACATCGTTACAGGTGTCCCAAAAATAATTTTTAAATAGAATAGACATTTCATATTAGAATTCAGAATGGAGGATTACTTTAAAGCGAAACATTTATTAATCGACGAGCTAAATTACGAGTTACGAATTTGTGCTGTTATTTCGACTAGAGATCAGAATGATAAACGTAAACATTTAACTAGACTTGTAGAACGCGAACGAAATAGAGTCAATTTAAGATTGTTAGTTGATCCAATTTATGATGTTAATACGGAAAGGCGTGAAATTGAAGAAACTCTCAACTCAATTTCGACCCTTATCAATGATTTTGAAGGGAGTACAGTTGATTCGTTGTTTCAAAGAATTAGATCTCGACTTTTACATGTTACGCATAGAATTAATAAAATTCAATTATTGGATCAGGATCCAAATATTGCTATTGTCACAGGTTTTAAAAATGAGTCATATTCTACTAGTTTACATCTAGAAGCGGATTGTTTTCTCGTATAAAACAACCAGATTCTCCTTTAAATGTTCCCACCGCTAGTGCTAGTTTTGTAAATTCCAATTCTAATCCTATCCATCCAGTTTCTGCTGGAAACCGTAAGACTATTTATGTTTATAAATTAGCAATACATTTCGACGGTGACCCAAAGAAGTTATTTTCCTTTATAGAACGCGTACAAGAAATGGCTGAAGCGAGAGGCATAACAAAGGCGGAACTATTCGCGGCAGCGAGTGATCTCTTTTCCTATAAAGCTATATTTTGGTTACGTCAAGTAAAAAATAGTCTAACTGATTGGGACTCCCTAGTTTTAAAACTTAAACATGATTTTCTTAGATCTGATCTCGGTGAAGACTTGTGGGATCAGATAAGGTCGCGTCGACAAGGTAAGCGTGAATCTGTGGTGCTATATCTGTCATGCATGGAAGGTTTATTTAGCCGGCTTTCGCGACAAGTACCTGAGGTAACAAAAGTAAAGTATATGTGAAATGGTCTACAACCGGAATATCGGAAAAGGTTGGCCCTTAGAGAAATTGATCTGGTAGCCGACTTAAGTGATCTTTGTAAAAAACTGGAAGCAGCCGATGTCCTTAGTTTAAATTCGGAATCTAATAACCGGTATTTAGCGTCTATTGACCCGGAATTAGCATATGTTAGCGAGAATTCACCCTCGGTTTCCTCACATTCTCGCGATGCACCAGACAGTAATACTCGAAAAAGTCGACCCAGTAATAATCATGTACCAAATAGTAGAGAATTTTCTTTTAGTCACAATAATTCTAATTTGGCAACTACTTCAAGTGAACAACCTAAACAGGTCATTTGTTGGCGTTGTGGTCAGTTGAACCACACTCACCGTAACTGTAAATCTTCTTCTTCTTCTTCTTACAGTGCCATATCCGTGATCGAACGTAGGCGACCTCTCACTTCTACCCCTGTTGTGCTCTCCAGTTACCACAGATAGAAGGGACCTACAGTTTAACGACGGATCCGAACGTCTATGTTGAGAGGCTGTACTAGGCAGAATACTGTCGGTGGTTTGCCATTGCCTTCCGACAGGTGGCTCTCCGAATTTTTAATTATGATGTTAACTAGGCCCGGGTTTGATCCCGGGGCCTCTCGGTTAGCAGACAGAGCACCATTCCACTAGCCTACGGAGACCACGTAAATCTTCTAGTAAAACTAAATTCTGTTATAAATGAGGTTTAGCGGGGTATACCGTTCATAGTTGTGATAGGTGTAAAAAAACTAATCTACGAGTCTCGTGTAGTTGGATCTCGAGTACTCCCATGCCTAATAACACAGAAACATCCCAAAAATATTCCAGAAACATCCTTCTGGGACAATAGAAACATAGTAACAACATCCCCATTTTACTCGAAATATCCCTAGAATGTTTCTGGCAACAGCCATGTTATCATTTTCAACGTTCTAGAAACGTCCCGGTAGGATGTTTCTAAGTTGACATAAGATTGTACTAAGTACATCAGGCGTACTTTGTTTAGCACATCTCAGAAACGTTTCTAAAAATACACTGGAAGTGAAATCACTAGGTGCAAATAAAACATTTCAATATTTCTTAAAACAAGAGCTATTTATTACAAACCAGTAAAGGTGCAACACCGGTTCTGGACCATTCCTTATGTATATTAACATGGGAAATCGCCAAGGTCCTTCGTGGTCATTTTTTGACTCAATTTCGATCTGCTCATGCGTCAATCATGAAGCGGCCGTTAGCAATTTTGTACCACGTGCGCATCCACCTTGGGACACGTTCGATATACAGGATATAGTCATAAATATGCCATAAGGGCACTACCATATATCTGTTATTATTGGGCGGATTGAAGTCGAACAAACGCCATTGTGGTAGGTGGAACATTTTTACAGGATGTACAAAGATGCCTTAAGGGCACTAGCATATATCTCTGATTGGTCGGATTGAAGTGGAATAAACAACATTATGAAGAAGAGGGGACAAGAGGTAAATATGTAAAGCCATAAGGGCACTAGTGTACCATGCTGATGACGTCACCCATGCTCAGTCAGTCGATAATGGGGTATCAAAATAAAGAACAATTGAATAAACATTTTATTGTACAATATAAAATTGAAAAGTATAATAAATGAAAATAATAACAATAATTTCTATTCTTATATAAATTTTTAAGGAATAATGGTGTCAACATCCATATATGCATCAATGGAATAGTGGCCCCATAGTAAGGTTTCATCGGAACCAGGAAGAATAAATCGCTTATCATCCTCATATAGGTAAAATTTTAGATTACCTTACCTTCCACGATCGAGTTTCCACGACCCCCACTCCTGTCGCCTCCCTACAGTTTTGCCACCTTCCGCGGCTTAAGTCGCGAGTTTGTCACATTATGTACTATTGTTATACAATACTGTCCGAAGATAAGAGAAGATAACCGAACTTCTTTCCACGATTGCTATAAATAAGGAATACCGTCGCCTTGGAGCCCCCCCACCACTCTCCCTCTGACGTCATGACCACGCCCTCTGACGTCACATGACCACGCCCTATGACGACACATGACCACGCCCACCTCCTCTCTGATTGGTCCGCCATTTTGTAGTCCACACCCCCACCTCCTCTCTCATTGGTCCGCCATTTTTTAGTCCACGCCCCCACCTTCTCTCTCATTGGTCCACCATCTCCTCCTCTGATTTTTCCGCCATCTTTAGGCCATCCTCCTCTCTGATTGGTCCACCATGCCCCTCCTCTGATTTGTCCGCCATGTTTTTAGGCTATCCTCCTTTCTGATTGGTCCGCTGCTTTAGGCCATCCTCTTCTCTGGTTGGTCAGCGTCCTGTTGTCTGATTGGACTCTTTCACTGGTTGGTTAGCGTCCTCGTGTCTGATTGGCTATACTACATTATCCACCAGATGTCGACAATACAGTTACCTTGCCATCTATCGTCGTCAACCTACATTATCCACCAGATGTCGACAATACAGTTACCTTACCTTGCCATCTATCGTCGTCAACCTACATTATCCACCAGATGTCGACAATACAGTTACCTTGCCTTGCAATCTATCGTCGTCAACCTACATTATCCACCAGGTTTCGGTAATACAGTTACCTTGCCATCTATCGTTGTCAACCTACATTATCCACCAGGTGTCGTTAATACAGTTAACCTTGTGTCATCTATCTTCTCTGTGACGTATAGTCTGTGTCGTCTGTCATATATGTTTTCTGTCGTATGGTCTGTTTTGTCTTATGTCATAATTTGTGTGGTCTGTCAAATGTGTCTTATGCCGTATAATCTGTGTCGTCTGTCATTCTGTTATCAGTCTATTCCATCTGTCTTCGTCGTCGTCGTCGTCAACCTACATTATCCACCACGTGTCGTTTATACAGTTGACCTTGTGTCATATATCTTCTGTGTGACGTATATACGTATGTCTTATACCGTATAATCTGTGTCATCTGTCAAATGTGTCTTATGTCATATAATTTGTATGGTCTGTCAAATGTGTCTTATGCCGTATAATCTGTGTCGTCTGTCATCAAAACAGTCAACATACATTACACGCCATCTGTCGTCGTCAACCTACATGGTCCACCACGTGTCGTCAATACAGTTAACCTTGTGTCACCTATCTTCTGTGTGACGTATAGTCTGTGTCGTCTGTCATGTATGTTTTCTGTCGTATGGTCTGTGTCGTCTGTCACATGGGCGATATGTCGTATAACGTGTGTCTTGTATTCAGTGTCATGTCTGTCATTCTGTTATCAGTCTATTCCATATGTCGTCGTAGTCGTCAAATATGTGTCGTCAGTTAACGTGTTCGTCAATAAAACAACATCAATGATAATAATCTTTATCAGAAATACTACAAATTATTATAAATAAAACGTTTTAAATCCATAAACCTTTTTCTCTTCGTTTTTTCCATCTGTCTTTTTGTTTTATAAAGGCAAAACACACTTTATTACTTATTTTTTTCAATCAGTCTACGCAGAGAATATTTCTAAAAACTGTATAGGTACCTAAAACAAAAATGTCATAGAAACACTTTTACTTACTTTAAACCATTCACATATCAATTGCCATATGTTATTCTCAATAGACACACATATTTGTCGAAATTCACTTTCCATTACTAATTTAAAACCATACTTTCAGTATTTCTGTTTGGCCTCTTGAAAATCACTACAATATTTTACAAAATGTTGGAGAAATGTTTTAAACATGAGTTTTGAATATAATAATTGAAATGAATAATATCCTCGTCCTCTGTGATTAAAATGCATAATAATCTCCTTTGACCTCTGGGGTCACCATAGGCCACGATAAGAATGTTATTTGATAAATTCGTCTTATATCTATTATACAGGGTGTAGCCACAAAATACCTCCAATTTATATCCGATGATATGTATATACGGATATGCTCATAAAGGTCATCATTATACAGGATGTAGTCATAAAATTAATATATACGGAGGTATAATTGTGACGTGTACTATATTCAATGTTTAGAAATTAAATTGGTGAACAAAAACAACTTCTAGAATGATGAAAAATTCTAACTTTATTCCAAAAAAGTATATTTCATTATCAATCATAAACAGTTGTAATTTTGTCTAGCAAAGTCCTCAATTGCTGTTTCAATTCTTCATCTGGACAGGGTATTCCAAAACGATTCCAACTAAATTTTCCTGCTTGCACAACTTTCTTTGTATATTCACTATATTGATAATATGTGTCATCCTTCAAGAAATATTTGTGTCCATCAGCAAACTTGAACGCGAATGTTATTTCGAGAGGCAGTCCGGGAAACTGGTCGGTAATTCGTCCACGCATCTTTATTGAAAAAGAGGGTTTGAAGGTGAATTCTATATAATGATAAGTGTCGTAAAAAATAAAATTTCTACCGCTATTGGTTTGAAATATGGCATTGATTTGTCGGTATTGGAATAATTGAGAATCAACGATAGAACTCTTAAAATTCAAATCAGGAAAAGACGCTGTAAAAAATCCTTTTGCTCGAATACTGACGTACAACTGCGACATACATTTCAATTTAGAGTCTTGACTATTTCTGTGAGGGGGCTAATACTCCATTACGCAATCGTGTATTATAACACAATATACTTTGGTGTTTTCGGGAGAAACCAATGTTTGCTTCAATATCAAGTTTTACATCAACTGTGGACGATTTCATACTTTCTTCCTATTTCGAGCAATCAATAACAAATAATGTATGTTTCTTGAAAGAAGAATAATCCAGCAGAGGTCGCTTCTGTGTTGAATTCATATAGCTAGGATAAAATTCGGTATAGTTGAAATAGGCTTCATTGTAGTCGTTTTTAGTAAAATCCAACTGCATTCTTTCATTAGGCCACTATTCACCATTTAACGATAGTCGGATACTTTGAAATGTCAGCGTTGTCGAATAGGGTGGGATCGGTTTTGTTGTTGTCACGTTTGTTGGTTTGAAAGAAAACAATAACATAACGAGGTCTTTCGACTGATGTTGTACTTTTTACAGCCCAAACTTCACGTCTAGCAATTCTTGTAATTGCAGGCAGCTTGTGTATCCCCCACTTTCTAAATGGAATAACTATAGGATGATCTTTTTGATGATCACTAAATAAAAAAGCTATGATAAGAATGTAGTTTGATAAATTCGTTTTATATCCATTATACAGGGTGTAGCCACAAAATACCTCCAAAAACAACAAAAAATGTCATAAAATCACGTTTTTACTTACTTTTCAAAACCATTCATAATTCCTATCAATTTCAATATGTCATTCTTAATAGACACACACACACACACACACACACACACACACACACATGTTTCTCGAAGTACACTTTTATCATTACTAAAAAGAACTAAAATATAATATGACGCATTTGATTAAATGAATAATAATAATCTCGACCCCCATAGAGGTCACCAAAACAAAATACGTTTTGATAAGAAGAATGGTGTGTTTGGTCGTAAAAGATAACATACAGAACATACAAAGATGTCATAAGGGCACTAGAAATTTATCTCTGTTATTATTGGTCAACAACAACAAACAATATTGTCATATAGGTAAAATTTTAGATTACCTTAACTTCCACGACCTCCACTCCTGTCGACTCCCCACCCCTTTTGCCTCCTTCCGTAGCTTAAGTCGTCGCTAGTTTGTCATATTATGTACTTTTGTTATGCAAAACTGTCCGAAGATAAGCGAAATCAGTTGTGATCTATACAAGAAAAAGCTTCATTAGTCATAAAGATGTCAAAAAGGCATTCAACCCGACACTATGTACACGTAAATATGCACATAACGACAATGATATAACTGTCCAGATAAGAGATTAAAAGACACATTTTCCAACAGTTTAGCCAGAGAACATGGAATTACAAGATTAGAAGCAACCATATTTAATTATTCCATAGCCGATAACAAGACAGTGGAATACAATTGCTTAGAAGACTGTCTAACCTTACACTGGAGGATAGCAAACTTTATTTCCAAAATGCACCATTATACTCTATCTCATTTGCTAAAATGTGGACAAAGTTGACAAAAAGTCTGCAAAACAGTGGCTGTCTTGTATTTAACAATATACTGCAATATGTATACTGGGGGAACAGTTATACAAGGAAATAAACCGGCCTACAGATAAGTTTACCAATGGAACCCAACGCAAGAAAAAAAGTTGTAAATTATTGTCTTTTCTGCATTTAGTTTTAACTTCTTACCTATTAATTATATAGAGATCATAGAAGATACGAGTAATAAGGAGAAAAATGTTCGAATTTCTCAAAAAATGCTATATTAAGGCTGGAGATACATTCTTTACCCGGTCTTCCACACTGTTTAGCTCTACCCCGGAAGATATCGACATCCAGGAGCTCGGACTGGTATCTACATGTAATATGATACCCACAGTTCTAAGAAAGAGAGTAAACAAATATAGTAACTAAAGCCTTTTGTGCTAAAAGAAATAACACCAATTTCTCATATTTCTGTATTACCTGTAAAGAAATGGAAATTAGAAATGGAGGAAACAGAATTAATGAAAAGGAAGATAGAGTATTTAGAAAATACAGCTACGATTAAAAAGGAATGTAAACATTTTTATTTTGAGAAAGAACAGAAGATAGCAGAATTAAAGGACAGGCTAGAAGATTATTTCTGCACCAGGTGGAAAAAACTTAGGGCTCTCTGGAGAGTACAGAGTATCCGCGTTTACCATATACAATAAAAACAAATATACTTAAGTTGGTGTAAAAACTAAATTTATCAAAGTTTGGTCGTCTATCTCTTTTATAATTTACATGATTCCTGTAGAAAAAAATATGATTTAATTAATATATAGAGTGTAGTCGTAATTAAGTCATGCTAAAAAGGCATTAACTTTGTTGTTATTAGTCAAATATCTTGGATTATACGAGGATGTTGAATAGGTAATTATATGGAGTGTAGTTGTAATGATCTTTCAATATCAAAAATGGGGTTTTGAGAACTAAAGTAATACGTGAATAACAATATTTGTAATTAATATATTACAGAAAAATAAACAGAATTAAGTAAGTACATCTGTATTATAAAACGAGCTTAGTATGTATCAATAAGAATATATTGTTTAACAAATCCTTCATTTTTGTATAATAACTATATTTCATATGAGGACATTTCAAATCACAATTAGATATCCATGCTCCGAAACTTTTAGACATAAATAATCTTCTATTCGATAATGTTTGCTAGTCTAAGCTCTTCAATTATTTTATGAAATTCATCATCATTCGAATCTAGTTGTTTTAATCTGTCTACCAGTATGTTTGGATCTGACCATTTAGAAAGCATATCATAACTTTTTGATGTGTGATGCAGAATTTTAATTGGATGATTGAGTTGTTTTGTGTTATTTCTCAATTTATTTTTAACGCACAGTTTACGGGGATCATTGAACTGTTTTGTAATATCACTTGAATTTCTAGAGTATTTACGCTTTTTGAAGAGCGGCTTAATTATATTATTAAATTTAGTTGGGCAAGCCTGATGTCTTAGATGTCCTCTTCTATCACGATGTGCATTCGTTAATTCCAACATCTGTTTGTATAATTGTAAATCAATCATGGTAAAATGTTTGGGATTCTTATAGAATACTAATTGTTTCAAGCCAGGTGTACTTTTGAATATTTTGCTACCTACAATTAGTCGTTCATCATTCAATTCTAGTTGTTTGTTTCCGAACATCCAATGTTTATCTTTTAATTCTGGACCGTAAGCATGGTCGAGCATACATTGTTCATTTCTTAATTCTGGAGTGAAAGCGTAGTCAGACTCTTGTGATACATTCCGATTTATGTTGTTAAATACTCGTTGGAGTGAAGAGTCCTCCTGCACAGGTTCATATTCAGTTGATGTTGGTGAGATTGATGTGTCTTTCAGAGAATCTGCAACTTGATTTGTGGAGTCTTGCGATTCTGCTATTTGTTTGAGAGGATTTGTTACAGACTTGAATGAATTTTCGAGATATTCTCCTTGCTTATTCTTAGTTCTTTTAAGCGAATTATATTTTTCTTCTAAAGCTTTTGCATGCTTTGAGACTTGTTGCGGGTATGACGACATTATAGTAAATTAAAATTTGCGAATGCGTGACTCAATATATTATTACACACACACACACACACACACACACACACACACACATCAGAAGTCTATCAGAGGGGTATCAGAAGGGTAGCAGACACACACCAGACGGATAGCAGAGGACACCTAAAGCTTTTGCATGCTTTGAGACTTGTTGCTGGTATGACGACATTATAGTAAATTAAAATTTGCGAATGCGTGACTGAATATATTATTACACGGATAACACACACACACACACACCAGACGCACATCAGAAGTCTATCAGAGGGGTATCAGAAGGGTAGCAGACACACACCAGACGGATAGCAGAGGACACCTAAAGCTTTTGCATGCTTTGCGATTTGTTGCTCCTATGACTACATTATAGTAAATTATGCTGTGATTCATTATATTATTAGAGGGATAACACACATCAGACTCACATCAGAAGTATATCAGACAGATAGCAGAGGGGTAACAGAAGGGTAACAAACACACACCAGACTCACATCAGAAGTCTATCAGTTTCACAGTGCTAGTACTAACAAATTTACTGCAACCCTCGGTTTATATGAATTATTTTTCAAGAAACTAACAACAGAGTAGTACATATTTACAAACAAGCTAACAAAAACATAGTATAAGATAAAACCATTATTTAAGAAAATAGGTTGCTATAACAAACAGAGAACACTTATTATTATTATTAAAAATATTCTTTATTGACAGTTATAATTCCCATTTACAATACTTAGAAGAAGTATAAAATTGCCGGTGTCCTGGCCATTTCTTCTTCCTGTCGCGTGCATCCTGATCTACTCATGGTTCCTTGCTAACCGCATTATCAATATATTTTTACTATTTATAAAAACTTTGCACCTTAAAATGTCTGTGACTCCTATCTAAGCTAATAGTGTCGACATAGAAATGTCCTTAGGGCACTCTGCGCGCACGCAAGTAGAGTAACCTAACATAGCAAACTCCCATGAAAGCAACGTCACGGTGTAATGTTACACGTCACGTACGTCGCGCGCAGAGTGACTTGATGACATCATTTATTTCGGCTTGTTGATACTCCTCCATGGTAACCCACACTCACATAAATAGACAAAATGGTATAAATGAATTACATTTAATGTAATTCCAATAGTCACTAGCAATCAGTTGTACATTCAACAACAAATAAAAATGGGGAAAAAGGAATATTCTACGTAAATATAAACTTGAGCAAAATATTGAAGCATGGTCAAATCTTAATCAAAGAGAATATGCAAGCTATATTCGAACTCAACAATCGAACCAATCTCGTTCTGGCACAGCCTTATCTTCACATACATCTGACAGTCGATATTCTCCATATGATGGTCCTAGGTATCCACTTGGAAACCAAAATTAAGAAGAGTATAAAACCAATTAAGCCATTGTAAATAGAAATAATTTTTACTTCGTGTAGAAAAGAAATAGTTTTGGTTACAGTCAAATTCAGTTCTATTATTACGAAGCTGATACAATTATATTTAGTATTTGAAAACCATCAACGTCGAACAGTATAGATAAAAAATAAAAATGCCAGTTCCAGTGAAGTATAATTGTGTAAAGTGTAAAGGTGAAACTGGTCGACCGAATACACCATGTCCGAATTGTGTTCTAAAAGATTTTCATAAAGAGTTTAATGGTATAAAACATTTACCCTCTTCTTTAACTAGAAAGTGTTGTTGTGATAGATGTAAAGAAACATAAAAGGTAGAAATGTATTATATAAAAAATGTTACCTATACAATTTAAATAAAAAATGTTTAAAATATTTCGATTTTTTATTTCAAAAGGATTGTTTATTGGAATAGTAAAACACACATGAAAATATTTATTATTTTTTTTTTCTCCAAATCATTTACAACTCTTGTTTTATAAAAATAGATAAATTATTTGAGAACCGCATTTAACAAATTATTTTGCACTACAGAACAAAAAGAATACAATATTTGCAATGGACTTAAAGAATCATTAGCATTATTTATACAAAAATCTATAACACTGTAATAATATTCACAATAATTTAAATTTCCTAAAAGAGATATTCGTTGAGATATTATATCATTGTTTAATTTCAAAATTTGATGAACTTCTTCTTCAACCATATAATAGCTTCTGTCGTGTTTGTGTATGAAAATAACTTTACTACCTTGAAGAACGTCTTGTTTAATAGTACAGTATTCACCACATGGAAACGATATAGGATAGGTAGGTAGATCTTCGTGAAAAAAATCATCAATCTGTTGCGTAAGTGTGGCAATAAGGACTGACCACTCATAGACGTCAAATGATATTTTGCCTGGTCTCATGTGCTCTCTCAAAATCACTGCAGGTGAAAATGATCTAGCTGGACTGATCCCACAACTAATGTTATAACGGTAAACTTGGTACGTTGTTTCGAGTAAATAATATATTTCATTTTTCACAGCTTCTTCATATGAGTTAACAACTCTATCTATGTTCGAATTGTACTCTTCAAGATATGGATTGTGGACATCGTCGGTGGTATCAAGACTTGGCATATCTAATTGGCGAGCCAAAAATTCATCCATCTCTCGATCGTAATCCTCGTAACTTGATGAACACTCGTTACTGCTATACCGGCTATCTGATGACGACATGTTGTTGACAACTGAGAAGCGGATAAAAAAAATTCATTCAATTTATAGCCTTCCCCTCTGTACGAAATTGTTAAATGTAAAAACAAACTTACCACCATTAAAGAAATCAGGTATATATGTTACCGTGAAAGACCGAAAGTAGTGAATGTCAACATTTGCCGGTGGATGTCGACATATACCGGTGAAAGTCCGAACATTCGATATTTAAATACTTAGTTGTTTTGAATTTTCCACCATAGCTGTTAAACTGTTTTAATACTATTAGGTATATTCGTAAATAAAAGCAAATTCATTATTCTTTCAAAAAATTTAAACAGATGAACCTGTGCAGGAGGACTCTTCACTCCAACAAGTATTTAACAACATAAATCGGAATGTATCAAAAGAGTCTGACTACGCTTTCACTCCAGAATTAAGAAATGAACAATGGATGCTCGACCATCATGCTTACGGTCCAGAATTAAAAGATAAACATTGGATGTTCGGAAACAAACAACTAGAATTTAATGATGAACGACTAATTGTAAGTAGCAAAATATTTAAAAGTACACCTGGCTGGAAACAATTAGTATTCTATAAGAATCCCAAACATTTTACCATGATTGATTTACAATTATACAAACAGATGTTGGAATTAACGAATGCCCATCGTGATAGAAGAGGACATCTAAGACATCAGGCTTGCCCAACTAAATTTAATAATATAATTAAGCCGCTCATCAAAAAGCGTAAATACTCTAGAAATTCAAGTGATATTACAAAACAGTTCAATGATCTCCGTAAACTGTGCGTTAAAAATAAGTTGAGAAATAACACAAAACAACTCAATCATCCAATTAAAATTCTGCATCACACATCAAAAAGTGATGATATGCTTTCTAAATGGTCAGATCCTAACATACTGGTAGACAGATTAAAACAACTAGATTCGAATGATGATGAATTTCATAAAATAATTGAAGAGCTTAGACTAGCAAACATTATCGAATAGAAGAATATTTATGTCTAAAAGTTTCGGAGGAAGGATATCTAATTGTGATTTGAAATGTCCTCATATGAAATATAGTTATTATACAAAAATGAAGGATTTGTTAAACAATATATTCTTATTGATACACACTAAGCTCGTTTTATAATACAGATGTACTTACTGAATTCTGTTTGTTTTTCTGTAATATATTAATTACAAATATTGTTATTCAAGGAAATATCGGTTTCCTGTGTAAAAAAATGCAGTGCGTATCATCGCTTACTCAAAATAATGACATAACAACTGTGCATTAAACAAATGACATATGTTATGACTACACTCTGTATATAAGAAATATGCACCTTATTGCATCTTTGTTTTGGACTCCCTGAATAAAATGCTCTATCACAATGACGTTTGTTTGATGTTGACCAATAATAACAGAGATAAATTTCTAGTGCCCTTATGACATCTTTGTATGTTCTGTATGGTATATTTTACGACTAACCATTCTTCTTATAATAACTTATTTTGTTTTGGTGACCTCTATGGGGGTCGAGATTATTATTAATTTAATCAAATGCGTCATATTATATTTTAGTTCTATTTAGTAATGATAAAAGTGTACTTCGAGAAACATGTGTGTGTGTGTGTGTGTGTGTGTGTGTGTATGTGTGTGTGTGTGTGTGTGTGTGTGTGTGTGTGTGTGTGTGTATGTGTGTGTGTGTGTGTGTGTGTGTGTGTGTGTGTGTGTGTATGTGTGTGTGTGTGTGTATGTGTGTGTGCCTATTAAGAATGAAATATGGAAATTGATAGGAATTATGAACGGTTTTGAAAGGTAAGTAAAAACGTGATTTTATGACATTTTTTATTTTTTGGAGGTATTTTGTGGCTACACCCTGTATAATGGATATAAAACGAATTTATCAAACTACATTCTTATCATAGCTTATTTATTTAGTGGACCATCAAAAGGATCATCCTATAGTTAATCCATTTAGAAAGTGGGGGATACACAAGCTGCCTGCAATTACAAGAAATGCTAGACGTGAAGTTTGGGCTGTAAAAACTACAACATCAGTCGAAAGACCTCGTTATAATATTGTTTTCTTTCAAACTAACAAACGTGACAACAACAAAACCGATCCCACCCTATTCGACAACGCTGACATTCAAAGTATCCGACTATCGTTAAATGGTGAATATTGGCCTAATGAAAGAATGCAGTTGGATTTAACTAAAAACGACTACAATGAAGCCTATTTCAACTATACCGAATTTTATCCTAGCTATATGAATTCACTACAAAAGCGTCCTCTGCTGGATTATTCTTCTTTCAAGAAACATACATTATTTGTTATTGATTGCTCGAAATAGGAAGAAAGTATGAAATCGTCCACAGTTGATGTAAAACTTGATATTGAAGCAAACATTGGTTTCCCCGAAAACACCAAAGTATATTGTGTTATAATACACGATTGCGTAATGGAGTATTTCCCGTCACAGAAATAGTCAAGACTCTAAATCGAAATGTATGCCGCAGTTGTACGTCAGTATTCGAGCAAAAGGATTTTTTACAGCATCTTTTCCTGATTTGAATTTTAAGAGTTCTATCGTTGATTCTCAATTATTCAAATACGGACAAATCAATGCCATATTTCAAATCAATAGCGGTAGAAATTTTATTTTTTACGACACATCATTATATAGAATTCACCTTCATCAAACCCTCTTTTTCAATAAAGATGCGTGGACGAATTATCGACCAGTTTCCCGGACTGCCTCTCGAAATAACATTCGCGTTCAAGTTTACTGATGGACACATATATTTCTTGAAGGATGACACATATTATCAATATATATGAATATACAAAGAAAGTTGTGCAAGCAGGAAAATTTAGTTGGAATCGTTTTGGAATACTCTGTTCAGATGAAGAATTGAAACAGCAATTGAGGACTTTGCTAGACAAAATTACAACTGTTTATGATTGATAATGAAATATACTTTTTTGGAATATAGTTAGAATTTTTCATCATTCTAGAAGTTGTTTTTGTTCACCAATTTAATTTCTTAACATTGAATATAGTACACGTCACAATTATACCTCCGTATATATTAATTTTATGACTACATCCTGTATAATGATGACCTTTATGAGCATATCCGTATATACATATCATCGGATACAAATTGGAGGTATTTTGTGGCTACACCCTGTATAATGGATATAAGACGAATTTATCAAATAACATTCTTATCATAACTTATGGTGACCCCTGAGGTCAAAGAGATTATTATGCATTTTAATCACACAGGACGAGGATATTATTCAACATTTTGTAAAATATTGTAGTGATTTTCAAGAGGCCAAACAGAAATACTAAAAGTATGGTTTTAAATTAGTAATGAAAAGTGAATTTTCGACAAATATGTGTGTCGATTGAGAATAAAATATGGAAATTGATATGTGAATGGTTTAAAGTAAGTAAAAACGTGATTTTATGACATTTTTTGTTTTAGGTACCTATACAGTTTTTTAGAAATATTCTCTGCGTAGACTGATTGAAAAAATAAGTGATAAAGTGTTTTTTTTGCCTTAATAAAACAACAAAAAGTCAGATGGAAAAAACGAAGAGAAAAAGGTTTATGGATTTAAAACGTTTTATTTATAATAATTTGTAGTATTTCTGATAAAGATTATTATAATTGATGTTGTTTTATTGACGAACACGTTAACTGACGACACATATTTGACGACAACGACGACAGATGGAATAGACTGATAACAGAATGACAGACATGACACTGAATACAAGACACACGTTATACGACACATCGCCCATGTGACAGACGACATAGACCATACAACAGAAAACATACATGACAGACGACACAGACTATACGTCACACAGAAGATAGGTGACACAAGGTTATCTGTATTGACGACACGTGGTGGACCATGTAGGTTGACGACGACAGATGGCGTGTAATGTATGTTGACTGTTTTGATGACAGACGACACAGATTATACGGCATAAGACACATTTGACAGACCACACAAATTATGACATAAGACAAAACAGACCATACGACAGAAAACATAGATGACAGACGACACAGACTATACGTCACAGAGAAGATAGATGACACAAGGTTAACTGTGGTGGATAATGTAGGTTGACAACGATAGATGGCAAGACAAGGTAACTGTATTACCGACACCTGGTGGATAATGTAGGTTGACGACGATAGATGGCAAGGTAACTGTATTGTCGACATATGGTGGATAATGTAGATTGACGACGATAGATGGCAAGGTAACTGTATTACCGAAACCTGGTGGATAATGTAGGTTGACGACGATAGATTGCAAGGTAACTGTATTGTCGACATCTGGTGGATAATGTAGTATAGCCAATCAGACACGAGGACGCTAACCAACCAGAGAACGAGTCCAATCAGACACCAGGACGCTGACCAACCAGAGAAGAGATGGCCTAAAGCAGCGGTCCAATCAGAAAGGAGGATAGCCTAAAAAAAATGGCGGACAAATCAGAGGAGGGGCATGGTGGACCAATCAGAGAGGAGGATGGTCTAAAGATGGCGGACAAATCAGAGGAGGGGATGGTGGACCAATGAGAGATAAGGGGGGGGGGGCGTGGACTAAAAAAATGGCGGTTCAATGAGAGAGGAGGTGGGGCGTGGACAAAAAAATGGCGGACCAATCAGAGAGGAGGTGGACGTGGTCATGTGACGTCGGAGGGCGTGGTCATGTGACGTCAGAGGGCGTGGTCATGACGTCAGAGGGAGAGTGGTGGGGGGCGTCCATGGTGCCGGTATTCCTACTCAAACATTTCCAACAATATCTTCCATAAACCACATGTAACATTTTCTACTGGGTATAGGAAGTGTATTTATAAAGCATTGGCAAACAAGTAAATAGCAACAGATGCATAATGCAATAGCATAGTTGGTATGACTTATTTACCAATGCTTTATTTCCCTATACCTAGTAGAAAATGTTACATAGGATAATATGTCTACATGTATATTGTAAGTTAATTTACTTATGTTTCAGTTACGTCCTCAATCGTCTTTCATTTGCTCTTCTCGGCCAATCACCAATTTTCAGTTCTATTTTCTTTCTGTTGATCACATGTGCCTTTTGCCCAGCTTCTAAAGAATATTATATAATTATTATATTGTTAATAAAATATCATAAATGTTATGTTGTCATAATGAAATAAAGACCACATTTTCTAACATTTTATGAATTTAGTAATTTACGCTTAGTAATATTTTGTAATTTAAATTTAAACAGTATTTCCTGAATGATAATTTTTAAAGACTTTAAAAACATTACTAATTTCTGTCTCTACTAGTAAAAGCACTAGAGGTAGTTACCAAGTACAGATTTTGCTAGATTTAATTCCCAAAATGTAAGTTTTCCTTTTTTTCCTGTAAAGGAAAACTTTTCTGCTATGCCATCAGTAACAAGGGGCTCAATCAACGCCTAATGAACTCATATATATTGTTACCACCAAGTTTTAAGAAAAATAAAATCTGCAAAAGAAAAAAGTAAAATAAATATTTATTGAATAATTTTCTTTTTCCTGACTATCCAATATAAATACTTACTTTATAAATAAGCCACAACATTCACAAAGTTACTGTACACTACCACAAAAACTCAACACTTCTACTTGTAACCTTACTTTCTGCAAATTAGGTCTTCTTTTTCTTATAATTTTCTTTTATCTCTTTGCGAAGTTGAAGCTGAGAAACATCACAAATATGTCAGTCACAACATTTATATGTATATAAGATTTAATAAACATTGTTGAAGTTTAAATACAATTAACAATTATTGACTATACGAGTTGTATATATTTTGTAATGAAAATAATTTTTATGTGCCAAGAGAAACATTGTAAGGACATCCCACCTAGATCGGAAACATTGGGACTTTAGTAGTCCTTTAATGGGATGTCCCAGGTAAATACTGTGTTATTAGAGATGTGTCAAAGCCAACAATTATTCTGAAACTTTCAGATGTCCCAAAAATTTTGAGATTAGTGATTGGGAAAACTGGAAGCTTTTGGTAAGAAATTTTTATAAGTTCGGGTACACAAATGTTGCTCCTCTTTTCATTGAAAACCCGTTTGATAATCGTCCTTACATTTCGATATGTCTTTATGATTTACCAGTAGTAGCACTTCTCGATAGCGGTACGAATGTTTCGGTGGTAGATTCTCAGGACATTGAAATACTAGAGATATGTAATTTAAAAATTAATGCTTCAAAAGTTAGCCGCATATCTACGGTTGATCTCCCTGTCGTAATCAATGATATATGTCAGATTGTTCCTGCATTGGTAGTTCCATCCCTTGCGCAATCCTTTATCCTTGGTATAGACTTTTGAAGACTCTTCCAAATTAATGTTAATTTTGAGAATAACTCTTGGAAAATCCATGACAGTTTAGGTAGAAATTGTTTAAATGTTTTAACTGAAATAGACTCTTTGGTTAAAGAAGAAGTAGGGTTAAGAAATTTGGATGACCTGTCAACAGAAAAAAGGTTGAAGGCAGTGGCAGTAATTGGACAGTTTGAAACACTTTCTAGTGACGATCGGTTAGGTCGCACTGATAAAATAACTTTATCTATAGATACTGGGGATGCAAAACCCTTTAAGCAGCGATCCCTTCTCAACATATTTGTTGATAATTCTAAATCAAGAATTGGTCCAAATGCTATCACTTGGGGTAGTGGAACCTTCAAAAAGTCCCTGGAATAGTCCTGTCCTACTGTAAAAAAGTCTAGTGGTGAATACCGGTTTTGCTTCGATGGTCGACGACTGAATGAAGTAACTAAGCACGATTGCTACCCTTTACCACGCATTGCTCACATCCTTAACTTGCTAAAGGGGGCTAAATTTATTTCCAGCATAGATCTACGCAAAGCATTTTGGCAGGTACCCCTTGATGAACAAAGCAAGGAGAAGACGGCTTTCAGCGTACCAGGAAGAGGTCTTTTTCACTTTACGGTCATGCCTTTTGGTTGTTGTAATAGTGCACAGACCCAACAAAGGCTATGCGATGCTTTGTTCGGGTCAAAAGACGAAAACAATATTTTTTCATATCTGGACGATTTTCTAATTATTTCTTCTTCATTTGAGGAACATATCCGTTTGTTGTCAGAAGTCATGGAAATTTTAAAACAAGCCAAACTTACTATCAACCTGGAAAAATCTGAATTCTTCAAAAAATCCTTAAAATTTCTTGGTTTCGTCATAGATGGTAGGGGACTCCGGACCGATCCCGATAAGGTTGAGTCGATGGTTAACTATCCCCGTTCTACTAATGTCACTGAAGTGAAACGATTTATTGGTATGTGTTCTTGGTATAGACGATTTGTTGGAGTGTTTTCTTCTTTAGTTTCTCCTTTAAATGATTTGTTAAGGGGCAAAAAAAGAAAACACGTTATTGTATGGACTCCGGCTGCAGAAGAAGCATTTATATCCATAAAGAAAGCTTTGGTGGAGGCCCCTATTCTTGCTTCACCGGTTTTCGCCCTACCTTTCACAATCCATTGTGATGCGAGTGATACAGGTGTAGGAGGTATGTTGACACAACAACAAGGTGGAACCGAGTGTGTTATAGCATAAGCGTCGAGATCACTGTCTCGAGCAGAGCGAAAATATTCTAGTACGGAAAGAGAACTTTTGGGATTGCTGTTTTCTTTGGAAAAATTCCGTCCTTATGTAGAAGGAGTCAGATTTCGTGTGATAACTGACCATTATAATCTCTTAAATTTAAATAATATGATATATAGCACTGGACGTTTAGCACGATGGATTTTGAAACTAAAACAACACACTTTCGACCTACAACATCGTCCTGGATCTTCGAACGCCGTTCCAGACACCTAATCACGTATTCCTTTAACCGAAACAGAAGCCGCAAATAGTGATTGTCTAATTTCCACAGTTTCCCTCATAGAAGTTAAAGACATTGATGATGAGTGGTATACTGATTTAAGATATAAAGTTCTAGAAAACCCAGATCTTAACCCCCAAAGGAAAGTTGTGGATGGAATGCTGTACAAGTTCGTGCTCAACTATCTTCCTATTAATAGTAACGTATCTGGGTGGAAGCTTTTGATTCCTAGAGCTCAGAGGAACGAGGTTATCTCATCCTGTCATGACCCACCGTCCGCTGGTCACTTAGGTTTTTATAAAACCACCTCGAGAGTTCAGGAGAACTACTACTGGCCTAAAATTAGGAAAGCTATTCTAACTTATGTTAGAAGATGTCTAGTTTGTCAGGCTCAAAAAGCTCCAAACAAGGCCAGAGCAGGCCTGATGTGAGCTGAAAAAGAGGTTAGTTTTCAAATAATAGCGGTTGATCTCATGGGACCATTTCCTCGATCCCCATCAGGTAATTGTTTTTTGCTCGCTGTTTCTGATAGGTTCACGAAATATACGCTCTTGCACCCCATGAGGGATATTACAGCAAGAAATGTTGCAAAATTTTTAGAGGCGCAAGTGTTTTTAGTTTATGGTGTGCCCCAATATATTATTTGTGACAATGGACCACAGTTCGCAGGACACGTTGTTAAAGAATTAGCAGACACATATCGAGTGCAAAAGATCTGGTTTACTCCTGTTTATTCACATCAGTGCAACTTCGTTGAAAGACTAAACCGTACCATAGGTACTGTCTTGAGAAGTTACGTCACGAAACATACTAATTGGGATAAAGAATTGCCTAGCTTTCAATTTGCTCTTAATTCTGCCAAACATGAAGTGCATAATGTTTCTCCATCTTTCCTAGTTTTTAACAGTATTGTTCCGTTGTCAGGAAAGTATTATGGAAATGTTAGAGATACTAACGGTTGTGAGTTTCTACCTGGTGACAGGGCCAACTATTTAAGCGGTCTTTCAGGAATGGCCTCGGTTGTTGAAGAAGTTAATAGAAAACTTCACGAGGCTTATGCCAAGAATTGTAAGACGTACAATTTTCGTAAACGCGAAATCACATTTCAAACAGGAGATAAGGTTTGGAGGCGCAACAAGCTTTTGTCTGATGCTGCTAATAAATTTGCAGCCAAGTTGGCTCCAAAATACATCTTGTCTGTAGTAGTTAAAAAAATTTCTAGGTTAGTTTATTCTCTTGAGAATCTCGATGGTTCTCCTTGTGGAAATTGGCATGTCAAAGATCTTAAACCTTACTTCGGATCAAATTCTGATATTTCGATAGGTTGAGATTCAGAGGCTTAAATTTAGATTTTTTGTAAATAGACTTATATATTTAGTAATGTTTCTTTATGCCTTCTGGTTCAGATGGGGTAGAGCTTTCCTTATTAAGTAATGATCCCGATTATTGTCCTTCCCGATTTTTTCGTGTTCCTGATTATGAATCCTATTTAGGCTTGTAGTACGCGTAGTTACTAATGACCTCATCGGAACTAGAAAGCGAACAAGTTTAACATGTTAATAAATTAAAAAAAATATATGAACATTGGTTCAATATTTTTTTTTGTTTGGAAGGGAGTGGTGTAACGTTTTGGTTTTGGGATACGCCACTGTCTTTTGGCAAATCTTATTAGTTTGAATTATTGGTTCCTAGTAGTTAGGCCACCAATAATACTGGTTAAGGACAGGGTATATGTTAGTTGGTGGTAGTGAGACAAAGTTATTTTTAATTTCTTTGGATAGGATATTTTTGGAGTTGCGAGAGTAGAATAGAAAAAACGAGAGGTTTTACCTGTACCTGTTGGCATTTTTTTTGGTGGTCGATTAAAAGCCCTTGACATTCCCAATTAGTGATTTGTGTGGAAAACCCTTCTAATAAGGTGAGCGGCCTCCTTAAGATTTCACTTTTCAAAGTAGATTTATCCATCCTTTTTTGTCTTCTCCCAATCAGTAATGGTTTTTTTGTTTATTAAAAAGAGTTTTCTCTTTAGGGTTTTAAGGTAGCTAGCTTATAGGTTAACCTTTGTTGGGCAAGATACGATTTTATGTGTTGTTTTGAGAACTTGAGCTGAATACTAATCTACACTCCACGCCCAAGTCCGAAAAGGAAATTTATTCGGGTGGTCGCCGATTTATCTCTGCAAGGCACGCGAAGCTATTCGCGAGACCGAGAAAGCTTGGAGAAAAGTGTACAGAGTTTTCCAGAGCTTCGGGGGACCTACTTATAGAGACAATCAGGCCAGATCTTTTTTTAATTTTAATTTCAATACTCCAAATGTTAATTGTGAAATTCCGGAGAAATTTATTGTAATATTTTTCTAATTTTTAGTAGGTTAGGTTAGGTTTATAATGAGTGGGTCAATGAGGCCCTCCACTGCGACTCGCGAGAATCTATTGTGGCTCATACCTATTCAAATTTCACCAAACAAATTCAGCTTCTTGACGAAGCCGATTAATTTGTTCAGTGAATGATATTTCAGGTCCGAGGGCAAGAGAGTGGCCCTGCCAAACATCCGATACCTGATTTGCGCCGCGGCGGGGCAGGCACAAATTATATGCTCTGCTGTTTCATCATCTTCCAAACAAAGACGGCAAATCGGATCGTCCGACAGTCCAAGTTTCAGCATATGATGATTCAATCGACAGTGGCCTGTTAAGAGGCCTGTTAGGCACCGTAGATCGTGTCTTTTATAGCCTAACATTTGTTTGGATACATTATTCGAAGGATGTATGAAGGCCTTTGAATGAACCAATCCTGGTATATTATGCCAGAAGTCTAAAACTCTTCTTGCAGTCCAAGTATTTAGTGTATGTTTGACAACACTTGTTGCGATGCCAATTGTAGGTTCTGGTCCGATAAAGTCATGAGAGGCACCCTCTCTTGCAAGAGAGTCAGCCTTCTCATTACCATCCATACCAGAGTGGCCAGGAATCCAAACCAGCGATACCCTGTTGCGTTCTCCTATTGAGGCGAGTCTTTTTTGGCAGTCTAAAACCAATTTCGACGTTACACGGTACGAGCTAAGTGCTTTCAAGGCCGCTTGGCTGTCCGTGAAATTTTTTATTGATCTGTGTGTCAGGTTGGATTGCCCCAAACTCTCCACACATGAAGCAATGGCATAAATTTCTGCCTGAAATACGGTTGCATAGGATCCCAGAGATGTTGAGATTTCTGTCCTAGGTCTTCGACCGTATACACCTGCACCAGAGCCTGAGGGTGTCTTTGATCCATCAGTGTACCAACAGATGTCTGCTCTTGAGAGTTCATCCTTGCGGAGGACCCATTCATCTCTATTTGGAAATAGGACGGTATAAGGCAGATTATGGTTTACTGTTGGGGGCATTATATCAGAGGTCATTCCTAGAATACTATGACTTTCGGTAGCCGCTAGCATTCTACTTTGCTCTGTATAAGCTGTAACGATGTTACTTTTTAATGTTTTCATTTCCAGCAACCATGCAGTATAAATTTCATTTTATTTAATAATTAAATCGCCTCTCTTTCGAAATTTACCTATGAATATTTATTTTTATATAAATGTACTGCTTTTGAGACATCCGGTATATCCTTTTGTCAAGTTCACTTAAACCAGTCTGCTAATGTGCGCGCATTTTCAAAATTTTAAGGAGGAGACTTCGTAAGTGGGGTAGGAGAATTTAATAAAAGGACGTAGCATACAGGTAAACGGGGCTTTTTCTTTCTGTTCCTGCTTAAAAATTTAATTGTGTTTACACCGAATACTGTGACTGGTTTTTTTTTTTGTGAACCCGGTAAGTGGATATACATTTTTCTTTTCTCTGTAAATAGCTATTATCATCCAACGCTTAGCCGCTTTTATTTTTACGTTTGAATTCATAGTATTTGTGTACAATTCCGAAGTTAGAACATATAGAGTCACTTTCATCTGAATATTTAATCCCGTTCAACAAGCCGTTGTACTGTTAAAATTTAGTTTCTTTTGCATTTGCTTAGAAAAATCTCGTCTAGATTCGCTGCTGAGCAGGGATCAATTCGAGAGGCCTCTAAGGCAGTTTAATTTACGAGATACGAAATAATCTCAAAAGTATTCGCTGCTGAGCAGGGATACCCGAGAGAGGCTTTCGCATTCTGCTAGTAGTTGTCATTATCTGAGAATTTGATTTCGTACAATAGGCGGTTGTTTGTTAGTAAAATCATAGATATAACCTATAGAGTCTGTTTCATCTGAATATTTAATCCCGCTCAACAAGCCGTTGTACTGGTAAAATTTAGTTTCTTTTGCATTTGCTTAGAAAAATCTCGTCTGGATTCGCTGCTGAGCAGGGATCAATTCGAGAGGCCTCTAAGGCAGTTTTGATTTAAGAGATACGAAATAATCTCGAGAGTGTTCGCTGCTGAGCAGGGATACGAAGGAGAGGCTTTCGGATTCTACGGTCAATCTATTTTATCTGAAAAGTTTAGTACGTACAATAGGCTGTTGTTTTGCCAGCAAAACTTTAGTTAGAACATTTAAAGTCTAGTTTATCTGAGTATTTAATCCCGCTGAATAGGCCGTCGTACTGTTAAGAAAATTTAGTTCGTTTGCACCTGAGTAGAAAAATCTCGTCTGGATTCGCTGCTGAGCAGGGATCAATTCGAGAGGCCTCTAAGGCAGATTTAATTTAAGGGATACGAAATAATCTCAGAAGTATTCGCTGCTGAGCAGGGGTACCCAAGAGAGGTTTTCGCATTCTGCTAGTAGTTTTCATTATCTGAGAATTTGATCTTGTACGATAGGCCATTGTGTTGATCAGTAAAACCTAGTTTAGTTGAATCTAGTGAAATCGCTAAGAAATTCCGGTGGCTATTGAGATTAACCTAGCCGCAGAGACTAGTTAATTGATTATTTTCTTCCGCTTTATTTAAAAAGGTACACAAATACTAGGAACCGATATAGTACGCTCTGTTAGTGCAACCATAACGCTTTCTCTGTGCATTTTGACTTATTATTACTAGGAACTTTGTACTGTTTTCACCTGCTACGTACTAGTAGAATTCTGCACGTTATTTTCCGCCTCCGTTGTAAAATAGCTAGAATATTTATTGCTTGGTGTGAGTCCGCTTTTGGTTTGATTAGTAACGTAGATATTTAGTAGTAGATTTTGACATCTTTGCAATTTCTCATTTATGTAAAATTCAATTTTATTTGTGGAATTAAAATTGACAATTTCTCCAATAACGAGTAGTTTATTTTGATATTTTTGCAATGTCTCATTTATGTGAAATTAATTTTATTTGTGGAATTAAAATTAATAATTTCTCCAGTAGCGAGTAGATTATTTTGATATTTTTTTTTTTGCAATTTCTCATTTATGTAAAACTCAATTTTATTTGTGGAATTAAAAGTAATAATTTCTCCAGTAGCGAGTAGTTTCATTTGTTTGATAGTGGTAAGCAATTAAAGCCTGTTTGCACACTACATATCCGGAAAGGTCCATAACAACAGATCCCTGGAATTACTGAACCTCCATCTGTGGCTACCTTGGTAACTCTCGACGCCGTATTTTTCGAGAGTTCGGTGGAGTAAACCACCCCAAAAATCTGGCGCCCGAGGAAAACTAGGAAGTACCGAAGCCGTGGGTGTCATAGTGACGTCCGTGATTCTTTTTGAGGAAAGAAAGCACGTCACACATGGCGCCCGAGCAGGGACCTTTGTTGTAAAGGAATAATCGTTTTTTTTAAGCAATAGAGGAAAGCGTGAAAAAGGGCACAACAGAAACCGTTGTTTTGTTTTATCTATAAGCGTTGTTTGGAAAAGAAAGAAAAGCCGTGCAACTGCCGCTGTAATAAGAATATTGTTCTGTATACCGGGATAACCCTGTATTTGAAATTAAGTAAATTTTGAATATAAAAGTACAAATCCGAAGTAATTGAACCTGAAACATACTGTGATTGTTTAAATCGACTTAAATCTGGAATTACATTTTTGGTCAACAGTCCGAAAACCACCTGGGATTGATTTATTTTAAAAATTAGGTATCTATTAACAATTCTTTCATTTCTATAAGCGAATAACGACGTGAAAGTTTATATTTTGAAGTTACAATAAATATTTCCAGCTGAATTTTTTTTCTTATCAGATAAGAAGACCAGTTTTGTTTTGTGGGCCAGTTCTAGATAACAATCAATAACATTTTTTTTATTTATTTGTGCGAACTTTATGGAATTTTAAAAAGTAATTAGTGTTATTGAAATAAATTTGATAGATTTTACATGCTAATATTTTAATAATTTTGGTACCGATTGTCCCACAATAATTATCATCTTTTATCGTTAGCAATAATATTTTGAAGTGAAAACTATTATTTCGTTTTAATTGTAATTTTAGTATAGATTAAGAGGAAAAGAAGCTGGTTTTAGACTTTGTTTTTTTTTAGAAAATATCGTAGAGACTACCTTTTCCAAATTTATATTTGCATTCTTGTTTATATATATATATTTTTTTTTTACGGGAAAGTATTTTCTAGGTTGCATATGCCTGGTCTTCATTGGTTTTAATTGTTTTATTTAATTTGAAATCATAGATTGAATTGTTGTTGATTAATATTCTCTATTGTTGATCAACCGAACTGGACTTGTTTTATTTTGATTACTGAACCCGAGTGGACTAATACTACAGCTTTCTCTGGGTTTTGGTTTTGTTCGGATATACCGTCCGTACCGGTTTAAGGATTTTGAATTGATGACAGCTAGTGAGGATAGTGATTCCTCTGTTAATAACGAACACCGTACATACGAACAGGTAGCTAAAGACACACCGCTGGTAGGCTGGATATATACCCTTAAGAAAGGAGAACTCGCTGCCGAATTAAATAAGCGACAACTATCTTCATCTGGATCTGTAAGAGAACAACGAAGACGACTAGTGAGTTTTCTCAAGGAATCTGTTGCTGTAGACCCGAGTTCGGAAGTAACCATGACTACTACTCCTCCAGTTACACCTCCGCTGAACGTCCACGATTGGAAAGTATCTTTTGGAAATCGCGATGATCCGGCAAGTTTCTTAGAACGACTTGAAGAAATCTGCACTGCTAAGAAGGTGAAACAGGATAATTTACTTCCGGTCTTACCCGAGTTCCTGTCTGGAGAACCAGCACTGTGGTTCCGCAACAACCGGCACCGATGGACAAACTGGGATGATTTTGAAAAGGCTTTCCGCATTTTCTTCTACCCTGTTAATTACGAGGTGGACCTAGAAGCGGAAATCAGCAAGCGTCTGCAAAGGAGAAGCGAGGCAGTATCGGCATACATCACTGATTTGCAAACCTTGATACGTAGACATGGGAAGCTATCTGACGAGCAACAGTTGGCTTGGTTATATCGCAACCTGCTACCAGAATACCGACAGCAGATTTGTAAAGCTGACTTTAAAGATTTTACTTCTTTTTGCCAAGAGGTAAAGGAATACGAGTTGCTGCGAAAGGAACTGCAAAATATTCCTAGCACCAGTGGATGGCAAAGAGGGACAAATGGACGTTTTCAACCAGCAAATACATCACGGAATACGAATGCAGCCCCCAGTCCGCCCCGAGAACCCATAGCTAGTACCAGTAGCTCTCGCCCAGTTGATCCAGTTAGTCGAACACCTATGCCGACAAATTCTAGTACACTGTGTTGGCGCTGTGGTGAGACAGGCCACGTCCGAACAAACTGTAGAAACCAGCCTAAAATATTCTGTTCCCGCTGTCGTAAGGAAGGGGTCCTTACCAGAGACTGTTCATGCTCGAAGCAGGAAAACTAAACCGAAACTGTCCCGAAGGGAGGCCGTCACAGTTTCCTAATCTTTTAGCCTCTCAAGAACATCCGACTTCCGAACCGTCAGATCCGCGACCCCAAATTGACGTCCAAATAGAACACTTCAAGTTTAAAGCCTTGCTGGACACTGGAGCTATCAGATCGTACGTGGGTGATTCGGTAGCGAAGCAATTTTCCCAACGAAAGCGAACGGTCAGTCATTCGACAAGAGCACGTTTAGCTAATGGAAATTTGGTTTCTATCACAGACATCTATGATCTGCGGCTTATGGTAAATGACGTCACCATGGAGGAACCGTTGGAACATTTTCCAGGTTTGGTCGCTGATATGGTTCTTGGTCTTGATATACTGAAGAAGTATAATTTCTGCTTAGAACTAGGTACAGGGAAGATCTACCAGGACGGAAAGCTAGTTAACTGTCAAGAGCCAGATACCATGTTCTCTCCCATAGGAATTATAGACGTAGTAATGCCACCGCCAGGAGAGAACAATCCTGGGTTGTCATGCGAAATGATTGTTGCTGATACCGCTAGAACAAATTGTATGATTGCTGACACCACTAGAACAAACTGTATGGTTGCTGATACCACTAGAAGAAATGGTATGGTTACCGAAACTGCTGGAGAGAACCTGCCTGGTGTTGGCCCTGCTACAACAAATTTTTCTGTTATCGACCCCACTAGAAGGACATCTGGAGAAATCCCGAAGAAGGAAAGAGGATCTGATGCGAAAACTCCTCTAGAACTGGACACTGCTAGTAAAATCTCTGAAGATGTAAAGACTGTTAAGGATATGAACTGTTATAACACGAAATACCCTCTGGAAACAACTGATAGGATATTGACCGATATCTCCCAGTCAGCCGTGGAAGGAAACCAAGGTGATAGGAGATCTAGTACTGAATATCCTCTAGGAAAAACTGATAAGGGTATGGACTGTTATAACGCGAAATACCCTCTGAAAAAAACTGATAGGATATTGACCAATATCTCCCAGTCAGCCTTGAACGGACCCGAAGCCGAAGGTGATGGAGGGAGATCTGATACTGAATATCCCCTAGGAGAAACTGATAGGATATTGACTGATATCTCCCAGTCAGCCTTGAACGGACCCGAAGCCGAAGGTGATGGAGGGAGATCTGATACTGAATATCTTCTAGGAGAAACTGATAGGATATTGACCAATATCTCCCAGTCAGCCTTGAACGGACCCGAAGCCGAAGGTGATGGAGGGAGATCTGATACTGAATATCTTCTAGGAGAAACTGATAGGATATTGACCGATATCTCCCAGTCAGCCTTGGAAGGAAACCAAGGTGATAGGAGATCTAGTACTGAATATCCTCTAGGAAAAACTGATAAGGATATGGACTGTTATAACAAGAAATACCCTCCAGAGAAAACTGAGGGGATGTCGACCGATACCTCCCAGTCAGCCTTGGAAGGAAACCAAGGTGATGAAAGGGGATCTAGTACTGAACATCCCCCTGGACAAACTGAGAGGATAATAACCGATATCTTTCCGTTAGCCTGGAAAGAACCCCCAGGTGATACAGGGAGATCTAGTTCTGAATATCCTCTAGGATCCACTGATGGAAAAATCTGCGAAGAAGTTGAGACTGATAAGATTACTGACTGTCACAAACTCAGGACATTCACCGGCTTATCCCGGTCTGATTTAGAAGAATATGACGAGAATATGGAGTTAGCTAGGGAAGAATGTCCTCTAGAAACTATAACACCGTTACAAGACCGAGATTTGACTGTAATAGAAGAGAAAACGCTGAGAAAATTTCTAGACATAGAGTTACCGAAATTCGAGAAAGTTCAAGGACCGACAGACCTAGTCCATCACGAGATTCGCCTCTTGCACTCAACCCCGATTAAGCAACGACACCGTCCGCAGAATCCAAAGATGCAAGAGATTTGTAACACCGAGGTGGATCTGATGTTGAAAGAAGGAGTAATCGAACCCTCAAACAGTCCGTGGAGTTCTCCGGTGGTTATCGTTAAGAAGAAGGATGGAAAAAACCGTTTCTGTATTGACTTTCGAAAAGTCAATGAGGTCACAAAGAAGGACGCCTACCCTCTTCCATTCATAAATGCTATTCTGGATAAATTGCGACGCGCAAAGTATATCTCTAGTTTAGATCTGAAGAGTGGATATTGGCAAGTCCCATTAGCTCCAGCAAGCAAACCCATCACTGCCTTTACGGTACCCGGACGTGGACTTTTCCATTTCACAGTTATGCCGTTTGGTCTACACTCAGCGCCCGCCACATTTCAACGCCTAGTAGATCGAATTATCGGTCCTGACTTGGATCCGAATGCATTTGCATATTTGGATGACATTATCGTATTAGGGGAAACGTTTGAAGAACATCTGCAAAATCTAGCTGAGGTTTTCCGCCGTCTCCGAGACGCCAAGCTGAAAATAAACCCAGAAAAATGCCATTTCTGCCTACCGTCGATGAAATATCTAGGCCATGTTATTACCGGCGAAGGTATCCGTACCGATCCCGAAAAAGTGGAAAGTATTTTGAAGTTTGCAGCGCCAAGAAACGTCCGAGAACTACGAAGATTTTTAGGAGTGGCCTCCTGGTACCGCCGATTTGTGCCCGCATTTTCTCAGACAGTAGCTCCGCTGACCAAGTTACTCCGTAAGGCGCACCGTTGGAAATGGACCGAAGAGCAGGAGGGTGCTTTCGCTAAAATCAAGATATGTCTGTCTGAAGCGCCTGTACTAAGTTGCCCGGATTTCAGTTTACCGTTCACGCTGCAGACCGATGCGTCCGAACACGGTTTAGGGGTGGCCCTGACACAACAGATAGATGGCAAGGAACATGTGATAGCTTACGCGAGCCGAACCTTAAGTCCAGCCGAAAAGAACTATTCAGTGACCGAAAAAGAGTGTCTTGCCATAGTATGGGGGATTGATAAGATGCGCCCCTATCTGGAGGGATATCATTTCACGGTATTAACTGACCACCAATCCTTAAGATGGCTGCATTCTATATCTAGTCCGTCTGGCCGTATAGCCCGCTGGAGCATCTTTTTGCAACAATACGATTTCGAGATCCAATACCGACGAGGTGCCATGAATCGAGTGGCCGATGCCCTATCTAGGAACCCGCTGCCGGACACTCCTGAGCAATCAGCGGAAGTGTGCATAGCCGATATTCCAGAGGAATGTTCCTGGTACCGAAACAAGAAAGAGGAAGTGCTAAGAGACCCAGGTAAATTTCCGGATTACTGCATCAAGGAAGGACGACTGTACCGACATTTTTGGGACCTGAATGATCTGAGTGAGCCTGAACTGTCTGACCCGTGGAAGCTATGTGTGACGAAGTCACAAAGATCCCGTATTTTACAGGAAAATCACGATGCTCCTACCGCCGGACACTTAGGGATTGCAAAAACAATAGCGAAGATTGCTAAGATTTACTACTGGCCAGGAATGTTTAGGGACATAAACAGGTACGTCCGTGGCTGCATGCAATGCTTAAAGTACAAACCGTCTCAACAGCAGTTAGCTGGGAAAATGCAACCGTCCCGAAACCGACGTCCATGGGAAACTGTTAGTACCGATATCGTTGGACCGCTGCCGCGCAGTAAAATGGGGAACTGCTACATAGTCATGTTCCAGGACCGTTTCACAAAATGGGTACAGTGTAAACCGATCCGAAAAGCGACCGCTAGCTCGATAAGTAACGCTTTTCACGAAGAAGTTCTGACCACGTTTGGATGTCCACGTACCGTATTATCAGACAATGGGACACAATATGATAGTAAGCTCTTTAGGGAAATGTTGAGAGGCTTGGGAATATACCATCGATTTACCCCACCGTATACACCACAAGCTAATCCCGTCGAAAGAGCTAACCGTACCTTAAAGACCATGATAGCTCAATATTGCGAACAAGACCACCGAAACTGGGATCTGAGACTTTCCGACCTGAAGTTTGCCATTAATAATTCTAAGCACGACTCTACCGGCTTTTCTCCCGCCTTTCTCAATTTTGGAAGAGATCTCGACGTCCCGAATACACTACGCCGAGAAGTGAAACAAAATCAGACGACCGAAGAATCTGAAACACCCAAAGACGCTGGAAATACCGATGAAGAATCCGAAACACTCACTGATGCTGGAAATACCGAAAATGAAGTCTCTGAACAGTACCTACTTCGCTTGAATAAATTACAAGAGTGTTTCGATTTAGTCCGTTTGAATCTGTCTAGAGCCTTTACGACACAAAGCCGATATTACAATCTACGCCGCCGTGATTGGAGATGTACAGTAGGTGATTCAGTAATGAAAAAAGAACATACCCTTTCATCCGCCGCAGATCATGTGGCCGCGAAACTTGCCCCGAAATATTCCGGTCCGTATAAAGTGGTGAAAGTTTTATCTCCTGTTGTGTACGATTTGAAAGATGCACAAGGCAAGCGTTATAACCGAATACATATTAAAGACTTGAAACCGATTTCAAAGTAATGTTAGTAATTACTACTTTTCATAATGTGATGCCCCGCTTCGAGGGAGCAACCCGTTACCTACCCGGAACCCGGTACGAGACCGAGCCGCACATCTCCAACAAGAAAGGGCCCATCAGCGATATACGATACTGCAGAACGCCTCCACCGTAAGAAGAGTGAGGATACGTTCTTCCCGGCGGTATCCCAGCCTAAGTACGAGGAGCTCTAGGCTCCAGTAACCCCGTGAGGAATTTGGATAGATGTCCCTGCCGCAAGATCCGATACTGTTTTTAATTGTTATGAATAATCTTTTATTTTAGGTGGTAACGATTAGTTTTAAGAATGAGTGGAAAAAAAATATAACAAATGCAAGCTTCACTTTCATTTGTCAATTTTTTTTTAACCGAAGAAAGAGGGGGATGTAACGATGTTACTTTTTAATGTTTTCATTTCCAGCAACCATGCAGTATAAATTTCATTTTATTTAATAATTAAATCGCCTCTCTTTCGAAATTTACCTATGAATATTTATTTTTATATAAATGTACTGCTTTTGAGACATCCGGTATATCCTTTTGTCAAGTTCACTTAAACCAGTCTGCTAATGTGCGCGCATTTTCAAAATTTTAAGGAGGAGACTTCGTAAGTGGGGTAGGAGAATTTAATAAAAGGACGTAGCATACAGGTAAACGGGGCTTTTTCTTTCTGTTCCTGCTTAAAAATTTAATTGTGTTTACACCGAATACTGTGACTGGTTTTTTTTTTGTGAACCCGGTAAGTGGATATACATTTTTCTTTTCTCTGTAAATAGCTATTATCATCCAACGCTTAGCCGCTTTTATTTTTACGTTTGAATTCATAGTATTTGTGTACAATTCCGAAGTTAGAACATATAGAGTCACTTTCATCTGAATATTTAATCCCGTTCAACAAGCCGTTGTACTGTTAAAATTTAGTTTCTTTTGCATTTGCTTAGAAAAATCTCGTCTAGATTCGCTGCTGAGCAGGGATCAATTCGAGAGGCCTCTAAGGCAGTTTAATTTACGAGATACGAAATAATCTCAAAAGTATTCGCTGCTGAGCAGGGATACCCGAGAGAGGCTTTCGCATTCTGCTAGTAGTTGTCATTATCTGAGAATTTGATTTCGTACAATAGGCGGTTGTTTGTTAGTAAAATCATAGATATAACCTATAGAGTCTGTTTCATCTGAATATTTAATCCCGCTCAACAAGCCGTTGTACTGTTAAAATTTAGTTTCTTTTGCATTTGCTTAGAAAAATCTCGTCTAGATTCGCTGCTGAGCAGGGATCAATTCGAGAGGCCTCTAAGGCAGTTTAATTTACGAGATACGAAATAATCTCAAAAGTATTCGCTGCTGAGCAGGGATACCCGAGAGAGGCTTTCGCATTCTGCTAGTAGTTGTCATTATCTGAGAATTTGATTTCGTACAATAGGCGGTTGTTTGTTAGTAAAATCATAGATATAACCTATAGAGTCTGTTTCATCTGAATATTTAATCCCGCTCAACAAGCCGTTGTACTGGTAAAATTTAGTTTCTTTTGCATTTGCTTAGAAAAATCTCGTCTGGATTCGCTGCTGAGCAGGGATCAATTCGAGAGGCCTCTAAGGCAGTTTTGATTTAAGAGATACGAAATAATCTCGAGAGTGTTCGCTGCTGAGCAGGGATACGAAGGAGAGGCTTTCGGATTCTACTGTCAATCTATTTTATCTGAAAAGTTTAGTACGTACAATAGGCTGTTGTTTTGCCAGCAAAACTTTAGTTAGAACATTTAAAGTCTAGTTTATCTGAGTATTTAATCCCGCTGAATAGGCCGTCGTACTGTTAAGAAAATTTAGTTCGTTTGCACCTGAGTAGAAAAATCTCGTCTGGATTCGCTGCTGAGCAGGGATCAATTCGAGAGGCCTCTAAGGCAGATTTAATTTAAGGGATACGAAATAATCTCAGAAGTATTCGCTGCTGAGCAGGGGTACCCAAGAGAGGTTTTCGCATTCTGCTAGTAGTTTTCATTATCTGAGAATTTGATCTTGTACGATAGGCCATTGTGTTGATCAGTAAAACCTAGTTTAGTTGAATCTAGTGAAATCGCTAAGAAATTCCGGTGGCTATTGAGATTAACCTAGCCGCCGAGACTAGTTAATTGATTATTTTCTTCCGCTTTATTTAAAAAGGTACACAAATACTAGGAACCGATATAGTACGCTCTGTTAGTGCAACCATAACGCTTTCTCTGTGCATTTTGACTTATTATTACTAGGAACTTTGTACTGTTTTCACCTGCTACGTACTAGTAGAATTCTGCACGTTATTTTCCGCCTCCGTTGTAAAATAGCTAGAATATTTATTGCTTGGTGTGAGTCCGCTTTTGGTTTGATTAGTAACGTAGATATTTAGTAGTAGATTTTGACATCTTTGCAATTTCTCATTTATGTAAAATTCAATTTTATTTGTGGAATTAAAATTGACAATTTCTCCAATAACGAGTAGTTTATTTTGATATTTTTGCAATGTCTCATTTATGTGAAATTAATTTTATTTGTGGAATTAAAATTAATAATTTCTCCAGTAGCGAGTAGATTATTTTGATATTTTTTTTTTTGCAATTTCTCATTCATGTAAAACTCAATTTTATTTGTGGAATTAAAAGTAATAATTTCTCCAGTAGCGAGTAGTTTCATTTGTTTGATAGTGGTAAGCAATTAAAGCCTGTTTGCACACTACATATCCGGAAAGGTCCATAACAACAGACCCCTGGAATTACTGAACCTCCATCTGTGGCTACCTTGGTAACTCTCGACGCCGTATTTTTCGAGAGTTCGGTGGAGTAAACCACCCCAAAAATCTGGCGCCCGAGGAAAACTAGGAAGTACCGAAGCCGTGGGTGTCATAGTGACGTCCGTGATTCTTTTTGAGGAAAGAAAGCACGTCACAAAGCCTGTTTCGTGCATTTAGTAACGGACATTAATTAAAATCCCTAAAGAAATAAGTTACGTTCATACAATACAATATGTGAATTTATAATTTTTTTAAAAGGTAAACTATAGTACTATAGTGCCGAAAGGTCACTGTATTTAATTTTTGTAAACATATCTAAGGTTTTGAATAACTTACCAATTAAGAATTCAGTGACTTCAACTTCTTATTTAAATATTTTATCAAGAACCTATTAAGTATTATTCCCATTGTCATAAAAATTACTATATTCAAATTTGTTTGAAAAGATGATCTCTGTCTTTTTTTTTAAATAAATTTTTATTGTTTGGCCTCACCTCTTACTTTAGATTTTTTATGTTTTGCAATTTGGTAAATTCTATAATCTTCAAATTACTTATTTTTTTAATTTTTTATTATATAAGACAAAATTGCATGGCGCCACGGGTTATGTGATGTGTTCTTGATTCACTCCCATCAATGCTCTCCGATGAAAGCTGCCGTTAGCTTTTGTAACTCAGTTCAAGAAGATAACCAAATTTTTTTTAAATCTAATTGTATTGATAAGGTTGAGAAGAGCTAGTTACACTCTTTTCAACAGTTGCAAACTATAATAGGTATGGTTCAAAATCTTGATCAGGGAGAAAAATTCGCAAACGAACTAATGAAATTAAGTCAACAAATTTAAAAACACTCTACTTTAGCTGTACACAAAGATCTGGTATAAAATACGACGTGTTACAACTAATACACAAATGTAAACAAATAAAATTTGATGATTAATGGCGGATTTCAGCCTGACCAATCAAAACACTGACCATGTATTGTCGCCACTGTCTTGTATAAAGCCACTGTAATACGCGAGATTAGTGTGACGTCACAATTTGAGACTGTATCCAAACAAAACTTGTTGCCATAGGAATTTCCATTTGAGTGTAGATTTTTGATCATTTAAGCGTTTCATACGTGTTTTTGCAAGGAATAAATTGTTGAAAAGTAAGTAATCGTGTCTACTCAATATAAAAAATAGTAGTTTTGATAATGTGAGTTATTCCGCAATCCTTATTTTTGATTTTAAAAGCTATGTTGGAGGTTATGTTTACTGGATTATTTCATTGATGTAAAAATATAAGATACTTAATAGTGATTGTTTGTTCTAGTGTCATCAAAACATGTTTCAACATTCTCTTGAAACCTTTTTTAATGATTATTTTTTGACGTTTCTCGAAACCAATAGAAATTTTCAGTTTCAGTAATTCATATACGTTCTAGCCAATCAAGATATTATTATGGTGGGAATAATCTACTTACATTATTCCAGCGAGAATAATTCAATGTACATTGTTTTTATTGAATGACAACCACATGACAACGGATTTTCTTGATTTGACGCGTCTGTCATAGATTTTCAAGAAATTCGTAAAATGAATCCCAAACGTTTTAGTGAATCATCAGTCGATGATATAAATAATATAATCAGTAGTAATATCACAAAACTTCAATGCATCCTAATTTGAAGAACTCATTCTGTTTATATTGAGTCGAGTTATATAAATTTGTTGAAATAAAAATATAAAATCTTATAAATGATTTTGATTGTAACGTCAAAAAATAATCTATCGAATACCACACGAGAGTTCGATAAATTAAATAATAATTCTCCGGACATTTTCTCAAACTTGTTGCCATTGGGCAATAGCCACTTGAGCCCTCCGGGCTCTTGTGTCTATTGCCTGGCAACAAGTTTTCTAAAATCTGTCGAATTATTTTCAATTTATTCTCACTCTCTTGTGATATTACTACTGATAATATGAGTTTGTTAGTGAAAAAAGCTTAATTGAAGTAAAGTGTCCTTTCAAGTATCCGAATGTCGAAAAATTAAAACCACTCTCAAAAGACAGGAATTACATAATTCATTTTGATGAAATTATATTAGTGATAATTGAAAAATATAAGTATTATCACCATATACAAGGTGCATAACATATTGCATGAGAAGACATGTGCTATTTAATATTATGGATACCAAGTGACATTATTGTGGGAATTGCTCGACATCAAGAATGGAAGAAAAATTTACATGTTTTAATAACATTCTACTACCTTTACAAATTTGTTTCATTTATATTAACATAATAAACTGTTTTCATAATTCTAAATTTTGATTTGTTTCGTGCTAAGAAAATTAAATTGAGGAAACGTTGCAAATTTACATGATTGAAAATATGCTATTTAGTCTGAAAACAACTTTGCCTCAATCAAATCATATTTGCACGAAGTTCAAAGTTTCTGTTGGTCGCTTTCAAATTTTATTTGATCTGTAGGCTCTTTTTTCAAGTACATGTGTAAACATATTCAATTTTATCAAAAAACAAATAACATAAACAAAAACGTTTCCAAATTTCTTTATTACACAGAGAAATATTTACTTGTAATACAATGGTTTACAGTTAATAGAAAGAGGAAAGTAAGGTACAATGTGGAATTTCAATTTAAAATAGCAAACGTTTAAAAAATCATACAAAGCAAAAAATGTAAAGCGAAAGATGTGTAATGACAAATAATAATGTATATGTTATAGGGAGATTGATATATACAGTACAAAATCAAACATATAATGAACACGTACAGGTTTGCTTCTACCTTGTTTGCAAAGATTGATCATGTACAAAAAAATAGTTGGCTTATTTTCTTTTCTCCGTCTATAAAATTACAGCTACACAAAAAGCTCCGGGATCTGGTTCTATTGTTCTACAAATATTGTATAAACACACAAAATAAAATGTTATATATATCATTATGTAGGTACCTTGTCAGCTTCATCCATTTGCTTCTTACTTTTGGATCCTTTGGAAATCTATAAAACTTACAGTTCTTTCTGACATTTTAATGCTTACAGCCTGGTGGCCAGGACAGTACCATTATTCTTAATGTGAAGAAACCTACAATTAGATAATACAGATAGAAAGAAAATTAAAACAATTGTATTTCATAAGTTTATAATTAGGCAATCCAACGACCTGTCAAAATAAATTCAATATGGCGGCGACGGTCAAATAAATAACAAAGTTACTGTAGAGTGTGATTGTTTAACCCACGTTAAATTGATTTTCTTTCTGTTTATTGGCTGTAAATTGTGGTATTTAAATAGTGTAGTGTTTGTCTTCGATATGTATTGTAGTTGGTTGTGGAAGCCGTTCTAATCGGGATAAAGTTTCGTTTCATCGAGTTCCCACAGAGACAAAACACAGGTTTCTAACGAAGAAAAACGATTTGACCAATCTTCGCAGGGCTGCATGGATTGCAGCAATAAAGAGAGACGATCTGACCGAATCTATATTGAAACACCAGAAAGTTTGCTGTAGACACTTTATAACTCGTAGGCTTTTTATCAAATATTATATCAACTCTACTAGCTCCTAGTATACGTAGTTTGTACTCAAGTAGGTATTAACTCATTTTAGGCAAACCTGCTGTCCTCGAAGATAAAGAACACCCTGACTGGGTACCATCTCAACATATGGGACATGTGTCTCAGAAAGTAAAAAAAAGGGCTGCAGATGTTGACCGAAAGAATCGCAGAGATAAAAGGACAAAACTGACTGACACTAAGGTAAAAAATAATTAATAGTAGTCCTTTTTTATGTAAATTGTCTCAAGAGCTTAATGACAATTGATTGGGATATGTTTAACTGATCGTCCTGGTCAAGAAAAGATACTCGATGAGCATGTTTTGCACACTTTTTTTGATAAAAAGAATGTTAATTTTTAGTAACAGCAATTTTAAGTTATGTATAGATAGTTGCTGAAAATTGTTCCACTAATAACGATTTAAAATAAGCACTCTTCATCTTAAAATAGGAAAATTGTCCTTCTCAAACACTACAAAACACCTTAAAACCCCACAAAATACAAAGTAAACCGTTTTATAGCTATGAAACTCTGCAGTTTTTTAAACATAAATTAATGTACTGAATCCAATGTTTACCCGTCGCCGCCATATTGACAGCTAAAAAGTCACGTGGTTTGGATTGCCTAATAGCATGTTTAGGTTAGATAACTATTTTATTAAAATTATATTGTTATACATACCTATTTTGGCTGGAATCGAATATATTTCTTTGTAAAAGTCTTAGTATATATCTAAATGCGTAAATCAGCAGCTACATTCAAAATATAAGGGAATAATATCTGATCCAAAATCACACCAATGGTATCTAAATGGCTAGTTATGTTTGTTTGGATACAAAATTGACATAATAATATTATTATTAAATTGCTGACAGGACGTTTCCCACGTTATTGGATTCATAATTCTTAATCAGCAAACACATCCTGTTTACACAATTGTATAATTTTGTTATCATATATTTTTCTCTGTATTCAGCATTATAATACATTTCCTCATTTTTGTAAACCAAAAAAAGAAATAGTCATAATTGTAACATCAACTGTAACTAATCACTAAGTTTAATTAAATCTTTTTAAAAAGTATACTTATTAAATTTAACTGGCGCTGCGAACAGGATACTGTCAGTAGAAAATACCCTTTCTGTGTGGTAAAACGTCTACGTTTTCTATCAAGAAATTAAGATAGTATCCGAACCAATAAACTGTGTGAAACAAGTTACGGTGTGTGAAAAGGCTGACTCCAACCCGACAATTCCTCCAGTGAAGAAGACGGTTGTTCAAGAAGACGGCTCAAGTTCCTTCAGAGAATTAGAGACAAGGAACGAGCTCGCAGATGATCCTTCAGTGCATCCTCCTGTAAGTTTTTCCTTTAATTTTATTATTTATCGGCTAATAATTGTTTAGAATATTATAATATGTTTTTACTACAATATAAGTGTTATTTGAATTGCAATTTGAACATTCCAATTTTAATGGTTGTATAAAATTAATATATTAGTAAAGTCAATCTCTTAATGTCACAAAATCGTGATCGATCCAAATCTCCATCAATATCTTCACGTCGATCCAGATCTCCATTACCTCTAAAGCCGATTTTCAGCCTGGAATGATTATTACCACATACAGATATCAGCTGATTTGCATTTGGTATCTACCACTTATTACCGGGCTTTGGACTTGAGTTAATCTTTCGGTTATAGCCACAGGTTTTTTTTCCTGTAAAAATCGTTCGCATTGCGTCGTACGTTGGCACTATCAATCAAGCTCTATATATAATAAATCTATAAACCCAGCGTTGTCTTGCTACTAAGTATAGTAAATATATTCACTCTTTGCATACAGTTCCTACTTACCATGTTTAGATCATCCCCAACGAAAATCTCTTCGATCAACGAATAATTTAGTTCCATTTTATTTTTCTAGAAAAAAAAAAATAAGAAACCAACACGGAAACATAACCCCACATCGCTTTAACCAATTCATTTCAGCGACCTAGCTCGTTCGGTTATATTTATTGAGTAGTGGGGGCTCTGGCGTCACACCTAGCTGTCAAAGTTGTCAACCGAAAAAATAACTGCGGTATTTACCGTTAAATAAACGTTCCAGGCTGAAAATCGGCTTAAGTCGTAACTTAAATACTAATACCGAGATGTCTACTACAATTTCACAAATTGAATTATCTTTAGCAAACAATATTGTCCCAACATATAACGGTGGTTCTAAAGATTTAGCATATTATTTAAGACAATCTGAAAAATATTTAACTCTTTTAAACACCGAAAATAATGATTTATTCAACAATCTTCTGTTAGAACAAGTCAAATCTAGATTATTAGGTCCAGCTAGAGACGTAATCATAAATAGATCTTTTGATAAATGGTCCGATTTAAAAACCGCTCTTATCACTCGTTTTGGCGATCCTAGATCTGAAGAAATATTAGCACACGATTTAAATACTTCTATTCAAACTCATTCTCAATCATTCTCCGACTTTCATGACGAAATTTCTCAAAAATTACAAGTCCTTAAAGAACACCTAGCTATAAATTCTGATAACAGAGAAGTTAGAATTTCTAAGGAAACTATGTATACTGACCAAGCCCTTATGGTATTTAAAGCAGGTCTCTTAAATCCCTACAGAGATCATTTACTTCATATATCAATTTCATCTCTAGAACAAGCATTGTATGAATGTAGAAGATTAGACAACGAAAGATCCCAAATTGAATTTGCTAACTTTCTTAGATCTCAAAAAGGTCAAAGAAATCGCCCACCTCCAAAACATAATACTTCATATAATCAATCACCAAGAAACCAACCTTCATTTAATAATTATAATTCGTCTCAAAGACCACAAGTTCCTCAAAACCCTAATTATAGACCATTTAATAGATATAATGATAACAATCAAAGATTCCATTACCAAAATAACTATCAAAGACCAAATAATCAATCAAATAATAGACAAACACAATCTCCTAATAATCAAAATTTTAATCGTCCCTCTCAACCTTCCACAAGTAATTACAAACCAACCCCAATGAGTATATCTACAGCAAATACTTATAGACCTCCACAACAAAATTCTTTTAGACAAACAGGACCTCCGAACGTAGTTGTCGAAGAATTGTTCAATATTGAAGATACTGACGAAAATTCTGATGATTCATCATATGCTAACCTCCAAAATGAACAATACGATGAAACTCAAAATTTAATTACGAGCCTCGGAATTGATATAAATAATATAAATTCAGCCCCTAAACTTCCATTTATATACCTCTCAAATCTAGACTTAAAAATATTGATTGACCCTGGTGCAAGCAATTCCATTATAAACCCAGAACCAGCCTATAAATTATTTTCAGATTCCATTTATGAATCAAAATTTTCCGTTAAGTCAATTAAAACAACTTACAATGGCAATTTTAGCTGCAAATACCCTCTTTTGAAAGAATTTGGCATTAAATACATATTCCATATGTTTATCGTACCTTGGCACGATAGATTCGATGCATTAATAGGTAGTAAGGACTTTGATAAATTAAAGGCACTTATTAATTTCGAAAATCATTTATTACCAATTAATTCTATTAAAATACCATTCTATTTGGAAGTGAATCCCAACTTATTTACCCCTTATTCTGAATCTCTAGATAAAAGAATTTTAAATATCCCTGTGAATATTGATAATGGACAAGTAGTTCTTGCAGAATTAAAATTAAACAACATAATAATACCTGAATGTATAGCTCTAGCAAAAGACGGTTACTGTAAAATACCTATAGAACAAGAAATCTCTTTGAATAATATTTCTATAAATTTTCATGAACCTCTTCTAGTCCAACCCCTATCGAAATTTGATGAAACCATTCCTTTATCATCTTATAATAATAATATTGATATTACCAAACCTCTTCGAACAGATCATCTGAATCCCGAAGAAAAAGATGCAATAATTTATCTTTGTAAAAAATTTAAAAATATATTTTATAACGAAAACTCCGACTTAACTTTTACTCATGTAGTTAAACATCACATTAGAACGGTCGACGATGTACCGATTTATCAAAAATCATATAGATACCCTTACCATTTAAAACAAGAAATTCAAAATCAAATACAAAAGCTCCTAGACAATAAAATAATTAAACCTAGTATATCTCCGTACAGTTTCCCTACCTTTCTCGTCCCCAAACGAATGGACGCCAATGGAAAGAAAAAATTCCGATTAGTTATCGATTACCGAAAACTAAATGAAAAAACTATCGAAGATAAATATCCCCTTCCTCGTATCGATGAAATTCTCGACGATCTTGGTCGAAGTACTTACTTTTCCACTTTAGATTTGGCACAAGGTTTTCACCAAATTGAAATACACCCAGATTCGGCAGAAAAAACTGCATTTACCGTGGATAATGGCCACTATGAATATACCCGTATGCCATTTGGCCTAAAAAACGCTCCTGCCACTTTTCAACGTGTCATGGACACAATTCTCCGTCCTTTTCTCTATAAACAATATTTCGTATACATGGATGACATAGTAATATTTTCGAAGTCCCTTCAAGACCATATTCTTCATATAAAACAAAATTTTCAGTGAATTAGAAAAATATAATTTGAAAGTCCAAATAGACAAATCAGAATTTCTCAGAAAATAAGTTGCCTTCTTAGGCCATGTCACAAACCCTGATGGTATTAAACCAAATCCAGATAAATTCAAGTCCATCCAAAACTTTCCTTTGCCCAAAAATGAAAAACAAATAAAATAATTTCTCGGCATGCTCTCCTATTATCGTAAATTCATTCAAAACTTCTCCAAAATAACCTATCCAATAAATAAATATCTTAAAAAAGGAACTAAATTAGATTTAAACGACCAAGAATACCTCAATGCTTTCCAAAAATGCAAACAACTTCTTTGTAATTCTCCTATTTTAGCATACCCCGATTTCACAAAAACATTTACTTTAACGACCGACGCTTCAAATATCGCTATAGGAAGCGTACTTTCCCAAGATTCCCATCCAGTAGCTTTTTACTCTCGAACACGTAATTCAGCTGAAAGAAATTATGGCACTATCGAAAAAGAACTTTTAGCTATAATCGATAGCTGTAAGTATTTCCGACTATATTTATATTCCAAAAAATTTATTATTGAAACTGATCATAAGCCACTCGTCTGGCTACATTCTCTTAAATAACCCAATCAACGTCTAATAAGATGGAAACTAAAGTTGGAAGAATTCGATTTTGAAATTAATTATAAAAAAGGCAAAGAAAATTACGTCGCTGATGCATTATCGAGAATTGAACTCAATGCAATCGATAAAAAACTTCCTAAACGTGATCTAAAAATTAATATAATTAGTGATATAGTTATTACTCCCCCAAACTCAAAAACAAATACTAAAGAATTCAAACAAAACCCTGATGATATCGATGCCATTTCAACTATGGCAAGAGCAAATTCCGATCCAAATCTAGCATTAAGTGATGCTAACGAAATTTTAAGTAAAATATTCGACGATAACAAAAGTACCGCTTCAGGCGACACTAGACACTCCGCACAAGTAAATCCAATTTTTGGTTTCCCAATTTCAGAAAAAACCTTAAATTCCGCCCATTTTCAAATAATCCTAAAATACGGAGACAAAAACGACATAGCCATTTGGCAAAAATCGCTATATTCTTAGGCTAAACTCAGACGGACCACAGCGACGCGACTAGTATGTGTTTATATTGTCGTCATCTGTCGTTGAAGACGACGACAGTTTGACTACAAATTAGTAGTTCGTTCAGACTTCAATTAACGACAGTAGTGTTCGGTAGGGTTTATCATATTCAGTATGGAGTTTGAAGAAGAAGCATTGTTATGGCTGATATTACGGCGAAGGCAGAGGCGGCGTCGGAATAGGGTGTATTGGATTCATCCGATTATAGAAAACAAAAATGAGAGTCAATTTCAGTTACTCTACCATTCACTGAGAATGTACGATGATACATTTTTTAATTATTTCAGAATGAGTCAAACTACATTTGACTATATATTACAAGAATTATCTAACAGCATATGTCAAAAAAACACAAATATGAGAAAGTGTATACCAGTTGAAGAACGACTTGCATTGACGATAAGGTAAGTAAATTTTTTATTTCATAGTTACCAATCAATTTACAAAAAAGTTAATCATAAATATTTGACATAATTGATTCGTCATCTTGAATGGATTCACTTAGTGGTGAAGTGACTTGAGGGGTTTCAGCTGATATAAACGTTTGTGCAGGTATGGGAGAGGTAATGTTAAAGCTGCGCCCTTGTTGCTGAACTTCAATGAAGTGACTGGTTGAAGGTTTCGAATATTGTTGTTGGTATGAAGACATCGTTTGCTGTAAAGATTGACTAACTGCCGTATTGTAGTCTTGCCTATACTGTTCCCCGTAATATCTAGATTGATCATAGTTCCAAGTAGGGGGTGGTGGGGGGCGACGATACTTTTGAATGACGTTCAGGATTTCTATCTGCGCCTGTAGCTTCATATTATTGTCAATCATTTTAAAGTTGTCATACAATGATAATAAAAAATGTAAATCACTGTCAGTGCTATTATTTGCTGGAGAGACATGTTAAGCTTTTAGTCGATCAGACAAAGAAGATGACAATTGTTTAATCAGCTGATCTTCCTGATCTTTTGTCTTCAACTTCTTTCTTTTAACATGCTTTTCGGAGGTTGGACACTGTCCGTCATTTTCTGCATCACGTTCCTTTTGCTGAGAATCTTCATTGATCTGACTATCTGCCAGAGAACTTTCAGTAACTCTTTTCTCAGCTAAATTTTGTAGAAAAGTTAAATTGTGAAAATATAAATATTGGCGATGTTTTGATGCCCCAGAACCACTTTTCGTTGTGGTATTTTTTCGTAGCTCTCGGTTGTAAGAATCCCTTAGACTTTTCCATTTTCTTTGTAGTGCAACAGCTGAAAATAAAAAAAAACTGCATGTAGCAAAATTTCACGTCCACTTAATATAAAATTGCGTTCGAGTCTTACGAGTACTTATTATATTACTGATAATATCAATACCACAAATATATTTCAACTAACTTCATTTCTTGCAGGTATTTGGCAACGGGATGTTCTTTTCAAGAACTTCACTACACATTTAGATGTGGTGCTACGACTGCAAGTGAAATAGTAAAGGACGTGTGTTGTCAGATATGGCGCAAATTTCAACCAATTCACATTCCACAACCTAACAAACATATGTGGCAGGAAGTATCTCAAAAATTTAAAAATAAAGCCAATTTCCCAAACTGCTTAGGTGCCTTAGATGGAAAGCATATCCGAATTCTACATCCTCCTAATAGTGGTTCGCTCTACTATAATTATAAAAAATATTTCTCAATAGTTTTGCTAGCAGTGAGTGATGCAGAATATTTATTTACATATGTAGATATCGGGGCTTACGGAAAAAGTTGTGATTCGATAATTTGGGAAAATTGCAATTTATACAAATCAATGGTTAGAAACGAATTGGATTTACCTGAATCAAAACCAATTGATTCTGGAAGTGATCCTTTACCTTATGCATTTGTTGCGGATGAAGCTTTTGGACTGGGTGAGCACATTTTGAGAGCTTACAGTGGAAAGCAGTTAACATTAAAAAAGCGTGTGTTCAATTACAGGCTTTGTCGAGCTCGTCGATTTGTCGAATGTTCATTTGGTATTCTTGCAAATAAGTGGCGAATACTTCATAGACCCCTAAATGTGTCAGTTGAATGTGCCGTCGATATAGTTAAAGCGTCTATTGTACTTCACAACATAGTACGTAAAAAAGATGGATACCAGTATGAAGATACCTTAATGACTCCGGATTTGCAATCATTACAAAATAGTAATGTTAATTACAGAGTAGGAAGATCACTGAACTCGATCAGAGATAAATTTGCTGATTATTTTGTAAGTTCTGAAGGTGAATTACCATGGCAATATAATAAAACATAATATCGCACCTCATCTATTTAAAACATAATATGTTATTTTTATTTGTAAACATCACATAATTAATAAATGACACTTACCGATTTTATTCTTTTCTTGCTTCTCCTTCTCCAAAAAATCAACATAAAATTTGGAGCAAATCAAGTCCCATGCCTTTGCTTTGTCGGTTCGATTGCAATAACTTGTTGAAGAATAGTCCCAAATACATGGGAACTGACGAATCTCCTCGATAAATAGTTCCGTATCAAAGGATTCTTCATTTTCCATCTCAATATTGTGAGCCTAAGTTAATTATATATTTTCGGAGTAAGAACTGAACTAATACTGAAACTAAAATACTAAATTTTAGGGTTACTGTATTAATGTTAGTGTAATCATTAAATGTCTGGTAATTCTTTCGTGCTTTAGAAAGTTGGATATATATTTCTTTGTACATACACTACATACCCTAAAAAAAAGGATTGTTACAATATTTCGATGTTCGTACAAATATAATTGAAAAACAAACTTCAACTACGACGTCTATGCTCATACTAAAGAAAGTTAACAGGAAACAAAAAGTGGCCAGTTGTCGCATTGAGAAGGCGGTCTGTCGTCCATGTGTTTTGCATTCAACCACCAGCAACGACAATTTTGTGGGTGATACCGTCCACAGGTAGCGACCGTCGCTGAGATCATTTTCAAGAAGTCGTTCGTCTGAGTACTGTTCTAAATATTCTGCATTTTTAATATAACCACGACCTCCACCCACTAACAACCACATTTATGAAGTTGTCGTGTCGCGTCACTGTGGTCCGTCTGAGTTTAGCCTTACTTTTAGAAAAGGATCCGACCATAATGTTATAAGTAATATGTTTTTAGAAATAGTTGATCCAACAAAAACATACTATATATACTGCCCCAATGATTCATTACTTAATATTGCTTCTACAAAATGTTCAAAAATCTTGGAACCAAACGTAAAAACAAGTCCGATTAATTTCAGACTATCATTCAGAAACTCATAACGGTATCACAGAAACTACGAAACATATAAATTCCCTGTATTATTTTCCGAAAATACAAGAATTAGTAACGAATCACGTTAATAATTGCGAATTATGTCTCACCTCAAAATATGATAGAAGCCCTCGAAAAATTCCATTTTCCGGCCCACTCATTTCTAAAAGACCTTTCGAAAATATTCACATAGACGTATTCTCTATAGAAAATAAACAATTTCTTACAATACTCGATTTATTCTCTAGGTACCTTCAAGCTTACGAAATTAGTGACTCAAATTCTATCACCATACTTAGTAAACTCCGTCATTATTTCTCTCATCATAACTACCCTTCACAAATAACTTGCGACAATGCCAGAGAATTCACTAGCGAAACCTTTAAAGAATTCATGTCTCTCTTCCATATAAAAATTCATTACAAAACACCCCAATCTCATACCGGCAATTCTCCGATAGACAGAACACATTCCACTTTAATCGAAAAATTAAGAATCCTAAGACAAAAATCAAAAGAAAATATTACCGACTTAGTTACAACTGCTATTCTTATATATAATCAATCAATCCATTCAGTAACAAATTTTCACTTCTTTATGGACCATACGAAAATCTAAATCTTCATGAAATAGATCCCCATAAACAAGTATTCCAAAATTACAACGAATATCGATAAACAGAAATTATGCCATTTTTCGACGATCTTTATTAAAAACAATTAACAAAAAGAACCGAACAGTTGAATAAAATTAATAGTAAATCAACAGACGATATCCCAAAAACAGATGTCGTATATTTAGATATGGAACCACGAAATAAAATCAAACCAAAATATAAGAAAATGTTAGTAAACACAAATCAATCCAACGATAAGTTAATTTCTCAAAAATCTAAAAAGGTTAGCAAACACATGATTAAAAATGCTAAATCTTTTCAGGTTAACCATGAAGATAGCCACCCAGGCACTTCAAGTCAAAACAATTGAAACCCCAGGTTACATATTAAATAGTTTAGGATTAGCTAAATATAAGACCAATTATCATAAGATTTATTTTAGTATAAGTATTGAAGAAATTGAAAACTCATATAGTAAATTAGTATTAAATCAAGTTCATTTAGCTAGTAGACTTGACGATTCAACAATAACTTTAACAAAAATTTATAACAGAGAGATCGACTCTCAGAAGATATAAATAAACTTAGAATGTATGCTCGATCAAATAAAATAATTAAAAGAGGTCTAATAGACGGCCTAGGCACAGTAGTAAAATATATTTCAGGAAATCTTGATCAAAAAGACCTAATCGAAATTCAAAATACATTTGAAAAAATCAATTTAAATGAAAAGAAACTAATGACTGAAATTTCGAAGTTGCATTCATTTGCAGGACAGATTACTCAACGCTGGCAAACAGACCTACGTAAAATACAAAATTATGCTGAAAACGTTCTAAGAGAATTAAATACCTTAAATGATAGATTGAATAACGAAATTATTATTAATTTTTTTTTCTGGGCTTTGACACTCGTCATTCGGCCAGTCACAACAGGAACAAACTATTAATATATAAAAAAGTATATTCACCTCACTCACACCTATCCACACCTAAGAGAAGACAAAATTACCTACCTAAAAAAAATACAATAAGGATATACAGGGTCACTCGCTTCTTGTCTAGGGGCCCATCAAGACATTATAATTTATCACAAACAAAACTAGGCCACGGAAAGATAGGAATAACTACAATTGGGATAAACAGAGGTAAACAAATCTGGTTCAAACATTCAGAAGCATACCTTTGATTCGTATATGAATTTCATCAGAACCTTATATACTTCCATTTTGTTTAAGGCTAAAAGGTGGCAGATATTGAAGGGTGGGAAAAATCCGATTCTTATTAAATCATTAATAAGGTTTTGAGTTTCTTGGGAATATATGCAGTTAAAGAAAATATGATTCAGATCACTTTTAATATGACAGTGTTGACACAGGTCTGTATCAAGAATTTTTATTTTATATAAGTGTGCCGGATAACATGCATGTCCAAAGCGTAGTCTATAACAATAGTTGTAATGTATTTACGTGGGCAGGAATAAGAATTGAACCAACAACGATTCGGAATTTCTAGTTGAATTGATGAATATTGGGTATTAGATATTTCACAATAATCGTTCCAAGACTTTTTCCATAAACAACTTTGTTTTGCCTAGAATTAGCAAATACGTCTGGTACAGTTAGTGGATAGATAGATAAGGTACCATTTTCTGCTGAATTTTTAGCTAAACGATCTACATGACAACGTTGCAAAGAAACATGTGATTTCTCTGGTGTTGTTATATACTCTTGTTTTATAAATAAAACTGACTTTAAATTAGTGCAAGTACCACAATCAATTCATTTTATACCCAAGCATAATACTTGTAAGTACATTCTAGTTTTTTAAAGTGTCCCAAGGCTGCCATCAAGTATTTCACAAAACTGAAACTGCCCGATACTGAACTTTGTACCCTAGAATCTCCCAGTATTCAGGTTGTTCCGACTAGCGGTGTTGCCAGATCCCAAAGTTATTCTGGGGATCAGCATAAAAGAGATCTTACACTTTATGATAAAATTAAGATGACAGAACTGGAAAAGGCGATCAAAATCATTCGTGACGAGATCTTGATAAACCGTAGTGAATTGAAAAACTGTATCGAAGCTAGTGAAACCCGGCTTTTACTAAACATAAAAGACTTGAAAAGCACTGTATGAAAACTGGAGAAAGAAAATAGTTACCTCAAAGAAGAGGTGGAATACTTAAAGAGGGCACAAAATAAAAAAAATATTGTTATTTTTGGTCTCAATAAAAAGCAAGAAGAGGTTGTTGCAGGGAATTTGTGTCGGGACCTCAGAGACTTGATTGGGATAGAATTGAAGGAAAGTTATTTTGGCGACGTTTACCCACTCGGTAAATCGGATAACTGCCCAATAAAGATCGAGTTTGTTTCAACCCTCAAAAAGAAAGAAGTTCTAAAAAATTCAAATAAATTGAGAGGATGGAGCATATCTATAACCCACGACCAAACACCGGCGCAAAGAATCGAGAATAAAATATTGAGAAAACATATTTTTCTCGCCAAGCAAGAGGGAAAATATACGGAGCACTACATAAAAGGAAACAAACTTATCGTTGACGGAATATCGTATGGAGCAGATGACCTAGAAAAAGTAGATAGTCTGGAAAACAAATCAAATAGCGCCCCTTCCACACCTACAATTCTGGAACAAAACACGAAAATTCTACCGAAACTACAAACTGGACCCAGCACCCCGAAGATTCCTGCCACGAAAAAACCAACACACTCAACTCAACAGCACAAAACTACACAAGAAAAGCCAAGAACACGTTGGGTTAATAAAAATAGTGAGTAACATTAGAAAATCATAAACCGGTTGATACTGAGGGGTTAAATAATATGTGTCACTGTTTTGTTTTTGTTTTTATTACTTTTACTTGATAATATTAGTTTTAATCCACACCAATTATGGACACATTTATAAGAGAATATCAAAATGATCCTGTCAAAGCACAAAATATCAAAGAAGTCACAGACTTTAATACATATTTGAAGAAAGGACTCAGTGACTTTAAAATTTTTCATACCAATATAAGAAGTATTTCCAAAAACATAGATGAATTGTTCATCTACCTAAACCAACTAGAAAGCAACTTCGATGTAATCATATTGACAGAAACTTTTAAAGTCACTGATGCCAGTATATATGGATTAAAAGGTTTTAACACAGTGTACAATGAATCATCATTCAACAAAAATGATGGAGTCATAATATTCATTAAAAATGAACTCAATTATGATCAGACAAATATTAGCATAGGAAACATTAAACTTCTTGAACTCAATATAAAATTAAATGAAAAAAAAATTAAAATAACTTCCATATATCGATCTCCTAGTTCATGTCCATATGATTTCAATGAACACTTTTTTAACTATTTACAAAACAATAAATCAAGTGATATTCACGTAATAACTGGCGATATGAACATAGATTTACTATCAGAAAATGAATACATTGATGAATATAAAAATAATTTGGAATACTTCGAATTCATCTCTTATATAAACGATATCACTCGACCAGATAGCTCCACGTGCCTCGACCATTTCTTTGTAAAAGCAAATATAGAAACGCATGATCGTATAAAGTCATTCATATTTCAGGATAAAATTAGTGACCACCGACCTATTGCTCTAACAATAGATGTGGGTGAGAGAACTGTTAATAAAGAATTCAAAAATACAAAAGTATATATAAATTACAACAGGCTACGGGTGGCACTACAAAGTGAAACATGGGCAAACATTTATGAACAAAACGACGTCAACTCCAAATGTGAAATATTCATAAACAGACTGAAATACCATGTAAAAAAACACACATCTGAAATCAAAATAAAAAATAAAGATAATACTAGAAAAAAATGGATCACGTCAGGGCTATCTACATCAATAAAAGAAAAGAACAATCTCTATAAACTACTAATTGAAAATCCCAATAACCTACAAGTAAAACAAATATACAATAATTACAAACGAAACTTAAATAAACTTACGAAAGAAGCAAAAAAACAATATTTTCAAAACGAAATTGAGAAGAAAAAAATAGAACAAAAGGGCTCTGGGAAAGTGTCAATGAGATTTGCAACAAAACTCGCCCAAAAACAAAAATAACCAAAATAGAAATAAAAGAAAATTGTACCACTGAAAACAAACAGGTTATTAGTGATGAATTCAATAAACACTATAGTGGAATAGGGCAAAAACTAGCGAATAAAATCGAAAAACCAAATTCCTTCCAAGACATTACAACTGAAATAAACAAAAATATGTTCTTATACCCCTCAAACACTGGAGAAGTATCACAAATAATCAAACAACTTAAACTAAAAAAAGTCCTGGGCATGACGGTTTTACTGCAGAAACTCTGATTCAAATAGCCGACTTCATAACAGTCCCTCTCACTCACATTATAAATAGCTGTATTGAAAATGGAATATTTCCGAACATTTTAAAAACTGGTGTTATCAAACCACTTTTTAAGAGTGGGGATAAACTGCAAATTTCAAATTATAGGCCCATCTCTTTGATATCAAACATAGCAAAAATTTTTGAAAAAATAATAAAAAAGAGAATGATACATTTCATGACAAAACATGATATTCTATCTGATAATCAGTATGGGTTCAGAGAGGGGAGGTCAACCGAAGATGCAATACTAAAACTGACAACGTACATTTACAAATTACTCTACATTTCTAAACCGTCGCTATGTATCTTTGTTGATCATTCCAAAGCCTTTGATACTGTTTGTCACAAAAGGCTTCTAGAGCAAATGGAAAAAATTGGTATGCGGGGTAAACCGCACGATCTTTTGAAATCATACCTGTCGAACCGAAAACAAGTAGTAGATATTGATGGTGTGGTGAGCACTCCGAGGACAATCACTTACGGGGTTCCTCAAGGCACGGTCTTAGGTCCCCTACTATTCACTATCTATATAGACAGCCTGTTGAAAATGACAACGGTAGGTAATATTATAAGTTATGCTGATGACATGGCAGTAATTTACAGTGACAACACATGGCAACAACTGAAAGCAAAGACGGAAAAAGACTTCAACAACATCTTTAAATGGTTCCAATACAATATATTAACTGTGAACGCGGAAAAGACCAAATACTTACCTTTCACCTCCTATAGCAATAACTTGCCGAATATGGGTCCATTAAATATAAATCAAAATATATCCATTCCAGAAGCCAGCTCAATAAAATACCTTGGTATACAAATTGACAGACATATGAAATGGAACTTACATATATCGTACCTAACAAGAAAACTATGTGGATTCATATCAAGATTCAAACTGTTGAAATAATTCCTTGAAAATTCTCAGTTGAAAACTATATATTATAGCCTAATCCAATCCCAACTTATATACGGTATTATAGGATGGGGAGGCGTAAATGATACGCATTTAAATAGTCTGAATATCGTGCAGAAGACGATTCTCAAAATAATCCTTGGCAAAGGAAAGACGTACTCTACCGATAATTTGTATAACGAATGCGGCATTTTTGATATTAGACAACTCTATTGCCAAAATATGTTACAAGGAATTTACAATAATAAAATTGAAATAACGCACCCAGATCATCTATATAATACAAGAAGGCGAAACTACAGCGTCGTGGTACCGAAATGTATTAAAACAGTGGGTCAGAGGCACTGCAGCTTTCTAGGTCCAAAAATTTGGGAATTGTTACCTGAAACAATAAAAACCAGCCGAAGCAACGAAATTTTTAAAATAAAAGTTAAGAATTGGCTTCAATGCTATATATGATAGACAGATATTCCAAAAAATAATTTAAACCTTCAACAAATTATTCATCAAACTTATAATACTGTAATGCATGTGTATGTGACCTCAACCCCGATTATGACACTCACATTATGTGAAACCTACCTGGATGTTACCCTTTTACCAATTGTGATATTAAATCTTATGTGATACTCACATGGGATCAAAATCGTATGACTGTAATATATATGTGTATATGAGACACTGAACCCGATTATGATAAACACTTTATATGTAACTACCTGAAAGTGATAATTTTACCAATTCTGATATTTTATTTTATGTGATGCAATTTCTACCCATATGTTTTATACTTATACTTTATCTAATTTTAAATTTATATTTTATTCTTAAGTATTTTTATTATATTTAGAGGCTATATCACGCACAAGGAGTAATTTTCTACGATTGCTCCTTCAGTGATGCCTTTGTTTATTTCACTCAGCTCACAAGTACTAGTCACTTGACATTGTTTTATCAAAATTATACTTGATTGTACATTTATGATGAATAAACATTATTATTATGTTTAAGTCCTATATGTGCTTTGATCCATATCAGCTGTACATGTTTATTATTTTTTTTTAATTGGAATAACATTTTTTTATGTAGAATATATAAAGATTATCTGATAAAGCAGGTATAGTTGGATTTTGTATAGCTGTTAAGAAAGACAGAGAATCAGCTAATATAATAGCAGAACTTTTTCTGGACGAAGAAAAGAATTTTAACGATTCATAGATGCCCACAGCTTCAGCGCTGAAAACTGAGAAGTCTGAGGGGAGCTTAAACAATTTTTCGACATTATCACCTGGAATGTAGAACGCACAACCAGTTCCATATAAACTTTTGGAAGCGTCAGTATATATCTGTATGGAATCAGAATAATTTTCTAATATGGAGTTTAAAATTGTAAGACTTATCATAGGATTTACATGATACCTAGGTTGAATGACATTAAACATATGAAAAAAGTATTCAAAATCATCTAAAGTCATATTTTTATCTGATCTGATTACACATAGATTGTTGTTGTTTCGGAAAGCATCACAGAGAGGCGGTGAATTTTTGCGGATCCAGTAGTTGTTAGTTAAATCAAATTCGTTTAGTTTACATATATTGTGATATAAAGATTCGTTGGAAGACATAATTTTTATGAGGAATTTATGGCTAAGATGATTTCTTCTATATTTTAAGGGAGGTTCTAAAGCTTCCACGTGAAGTGGTTCAATGGGAGTAGACCTCATAGCACCCATACAAATACGCAAGGCTTTGTTTTGAAATACGTCAATTTTTTGTAAATTATTTTTACTTGCGGATCCATAAAGTGTACAACCATAATCTATTATGGATCTAATGTATGATCTATAAAAAAGTAGCGAAGTCGACACATCAGCTCCCCACCAAGTTTTAGAAATTGATTTTAAAAAATTCATACCTCTGTTGCATCTATTCAATATATGTTCGATATGGGGTTTCCAGGTTAACTTCCTATCAACTATCATTCCCAAATATTTTATTGATTTACAAAAGGGAAACGCTTGTGTATTTAACTGAATCGTATCGATATTCGGGATGTTATGTCTAGAAAAAATGCAAACGATGATTTCGTGGGAGATACTTCATAACCATTTTTAATGAACCATTTATAAGCCGATCCGTATATTTTATCTAACGTCTCTACAGCATCATTATATTTTTTGGCCTCTGAATATAAGCAAAAATCATCCGCATACTGAATTATTTTTGGGGTGATATTTTCAACGTAAATACTGTGAAAGTCAGCCGTATACAAATTAAAAAGCAGAGGACTCAATACTGAACCCTGAGGTAGTCCTGAAATATTATAACGAGGTCCTATAAGATAATTATTATGAGTTCTTATATACAATTTTCTATGAGAATAAAAGTTAATGATTGCATCAGTCAATCGAATGGGTATTAGGAAGTTATTAATCATTTTTTCTCTCAGAATGGGTAAGCAGACGCTATCATAAGCACCTTCGATATCTAGGCAAAGTGTAGGTAAATATCTATTGGTGGAATAAGTATTTTGAATATCGGTAACAAGAGTTGTTAGAGCGTCAATTCTACCACAACCTTTTCTGTAGCCAAACTGGGTTCTTGGAAGGAGGTTTTTCTGAAATAACCACCATTCAAGTCTGTGCTTAATGATACGTTCTAAAGTTTTCAACATACAAGACATAAGTGATATAGGGCGATAGGATTCAGCATGATTGGGATCTTTACCTGGCTTGAGAATAGGAATAATGATGACATCCTTCAACTCATTAACTATGGATAGATTATTCAGTATATCATTAAATATATCAATCAACATACATTTAGCAATAACAGGAAGGTTATCAATCATAGGATATTTAATTTCATCAAGTCTTGGACTAGTACTTATGCGATTTTTAAGAACATAGTTTAACTCTGTTAAAGTTATGGGTTTTGAAAGAAAATGGTTCTCATCACTAGATGAAGTTAGATCAGGAAATAACATAGCAGCGAAGGGAGGAGAAATTTTGTCAAAAAATTCTGCCATCCAGATATCATCTAAAGGCTTGACGTTGGAGATTGGTTTTCTATAAATCTTTCTAGCTTGTTTCCAAAGAGAAGAAGACGAAACAGACTTATTTAGAGAAGAAACATACTTAATCCAGTTTTGTTTAGCTATAGCTTTAAATTTTCTTTTTGTTCTTGCCATCATTTCTTGACAAAGGAAAAAGTTTTGGAAATTCGAAGTTTTTTTATAAGTCGAGAAAGCCAAACGTCTATCTTCCAAAATCTTTTCGCAATCTGAATTCCACCAAGGTGGGGGGTAACGTTCTAAGTTTTTAATATTTTTAAATTGTGGTATCGCAATGTGTGCAGCTTGATTCATACTGCTGATTAAGATTTGATATTTATCAGATGTGGAGTTTAATGAGAAATCTCCTTGAAGAGTATTTTCAATTGTCCCAGTATACAATGGCCAGTTAGCTTTTTTTATGTTCCATTTATTTTTAAGGGGAAATTCATTGATAACTTGGTTAATTGGAAGCTCCATAAGAATAACAAAATGATTCGATCCTAATGTATCATCTAATACTGACCAATTAATTCTATTAGCAAGTTCAGGAGAACAAAAAGTGATATTTATCGCAGAAACATTTTGATTAGGACGAGTTAGAACTGTGGGTTGTCCATTATTCATTACTGTTAGATTAAGATCATTTGCAGCTTGGATTAGTTGTATACCAACTGTGTCATTATGATGTGCACCCCACAAAGAATGATGTGCATTGAAATCACCGCCCACGATTATAGGATTTTATGCTTGTGAAAAAAGTGTAAACCAATCATTAGCCGAACATTTAATTTTAGGTGGTTTATAAACAGAAAAAAGGCTTAGCTCCGATTTACCATATTTAATTTTTATGCCACACATTTCCACGCCTCTACACACATTCATATTAATTTTGAATTCACAAAAACTTATTGAATGATGAACTAAAATGGCAACACCACCATAGCCGTCATGTCGGTCTTTACGGACCATATTATAACCATTATAACAATATTGTATATTTTTTTTAAACCAAGTTTCAGTAATAAGTGCCACATCTATTTTTCTAGAATTTAAAAAGTGTTGCAAACTGTTTTTATCTGCCACAGCTGATCTAGCATTCCACTGCATAATGTTAAGTGAAACTTTCTGAGCCATTAATAATTATTAACTGTTAGAGTATCCTCCAGTACTTGTTTTATGCTACTGATTATTGAACTTTTATTAATTGATTGCAAGTCTTCTACTGAACTTATATTATCCAATAGATTGAATACAAATTTGGAGACAATGTCAGCAATATTCTGTTTTTTACTTTCAATACTATTAAAATTGGATTTATAGGGGTTAGCAGGTAATGGTTGACTAGGACCAAAAGTAAAAGGAAACATAGGCGAGCCAGAAGGAGACTGATTGGACGGAGAGTCTGATTTTCTTTTCTTTTTCATGGGAACTGAGTATTTTTTTGTGCCACTTGTACTTGGTAGTGACGAAATTAAGCTATTGCTTTCCCTAGTATTTTTTATCATAGTTTGTGTGGTATTATTATTAACTTGATTAGTAAGACTGGGGAAATCTTTATTATAATTTGATAAGCCTGAAAAAGAATCATGACTTACAAAAGAAGAAATTGAGTTTTCACAGTATTTTCTGGCTTCCAGAAATGACGTTTTTTGTTCAACCATAATAGTTTTAATTTTTTTCTGTTTCTCATATTGAGGGCATTTTTTAGATATAGATAGGTGATCATTAGATTTACAATGAATACAATAAATTTTATCCTTATTGCAACTATGTTCCTCTATTTTTATTTCGCCGCATTGTATACATCGTTCTTGGGTGTTTTTACACTGTTTAGAAACATGTCCATACTTCAAACAACGGTAACATTGAACTACTTTACCTATAAATTGTTCTACCTGACAATATACTTTATTAAATGCAACATATTTTGGTATAATATTACCTTCAAAAGTAATAATAATGGTTTTTTTTTGGTACATAATCAATTGTGTTATCCTCTCTTTGGATTTTACGTTTAGTACGATAAATGGTTATTACCGGAGAGGTAGACTCTACATTCTCTAACAAATATTTTTCGCCATATTTAGTGTCAACGTCCCTAATGATACCCTTTGATTCGTGTAGATGATTTGGAATATAAGCTACCAAATTATGATTTTCCAACAAAGGATTTTTAACTAATGGATTAGCCTCAAGAAACGATTTTAATAAAACTTTTATTCGATTTTTACCTATACTTTTAATTTCTAATATATTAGTTAGCTTTAATTGTTTAAAAAGTATGTGACCAACAGTCATCGGATGTAGCCTTCCCAAATTACTACTTTTAATATTTTCAATGTATACCCAAATAGTAGATAAATTGTACTTATCTGACAATAAGTTGAACTTTTTTGGAACTGGTTTTACTCCAGAAACCTCGTTGGTGCTTGGAGAGTTATTAATCGGTAACATTTGATCATCATCACATAACATAATCGACTCCACTTGCGTCGAGAATGACGTCCCTTTTTTATCCCCCATGATGGGGGAAAAATTATTTAGTTAAAAACTCTAATCGGAATATTTTAAATAAACACGTGTAAGAAAACAAAGTTGGCACTGATAAAAACTATCGACCGGTTTTGTTAATTGCTTCGCACAACCTATTTGTACAAAGGTAAAATCAATACTGAAATTATTATTCATATTCAACTAGAACAAATTAGAGACCTAAGAAATTATATTCAAATTTTACTAAGAACAATATCATTTAGTAACCAAGAAATTTTAAATGTAGAATTAATCAAACAAAAGGAATTAGAAGAAATTCTAAATTATTTACATACTATTCATTCTCACAATGAAATCGCTTCCGATATTCCTACTTTATTAGAAATAATCAGAGTCAATCTTATGTTTACTTCAAAAACTTTATATATTATTCTTAAAATACCCATATTAGCCGATGAATTACTTTATATTTCCAAAATTATCCCTATTCCCAGTAAAGAAAATAATATCCTTCTACCCCCATACGCCTTCACATTAAATTCCAAAGGATCAACAAAATGGACAAACGAAGAATGCAAGAAGACCTTTTCGTTCTGGTATTGCGAAAAGGAACCACACGAAGACCCTTGTAACTTGGAAGACCTTTCACTCTGCAACTACGCTCAAGTAAAAAACGACTTTTCACTTTTCACACAATTAACTAATGAATAATTTGCTCAAAGAAGATAACTACCATCAATGAAGACTGCAAACAAAATTTTAAATCATTGAAAATATCAAAATGTAACATCGTTCTAGGAAACAATTATTGTATTTATTCTTTTCAAAAACATACGTGGATGGGATCCAATAAAACATTTACTCAAGAATGGCCCTGCCTCAAAGAACCCACAGAAATTCATCACAAAATCAGCATCAACAATTTACACCTGGACGATCCAACCAAGCTACTACCACAGTTTCAAGAACCAAATTTGCTACCTATAGAACTTCATCAAAGCCATTTAGGAATAACAACAATAATAATTTTTATTTTATTAATTCTGCTATTTTTGTAGAAAAATCAAAAATCCAGAACAATCCCAAGATGAACCAATGGAGCTACCCCAATCCCTATTGGAGCCATAGCCACGAGGTCGTGCCTTTAACAAAGAGAGGAGGAGTCATATGGAGACATCCTGTTAATATTATTATTAAATTGCGGACAGGACGTTACCCACATTATTGGATTCATAATTCTTAATCAGCAAACACGTGGAGACATCCTGTTTACACAATTTTATAATTTTGTTATCATATATTTTTCTCTGTATTCAGCATTATAATACATTTCCTCATTTTTGTAAACCAAAAAAAGAAATAGTCATAATTGTAACATCAACTGTAACTAATCACTAAGTTTAATTAAATATTTTTAAAAAGTATATTTTTTACTTATTAAATTTAACTCGCGTATACACATCTGGCAATACTAGCGGCATCTATCTTACAGAGGTTTAAACAAAAATAGCGGCGTGTTCGAATTCACCCCGTATGAAGGTATATTGATTTAAATATCGATCAATATCCACAAATCATCTGATCGCGATGGCCGCCCGTGAAGGTTGGAAAACATTTTTCTTATAGAATAATGTATTTTACACATATTGTCGCTGCAATAATTTCAAAATAATTGAAAAAAGTACTGAAAATATCATCTTGAAATAATGTCCACTTGAGTATACACCATGAGTAGATATACTAAGTTAGTCCTGGCGCATTCCGGGACCACTACTTCCAATGCTCGCCACTAGATGGCGCTGGCGGGGCTCTGGTGACTACGATGCAGGGTGTCGTAGATGGCGCTGCGTTGGCTGGCTCGGGTGACGTCACGCCCCCAAAACGGCCGTGGGTTGCTGATGGTAGCCAAGCTACTTTTTCCGTATACTGCGCATGTTTTACGTTACAGACAGACCGTGAAAGACGTATTTCAACGTTCTGCGCAGGTCCTAAAGGCATTGGCTCATATCTCTGCTATTATTGGTCAGCTTTTTATGGAATAAACGGCATTATGATTGTTAGATTATTTTCATAGGAAGTGCAAAAAAATATGTCATTAGGGCACTAACATCTCTGTTATTAATCAGATTGAAGTCGAATAAACGGTATTATGTTACGATGATATACAGTTTGTCGACGATGTCATAAGGGCTGCTATTATTGATCAGAAGTGATCCACGTGGTCAGTGCCGTTTTTTATAAATGTACTCCCCTCTTTCGTTCTTTCCAGTCGATAAACGTAGCCGCTACGAAGGGTGATTTTTAAAACGTTTGCTACGAGGTCTCTACAATATCTACCATTATTGCGATATTTGACATATGACGTGACGTAGCATCAATGGAGAATATCTACGAAAGCTCATGTTGTTCCGAAACTCACGTGTGGCCGATTAAGAAATGGCAGTTAACGAAAAACGTCGAAAAATAAAAGGAAAAATTATTTAAGCGATTTAAACGAGGGATGCAATATTTACCGTAGAACCGTTTTTTTAAACAGTAATAAAAAATACATCCTGTATTCTAAAAAAACATTATCTGTTGCAAAATGCGTGGATGAAATATAATATTGTTTATTCAAAGTATAATTGTCTAGGCGGAGGTCAGAGGTGATTCACGTTGAAGCAAATATGTAGATAATATGTTACTGTTTATTAAAAATAACAATAGGTCTTCTGTGTGCTGACTATCAAGTGACATTGAGACAAGTATGAACTAGTAGAGTGTTCGAACAATGTAACGAGTAACGTGATTTTCAGAGACAGGCGGGGTCAGAGGTGATTCTCGTGGACATTGAGACAAGTTTGATGATTCAGTAATGTTTGAATATACGTTTCTATGGAAGATGTATTAGATACAATGTTTCTTTATCATGTGGTGGTGGTAAGCAAACCATATTTAAAGGCAAGTAAAGCGACTAGAACATCATTCTGCATTCGAATCTGTGTTGTTGCTGTTGTGGTTGGTGTTCTGAAAAGTGAGTATTTTTTTTAATATTCATCTTCTCGAATTTGTAGACAATTCACATATCATGCTCTGCAAGTGTAACAATATCATTATTAAATTTACTGGTGAAAAGTACAGTTTTACCTTATTAATTAATTGCTGTTATGTGATATTCTGTTCTTCATTTTAGATCTGTCAGAAATAAATAAAGTTTATTTTATAGAAGAGAAAAAACCAAGTTGATCGATCTACCGATAGGGCAACCACATATCATCAAGGGGGCCAAACAAGTCAACACGAAGTTTGGAAAGACTATTCTGATAGAATTAGAGGAATTCGTTGTGTTCCTACCCTGTTGAGTTCTGCAGACATACGTTGACTACCAGGGGGTCTATTCTCGAATGTCGAACAAAATGTGTCGAATTCGACATTTGTCGATGAAAATTGTCGCACAACTTGAACTTTTGGTAATATCTATAGACCGAAAAAGTGTGACGTCAGAACATGGCCGCTGACAGTTACCGAGGGAAAACAAATCAATTATTTAAGTTGTCTTGACCATTGTAATATTTTAAAAGTTTATTCGTTTTTTCATTTGTAAAGTGACACTGCAATGACTATCAAGTAATTACGCCTTATTGCTTCGCTCCTAAATTTCCATCATATACTCTATATCTACGACCGAAGCGTTATATATAAACAAGGGTTATGACTGACCGAAAATAATCCTGTCAATTACTGTCAAATATTTCATGACGAGTGCGACATGAAATTGTTGACTGCTTCACACCACTCTACAATTGTCAACAAGTTATCTATCGAAAATTTTCGAATGCGACATTCGAGAATAAAGAATTACGTTTTTTGTTAGAAAATTTAAAAATCTCGCATGCGACAAAATATGTCACCGTTTGAGAATAGACCCCCTGTTCTCGAACGAGAAATTATCATTAGTGTACCGGGGAACGCGAGAAGTTGGAAAGCAGAATCCGGCAGCATCATTTGAAATAATCGAGTGGAAATCGATAGTGTTCAAGGGGTTGGAAAACCGGTGCTTTTTTAATCATAGAATAATTTTTAACACACAAGGTAAGACTTTTTTAGTCATACACATATGAATGTGATCACAAGATCAAATGATTTATTATTGAAAATTAAAAAGTTACGTAAAATTCTTGTTAATAAATTTACTGCAAAAGATGCTGAAATCTGGTTGAAGCGTGTTAATAGACAAATTTATTCATGTAATAAAGTTATCAAAAATAATGAAAAATTACGGGTGCAGTCAATTATAAGATGGCTTAAACATTTAAAAAATTTGATTTTAAACAGACATCTTGGATTGGGACTTTCTACAAGAAATATAGTAAAATGGGAAAATGTTCATGCTTTGCTAGTCGGGTTAAAACAGGGGTTATCATAAATTTGTGTCATAAGGACTTGGGTCAATTTTTAAACAAAAAGTTACAACTAGCTTGAGTTTGTTCGGATTACTTAAAATAAATACAACATTTTGCGGGGAGTTTGTCAAAAAATCGGGTGATCAGGAGATTTTAGATTTCAAATATTTCAGCACAAAAAATATAAATGTGGACGCATCGACCGATTTGCATGTTTGGTTTGTTGAAAACGTTAAAGATAAAATTTTCACAAAACTGTCTGAATTTTCTGAAAAACATTCAGGGGCCGCGCTCTCTAAAATAGTGTCATTAGATGTTAATATAAATAAAGTAGAAATAGGAATTGGTTCATCGTTCATTGCATTACCAAAACAAATTAGTGCAAAACAAGCATGTATTAATGTCTAAAATTCAGATCAGGCCGCTTACATTGGGCAATAGTTAGTGGTTTGTATCCGGTTAGAATCAATTCTGATAGAATTTCATCATACCCTCACTATTCTACTATTCTAAAGACAAATAATTTAGAAATACCGATGTCATTACAGAACATTACAAAATTTGAAAACCTAAATGATATTTCGGTTAATGTTTATGCTTTGGAGTTAAATAAAACGGAAAAAAAGTGAGTTTCATGAAGTGGTGCCTGCTAGACTCACAAAAATAAGCTTGAAAACATGTAAACTTGTTGCTGATTCAAAATGAATACCATCCAAAATTAAATGATTTTGATGCTCTTCCAGCAGATAATGATCCGACTGAAATAGAGTTTCATTATTGCAGGATTGAAGATTTGTCAAAACTTCTAAATTTGCAGTTAACCATGAAAAATGACTCATCATTTATTGAATTACCAAAACAAATTAGTAAAAAACATGCGTGCATCAATGTCAAAAATTTAGATCAGGCCTGCTTCTATTGGGCAATAGTTAGTGCTTTGTAGCCTGTTAGAATCAGTTCTGATAGAATTTCATCATACCCTCACTATTCTACTATTCTAAAGACAGATAATTTAGAAATACCGATGTCATTACAGAACATTACAAAATTTGAAAAACTAAATGATATTTCGGTTAATGTTTATCCTTTGGAGTTAAATAAAACGGAAAAAAGTGAATTTTATGAAGTGGTGCCTGCTAGACTCACAAAAAATAAGCTTGAAAAATATGTACATTTGCTGCTCATTTAAAATGAATACCATCCAAAATTAAATGATTTTGATTCTCTTCCAGCAGATAATGATCAGACTGAAATAAAGTTTCATTATTGTTGGATTAAAGATTTGTCAAAACTTCTAAATTCTCAGTTAACTATGAAAAATGACTCATAATTTATTGCATTATCAAAACAGATTAGTAAATGACATGCGTGTATTAATGTCAAAAATTTAGATCGGGCATGCTTCTATTGGGCTATAATTAGTGCTTTGTGCCCTGTGGACCAAAATGTTGATAGAATTTCATCATACCCTCACTATTCTAAAGACAAATAATTTAGAAATACCGATGTCATTACAGAACATTACAAAATTTGAAAAACTAAATGATATTTCGGTTATTCTTTATGATTTGGAGTTAAATAAAACGGAAAAAAGTGAACTTTATGAAGTGGTGTCTGCTAGACTCACAAAAACTAAAGCTTGAAAAACATGTAAATTTGTTGCTCATTCAAAATGAATATCATCCAAAATGAAATGATTTTGATGCTCTTCCAGCGGATAATGATCCGACTGAAATAGAGTTTCATTATTGTTGGATTAAAGATTTATCAAAACTTCGTAATTCGTAGTTAACCAGAAACAATACTAGAAAATTTATTTGCGATCGTTGTTTAAATCATTTTTACAGTGAAAGTAAACTCGCTCAACATGAAGAGCTGTGTTCAGATTTGAATAATTGTAAAATGACTGTTTCTAAATACGATCATGTCGCTTTTCGAAATTTCACATACAAACAAACCGCTCCTTTCATAATTTACGCTGATTTCGAATGTCAATTAAATAATTTTTCGGATAATGTAAAAAATCATATAAAAACAATAAAATAGCAACAGCATGTACCGTTTAGTGCAGGCTACTACTTAAAATGTTCATATGATGATAACCTATCGTACTTTAATAGTTATAGAGGAGGAAATAGTATGGATTGGTTTGCCAATGAAATGACTAACATTTCTAAGTTTGTGGAGTCTAAAATTAAAACTATTGTACCAATGGTAGTTAAACCTAGTTGTACTGTTGGTGCAATTACCTGCCATATTTGTGAAAAACACTTTTCAGTCAAAGATATAATTGTTAGAGATAACGATCATTTTACCGGTCAATTTAGAGGAGGAAAATTATTTGTCGTTCCCGTAGTGTTTTACAATTGAAGTGGATATACGACAGCCATCTTATGATTGTTAATTTATGTAAAAAAGGGCGCCTGAGCTTACTTTCCGTTAATAAAGAAAAATATATATCTGTTACTTTATATTCAGATGAAAATGATATTAAATTAAGGTTTATTGATTCATTAAGATTCATGGGAGCGTCAATCGATGAATTAGCATCAATTTTAGATGCGTCAGAAAAGACAATTTTAAAACGAGAATTCAGTCATTTAGATGATGATTCATTCAATTTATTAACTAGCAAAGGAATATTTTGTTATGATTATATTAATAGTTTGGAAAAATTAGAGGATACTTCCTTACCAGCAATTGAACATTTTTTTAAATAAATTGAATGATGAAGATATTAGTGAGGCAAAGTATGCTCACGCGCAGAAAGTTTGGAACTATTTTAAATGTAAAAATTTGGGGGAATACAGCGACTTGCATTTAAAAACAGATATTCTGCTTCTGGCAGATGTTTTTGAACAATTTAGACAAAAATGTCGAGATACTTATCATTTGGAGACGGCTTTCTATTACACAATGCCAGGGTTCACTTGGGACTGTATGCTAAAGTACACAAAATGTAAATTAGAATTATTAAGAGATGTTGATATGATTTTGTTTATTGAAAAAGGAATAAGGGGTGGAATATCTGTTTGTAGCAATCGATTTTCGGAGGCTAACAATAAATACATGTCGGATTATGATCCTAAAAAGCCTTCCAAGTACAACATGTATCTAGACGTAAACAACCTTTACGGGTGGGCTATGAGCGAATCCTTACCTATAGGAGGATTTGAATGGATTGACGACATCAACAAGTTTGGTGTCGGACCAGAAGCCACCGTTAATATAATGTCGATACCCGATGATGCGGCAGAAGGCTATATTTCTTTCAAGTTGATCTGGAGTATCCACGTAAATTGCATGATAGACACAAAGATTTTCCATTTGCGCCCGAACACCGTATACCGCCCGGATCAAAATTACTAAAATTATTGACGACCCTGTATAATAAAGAAAAATATATTATACATTATCGCAATCTTAAACAGGCTTAAGCTGACGGATTAGTTTTAACGAAAATACATCGAGTGTTAAAATTCAACCAATCACCGTGACTGCGGTTATACATCGAATTAAATACCAAGTTAAGAACTGCAGCCACTAATAATTTCGAAGAAAATCTTTTTAAATTAATGAATAATGCGGTGTTTGGGAAGACGATGGAGAATATAAGACGTCATAGAATAGTAAAATTATGTAAAAGTTGGTATGGTCGATATGGTGCCAAAAACTTAATTGCAAGTACTAGGTTCCATAGTCGCACAATTTTCGATGAAAATATAATTTCTATCGAACTAAAAAAGCCTGTAGTTTGTTTCAATAAACCTTTGTATATAGGTGCTGCAATTCTCGATATATCCAAATGATGCATGTATTATTTTCATTATGATTTCATGCTTCCGACGATGGGAGAAGAAAATTGTACAATAATATACAAGGATACGGATAGTTTCATATATGAATTGCACTGCTCGAATGCATATGAGCAGATTATTAAAACATATTCATCTAAATTCGACACATCTAACTATGATGAGAATAATCCGTACAAAATAGAAAAATTAAATAAAAAAGTTCCTGAATTAATGAAAGATGAGGCGAACGGCAAAATTATTACACAGTTTGTAGGATTACGATCAAAAATGTACTCATTTAAATTACAAGTAAATGATGATGATAGGGAAAAGGAGAGAAAACGTTTAGAGCGTAAAGAATTTAGTAAAAAGAGAATAGATTGTAATATAAAAAATTTCGGTATCACCAGAAAGTCGAAAGGTGATGTTGTCAGAAATAAAATTACTTATGAAGATTACGAAAAGTGTCTGAAAGAATTTAAGGTATATACAGCAAACCAAAAATGCATTCGGTCGTATAACCATTCAGTATTTACTATAGATCAACAAAAATTGGCCAGTCCTTTTGATGACAAACAATAATTAATACCAGTCATTTAATATGCTTCCTTGGGGTCATTACAAAATACCGTAATTTTTTTGTGACTTAACGCTTCGTATGACTTGAAAAATCTTATCCTCTTTTTTAATAAATCTATTTATTTTTTAATTGTAGAAATGCATTTTTTATAGATAGCAAATGTTAACTTCCTCTTTCTTTTTTTTAATAATTGTAGAAATGCATCATTTTTTATAACAATCTGTTTTAAATACTTGATGCTTTGTATATATTTTTTTTCCACTACTAGCTATGAAGTTGACAATTATTGCGCCTTCTAGCCAACTGAGAGGTCGAATTTCTCTAATAATGGTTAATAATTTTTCTATTGTTAACCTAGGTCAATAATGGACAATTTCGAATGTTTTGTGAATCCAGGGATAGTTGATTAACAAAAACTTGTGCAACATAATTTTGTGTACCCAGGAGATTTTCTTCAACGTATTTGCTTTTTAAAATCACCTAACACGATAAAATTATTTGAATAAAAATGTCATTAGTTTATAATTCGCGCACAACCAATGATGACTGATGACATCCCGTAACTACAACATGGCGATAATTACAAACGCTGGGTGCGTTCAGAAAACAACCGTTGCGTCAATGTTCTGTAAACGACTTTGATACATAACACTATACGTTGGAATTGTTTCTTCATAATAATTCCTGTTTTTTCACGAATACTACGTCCTCTTACATTATAATCATGTGGTAATGGTTTCTGCAAATCTTCTATTGCATGGGTTATAATATTTCTGTTTGTAGCAATTATATTACCATCATCTAATAACGCAAGAATTAGATTGTATCTAGCCATAATTTCAATATTAATGTTTTCTAAAACAATTATTGTTCAGCAGACACACGTCAACCATTATTATTTGTTGCTCAGTGAGCGCTCATCAACAGTTGAGCTATAAGTTATGTTTTATGAACGCACCAGTTGTTTACAAATAAGTTTTACTAGTGGAAATGTCAATCTGTATAAGACTACTTGATTATTGTTTTATTAGTGGAAAGGCGAATTTACATTCCTGGTGTTACTCGATTTTTAGAATAAATATTTTTAATTTTTGTCTTAAATTTGGCTAGTAGTGGAAAAAATGGTATATACACCACGACGGTGAAGACATTTATAGGCCTCGCACCGTATTCCGCTCGGGGCAAAGCCCCTCGCGAAATAATCTTGGTGCTCGGTCAATAATAACAGTCTTCACCACCTTGGTGTATAATATACTATTTTCCAGTACTAGCTGTGAAGTTAACAATTATTGTGTCATCTAGCCAACTGAGAAGTTGAATTTCTCTATTAGTGGTTAATAATTTTTTCTATTGTTAACCTAGGTCAATAATGGACAAATTCAAATGTTTTGAGAATTCAGGGATAATAACTTAATAAAAACTAGTGCAACATAATTTTGTATATCCAGGAGATTGTGTTTAACATATTTACTGCTTGAAATTACCTAACAAGATAAAATTATTTCAATAAGACTGTCATTAGTTTAAAATTCGCGCTCAACCAAAAATTTCTGATGGCATAAGGAGTGCGTTCATAATATATGGGTGAGGTGAGGAGCGAAAACAGTGTCAGTGTCAGTCAGATGACGGAGTAAACGCCTAGGGAGAAATCAGTTTGAACGATTTGTAGATCGACACTATCAAAATTTGACATGGAAATGTGTTGTTCATTTTCCGTTAATTTTAGAAAAACGAGGATCGAGAAATGTTTTTACCTTCAACATTATCACCAGTGGAATTTGAAAATCTTCTGTTGATAGAAACTGGTAGCTAACCTTGACCCACATAGACAAATAATATATTACTTTCTCTATGGTAAAGCATATGGTAAATGTTTTTTGAACGCTCACTTTGTACCCGAGTGTTGTGAACGCACTACCGCTGTAATTGTTCAAAGTTCAAAGTAAAACATAAACCACGTTTTGTGAAATTTTTGGATGTGATCGTATAATTGGTTTCGTTAATTCGTTGCACTTAATATTGGTGATTATGAACTATAGGAATAATAGTATGCTATTGCTGTATGATTAAATTATACCTACATGATTTTTATAAGACCTTTTTTATTTTTGATTTTTGTCTTATATTTGGCTAATAGTGGAAAAAAATGTATATACACCACGGTGGTGAAGACATTTATAAACCTCGCACCCTATTCCGCTCGGGGCAAAGCCCCTCGCGAAATAATTTTGGTGCTCGGTTGATAATAATAGTCTGCAGCACCTTGGTGTATAATATACTATTATTCTCTTTTTGTACGATTAGAAAATTATATTCTCCATGTATATCTTGAAATACATATTTATGTTTATATTTTATGAATATGTTTAAATATATTTTAATAAAGATAACAAAGTATTTATTTGTTTTATTCGAAAATACATCTTTTATATTCGAAGTGTGTATTTAGAAAAACAGTCGATAACTACCAAAATCATTTTGAAACCTCTATTTTGGTGTGCATAAGGTCTCATTTCGGCCAAGTCAATTTGCCATAAATCATCTAAGCCATTGATGATGGTTCGTCGTCTAGGGTAAGTCTTGCGGGGTGATGCATGAAGCTCATCAACGAGTTTAATCTTGTCCGTTGAAGTCATACTATCAACGGGTATTTTTATTGATCCTTCGATATTTTTTTCAAGGCATTTATCAGTTTATTTTGTAGTGCGTCAATGCGGTTTGTAGTACTGTTTGCGTGACTACTGATTCTATCATTAAGTTTTGTATTGAGCTTATCAATTTCAACTTTACTCACTTTTCGATCGAGTACCTCTCGCAGTTTTTTAGTATAATCCTCAATGATCAAATTGAAATCAAATTTAATTTGTGAAATCACATCATCCACATACTTTTTCGTTGACATATGTGCACAGGCCGTTGCAGGGTTTCTCGAAATAAATTCTTCAAATTTATTTATTTTGTTGTCAATCAAATTCAATGCATCAGTTAAATTGTTTATCAGAATATCATGTGATACAAGTTGTTTCCTTAAATAATGAGTCATATCAATACTGTTATTGTTGCCTTCGTGTGGAGCATATCTGTGTCCGAACTTGTTCAAACTCATTGTTCAAATGACTCATCATTGTCAGTGTTATTAGTATATATATAGCCAGCTTCCCGAAATTCGTTGATTATGTCAACTATTTCATTATCGAGTGAGGTGTTTCCAGCTGCCTTGGACGCTATCAACAGCTTCAAACGATCAACGAGTTCATTTGGATCATCCCAATAAATATACTCCACCGGTTTTTCATTGTACGTTAATGTCAAACCATTACCAGTCGTTGAACGTCTTCTACCTTTTCGCAACTCCATTATGAGCGGTTTTATGATTTCTGATTTCTGTATATTTCCATCTCGTAGAACCTTTTAGTCTTCCATCTTTATTGATATAGCGATCACTCAATTTTAATAGCTCTCTGTAAGCTTGCACATCTTCTTCGTTAAAATCCGTAGGATCATCATAGAAGATGACCTTATACAGTCCTGGGGTTCCTCGTATCTATTTACCTTCAATCTTGATGAAGCCAGTCCTTTTATCAAAGTCAATTTCTTGTGTTCCTAGATACCATTTTGATGTTTGGGGATCTTAAGTTGTTCCATATATTGTATTTATTTTATCACTATATGACCAATGATCTTTGATATATGGATGTATTCATATTCATCCATAACATTATCTGAAATATTTGTATCAGGTATATTTTCGTGAAATGAAATACATCATCTTGTCCACTCGCACTTATTCTGCGTACTTCTTCCATTGGGAGAAATTGTGTTTATCATCCTCTTTCCTTTTCTTCTACTTCTTCTTTCTTCATTTCAGGCGATTCTTCTTTTTTATACTTCTCAATGCATTATTGATCTTTGAGGATTTAACAATCTCATGCAGTGGCTCCGAAATGGGTTTGAACATTCTGATGAGCGATTCATCTTTTTCCGATCTACCCAGTTTCAATGCCAAGTACTTTTTTCTAATGGAACGGGTGAGCTCTGCAATTTTGCGTTTGCGTGCAGCTATTTGATCGTATTTGTTCAAATCAGGGCGAGAGAGGGAGGCAGCACGTTTAATCAGTATGCTGCGCTTTTTGTGTGTACCAACACGATTTGACGACATCATGATGGGGACTGATCGGATGTCATACGATATTTATATTTTTATATATTTATCAAACCCTTGATGATATCTACCATCATTCATATCGAAATCTTTGACAATCACAAATGTACCATATGCAACATTCCAATATTTCGAACACAAGCGTTTAAAATCTTCGAAACTCATGTCTGGAGATACGTGTTCATCAAATACGTGCTTCAAATTGATTTAATCTTCTTTGAATAGTACAATCAGGTTACAGTTGTCTGGTATGTGCTGTTTAGGTATTTTAGAGTAGGTCCGACAAAGGTAGGCAGCATCAATATCTTTGTGTCTATACATTGAAAAATATTACCGGATTTTCTGTTGGAAATCACACGCTACATCATCGAATAGGAATATAGAGTTGGGTTTTGCATCTGATGGGCTTATAATCTCATCATTATCCTTGAATGGAAAGTAGCCAACCTCTTTCACTCCATTCAACACCTCTTGGAGTAGTTGATATTTCGGTTGATACAATGACTTGGAATAAACGTACACATTTTCGAATTTCGCGCCATTTGGATTGAAAATTACTGACAACATGACGTTCGTCTTACCGCAACCACTTGGTCCACATACTATTGCTCAAAACGAATTAGGCAATAATTTGCCATGTTTACCAAGTATTGTTAATGATGTGTGAAAATCTAAATTTTCAATAGGTAACGACTGTTCTTGTTGAACGACTTTCCTCTTGTGACATGATTGGCGTTTATGTTAGCTTATAAATATAGGTGTAACAGATCCACTTTATCAGTTTTGATGTCTTCGTACGACGGAGAAGGCGTTTTGAATTACCTGATAAACAAGTTACCTTTTGAGCTCCATTTACCCGGAGGCTATCAGTATTGTGGACGTAAGTCGGATTACTGAACGATGCGAACGATTGCTAATATTTCATTTTACAGCTGGAACTAAACTACAAAAACGATTGGCTCGTGGAGATACTGGCATTAATCCTCTAGACGCTGCATGCAAACAACACGACAAGTCTCTGGAAGATCGTCACAAGGCCGATTCAGTATTGGAAAACGCTGCTTGGCAACGAGTGAAATCAACAGACGCCACGTTTGGTGAGCGAGCTGCAGCCTTATTAGTTACTTCCGGAATGAAAGCGAAACGTAAGCTTGGTATGGGATGCTCATTCCAAAGACATATCGTGGGTAAAATTGGAAAATATCTGAAGAAGAATCCTCCGACCAATCTGAAGAGGACTGCTTCGATTGCTCTGAAAGCTGCTAGACTTGCCATCAAGCAAGCCGGTGGAAAAAAGAAAATCAGAATACCACGCATCATACCTTTCAAATCTGGAGGTATTCTACCACTATTACCAATTTTTGCAGCCCTTGGTGCTCTCGGTAGCATTGCAGGGGGAAGTGGTGCGATAGCGAAGACAATTATCGATGCGAGGAATGCGAAAAAGAAATTGGAAGATCATCGACACAATAAAGCCATGGAAGCTATTGATAAAGGACTGTACTTGCGTAAAAACGCCAAAGGAGGTTTTGGTTTATATTTAAAAAAACAAAATAACTCCCAATAGACCCTTGTACGATACCGAGTTGCTAGAGTATGTAAAATTCTTGAAGATACCACATTTTCGAGGCGTTTTCATGCGAGACAATTTGCCGAGCAGTGGTCCTCGTCAACGTGAAACTGCAATTCTAAATTTAGATGTGTCGAATAATCAAGGCACTTATTGGGTAGCTTATAGAAAGATCAATGATGTCGTTGAGTATTTTGATTCATTTGGATGTCTGAAGCCACCGAAAGAACTTGTCCGTTATCTGGGTAAAATTAAACTATACTATAACAACGATCAGTTTCAAAACTATAATCAGTTCAACTGTGGACATCTTTGCTTGAAGTTTTTGTACAATCATGGAAGCCGTTTTAGCATACCTACATGGTGAGAAGAGGTTGCAAGACTTTTCCGAAGATGAATTGGAAGAATTTCCGATCAAATATTTGATACAACATGCTAGACCATGGGAATTGTTGAATATTTGGCATAAATTACCAAACGATTATCAGTGTAATTTCGATCTGAGAATTCGTTTACCATGTTACATTCATTATAATAGACCATATGCTCAAACACATGTGGATGGACCTGTCAGTTCATAGTACGATTGTCACGGTTGTAATTATTTCTTGGAATGTAGAGGGACCGTAATCTATCAATAACTAATATGAGGTCGATTATGATTTAAATATTCCTGTACCACTCGTAATGGCATCAGTCATGTCTCAGCTGCTCACGCTTACTAGTACTACCAACGAGTTCTCTTTCACCCCTTCCACACCGATCATACTACATTCTAGGAAAAGTTATTACATAGCTCTACTAGGATTTCACACTTACCATTCCATACCAAACATCGACGGTGAAAAATTTTACTACTACGAAAATAATAACAGGTTGTTATGAGATTGAAAACATTGAAAGTTATATTCAGGAGCATTTGAATAATACAGATTTCTCAATGAAACCAAACAACAACACCTTAGTGTGTGAAATCTATAGTCGATTGCACGCCATCAGTTTCGAAAACGATAATAGTTTTGGATAATTATTAGGATTTTCCAAAAGGATCTTGGAGCCTGGTATAGTGCACTCTTCAGATCGACCAGTAAATATTCTTAAAGTATCTAGCTTACATTTCGATTGCAACATTACTGAAGGAGCCTTCTACGGGAACAGACCGGCCCATACTATATTAGGCTTTCCCATTACAGTCTATCCTGGATTCGCAATCAACGAATGTCCCAATACCCCCATATATTTGCCTGTGAGAAGTAACTTGGCAGAGATCACCAATATCAGTGTTAGAGTGCTGGATCAAGACCTCAGACCTGTGAATTTCCGAGGAGAGAAAAGTACTTTGCACTTGGACTTCAAAGAACGTTGAATGGGTTTGGTAATTCAGCATAAAAGGGGACCTCCCACTTCAAACCTATCAGTATCATCGAGGTCTTCCAAGGGACGTGGCCAGCTCTCTCCAGAAAATATTATTTTTCTCCAATCTGTTGGATTGAAAGTTAGAGATGGTAAAACGCAAGTACGTTGATTCTGAGCCAATCACCGACAACATCGTTCAATCAAATGAGGATGAACCCACTTTTCGATATTTACCGTCGACCTCAATATGATGAAACTATCCGGAAGGAAGAGTATCGATCCTACATCCCGTACGTGAAATCATTCGATAATAATCGGTGGAGATAAATGTGAATCAAGCAGATGCCTTTTTCGCGATGCATGAATCTTTGTTGGAAATCAAAGGAAAATTAGATGTTGAAGGAGCTGGTAACGTGTCATTGGCTCCCAATTGTGGAGCTTTTCTTTTCGATGCGTGCACTTTTGTGCAATGTGCCAGAGAGATAGAAGTGATCAGAGATCCTGGAATTGTGATTACTGTACGAGGATTCCTTTGCTGAGGACTCTAAACATTTAGCGACGGCTGGATGGACGTACCCCGAAAACCCGTTCCTGAATACTGTGGATGTCGTTCAGTTTGTTGATACCTCTCAAGCACATTTTCAATGTTTTCAATGACTACACTTCGATTGTCTACGGTAGACAAACAATTCGTCTAGTTCCAGCACGTGACGATAAAGATAGCGTAATTGTCAAGGAACTTACCAATACTGGTGTAACGACTACTACGAAAATCAAAGTTTTGATAGATAGTATGGTACTGAAGGTCAAGCATATATTTCCCAACGATTAAATCAAACTACAATTTATGCAACCCATCAAGAACGATACACCAATAATGATTCCATTCAGAAAATGGAGTCTCAGCGAATTACCTGCGCTCACAAAAAGTGCAAAGAATGAAATTTGGGCAGTTAAAACCAGCGCCGCGGTGGAACGCCCACGTTACGTCATCGTTTGTTTCCAGAAGAATATACGCAATAAACTCGACAGTGATGTCACTACCTTCGATAACATTAATATATCTAGCATCAGACTATCATTGAATGGAAAATATTGGCCCAACGAAAGAATGCAATTAGATTTCGATAGAAACGATTATGTCACTGCATACTACAACTATACCAGTTTCTACTCGAGCTATACATATTCCACGCAAGTTCATCCAATTTTGGACTACTCAGCGTTCAAAGATCATGCATTATTCGTGATTAATTGTTCCAAGCAGGAAGATAGCATGAAATCATCAACAGTGGATATAAAGCTGGAGATCGAATCCGCGAAAGGTTTTCCTGCTGACACTAAGGCCTATTGCATCATCGTGCACGATTGTCTAACGGAGGTTGTGAAAAGCATAATATAAGTGGTCAACTACGCCATTTCACCGTTGACCATCATGAGAATCGCATTCGTTGACATTCAAGGTGTCACGCTCGATGATGTCTTCCACCCGAAAGAATTGACAAATCAGATTGGTCGCCAAAGATCCAACTTTTTATTTAAGCCCCCTACACCATATGCTGACGTGAGCGGAAAAGATAAAAAAACTGTACACTACTTGGAAAAATGTATTCATGGAATATCATATCATTCTGGAGATGTTGACTATAGTGAAATGAATGTCATTTTGGAGAAATATCTACTTCATTCTGTTGAATGTATTTATGTAAAAGGAAATCAGAAGAGTGACTTTTTGAAAACAAAGTGTGCTGAGCTTGCAGTGTATCCTACTATTTACGATGTCACGCTGTATGATGACTCATCCTTGACTACGGACAACTTCCAGTCCACCATTACGTATTGTCCTAACCACGCCAATGGAAAATTCATGTGCACCCAACGAAACGTTGATCAATTACAGCAATGGTTTACATATGTTGTATTACCCAAGTAGAAATTTTAATAAATATATTTACTAATTATTGAGTTTTATTAAAACACCCTGTCTGTCGAATTATTTATTTTCTCATGTACTACAAGATGATCTATACTTTTTCATAGTTTTTATGAATAAATTATTTATTGAAATGATTATAGTTGCCAATATCAAATATAGTATTGAAAACATTTTATAAATTTCATTTTGTATGTTGACATCTGTTGTCTTCAGTATAGCTTGCCATTCGCTTTCCTCTTGAGTTCCATCATTAAATAGGAATTTCATTTTGTAGAATGAGTTATTTTCTTCTGGTATCTCCCTGTAAAATACTGGTAGTAGTCCATTATTCACTAATTTATATTTCATTATTGTCCATGACGATTGACTACAGTTTTTTCTTGCATCTTCGAAGCATATCTTTGGAATTTTGTTATCAGTGGGTACGTTTGTATAGAATACATCATTCAAAACGGCTGTCAGAATAATTAATGATAGTCGTGACATTTTTAGAGTTGTTTTCTGGCACAGGTGATGGTCTTTTACTCTGGCAAACTTTATCCCACAAACTCAGATTCTTCCAAATGCTTCAATACTATAGTTTTTTCTTCATAGAAAGTTATATCTCTACTCAACTGACGGACACGTTCACAGAATTCTTCTAGTTTCCTTCCGTACTCGTCTGAAGTCATTGTGATACTGATGATTAAATCGCCATCACATTCTTATAGCTTTGTTAATACATCATTTGCCATTATCATATATCATAATATATCTATATATTTGCTTCCGAGAGAATCATGAAAGACCTATTGTTATTTTGAATATTTACAAACATAATGGTTCGGTTTAAACATTCAAACGGATAAGGTGTTTGTGAGTGCGAGAACCGGTGTAATTAACAATAATGAGTGCGGGCGAGTTGAGAGGTTTGCAGGAACCTCCTGATCCGGGAATTCAAAATAACTATGATTCAAGTTTAATGGAGATGGGTCAAATATATGAAAATGGAAATAATAGTTCACTAAAGTCACAGCAGGAAAAAACAATAAACAAATATTCCTCAACTGATCAAGGTCCTTTTTTTGTATTTATTCAAAATAAAACTGGAAATATTGGTAAGCTACATAAGATTTCTACAGCTAGAGTAATTTTAAATGCAGAACCAGATATACGAGAAAATATTTTAAATATATCAGTTACAGGTTTGAATAAAGTAAAGGTCGAATTGAATTCTTATTTAAGTGCAAATAAATTAGTAGAATCGAAGTCGTTATCAGATAAACAATACGAAGCATATATTCCGGTTTTCTTTACATCTAAAAAAGGTGTCATTAAAAATATTGATAAAGATATTAGTGAACCAGAATTAAAGGAGATAATTAGGCCAAGACTTGGAAATAAATTTAAAATAAATTTTGTCAAAAGAATGATGCGTAAAATAAACGATGAATTAATTCCTACAACAACAATAATTGTAACCTTTAGGGGACAAATGATACCCAAGCAGGTAATAATAGAAAAAATGGTGTATGACGTAGAAATGTATATTCCAAGGGTGATTCAATGCAAAAAATGTTTGAGGTACGGTCATATAAATATCCAATGATGCGCAATATGTGGGGATGAACACGAAAAAACCGAATGTAGGGCTATAAGAGGAGCATGTATTTTGTGTAATGGTGATCATTTAGCAACAGAAAGAAAAGATTGTTTAGAATTTCAGAAACAAAAAACAATAAAATATAGCATGGTAAATGAAAATATTTCATATATTGAAGCCAAAAGGAAATATGATAATAGTTACTCCACAGCGACAAGAAGTCTTAATAAAAGTTCACATTATACAATTACTGCTAAACGTAGGAGAAATGATGAATCTCATTCCTCAAACAGATCAGGGTATTCAGATGAACATAGTAATATAATATCCACACAAAATATAAGCAATAGTCATCCAGTGTATCAAAATTACAAAAATAAACCCAATTATTACCCACAAATTCCAACTAACTATCACCAAATAAATACAGTCTGTGAGAATATATTAAAATCCTTTGCTGAAATTTTAAAAAATAATTCTGTTTCGATTCAAAATCAAAATTTCTTTGACGATCTTAAAAAAAATTTAAATCATATTCTTTCCAACCATGAATAAAATTAATGTTGTGCAGTGGAACGCCAGGTCCATTGTACACAATAAAGGTCACTTTGAGAAATATATTTTTGAAAATCATATTAATATAGCACTTTTAAGTGAGACTTGGTTAAAAGGCGACAATAATGTAATTCACTTTACAGATTTCGACATATTTCGGAAATATAGAGATGATGGATACGGTGGTGTGGCCATTTTAATCAAAAAAAATATTCAAATTATTGACTTTCCCAAATTCTATAAAATACGCTCTGTAGAGTGCGTCGCAGTCTCAGTAAAATTTAAAAATAGGAAAAAACTGAACATATATTCAATATATGCCAAACCTAATCTGAATATTTCAGAAAATGAATGGAAAACCTTTTTCGATAGTCTAAAAAAACCCTTTCTAGTGGGAGGAGATTTTAATTGCCACCACAGCGCGTGGGGTTGTGACCAGAATGATAGGGCTGGCGATAGCTTGTTGGAAGCTATAGAAGAATCACAACTCAGTTTTCTAAATGACGGTACAGAAACTTTAATAACTGGACCTTACAACAAAAATAAATCCGCGATAGATTTAACAATCTGTTCCAATGATATATCGTCTACATTTGACTGGCAAGTAAAACTAATATCTTTAGGATCTGATCATTTCCCAATCCAAATATCTTTTGAGTTAGAGCCAACAGTTAGTAATAACGGAAGAGTAAGATGGAACTTAAATCATGCTAACTGGGATACATTTTCTTCTTCGTTTGTTAACGAAAATGAAGAATTAAATTTTGTGGAAAATGCCTACACTACTTTTGTTGAAAAACTAATTAATGTTTGTAATATATCAATTCCGAAGAAGAAAAGGTTAACCAACAGTAAATTTAACAAAAAATGGTGGAATTCAGAGTGTGATCTTGCAATAAAGAACCAGAAAGATGCCTTTTTACTTTATAAGCAAAATTCAAATTATGAAAATTATTTAAATTATCAGAAAGCAGAAGCCCATAAAAAGAAAGTAATTTTAAAAAGTAAAAGAGCCTCTTGGATAGAATATTGTAATAAGTTAAACAGAAATACACCTATCACTGAGATATGGCAACCAGTTAAAAAAATTAAGAATGTATATAATTCTTCAAAAAATATAGTTGTTAACGACATATGGTCTGAAAAGTTTCTTGATAAGTTAGCTCCACCCTGGGTTTCACCAAATTTATTTGATCACACTGGTAATGTAGGTGATGTAAGTTATCTATCTAAAATATTCGAAATATGGGAGTTAGATGTTTGTCTAAAAAATCACAAAAACACAGCCCCAGGGATGGATAGCATACATTATATTATGTTATATTATTTACCTACACAACAAAAAATGTATCTGTTAAATTTAATTAATCAAATTTGGATTACTGGTAAGTATCCGGATGATTGGAAAGAATATATTATTATCCCGATATTAAAACCGAACAGAGATCCGGAATCCCCCGATTCCTATAGAGGTATATCATTGGGTTTTTGTATTCTTAAAACATTCGAAAGAATGATTAAAAGGAGATTGGAAAATTGGTTGGAAAAAAATAAATTGATCTCAGAAACTCAGTATGGATTCAGAAAATCATGATCCACGTTAGAAAATATCGCAAATTTAGTTTTGGACATTAATTTATCATTTTCAAAACAAAAATCGTTAATATCGATGTTCCTAGATATAGAAAGTGCCTATGATAATGTAAAATTAAACATTCTTTACGAACAAATGGAAAAAATTGGACTTCCAGTTGAATTCAATAATAAAGTAGTATCAATTTACACAAACAGAAAAATATTTCTACAGGTAAATAACGAAATAGTAGGAAATAGAATTTCTAATATAGGTTTACCACAAGGAAGTATTTTGAGTCCAATCTTATACTTAATATATACATTTGATTTACACTCCAGTATTTCGCACGAAGGAAAGATTCTGCAATTTGCAGATGACGTTTGTCTCTATTCAGAAGGATTGGAAATTTCACAAGGTATAACTGTCATGAATACATTATATCAACAAATAGAAAGCTATTGTTTTAATAAAGGGTTAAATATCTCAGTTAAAAAAACGCAAACGTGTATATTCTCCAAAAAACATAATATACCGAGTCAAATATTATTAAATAATACTAATTTTGACGTACAGTCGACAGAAAATATTTAGGGGTAGTATTAGATAGAAAGATGTTATGGAAAGAACATATTCAACATATTGTAACAAAAGCAGATAAAGGACTCAATATATTAAGATCCGTGTGCCATACCAAGTGGGGTTCTGAACCAAATATTTCACTTATGCTATATAAATCCTTCATCAGATCAATTATAGATTATGGATCCATTTTCTATTCTCAAGCTGCCGAAACTCATTTGAAAAAGCTGGACAGAATAATTAATAAATCACTTCGTCTGTGTTTAGGAGCTATGAAAAGCACTCCGATATCAAACCTAGCTGTAGAATGTACAGAACCACCATTAAATCTCAGAAGAGAGTACCTTATAGACAAATTTCTGCTAAAACTCATTTCAAAAAATAGTAACATATTAATGAAAATGTACGAATTATCTATACAAGATCTGATTGCAAATTATTGGAAAAAGAAAAATACGATACCGTTAGTATCCTCATACACAGATAAAATAAATTTACAGGAAGACATTTACATCTCGAATAAATTACCATACTACACTGTAAATTGGAAAGATATTAAACCTGCGAATGTGTATTATCTAAGAGATTACTCTAATTTCCCATTTGCAATAAGAAATAGTATGTTCCTATATGATGTTGAAGAGTTTTTCCCTGAACATTATTTTATTTTTACAGACGCATCAAAAAATCAAATAAATGTTTCAGCAGCACTGTATGATCCGAAGAAAGGGAAGTCTTTAGCAATAAGAATAAACAACAAACTATCAATATTCTCAGCTGAACTAATTGCGATTCTAGAAGCACTTAAATATATCAATTCTTTAGAGGAAATAATCGACAGATATACTATATTTTCCGACTCCAAAAGTGCAATTGTTTCAATCCAAAACATCACAAAAACATTTAAAGGAAGTATCAGTTACATAGTAGTCGAAATTATACAACTTATTTCCAATTTGTCATCCAGAGGAATAAGTATTTCATTATGTTGGATTAAGGCACATTGTGGAATAAACTATAATGAAATAGTCGATGAAGCCGCAAAAACTACAGAGAATATATGTATAATGGGGAATATAAATGTCCGGTGGAAGATCTTTATCCATTGATCAAGAAAAGTGTAATGCAGAAATGGCAACAATTATATAATACATCCCAGAAAGGTATTTACTATAAAACTATTCAACCAACTATACAACACGAACCTTGGTTCAAGAGAGCAAATTTCCATAAAAAAGCTATATCAACAATTTGCAGAATTCGATTTAATCATTGTTTAACACCTGTTTATAAACATAAAATGAAACTGTCAGATAGTTATATGTGTGAATGTGGAGAAGAAGGATCTCTGGAACACATAATATGGAACTGTAACTTAAATGAGGATAAAAATTCAAAATTCTTAGATGTTGTGTATAATTATATTTACTCTTCAAGAATTAAATTGGTAAGACCATTTAACTTACAGCAATTAGTACAATCATCGGATATATTTATTTATAATTTATTGTATAAACACGTTGTTAATTGTAACATATCATTGTAAGTAATCCTATGTTTTATCCCAACTGTAACCCTTTCTATCCGAGGCCCTTTCAGTGATGTATTAAAAACGCTTTGATAGGCCCCTAAGCGTGGAATGTGTCCTTGTCTAATCCTCAATATATATATATATATATATATATATATATATATATATATATGTAAAAAATAGAAGAAAAATAAAATAAATAAATTAAATAAAAAAAATGAAAAAAATTAAAAAACCCTGAAAAGACAAAATATATAAATGAGAAAAAAAATAAAATTATAAGTTATATTACTATATATGTAGTTAGTACCTATATTTATTGTACAATAGATCATAGAAAAAAAAATTTGGGATTCCTACTTACTCTTCTGTAATAATTCAACTAAAACATATTCGGCTAATGGATTCGTTCCCTGGTCATAAACAAAAAAAAAATACATACATAATTTGCTTCAACGTGAATCACCTCTGACCCCCGAATAGACAATTAATCTTTGAATAAACAATATTATATTTCATGCATTTTGCAACAAAAATGTTTTTTTAGAATACATGATGTATTTTTTATTACTGTTTAAAAAAACGGTTCTACGGTAAATATTGCATCCCTCGTTTAAATCGCTTAAATCATGTTTCCTTATATTTTTCGACGTTTTTCGTTAACTGCCCTTTCTTAATCGGCCACACGTGAATTTCGGAACAGCATGAGCATTCGTAGAGATACTCCATTGATGCTACGTCAAACGTCGCAATAATGGTAGATATTGTAGAGACCTCGTGGCAAACATTTTAATATTTTAAAAATCACCCATTTCGTAGCGGCTACGGTTATGGATTGGAAAGAACGAAAGAGGGGAGTACAATTATAAAAAACGGCACTGACCACGTGGATCACCTCTGATCAATAATAGCAGCCCTTATGACATCGTCGACAAACTGTATATCGTCGTACGTAATATAATAGCGTTTATTCGACTTCAATCTGATTAATAACAGAGATTTTAGTGCCCTAATGACATCTTTTTTTTGCACTTCCTATGAAAATAATCTAACAATCATAATGCCGTTTATTCCATAAAAAGCTGACCAATAATAGCAGAGATATGGGCCAATGCCTTTAGGACCTGCGCAGAACGTTGAAATACGTCTTTTACGGTCGGTCTCTAACGAAAAACATGCGCAGTATACGGAAAAAGTAGCTTCGCTACCACCGCCCTTTTGGCTCGAGTTTTCGCGTCATCGATAATGCCCTTTTGTCCGATGAAATTTTTCTAACTTATGACGGCTACAGCTGACCGACCGTTTTGGCAGAGATGTTAGTGCCCTACATCTTTTCTCATCTTGTATATGAAAATAACCATCATAATGCCGTTTTTTAAATCCGACCAATAATAGCAAAGATATGCACCAATACCTTTAGGACCTGCGCAGAACGTTAAAATACGTCTTTTACGGTCTGTCTGTAACGAAAAACATGCGCAGTATACGGAAAAAGTAGCTTTGCTACCACCAGCCACCCACGGCCGATTTGGGGGCGTGACGTCACCCCAGCCAGACAACGCAACGCCATCTACGACACCCTGTATCGTAGCCACTAGCGCCATCTAGTGGCGAACATGGGAAGTAGTGGTCCCGGAATGCGTCAGGACTAACAGTATATCTACTACCATGCAATATGTTACTTAGAATTCCGCTCTAGTGGCATATAGTGTCAGTATAATTTTCAGTGATTTAGTGGTTTTCTTGTTAGTATATTTTTTGGAATTGTCTTGTGAAAGCTTTATTATTTATTTAGGCATTTATCGTGAACCTACCTATATTATTTTGGTGAACATAGGATTTTATTTGTTGACGCATTATTCCTTCTTCATTGGGAATTTTTTTTTATTTCAGAAAATATTTTTTGCCAATGAAGATAACAATAACAATGAATCACCTTTGTGTTTATTAGAAAATGAGGAATTTGTAGGAATTGATATTGACAATGACATTATCTACGATTTACCGAATGGAATCCGATTACAATGACGAAGAGACTTTTGCGCTCGGACATGAACTGCTGAAGACCAAATTGTTGAAAGTGACTTAGAATATAGCCACAAAAGTCCAGCGTATTTTGGCACTTTCATCGAAAAGAAAAATACCAAAGAAGGATGAGAAAAAAGAATGGAAAATGTGCAATAATAACAGCATGTATGGGCCAGCAACTTTGCCACAGTTCCAGGGAACGGAAAATATTCATGTTCAAGGAAACAATCCCATTGATTATTTTTTATCATTGTTCACCGCAGACATTATGTATGATATCGTCTTTCAGACCAATTTATATGCTGGTCAAAAGCAATAAATTAAATTTCTGTTTTACAAAATATGAGTTATATGCTTTCTTGGGCATAAATTTAGTAATGTCATACATCAGATATCCCAGAATACGGCTTTACTGGTTAAGGGATAATGCCCCGAGAATGGATTTGATTGCAGATTCTATTCCTGTTAAACTGACGACTTAGAGAAAATCAATAATAAAGTATTTTTTGATAATTTATTTCATTCAATTCCCCTTATTAAAGAACTACATACAAAAAATATAGGCAACAGGAACTCCCCGACAAATCGACTACAAAATTGTAATTCTGTTTTGAAAACAGGTAAACAAATGAAACAAGAGGGTAGAGGAACTTCATCTGTGGCAAATACAGAAGATGGCAATATAATTATTTCTAAATGGCTAGAAAACAAAACTATTTACATTGCTTCAAATTGTGCTGGAAAAGAACCTCAGAATAAAACAAAACGCTGGTGTAAATCTACAAGACTATTATTGATATGAACAGACTATTTTCTGTTCAGTTTTATAACAAAAACATGGGAGGTGCCATTCTCTGAACTGATCTAAAATTTTGTGAATTTAAATAATTGCCCTTTCTAGGCTGTCTGGATTTCTTAAGCGAATATTATTTTGTATGTAATTGGTCGCCAACGCCCGTAATGTTTTTAAGAATAATTCATCATCTCTCTTGTCTAATGGCGGCTGTACACTCCGAGGTAGGACGAGTGTAAGTAATATTGCTTGTGTTGCCTCCGAGTCCCTAGCTCGCTTCCGGTATTTCGTACCTGAGTCAAAGGGTCTCCCGTTCTCGTGCGAATAGTGAGTGTGCCACTGTACACAACTACAATTGATCTAGCGAGAATGTACATGGTCGCCCCCCCCCGAGAACATTTGGACGAGAGTATACAACCGCCATAATACATTTCTCCCGAATTGGAAGATTTGATGCATTTATTTTTGATACTATTTAACCTGTACAGCCTTGGCAACTCATGCAGAAATCATATGGTGTTTCATTTTTAAATGATTGTAAAGCAAATAAGTCTTGAAGCGACAATCAAGATGTCTCTGATCTCCAAAAGTTAATTACAAACATTTTTTAATAGCATCCCCTTTAGATAGTTCGGAACGAGATCCTATTAAACTTGAGGCTCGTCCTGCTAATTTGCCTATTATTGCCCGTAAAATATATGAATTAATGTGAGAACATGCATTTGTAGTATCTGCAAATTGACCTATCAAACTTTCACAAGCATCTAAAAATACTCCTGTGAGTGTATTGCCATCAAATTGCGGTATGGTATATACATACAATTTTAAAAGTGAATAATTTACATTAGCTATAGCCATATCTGCAATTGAATTTTCTGAAACTAAACTATCCTCTGCTAGAGGCAAATTCTCAATATTTATTGATATAACTGGATTGCAACTATCTAAATTCAATAATTGACATAAAATGCTAAAGTTTTCGATGTCTGACATCAAATATTAAAACATGTATAAAAATATAGAAAAAATCCCTTATAAATCAATATAAAAATATGGAGGATAATTATATGGGAGAACAAAAATACCAAAGTAAATGGGTTGGCTTCATTTATCTACTTAGTGCCAAAAAGGTCGGACAATGCGGTTTCTCCCTCTTAAGTTGGCTGATCCTCTTAAAACTAACCGGATTCTGCAGTGTTGGCTTCTTCCGGGGTCTCCAAGCATCGGCGATGTGGATTCTTCATCAGAACAAATTCTTTCCAAATGACTGAATCTTCTACGACTTTACGCGATCGTTAATTGCCAAAAACTATCGTTATAGATCGGTTTGACACGATTCTTGTTACCGATCCGTTTGGCTATCCTACCGACTGCGCCAATTTTATGTTCACTGAAGTTCGCTTAAAAAAATTAAACAATTTAGAAAAGCGGAACTTTATTAACGTGATAAAAAATTAAATATTATAGTTGAAATTACAAGTTAAAAAGCTGAAAATGCCAGCTCGCAACTGGTTTTGTTCCCGTTGTCGCCGAGGGGGGGGGGGGCATTTCTTGAATCAGTAACGACGGTTCTTTTCTAGGAAATCCAGGTTTATAACTTTCACTCTATTGAGTCTAATGTAACAAATTATTTCACTGTTTTTGAAATTTTTATGTAGACGAAGCTGTTTGCCCGTTTCTTGAATTTCATAGTCTTATAACAAGTGGGAAATAAAATGAAACAACTACAAATTATGATAAATTTAATGTTTATATGTAACGCATTTTCTTGGTGCGCATAAAATTCTTACAATATTTGTACTAACAAAAAAGTTTAAACTATCAAATTTCAAAAGTTCAGGGAGAGTTGTAAAAACGATATGATAGTTATTTCCAAAAATTTTGGGGTAAAATCTGATGAAATCAAAACAAAGTTTAGGAAATTTACTACTATCGATGCTACATATTAAATCATTTCAAATTATCGATGTAATGGAAAGTGAAATAAATTCAAAAACTGCTATTAACGAATATGTTCAAAATAGTATGTTTGTAGGAAAACCTGATTCGTTTATTACTGGAAGGTGTATCTAGAACCATTGTTTTTCTTAGATGTGGATAATTTAGGTTAACAATACTAGTAGTCACAAAATATTTCGAACCACGCTTCTGGGTGCTAACCAATATATAAGAATTGTATACTTTAGTAAAATGAAAACCATTGATTTGAGGAAAAATTATATTTACGGTTTTTACAACTCCCTTGATAAAACCTTCTGTGTTGAACACAAGAATTAAAATAACCACTACTTAATTGCACATTTTTCTAAGTGTTACATATCTATTTCATACCATTTGTAATGTTTTTATCTATTTAAATACTTTTTGTCACAAATCCAAAATTTGTTTATGGTAGTATGATTGAGAATTTGACATTAATAATTATTGTACTAATATAAGAAGTTTCCTTAGCTGCGCATTGTATACCTTAATATAAACTGGTGTGAAATATAAATAGACCAGTGCTGATACTGTTTTCATGGGCTGCAAATCTACTATATATGGATGGTCGTCGTTAGTATCATTTTCATATAAAATAGAAAAAAATTAGATCCCAATAAACATCCGATAAACAATAAACTATTAAGCTTGAGAAAAATTCGATGAAGCTTGAAACATTTAAATTCCAGCTCATTGACACAGGAAAAAAATATTTAGTGTAAGGAGTGATCTACGATACTTATTTTTTAGTGATATATCGTTTGTCATTTTAGTGCCAAAAAAGGGAGTAAGATCGCTTTAACTTAATTACGTTTTATTTCGTTTGTAAATAAAATAAAAAATTATTTTTCTCGGTTCTCTGATTGGAAATTATTCTTGACATAAAAGAAAAGCAAGAGGGTATTTTCTGAGCAGATTAGAAATAAACCCGATGACTGCAAAAAATGTTTCATTTATACCACTATACATATACATAAGTCCAAAGATTACGGCGAAAAATCAAACAAATTAAAATTTTAATTACTTGGCGTACACCTGTCCCAAATCTTCAAATATGAGGAGACATATTTACATTGAACAAGGAAGAAATTGCTGAAATTAAGGGAAATTTTGAAGATCTTGATTAATAGTCATTTTTGAAGGACACAAAATGTTGAAAGGATCGGGAGACTTCTCAGCCCATATAGCACTACCCTTAGTACCTAAAATTGTTGCTGATCATATAACTTGAATTTACTTAAGGCCTAAAAATTCATCTTCTGTATGGCATTTCTTGTAAAACAATTGTGGAGATTACCACGACTATATATGTTTAAATGGCAAGTTTTAATATATAATTTATTGCTGTTGAAATATTCAATCTAGAAAGTAAATAAACTCCAAATCCTTGAAAATTAAAGATACAAATATTGAATACTTTACGTAATCCTATTTTTCTAGTTTTCCTAAATGGAATTCAGAGACAAAAACAGTTTGGCTCATTCCTTCGATGGACCTTTTATTCAATTCCATTTTTTTTATTGTACTATCTATAATATCGGCATTATCTACGCCTTCACAATTATCTTTTTCGCTTACACTTGAGCTGGCAATGGCGCTATTGCAAACGTCGTATTTATCAAGTTCGGTAATAATATCTGGAAGTGACTGATATTGTTTAGTGAGCGGAATTTCTTCAAAATTAGACGTTAGTTCGGCCCCTACACCTGGTTCTCGAGGCCCACGCAAAATATCAATTTCGTGCTTTTTCCCTTGCCTTTTCATATGGATTTCATTTGATATTTGCTCTAGGTTTTTCAAAGTTTGTGAATAAGATTGTTTTGAATTTAGTATTTCTTGTTTTAAAGTTCCTATTCGATTCTTTTGAGTATTTAACTGATCTTGGCAAAGCACTTTTTCGTCAAAATAAGGCCGTGCTTTCAAAATGGCTTTATGAAATTTTTCTTCTTGCGTCTTCAGTTTTTCTTCGATTTCTTTAAAAGCTGCTGCTTTTCGTTGATGATCTCGTCCACATTCTGCCTTGTTCGTTTCTGCTTCCATAACCTGAAATTTTCCAGTAACGAAATATAAAATACAGTAAAATTGTCAATTTTCTGCTAAATTAAATTTTACTCAATCAATAACAAAAATAACAAATGAGAATAATAAGTAAGAAAAATTAATGGTGGATTATAAAAAACATTAACTATTTGTTATACCCTCCTCCAACTTCGAAATATCTCTAAAACCTTATTTCCGAATTCTTTATAAGCATTTAGTAGTATTTTTGGGTCACCATAAAAATATTCATAAATATGGTTCAAATGTATTTCGTAAACTTTCTCAAGGCGGAAAAAATATCGATCATATTTTAAATATTTGTTCAGATATTCACCTTAAATATATTTACCGACTTACATGATTATGCAGCTTGTTTAGTTTTGGTTTATAGAGATTCAAAAATATTTTCGGTACTGATATAAAACCGAATCATTAAAATTGACAGTATTCCAATAATTTATATATAAAAATACCTTCATAGTAGCATTATTGAGCATTTCCTGCCATGCATTGTCAAATTGCCATTCATGTTGGTTGGTTAAAAATTGTTGTTCCGCCAAGGCAACAGTTTCTTTAGCTGCAGCATGTATACCTTAAAACAAATCAATGTCAACTAAACAAAATCAATATGCAAATTGTAAATCAGCTTAATTATACGATGTATGGCTTCATTTCTTACAATAATGTTATCTAAAGAAGGAAAAATCTAAAAATAGGAAAAAAATTACTTTAAAAATTGGTGACTGAGGAACAAGAACTGAATGAGAAATCAAATAATGTGTAACCAAAATACGCGATATAATAGATAAAAGTTGAAATGTGAAGAGAAAACTGAAATGAAAATGACCAGTAGACCGAAACCAAAAACATTCAACTAAAGAATAGACGACCAAAGTCATTCATAAATCCATAGAAAAGTCGTTCAATCGTTAGGTTTGGGGAGAAAGTCATTTTACATTGCTTTGGCAACGCTGCACTATCCTCCACATCGATATTTTCTCGCTCGCCGGGCGTTGAATTTTTGGTTGGTAAACTGAATTGGCAACACGGTCGGCAAATAATGAATGAGCACATCGTATGTTTTGTTTACGAGAGTTTTGCAGGATTGTCAGGTTGACGATAATATTTTCGGGATAAATCTATAAATTACATTCATTTTTTACTAGCATTCAATAAAATGTGGCTTGAGAATTAACATATCTTCTTGTGTTGTGAACAATATAACTCTTAAATATGCACTAATTATGGACTTTTGTGATTATTTTGTCCGTGTAAATAAACAAATTGATTATTTTACACTTCAAGATAAAAAGTATTCCATAGGTGTATATATTTAAATAAATGGTCCTTATCATATTTCTGTATTTTTGCAGCTTTCACACAAATGTTATAGATAAACTATTGGTGTTTAGGACAATGTGATAACGTCGATGAATAGAGAAAGTGTTTTAAATCGTGCATTCATGCCTAATATACCGCAAATGTTTATAATTATTTTTTTAAATATGACTAAAGCCTTAAAAATTTTGTATTTAAAATAACGTTTCAAATTTCGCGCGAAAACGATAATACTTGTGACGTCATTTGTTCCCAAACACCAGTGAGATGTCAATGGAGTGTTTACGTAATACCTAGTTGTTGTTATAAAAGATCAATTGAAAGTTTTATAAATGTTGTGCGGTGGCTCAGCGTGAGATTACTACAATAAAAACACCTAAAAACTATTTATTCGCGCCCCACGTGAGATGATGTTTGGGAACAGATAATATCATAAACTCTGATTGATATTCAATGTCACGTGACTCGAGACTGATTTATTAAATATCAATTAACTGGCTTAAGAAATAAGAAGAACTATTGTGTTTTTTAGTATTTCTATGATAAAAACTACCACCTTACGTTAAAATAATGTCTTTATTTGGATACAGTAAACATCCCTATTGTTTACCTTATGTTTAAATCACAACAATTTGGATCTTAGGTAGTTTATTCTTTAGTTGAATATTTTTGAGCGAAATACTTTTTAATAAAGAAAGATCGTATAGAACAACTACAGTATTGACCATCCAATCATCAAAACAGCTTATAGAATCTAAAAGTCTAATTTCTGTCATGAGTTAGTTGCCAAAATGTCACAATTTACCATTATTGTCTGTGAATTCAGTGTTCAAGTAACAAATATGTAAACTATAATCAAATTTCCAAAAATGAAATATCTTAAATAAACAACTTCATACCATGAGCTTTCTTGTACAATGCTGCTGCTTCCTGACATTCTTGTTGAGCAGTTTTTGCAACCTCTAACAGTTCATAATATGGTCTAGATTTTTCTATACAGCTACCTATTTTTATTGATAATAACTTGAGTCGCCTAGTACAGTCATTTAGTAGTATACGGAATGTCTTGTTTTCCTCCTATAAATGTTAAACAAGATATTTGAAAATAATCATTCAATGCAGAAAAGTATATCAAAACTCTTATATATCAAATAATTTTAATATCACTATACAGGTGGATTCCTCAAGAATGTAAACTGTAGATTCTAGATCCGAAAATGATGATTCAGCACAATACGCTTCATACAAATGTTGTAGGTTTCCTAGATACAGAGTGCCTAAATTTGGGCTTTCAATTTGAATGGCATATCAATTCTATTTTTAAATCAGATATATTTTCAAAAATTATTTATTTATCAAGCAGAGCTTTGTATATATTGTTTGCTGAAAGAAGTAAGGCATTTGATACGAAGCCGTTTTCATTCACAGAATGCAAAATTATTATTCGTTTTCCCCTCGAGCACGGCGCATTTAAGACACAATTTTGTGAATTGTCTGCTCAACCGCGTTGAACGACATCATGCGTGCCCAACCGCGTTGAACGACATCGTAAGCGTCGAACCACGTATCTAAATAAACTGTATTTCTACTACTTTCTCTATAACTTAAAATCTGCCTTGAATAATTTTGGCGAAGTGCCACAATACGGGGCGATTCCATAATACACATTCGACTATCTAATTTTTTATACTTACCACATTCTAGTAAAATTTGTTGAAGTGTTTCTAATGATTTATGCAAATTTCGATTTTTAAATTCCCAAAATTGTGTCTCATTTTCATTGTTATTAATTAGAATTGTGTAATAAGAACGACTATGGATAAAAGAAAAGAAAATAATCTTCTATATTAATTAATCCGTAAACACCCTGTGAATACATATTTCAAAGTTTAAAACAAAATTTAGGGACAGCGTGACCTAGATTCTCTTTCAGGTGCGCGTATTAGTCATAATAATGTCCACAAAATAATTTGAAATAGAACACGGCTACTTTAAACATATTGCATAATGTCGAAACGAATCGAAAAAAATTAAACACCTTGTTGGAATTATACAAACAAAGTATAAAATACTTTAGAACAGACGTAGTTGCTTACACCGCAAAAATAACCTAAAGAGCATAAAAGAAAATTTTATAGAAAAAGGGGAACGTGTTCGTCATTGCGTGACGGGCACTCAAACACCGAGACCTAGGAAAGCGGACATTCTGTAAGTTTTTGAATTTCTTTTATATATAACGGGATAACATTTTTTTTGCTGTCTTAACTTGAGATTTGGGCATATTCGTACTTTACACACTGAACCCTGGCCCCAAGAGTTAGGAAAGCGGCATAAGAAGTTTGGTCAGTGACGACAAGGAAACAGGATTTTCCATTCCTCTACTAAATTTTAGGTAGAATAAGAAAAATTATACTTTTGAGTATCTTGAGCACCCTATGTAGACTATATTTATTGTTTCGCCATGTTTTATCTATCATATTTAGCAGTTGTTGTGATCATACGTTAATCTTGAACCCTCAGGTAACTAGCCGGTTACGTAAGGGATATACATAATCAGCCGAAAGGTCGCCAGTCAGCGGAATCATATTTTTCGAGTAATTTAAAAAAAAATTTATGACGCCAGTGCAATCGCAGACTTATTTTCAAATAACTTTCACGTCGGCCTAGGCTAACAAAAAGAATATTGCACGAGGTTTTAACAAATAGATAAGTACAGGGTTCATTGAATATTTGTTCAACAGAATTACATTGTGCATTTAAACAGTTTTATCAAATAGGTAATTCAGGGTTCATTTAAATAGTTGTTCAACCTGATTATATTTTGAATTTGAACCTCTATGATCAGATAGATAATACAGGGCTCGTTCAATAGGGATATCGTTTAGATAAGCAAGTACAAACAGCGAAATTGATTAGTTTATCATTAGTTAAGGGTTATAGTATAATGTTATTGCTGGTAATATAGAGGTATATTTTTTTAGTGAATCCGTTTCATTCCCTCCCGCACCCAGATTAATTCCTTTAGGTACTTCTGTTGACGTCCCAGGCACGACTATTCATCGAACCAACCCGGTCCTGGCGGATGATTTAAGTCCAGGCGAATTCCACGGAAACCCTTGCCGCTCGAGCCCGCAACGCCCTCTCTAATTTTTTTCGGGAGCGAATTACTCGTTCTCCCTCGTACCTGACGGCACTCGTGACAGCGCTGCCTAAAGAGAGAGTTACAAACACTGTGGGAAAGCCTGGCGTTTATTAGAATTGCATTATTAAGATGTATTTCATCATTAATTAGAATATTATCATAAGTTACATTACATTGTTAGCAAGAATTTCATTATTAATGTGAATCGTCATTAACAAGCAATTCGTTAGATTCAGCATTTACCCCAAAAGGTCCCACCTTAATAAATGCGATCAGGAAAGGGGTTCTTGACTTAACACTCGCTGATCCATTTATAACTAATTACATTTACAAATGCGATCAGGAAAGGGGTTCTTGACTTAACGCTCGCTGATCCATTTATAACTAATTACATTTACAACTGGCATGTCTCTGATGACTCCTCAATGTCGGACCATCAGCACATTCAGGTTTGACTTGGAAACATCTGAAACACGCCTTGAGGGATATAGGGTACCGGCGTTGATTAACTGGAATGTATCTGTACCTTAATTCGCATAGAAGGTGCTTTAGATAACACTTCGCATGCCTCCGTCACCAGATCACTATAGGAAAGAAATATTAACGACTCACTGATCAGATGGATACAATATATGCTGAAAAGCAGAATTATTGTAGCAAGACTTGGAGGGAAGACGATCAGGATGACAGCAGGAAGAGGTTGTCCACAAGGGGAGTTCTATCGCCTCTGCTGTGATCACTAGTTGTCGACAGCCTAATAGTGAAACTGCAGGAATCCTGTTTTACGACTCAAGGTTATGCCGATAACCTGGTTGTAACCATCAGGGGCAGACATGACGGAGTAATTTCCAATTGCATGCAGGTAGCCCTAAAAATAATCGAAAGCTGGTGTATAAAGAAAAGACTTAATGTTAATCCTAGTAAAACAGTGCTGGTTCCATTTACCAGGAGGCGAAAGTACACACTTGAAGCCCCAACTTTGAGTGGAACAAAGCAAACATTTTCTAAAGAAATTAAATATTTGGGAGCATAATCGACCAAAAACTGGCATGGAACAGTCAAATTAACCACATTTTCTCCAGAGCGATAGCGGCAAGCTGGACATGCCGCAGTCTTTAGTAAGACATGGTGTCTTAAAACAAAATGATCTACTGGACATACCAAACTATTATTAAACCCATGTTCACCTATGCTTCACTGATATGGTGGCCAAAGATACAACAAACCTCGGAATAAGCCAGGTTGCAGAAAGTGCAACGATTAGCTTGCCTAGGTATTACAGGAGCAATATCTACGTGCCCTACTGCGGCTCTAGAGGCAATGCTGAACCATCCACCACTGCACCTATGTGTAGTGAAAGAAGCAGCAAACAGTGCCTTTACACTGAGCCAATTAATAAAACTAAAAGCAGGAAACCTGATCGAACACCTAAATATTTTGGAACACATTTACCTAGAAGCCATGTCTCAGTCGACAGATGCTATGCCAGTTAGGTAAGGCATTGGAAAACAGTCTGAAGTGGTCATAAACAACCACCAAATTTGCACAGAGAATGGACCTCAACTGGGAAGGAATGCATCAGTTTGGTGCAATGACAGATTCAAGATGGATGGAAGGGCTGAAGTGGGCGTGACGGGGCCTAGCTCTCAAATCCCTTGGCAGAAACCCAAACAAAAATCAAGCAGAAGTACACGCTATAGAAATTTGTGCCCAGGAGTGCCTCAAAAGGGACACCTGGAGGGCAAAAAGCTATATACTCAGATAGCCAGGCAGCATTGAAAGCTCTGAAGTCATACAGTTGCGAGCCTAAGCTTACTTGGAACTGTAAACTGTTAACATAATGTGAAGACACATAGAAACCTGTCTTAGTAACTCAAGTTGTGGTAACACTAAACTAATGTTGCTGTCATATATGACAGAAGTATATTAAGTTTGTTCTATGGAAAATAGTTACCAAGTATGGTCGTTGTCATTTCTACAGATTTTCATTTTTGTATTTTGTAAAAGTAATTATGTTAATGTGCAATAAATATTAATCAACACCAAATCCTACACGCAATGTTTTATATCCTATAACATAAACAATCCCTAAGACAACTGGCAACAACCAACAAGTCACTCTGATGTGGGTGCCAGGTCACAGGGGCGTTAGAGGCAATGAGGAAGCAGACAGCCTTCCAAAAGAAGGAGCAAACTCCGAATACCTTGGACCGGAACCCTTCTGTGTACTTTCTAAAGCCCACTTGAAAGAAGAGTTTTGATCGTGGGAAAACGAACTAATGAAATCTCACTAGAATAAAGGGCTAGGACAAAGACAAGCGAAAAGGCTGGTGAGCCTATCACCAAGGAAAGCTAAACAGCTTCGCGAGTTAGACAAGAAAGACTTGAAATTTGTAACAGGATTCCTCACTGGACACTGCCCTATGAGGTACCATCTAAAAAAAAATAGCCAAATCAGAGAGAGAATGTTGCTGATACTGCGAGAATATGGCTGAAACTGCAGAAAATTTGTTTTGCGAATTCCCAGCTCTTTTCTGCAAAAGGATGAAGTTCATTGGAGGGGCCTTCCTAACGCCCTGTGATATCAGGAACTTAGATCCCAGGAAACTGATAAACTTCGCACAAAGTCTCGGAATCCCGGGCCTCGAATAGATTTAGGGTTATGCACAAAAGATCTTATAGATCGAAGTGTTTGCTTGGCTACAGAACCTTTACGACCCCCCTTACAATCTACCTCAAAAGGTCTCCAGAAAGCCATTTTACAAATCAAATACAACTCTATATAAAATAATTAAACCGCGGTCAATAAACGTTTCGTGAATACTACATTAACCAGAAAATAGCGCGCTAATGTTTTTTAAAAAAATATCTTATCTTAGTTTTTATAAAGTTTCTACGACCGATATTTCAACACTTATTTCAAATAACACGTGCCGACTACATAGTCAACCGACGATTTGAAGAATTCTTATCAGCGACGTTGATATTCAAAAATAAGCTGTGCTACCTGTAGCTATTGAAAATGGACCAACGATATGTATTGGGAAATTTATCTGTATTACTTTATATACACTTAAAGCGCTTATTAACGAAATATCAAAATGTCCTGATAAAATCATCTTTTTTAAACTGAGTTTGGAAGAAGAGTACATTATGCAGTATTTTGACAAAAGTTTCGGGAGCTAGCGTGTACAGAATAATTAAAACAAGGGATGAAACAAACGATATTAATACTTCGAAGGCTGAGACTAGAGGAAGAAAACAAATAAAATTGGAAGATATCACTAAACAAGTCATTAATCGTGCAGTAAATGAATTTTATATTAAAAAGGAATTACAATCTGTAAAGAAAATTGCTTCCTCTCTTCAATCTAATGAAAGTCTCCCAAAAATAGCAAGATATGTTTTGTTAAGTACTTTGCGTGATATGAATAGGTATTTAAAGAGAAAGAGGAGTAGTACACTTATTGAAAAAGAGGAAATCATTCTATGGCACAGAAAATATTCGAAAAAAATATAGCAGAGTTTCGAAGAGATTGTAGAAAAATATATTATACAGATGAAACTTGATTAAATGAAGGACATACTGTGTTAAATAAAATAAAAAATGAGTTAGCAAGGAACAATGTTACTTTCAATTTAAATGACGTAAAAAATCTGCTTAATAGTGCCGTTGGAAATGTGACCTCATAGTCGAGGATAAAATGTATCGAATATGTAGTGAAAGAAGAGCAGAATATGTGGAATATTGATAACCTCATTGAAATTACCATCGAACCCGTAGTTGCGTATCTACTGATGAATCTGAAGATGTCATAGACGACTCAGATTAGAATAAAGGTAATGTTAATTTTTATCTGTTTATATTGCATTTTATAGAAATAAGTATTCAGTTATGTTAAATAGTTTATTACATCTTTAAAATTAGAAAATCATTTTTGTGTCAACCAATTCCTTTTAATATGTTGAAGATTATTTTTATTAATAACTGCATGTCTATTGTTACGAATAGCTCAAAAGAATATATAAATTGCAAGAACAAATGAACTGTAATTATTTATTGCCTTAAACTTTGCCCACTAACCTGTAATAAGGTGCGATTCTTCTTGATAACCAGTACTGGGAACACATAGGAACACATGCGGTCTAAGCCAACTCGGAGTTGTATCGGAACTAACTTACTTTCCACGAATAATTGACTCCGGCGATATACAGTGGCGCGTAAAATCAACAAGCAATAGGCAATAACAAGAATTAAAATGAAATAAATAAATTGTTGACAGATTCGTAACATTCTCCCCCTTAAAATGCATAGTCATGCATTTGAAAAATAAATAAACATAAACACAAAGCGATAATTCTCAAGTATTTAATAAAAATGAAACATAAAAATGTATGTTGCGAACTAATAACTTACACCTAAAATAACAGCGATAATTTTCAGGACAGGACAACACAAATTTACCCCAAATACACTAAAAACTAGATAATAAACCCTATGAAATTGACGTTTAATCATCAGCAAGAGGGAGTGGACATAACTTAACCAGAGGTCTTTTTAAGGAACCACGGCTAGTACGGATTACCGCGACGCGGGCAACTTTATCACGTCCATAAACTAATTCCTTTATGCGTCCTAATGTCCAGTGACAACGAGGAACGTTGTCATCTTTTATCAATACAAGCATACCTTCTAGTGGAGCGACTCCATGTGGGTCTAGCCATTTGGAACGCTGTTGAAGCGAATGCAAGTACTCTCGCTTCTAACGAGCCCAAAAATCTTGCTGCATTCTCTGCAACAATTGCCAACGCGAAAGTCGATTCAGGGGAATTGATTCAAGACTTTGAACAGGTATAGTCTACAGCGGTTCGACAGTAAGAAAGTGGCCGGGGGTTAAAGCATTAATGTCTTCTATATCGGTACTTAATTGAGTGATAGGACGCGAGTTCAAAATAGACTCAATTAATGTCAACACGGTATAAAATTCTGCATACGTCAAAACTTGTTCCCCAACGACGCGAGTAAGGTGGGTTTTGACAGATTTTATTCCTGCTTCCCAGAGTCCACCGAAATGGGCTTCAGCGGGAGGATTACAATGGAAACGAATATTTTCAGAGCGTGCGGCTTCTTGTGAATATTTCAATAGTTCCTTATTGGCAGAAACAAAATTTGTGCCGTTGTCGCAATATAAATCGGACACACGACCTCGACGGGCAATAAATCTTTGTAAGGCCGCGAGGCACAGGTAAGCTTTATGTGAGCGAACACCACGATGTCGAATAGATGTTATGAAAAAAGGACCTCCATAATCAACTCCGACATGGGAAGAGGGTTTAAGGGTAGATAATCGAATTTTTGGCAGATTTCCCATAACAGGTTGAAACGGGGCGGGAGACGTTTTCCAGCAAACGACACATTTACTCAGGACAGCGTTAATAGCTCGTTTTGGAGACAGTATCCAAAAGTGTTGTGATATTAAAAATTGCGTGGTACGAAAACCAGCATGTAAATATCTTTTGTGAAAAAAATCAATTACTAATGAAGTGAAGCGACTGCGGCATGGTAATAAGTAAGGATGCTTCTGATCATAAGACAAAGATGAATATTTTAATCTTCCACCTACACGGATCGTACCTTTCTCATCCAGGAAAGCATGCAATTTTCGGATTGGTTTCGAAAACCTTTCCCGAGAAAGTTCGTCCTCGAAAGCGATCATCTGTGTCCTCTTAACAAGAATGGATATAACATTCGAGCGCTCTGAAGAGCTTAACATTCCAAAGCGTTTATCACCAGGATGGGAGATGTTGTATGTAAATCTTAAAATATACCCTAAGATCTGTTGGATTTTACTTAATGACGAACATGACTCAAGCAAAGTATCTAAAAAGTTGTATGTACCGCAAAAACGGTAATGTGACGCTCTTCCTCGAGCGGAAGTGTATAATTATCAGGCGTAGGTGCGTGATAAGAAAAGTTAAACTCATAAAGAAAGGAAGGGCCCTGAAACCAAGAATTTAATTTAACTAGCTCTGAAGGAAGGGCGCCCCGCGAGGCAATATCAGCTGGATTATCTTTCGTACTAACATAATGCCAGGAATTTGCAGAAAGTTTGTATTGAATATAAGCGATCCGATTAGCGACAAAAGTTTTATATTTATGCGGCGAACTCTGAACCCATTGTAAAGTTACTTGGGAATCGGACCAAGCGTAAATGTTATGTAATGCAATTTGAGGAAGTGTCCTTATCACATAAGCAATTAATTTTGACAGCAAAACTGCAGCACAAACGAGGAATTGTAATTTTTTTAGTAGGGGCAACCCGTCATTTGGCACACAACAATCTGACGTTAATTTTATTATTACTACTAACACTACGAAGAGAAATTACAGCAGCGAAGCCCCTTTCACTGGAATCACAGAATCCATGTAATTCATATTGAACGGCATCTGCCGCAAGAACTTTCCGAGGGATGTGTAGGTGTTCAAGTAGAGGTAGATCCTCTCGATATTGCGACCAAACATGAGCAATTTCAGAAGGGACATTTTCATCCCAATTTAAACCCAACATCCAAAGTTTTTGAATTAAATATTTGGTAAGAAAGGTGAGAGGCGTTAAAAATCCTAAAGGATCGTATACACGAGCTAGCTCAGATAGTAACGAACGTTTAGTGCAGACTTCATTTCTTTGGGGCTGAACAGAAAATGTGAATGAGTCGATAATTGGATTCCACTGCAAACCTAGGATTTTCAGAGGTGAAGAACAATCATCGGAGGAAAAAAAAGAGAATTTGGATTAATAAGTCTAGGTGGAAATGGGTCCAAAAGAGAGGGGTGATTAGAGCACCACTTACGCAGTTCGAACCCTGTCAGTTTTAATAAAGATATTAAATCATCCCGAAGAGTTTGAGCTTCTTGAAGGGATGGAGCTCCCAAAACAAAATCATCGATATATGAAAACCGCTGAAGAACTTTAGCAGCACGAGGAAAGCGATGGCCTTCGTCTTCAGTCAACTGCTGTAGACTACGAAGAGCTAGAAACGGGGTACAGCTTACTCCATACGTTACCGTATTGAGGCGATACTCTGGAAGTTCATCATTGACAGAAAACCTCCAAAAGATTCTTTCAAAATCTCGTTGATCCTCGGAAATAAAAATCATTCGATACATTTGTTTTATATCGGCGCACTTAACATATTCAAGAAGGCGAAAAGTAAGTAAAATAGACACAACGTCTTGTTGTAATTTTGGATCGACATATAAACAATCATTTAATGATTTTTCATTCGATAATTTAGCTGAGGCGTTGAAAACGACACGTAAGCGAGTAGAAACATTTCCAGGTTTTAAGACGCAATGGTGGGGAATATAATATCTACCTTCACCGGAGAGATCAGGATTAACAAGGGACATATGACCTAGATCAAGATAACCCTGCATAAAGTCACAATATTGGGAATAAACAGAAGGTTGCTTAAGTAGGCGGCGTTCTAGTGAGAGAAAACAATTTAAGGTGAGTTCCCTAATTCCCAAAAACACAGGGGATTCAATACGAAAAGGCATTGACACTATATAATTGCCTTCAGGAGTCCGAGCGACAGTTTCTTTATAGTAGTTTTCGCAGGAGATATCATCGGGATTTGAACAGCATACTTCAGGAACATTTTCAAGTTCCCAAAATGTACGCAAAGAATCGCTAAGAGACTCGGAACTGCAAAAAAATGCGGATATTTTTGGCGAAGCGAAATTTAATTGTACCATTAAAACATATCCAAAAATCGTATTTAAAGCGTCAGGTTCACCGGCGTTGTTTAAAATGCGCTCGGGTAATATGATTTTGTTGAAAACATCGGCTCCTAATAAAATATCAATAGGTCCATGATCATAAAAACGTTCATCCGCAAGCGGTAAGTGTCGAATATGAATCCAAGATTGAACATCAATCGGTACAGTAGGTAATTTGTTAGAGATTGAGTCAATTATTATCGCGTCAAGATATAATATAGGCGATAGTTTATTCCGGGGTTTTATAGACAAAGCAACTTTACCACTGCTTACACATGAGCGGGTGGATTTAATTCCCGTAACTTCGATTGAAAAGTCGGTTTTATTTAAGCCTAGGGTACAAAAGGCTTTGCGAGTAATGAAAGAAGACTGACTTCCCGAGTCAAGTAGATATCTGAGGGGTGAAAAAAAAACCTTTCACATTTAAAACATCAATAATCGCGGTTGATAATAGCACAGATTGTTGAGGGTTGGTAGTTACCGAATGACATGCGGTGGAATTATTGTTGACCGGAGCATTAGATGAACTAGGTTGCGGATTAGGAATGGAGTCATCTGAACTAGGCGGTGAAACATGAGCGGTAGGATTATCAGTAACAGCAGTGACGCCCGGCGTACTGCCGTTAAAACACAATAAGGTGTGGTGTTTACGTGAAAAGCATTTTTTACATGCAGAAGTAGATCGACATGTATTGATGAGCCGAGCTCAGACAATTAAAACATATATGCATATTTTTACACAAATTGTAACGCTCACTAGGCGTTTTACTTGTAAAAGATGCACACTAGTATAAAGAATGATTTGCTTTGCAAAGTGTGCAAGTCATCGAGGGAGATGATTTAGAAGTAAAGAATGAGGAAGTGCGAGATATTTGTGAAGGGGATGGTTTAGCGGGACTAGAATTGGCATTCAAAGTCAAAGAGGTACCAGATTTAACGGTTTTTGAGACAGAATTAAAATCAGGCGTATTAGCATTGCTGAGAGCGATACACTGATGTTCCAAGAAATTATACAATTTTTTATACGAAGGGATTTCGTTTGATTTATGTTCTACCTGCTCAAATAAGGTAATGGTATCCTGGTTAAGGCGTTGCATTAAAAGCATTACTAATATAAAATCCCATTGTTCTACAGGCAAATTCATAGCCTCTAAACAAGCTAGATTCTCTGTAAATATATCTAACAATTTTCTAAGCGAACTTCCGTTAGAATTGGTAATTTTTGGCGTATTCATTATTGCATCCCAATGATCCTTTGCCATGAGGCGTTTGTTTGAGTATCTCTTTACAATTGTATAGTACGCGGTGACGTAATTATCATTGGTCATTTTAACATGTCGAATAAGCGAGAGGGCGGCACCGTCTAAAGAAGTTTTGAGATAATTAAACTTTTCAACATTGGTAATAGTCGAATTGTTATGTACTAAAGCATCATACAAATCAATAAAAGCGGAAAATTCTTTATAATCCCCAGAAAATTTGGAAATATTAATTTTGGGTAAGCGAGGGTTGGGGGTATTACACACACCGAGAGGTACAGGCACCTCACCGAATGATTGACGCGTTGTGTTATGTTCATTACACAATTCTTCGACAGTGGATTTGATATGATAATATTCATCAAGAAAACCTTTTCTAATGACTTCTTCGTCGTCCACATTTTCCTCCGGTTGACTTAGTAATACACTTATGATGTTGTTATGCTGTTTAATAAATTCTGTTTTATGTTCATCTAGTTCGCGAGCTCTACATTTCAGCAAATTTCGTAAAGACCTATCAACTGTGGCGCGATTAGCTAATTCCCATAATATGTGCACGTCATTGATGCAACTATTGCGGTAATATTTGTATTTAGTGAGTTTATCCATTTTTTTCCCAAATAATGCGATTAAAGTGACTGTGTTAATTTTATATCCAAAAAACTGACTTCAAATTAACTGCGGCCTATTCAGATATTTTATAGCGAAAGAAGCAAAAAAAAGCAAATGCTATCTGATTAACAGTATATCGACATATTTAAACAAAAAAACAACTGCGATCTGATTAACAGGATATCGAAACTAAAATTAAAAATTTTGCGTTACTGTTAATTTGCTTGCTTGCGAAATAATTAATAAATTTGAATTTGTGTATCTACAATGTGAAATAAACGTGTTTATAGCTAAAAACCCATAGTGTTCCACAAAAACCAAGCGATAAGATATGTCCACTTCTTTAGTTTGTTTGGATTACTTTTAAAAGTAAAATATAATTGCAATATCTATGTTAAAAGGGTTATTATCATGCGAAATGAAGATATAACAAAGCTTAAAGTATTTATTAGATAGAAGGACCTTTAAGAGAAAATTAAATTCTAAAACACACTAGTTCATATGGGTCGAAGGATCAAATGTTACGAATAGCTCAAAAAAATATATAAATTGCAAGAACAAATGAACTGTAATTATTTATTGCCTTAAACTTTGCCCACTAACCTGTAATAAGGTGCGATTCTTCTTGATAACCAGTACTGGGAACACATAGGAACACATGCGGTCTAAGCCAACTCGGAGTTGTATCGGAACTAACTTACTTTCCACGAATAATTGACTCCGGCGATATACAGTGGCGCGTAAAAGCAACAAGCAATAGGCAATAACAAGAATTAAAATGAAATAAATAAATTGTTGACAGATTCGTAACACCTATGAATCGTCGATTTCTTTTCTCCTCAGGCCCACAAAGGTCTATGAAAGTATGAGTTATTCTCTACAACTGTGGTACGGGACTATGGGAACTGTTGCAAAATATGTATGTCTTAAGAGTCACCACGGTGATATAAAAATTGTCATTATTGAAGAAAATGAAATTTTAAAACTTACTAATACATTTTTTTTTCACTGATGAGGCAACATCTACCAGACGAGGAGTTTTCGATTTGAAAACAACAAACAAATTTTTATAATTATACCATGTTTTTAAACTAGGAGGACCATTTTAGGAAACCTGAATCACACCACTATGTGACGAAGTATATGGTCTTTTATCTGAATCTTGGAACTTGGCGGAGCAGAATTATGGGTGGTACAGCTACAGAACAAGAGGTGCAGGAAGCCGATACGGTGAACAACAATTTCATAGTACAGCAAGAGAGTTTCGCAACGCAAATAATGGCTTTATTATACATAATAACAATAGCATTTATTTTGAAATTCGCATGGCCCCTATGGAAGACACACCGGAGCATTAAAAAGAGACATCAACAGAAGCATAGCAGTTCAGAAGACGACGGGAACTTTAACCGTATAAAATTGTAAGTACCTATGCACTCAATTTTTACTTCTAGGGCGTTTCAAGCGCTAAATTGTACTATTAAAATACCTACATCTATATTTGAGGAGATTGATATATCCGTATTACAAGCAATAAGCAAACAAGTGAAAATGGGTACGAGCATGAATGATTTCTTTAATTTCGCGAGTAAGGTATTGTCTACTGAATTTAATGGCGAGGCGTGCAAGTTACAATAATTTTTGGGTTCGTTAGATTTACTACAAATAAACGCAACAGGTAACGAAGAAAACGCAGTTCTATTAATTAAAACCAGACTGACAGAGAACTCGATTGCAGAAATTAGGAACAAGCTTAAGTCCGGAATAAGAGGAGATAATCCAAGTCTTCCCTTGGCAAAACTAAACAAAGTAAAGTAAAATGGGAAGGATATAACACATTGCGCAATGGAAGTAGAGAAGTTGGCAGAGAAATTACAGGTAGCATATGTGTATGCCAGAGAATTTAGCAGAAAAATATACCAAAGAGGCAACGATTAAGGCAGTAACGATGAACAACACAACGGACGTGACGAAAACAATTATAGCAGTGGGAAGTTTCGAAAACACTAACTAAACTGGTGTCAGTTGAAGGCATAGTAAGCCAGCAACAAGTATTACATTTTAAAGACAATAAGAATTTCTTCAGAAAACCAGACTTTAACTATAGGAACAATCAGAGAAGAGGAAACAACAGCAGAATGTACAACGTCAACTCTCAAGGAAGGACATTCAGACAATACAACCAACGAAACGGGTATAACAGATATATAGACTACCGCAATAAAGACAAGAAATTTAACAGGAATATTAATTACAACAACCATACTAATAATAACGTAAGAATATGCGAAATAGAACATAAAATTGAAGAAATGAGCAGACAAATAGCACAGTTAAGGAAGGAAAACTACGAATTAAGAATGGAAAATATGGATCTAAAGGAAAAAACATAGGTATTGCAAGGAAACATGATACAGACCGAGAAAAATTTTAGAAAGAAGAATTTAATAATACATGGCATAGAAGAAGGCAACGAAGAAGATGAGGAACAACTAGAAAATAAATTAGAAGATGTAATGAAGAAGGTTGATAACACAGTAGATGTGAAATCAGATATTTTGAGATGTAAAAGAATATGAAATGAAAACAGTAACAAAAATAGGCCAGTACTAATAATGATGAAAGACGTGAATAAGAAAGTAAAAACTTTGGAAGGAACGAATAAATTAAAAGGAACAAAGATATATATTGATGAAGATTACCCAAAAGACATACTGGAACAGAGAAAACAGCTAATAAGATACATGAAACAGGCGAGAGAAAGTGGAACCAAAGTTAAGATAATTGATAATACATTAATGATAAATGACAACGTATACAGTCTAAAAGAACTGGAAGAAAGGAAGAATCAGTTAGAAACACATACAGAATAGAGTAAATCAGCATTAAAGGAACATAACAAAACTAATCCGAAAACTTTGAATAAAATTTTTAGTGATAAAAGTTTTCAACAACTAAGAGGTGAATAAATTGTCAATTTTGAATTTTGAAAATAAGCGTATCTCGTTAAGGATGGGCATGCGGATCAAAAACAAATTGAAATTTAGTGAAGCCTTATCTACCGGAACACACAACATCGGCTTAGGACGAACGTTGGAAAAGCTTGATGAGCTTTCGATAAAATTTGAAGTAAAAAGAATGAAGATATATGCAAATGATTATTTATTTAAAAAGTGCACCATAAAAGAATTCATAGAAGAAGGAAATGAAAGGTTGAAAAACGTACAAGTATGTATCTGCGAGGTAGCAAAGACGGTACAGCGGAAAGAAGAGATTCAAGAGATCTTAGAAAGATCACAACAATCCAATGTTTGGAGGACACGTAGGAAGCAATAGACTATTAGAGAAATTAATAGCGAATTTTAGATGGAAAAACATGGAGAAAGATGTACGAAAGTACGTAAAGAATTTCTATGAATGTCAAACCCAGTCATAAGAAGAAATTTGTCATCACGGATACATCAATAAAACCGTTTGATATTATATACATAGACAAAATAGGTCCTTTTGTAGAAAGTAACAATGGGAACCGTTATTGTATTACAATACTATGTGAACTGACAAAATACGCGGTCATGATACCAGTCAGTAACAAAGAAGCAGCAACAATCGTAAAAGCCGTATTTGACAACTTTTACCAACTTATGGTTCAATGAAAGAAATAAGGACAGATCAAGGAACGGAATATAAAAACGAAATAATGAAGAATTTAGCAGAACTTTTAAAAATAAAACACAATTTTTCAACAGCATATCATCACGAGTCCATAGGCAGCTGTGAAAAACTGAAGAACATTCAACGAATATATAAGAAACTTTATCAAGGATTCTAGAGATAACTGGTGCGAGTTTGTAAAAATGTTTGCATATTGTTATAATACAACACCTAACACGTATCACGGATACACTCCATTTGAATTATTGTAAGGTAGAAAACCTAACATACCGGAATGTTTAAATTCAGAAATTGAACCATGTTACAATTTTGGAAGGTATGATAAAGAATTGAAATACAGACTACAATACGCGCATGAGAGCTAGGCAGTTTTTGATAAAAAATGAGTTAATTAGGGTAAATAACAGCGAAAAAGAATATTTTAAGATAGGAGATTCAGTAATTTTGAAAAATTAAGAAAGAACTAAGTTCGATCCTTATTATTTAGGCCCATTTAATATAACGAAAATAATAGGTGTAAACTGTGAGATTTTATCTCGAAATAATAAAATACAAACCGTTCATGAAAATAGACTGTATATGTATAATAGCGATAATATTTGTAATCAAAGTGAGGCGAAAACGTAAACAAACAATGCAGTGTTTAAAAAACAGACAAGACAGTTAGTGTAAATAAACAACGCGAGAACTATTAACAAGACGTTATATTTAATATCGAAAAACTATCTGAGATAATTTTTCTCCTGCAAGAGGGGAGGATGTGACGAACCATAACGACACTAAAAGTTTTAGGAATTATTATCGGCGGCCAGTGGACTCGAAGGTCACTAATAAATTATAGGAAAGATATTAATCAGAACGAAATCACGACTGTTTGCAAATATAATAATATCACGTTTTAATTGTATATATAATTTAGTACAGTGAGGTCAAAGCCGACCATCGACTGTGTGTGTTTATTTTATATATATATATATATATATATATATATATATATATATATAGATTAGTGGGTATTGCAGGCAAATAGAAGAAGGGGCTACTGAAAAGAATGGTAACCGCAGACATGCATGTTTCTGGCTCATTAGCCGTCATCGGTACGGTACAACCAAGAAAAGATGTGAAACATGGGCGCAAAGGTATTGAATGAAACATGAGAAAATATAACAGAATTCGGCAGGATAGTCAAACACAACATTTGTGTCAGTAATATATATATATATATATATATATATATATATATATATATATATATTAAACTAAGTATTTATTTATTTTATTATTTATTTATATAGATATTTATTTAGATTTGTTTGAATTTGTGCGGCTAGCTCAGTTATTAATTTTTATATTATAATTATAATTGTATGATATTATAATATTCGTTCGGGAGCATGAGACTTTTTCTACTCTTTGAGTTCAGGCTTTGTTTGGATATACTTTGCTCATTCAAAATAAAAAGAAACACAAAACACAATACTTTCAATAATTTAATTTTATAATGAAATTTTTATTTAAATATTTATAAAATAGTTACGCCTATGGAAATTACCAACACAGAATCATAAAGGATATACACCATCTTATGCGCATGCCCAACTAAAAACGAACATAAACGAGGCGGAACGAACGTTTCTTATCGACGCTCTGCATCTGCGTGAATATTAGATACATAGCATCGTTGTCGTTATAATAATGTTGATGGATTTGCATAAAAGAATTTACGTTAGAAATTATATACATACACTAAATAAATTGTTCGGAAGAAATAGGTTACAAAATTATATCTACAAATGGAAATATTATATGAATGGATTAAGATGCATTTTTCTTATATGATTTGAAAATACGTAAGTACAAGCATTATTATATTACAGAATAGGCCTTTTTTAAATAATATTTAGGTTTTGTCTAGTGAATAAACTACATGAAGTCTTTTTTCTTTTTTATAGATCGATCATATAGACGCAAGAATTCTTATATATACATGAAAATAGTCACTGAATTTATACTCAAGTTATTATTCTTATTATTGGCCAATAATATTGAAAGAAGCACTGACCTGATGTCTGGATTCTGGATCTATCCCGCCTGGAAACTGGAATACGCCTTCCGAAGTTCAAACTGCGTACTTTGTTGAGAAATTTGGATATTCTCACGGGAAAACTGGATACAAATACATGTGAGTGTTCTAATTTTTATATTTGTTAAGAATCTATAGCTTTGACCATGAAAATTTGTGATTTACTTGATATTTCTGGAAAAATTCTTCATCATCTCCTCGCTATTTCAACGCCAAGAACCAACTACCAACGCTTCCATTTGATCGTCAATTTTTTTATCAACAACGAATATATTGTTTCTAAGCTTACTAATTATCAATAAAGTTTTTGTTAATTTCAGTTGATCAAAATTTGTCCTGCCATTTTTCCACCAATCACATTGTTTCTGGAGCTGTCGAACTATATTCACAATTGCTACACTTTATGAAGTTTTTGGAAACATATATAAATGTAAATTTCACTTGAAAAGTATCTGTTTTCTTTTACTATTCAACGAATTTCAATAGAACAAGTCTTTTACAGATAGTGAAATTCCTTGTTATATGTCGATATGGCAATGTCTAGTTTTGTTTTGACATATATATGACAATTTGAAAATAATATTTATATTTGTGAACATAAATTCTTTTATAATATCTTTTGCTTTGGTTATTTATACTATTTAAATTCTCTAGTAGCAAATATTTCTTTAAATCCATCATCATTTTTTATTCATTGATTCCATAAATTTGATATACATTGTGAATATAAATTATCTTTATGTCATTGATATTTTTATCTTTTAAACTTATCTAATTATTTATACTAAATATGAAATTGATTTATATTATTACTGTTTCAACGAATACTTATATTAAATTAGATAACTAAAACTCGTTTAATTTCAGATGCAACAGCTGATTTCTTCTTGACAACTAAACATCCATATTGGGCAGATTTCATGTTCTCCACTATACTTGTTAAGCATTTTCAAACTTTAGACAATTATTAAGGTAACTTCTTTATATTTATTGTTGCTCTTTTAATTATTGTAAACAAATGATTTAATATATTCTGATTTTATATGCATTTTTACTTATGATTGTGGTTTTCTTAATGTGTTTTTAACTACATAGTTTCAATCCATTTTAAATACTAAGCAAAATATTCTCAAACAGCTGATACTCTTTAATATATAAGATATATGGTTCAATATATATATATATATATATATATATATATATATATATATATATATATATAAATATATAAATATTCCTTACGGGTAAAAAAAATCACAGTTAACAGTATCATGTTAGTAGTATGTAGTATAGTGTATGTTGTCTGTGGTCAAGATTCTTGTTTTTAATAGTATAAAATATATGTCCCAGTGATTTTTGATATAATCTATGGTATTATTTATATCCAACCAATTAGAGGTAAGTGTTCTCCATCAGTAATGGTATAATGGACAAAGGGATTAGTAAGACGAACACTTACTTTTAATCACCACAACTAGAAATCACTAAAAAATTACTAGATTGGAAGTGGTGACATAAAATACTAGTTATACTAAAATTATGCAGTCTGGAAATAATGAACCACAAACTAAATAATAATTAACCTAATAGACACACGGTAAAATAGCGAATGCATATTACTGAAAACGAAAAAAAATACGAATTGTAAAATTAAATATATAAAGAATTTCAAGGTAGGCGACTACATTTTTAAGAAGGTTAATAACAGTTGTCAAATTTGGTTGTACATGAAGTTTTAAGTTTTGTATTTATTGATGAAACAAATTTTAAAACAATGATAAGATCTGAGTCGTTTCTGATTAAATATAAATAATTCAGAGTGAAGGAACCACAATAGACGAAAATTGCATTATTCAGAGAGCAGAGGATGTTTGTTTTTCGAAAATTGAGCTATATGAGAAATAAAGAACAGTTGAATAAAAAACTTTGTTGAGTATGAAATATAAGAAAATGTTCCATTGCAAGTACAAGAACTGATTTGATTTAAAAATACAAATATATGATTGTTTTAGAAATAAATCATCAAAAATATCTGTATGTAATACACTTTAGTGGATTTATGTATTTGTCATCACTACTTCCATAGATTTCTTATTTGGAATATTTCATAGCAAGATTAGATACCTATATTATGGGACAGGAAATTTCCAAATGGTATGAAAAAGGGCGTATTTTTCAATAGACAACCTATTATAGTTAATCCTTATTATGAAAACAGTAATTTCAGTACTTAGAAATCAGATGAGGTATAAAAATAGTTTAATCATTGTACTATTTGCATAATTTTTTATTAAACATTATTTGTAACAAATAAACATTTTACAGTATATCAGAACTATTAATTGCATTGTCTATTATTTGTTAACTCAAGAAACACTAAATAAATTTATATAAAGTTGTAAATAATTATTCACTGAGAATATGCCTCACTGTCATCACTAGAGAAAGAAATGATTATCAGTTTTATAAGATCATCCACAATCCTATCTAACTTGAACATTTCATATTCTTCTTTTATGACATGTGCAACACAATTTTGCCAGTGAATGATTGTCACATTTAGCAAGGCTTGCATTAGAAGATCATTTACATCTTTTAGTTTAGAAGTAGTATTTTTGTCGGCCACTTCACTTTTTACTTGAGCCCAAATCAATTCACAATGATATGGTGGCAACCCAAGTACAATTTTATTATTTTCTTGTGCCTTGCATCGGTAACATATGAATAATACTTATATTTATGGTGTAAGTTCAGAACGAACCATATTCATATCAAATTGTACATTCTTAGATTGTAATCATTTTAGCATATTTTTTTTTAATGTAGATGTTGTTGAAACCTTTTCTACCCTACAACTGTGGTAAGATGGATTGTCCATTACAATTACAGTACCGTCAGGCAATTTTTTTAGAAATTCAGAAAACCAGTTTTCAAATACCAATCCATTCATATCCTCATGATAATCTCCAGTTTTTTTACTTTCAAATATTAGCAATGCATCTTTAACAAATTCATGCTCAGTTCCCGCATGAAGGATTATTAAACGTTTGCCTTTTCCAATGGATTTTTCAAACCTGTAGACAATCCTTTAAGAAAGGCATCTCTTTTATCTCGAAAAGATGTATCTATCCATATTTTGTTATTTGTATGACCTTCATTTAGCCAGGTTTCATCAAGGTAATAAATGGGTTTCTGTTCTCGCCTATACTGTTTGATGTATCTTAGGTAATTTCTTCTCCATCTTACAATATCATTGCGTTCTATTAAAATACTTTTTCTATTTCTTTTCAAGTATCTAAAAAATGTAATTTTCTTAGAGCATACCATAAAATAAATAAATGAGCTTTCAATTAATATAAAAATAGTATAATTTGTGGCTTACTTAAAATTTATTTATTTCATAACTTTATGTAATAATGAACAAGAAATTTGTGGTAAATCTGGGCATTTTTTTATTTCAGTTAAAATTTTATTCAATGTTGGTATATCATTTTTAAAAAACAAACTATGAACAATGCGTCGAATTATATTTTCTGTTGTATCGTCGAAGGTTTCAACAAATCCTGGACTACCTCCACGATGGTTAGAAGAGACAATTATTCCAGTGTTTCTATATTCTTTAATAATTCAAAACACTGTCGATCTAGCAACTCCTACAAAATAAAATTTGTATATGTTAATTTCACGGGTCCGGTCCTGGTACGAGACTGGAAAGTTGTGTTGATTTCTGCTCCGTAATAAACTTCGTTTTACACGGGAATTACGAGTAATATAATCAGCAAAACAGTGTATGAAGTTTTTAATATAAGGATAAAAGTGTCCAGTGAAAATTCGACAGTATTCAAGTAAGTGTAAGAATAGTTTTGTCACAAATATACCTAACATAAATAACAATTAATCAAGCTAAATATCACTGATAAAAGTTCAAGGTCCGACGGGTTGACTGGCCTTAGAGCTTTTTGCGCGGTGTGTTTGGCGATAAGAACAAGTTTATTGATAAAATCCAATAACTTGTCAACGATATACTTAAGACAGGGACGGACGTAAAATTTTCTAATATTGAGGCGATTAAATTCAAAATAAAAAGAAATTAATGATAATGAATATGGCAAAAAGAGGAAGAGCGACAGAGAGGAAGAATATGATACGGATGAAGATATTTCCAAAAAAAACTAAGAAAATAGGGAGATCGCCGACAAAAATAGGAAGTGATATAGAAAAAATTATGAATATGATGGAAAAAATAGGAGACAAAATGGAGGAAATGAGCATGGAGATTAAAAAAACACGAGGAGCAAAAGGAGTACAGAGAAGAAATGAAACAACTGAGGGAAGAAAATGAAAAACTGATGAAAGAAAATGAAAAAATGAAGAAAACAATAACCAATATGGACCACAGGATTGGAACGACTGGAAAGCGAAAAAAGAAAAAACAATATAGTGGTTCAGGGAGTAGGAATAGAGACAAATAATCCAGAAGAACTACGAAATAAAATGGAGAAATTCCTAGAAAAAGAATTACAAATAAAGACAGCGGTAGAAAGCTCAGTAAAGTTAGGAGAAAAAACATGCTAAGTAAGACTGGCAAACCAAGAAGAGAAAAGGAAGGTGATGCTCAATAAACAAAAATTGAGATTTAAAAGTGAAGAGAGATTGTTCATCCAGGATGACTTGTCGAAGAAGGATAGAGAAATTCAAAAAAAGATCAGAATGAAAGCTGTAGAAGAAAGAGATAAAGGAAAACGAGTGAAAATTGGGTTCAGAAGAATGTACATAGAAACAGAGGAATGGAGATGGAACACGGAGGAAGAGAAGTTGGAAAAAACAAAACAGACCTTATCAACAAAAAACCAGTGGCGACAAGCATAAACTCAAAGGCAGAGGAAAATAAAGTAGACCAGGCAATGGAAATGGACAAGGAAATGCAAAAGATGAAGAATAGTATAAATAAAATTATTACAGAAAAGCAACAACTTAAGGTAAACTCCGGCGTTAAACGAAAACAAAAAGAGAAACAATATGGAATGAGAATAGGAACATGGAACGTGAGAGGTACATTTGAGGAGGGGGCCATAAAACACTTGATCAATGAAATGCGAAAATACAAATTGGATGTTTTAGCAATACAAGAAACTAAACAAAAAGGGAAAGTAATTACAGAGATATACGATTATATGTTCTTTAATAGTGGAGTAGATAATAGAATGCTGGGTACAGGGTTTATAGTAAGCAGTCAACTTAAAGCAAATATTATAGATTATGAGGGAGTATCAGATAGACTATGTAGAATAAGAATCAAAGGAAAACACAGGAAAACGACATTAGTTAATGCGCATGCCCCTTCTGAGGACAAAGATGAAGACACGAAAGCAAAGTTCTATGAAGAACTGGAACAAGCAGTCAATAAAATACCGAAATTTGATGTTAAATGTGTAATAGGGGATATGAATGCAAAGGTCGGACAAGAGGAAGAGTATATAAAAGTAACGGGAGGAAAAAGTAGACACGCACTCAGTAATGATAATGGCAAGCGACTCATAGAATTTGCTTTAGAAAATAAAATGAAAATCGTAAGTACGTCATTGGACCATAAGAACATCCACAAGGAAACCTGGTTATCACCAAATGGCAAAACAAAAAACCAAATAGATCACGTCTTAATAGAAATGAAGCACTTAAAAAGGGTAACAGATGTACGAAGTTATAGAGGAGCTGATGCGGATAGTGACCACTTTTTAGTAATTACAAAACTGAATAAAGATAAGCCACCTAAAATTGAACAAGATAAAAAAAACGGAAAAAATACGATTTAGAAAAATTGAAGGACGAGACCAAAGTAAATCACTTCCAACAAGAAATTAATAGAGAATTAAATTTAAGACCTTGTGTCGAGCAACTAGAAGAAGAATGGTCACAGATAGAAACTGTAATGAGAGATGTAACAAATAGGATACTAGGGAGCCCCAAGGGAAGAAAAAAAGATAAGTGGTTTGATGAACAATGTAAACAGGCGTTGGATAAAAGAAATAAAATCAGACAAAGACTATTAAAAGAAAACAGTGAAGAAAATAGACTAGAGTATAAAAAAGCAAGGAAAGAAGTTAAACAAATATGCAGAAAGAACAAAAGAAATTACTTTGAAAGGGAATTAATAAAAATTGAAGAAGCTTATAAAAATAAAGAAGTGAGAAATTTTTATCATGAAATAAGAGAAGGGAAAGGCCACAACCGGAAAGCACCTTATTTTTAGAAAAGCAAAGAGGGATATCTAATAGGGGATAGGGAAGAAAAAATAAATATATTTGCACAATATTTTGAGGAATTACTAAATGATGGTGAGGAAGAACTAGGCGAAAATGATAATGAAATGGAGGAAGAAAATTGTGATGAGGAAGATCTAGCCATAACAGCCCCAAAAAAACTGGAGGTGACAGAATGCTTAAAACATATGAAGAATAATAAGAGTGCAGGAGAAAACAACATTCCAATAGAAATTTTAAAATATGGAGGCGAACAATTAACGGAGAGAATATGGCAGTTGTTGAAACAAGTATGGCGAGAAGAAAAAATCCCTAAAAATTGGAACGAGGCATTAATAATTCCAATCCACAAAAAAGGTCCCAAGGAAGAATGCGATAACTACCGCGGAATAGCACTTTTAGATGTAACATACAAAGTTCTGGCAAAAATACTAAAAAATCGATTAGACAAATACCACAATGAAAATGTAGGAGAATACCAAGGAGGTTTTAAAGCAGGTAGATCGACAATAGACCAAATTTTCATTATGAAACAACTTCAGGAGAATGCTTACGAACAAAATCTAAGTCTGCATATGCTATTCATCGATTACAGACAGGCCTATGATACTATTAAAAGAAAAAAAAATGTATGAGGCAATGAGAAAGTTAAAAATACCAGGTAAATTGAGAAGACTAGTGCAAAGTAATTTTGGAGGGCAGTACTTCTAATGAATTCAAGATAGAGAAAGGTCTGAGACAAGGAGACCCATTATCCACAACCCTCTTTAACCTAGTTCAGGAAATTATACTAAGAGAAAGTGGTATAAAAACCCGAGGATTAATTTATGGGAATAAACATCAGTGTCTAGCATATGCGGACGACATAGTACTTATGGCAAGATCCAGGAAAGAACTGTTAAGCGTATTTAAGCTACTAGAAGAGAAGGCAAGAGAATATGGTGTAGTGATCAACGAGAAAAAAGCAAAATACATGGTAATGAAGGATAATGAAAAAACCGATATTATTATAAATTGTAATGGAAACAAAAGCTACAATATAGAAAAAGTGGAACAAATCGAATATTTAGGAGTCACTATCACAAATAAAGGAGACGAAGAAAGGGAAATAGAAAAAAGGTTAACAAAAGGCAGTAAAGCAGCAGGAATGGTATCACAGATGTTTAACTCAAAAGACATATCACGAACAGCAAAAATAAGAATGTACCAAACAATAATAAGACCGTCAGTTACCTACGCTTGTGAAACCTGGACAATGAACAAAAAAGAGCAGAATAAACTAGAGATATGGGAACGTAACATGCTCAGAAAGATTTATGGTGGAATAAAAGAAAATGGAATATACAGAAGAAGAACAAACAGAGAATTATCAGATTTGTATAATCACCCAAGTATAACCCATATAATTAAAGCACAGAGAGCGAGATGGTTAGGACATATAGGTAGAATGGCAGAAGATAGATGGGTAAAACGAGTGCTGAAAGGGGGAGAAGGTGGTAAAAAGAGAAGAGGAAGACCAAAGAAGAAATGGTTGCAGGAGGTTAGGAGAGACCTGAGATCAGTGGGAGTAAGGGACTGGCAGAACGAGGCGAGGAATAGAAAAAAATGGAGAAAGAGTGAAATATCTCGAAGCCTAGGGCCAGATAGGCCTGTAGTGCTGATATATATATATATATATATATATATATATATATATATATATATATATATATAATTTCACACAGGTGATTTTCAATAACCTACCCAACTTTTTTACAATTTTAAACACAATGGCATTCACCTTTGTCTCTGGTTCATCATCTGAGATTTGTTTATTTAAAATTTACAATGTTGGATTCTCAGTAGACGATAAGTGGCCTAAAATTACAGAGTCCTTTTTTTGGTGGGTGAATGATGTCTGCTAGTACTTGGATAATTGAGTCCATTTTCAAATTAGTCCTGACAAGAACTGTTTTTATATTTTAATAAAACAATAACAAGAACATAAGAAAGAACAAAATGGACACTATTTGTTCACAATTGTCAATCATAATATATGTCAAAAGTGCTATGTAAATCCGGCTGAGATTTGACAAATCAGGAATCTACAGAATTGCCAACTTAAATTCAAATCAGTCCTCCTAGTTTAAAAACAGGGTATAGTTAAGGTTAACATTTGGGTGGCGCAATAACGTTCTTAAGTTTCTTTCAGGAACGTTTAAATGAATTACAAGAGGATATACCTCTCCTCTTAAGGCAAAACAAGTGGTTCTTTCACTGTAGGGTATCACCACATTATTAATGATTTCTCCTTAAAATTATGAATATAGAATAATCTGCTAATGCCATTAAAAATAATAAAGAATGGTTATTTAATATTCAGAGATTCTTAGAAAAGAGGGTGATAAAATATATTGAGATAAATGGCGGGGGAATTTTCAATACTTTGAAGTTTTTTAATTAGTTTTTATGAAGTTTTTCAATGTTGTGTATTGATCTGTTATTGTCAGACGTTTAAGCTGGATTTATAAACTCTGTTGTTCGTGATTCCTGCTGCTCGAAAATGAAACATTGATATCATATACATGCGTTTATAAACCGTTGTTGTCGTGTTGTTCGTCGTTTCCACGTCGTTCGTCGTCAAATAACCAAATTTTATATCTTGTTATTCGTGTTTCGCAGTTACACCAATGAAAACTGAAGTTAGTGCCACATGACTTGATTTCTACCAATCATTTTAAACTCAAAACTGAAACTACTGTTTGTACAGTCAGTCAAGAGAGGCGCTACATTCAAATAAGCTACTATTTATTGATGCACTTCGGCAGCATGAAATGAGGAAAACTATTGGTACTGCCAGCTGTCGAGTTAAAAGCACTAATCAGATTCACTCTTGTGATGCGCGATTTTTGCATGTGAAGTTGACATTTCTTACCTGTCGTGGAGCTGTTTACTATACGAGCTTATATTTTGGTTTGGTTCGTTGGATTTGCTATTTTGATTTTGTATTTAGCTATTCGCTAAAAATGTCTCAAGAGGAACAGGATTTTGATGGGGAATTGGATAAGTTCGACCTAAGTACAATTCTAATAGATTTGATTCAAAATTATGAATATTTATTCAATTTAGGTCACAAAGACTACAAAAACACCGCCAAGAAGGAGGCAGCGTGGTCCGAAATAGCCGCAGTGCTTAATATTACGGGTAAGTTGACAATTGATACACATATTTATCACTTGCCAGCCTAAATTGGATTATAAAATTTGTATTATCATAAAATTTGTATTTTCAGCGGAACAATGCAAAAAGACTTGGATAAGTCTGAGATATAAATTCACTAGAGAAAAAAGAGAAAGTACTCGATCAGGGTCCGCAGCAGAGGAAAAATTGCCTCTTTTCACTAAAATGCTTTTTTTTTGAAAAGTATAGCCGGCCAAGAAAGTAAGTAATTTACTATTGTTATTGAAAAGGCACATGATTACATAAAATGTCGTTTTTATGACATATACAAACATTGAGAGTTTGGCACCCAGAGCAGGGCCTAGTGGCCTTCACAGACCTGACCCAAGTTCCAGACCTCAATCAGCAGCTTCATTGCCTTTGTCATCTCCTGGCCCCTCATCATCACCTGGATCTCCATGGTCAACAATGGAGTGTTTGGTATCTCCAACAGAACATGTGGTGGAGAACAGAGAGGATTTGCCAAACAGAGTGGATGAAATGCCTCGATCAGGTATGTTTTATTATGAACTTGAGATGTAGATACTTATTATTTTTGTAATTTTTTGGGAAATCAACCGCAATCCTTTTTCTTATATTTGAATTTCAATGTTACTGTAGCATTCCGGTCACCTTTTCAAGAATAATATAGTGTTTAAAATATTTGCCCCTACCTGACACAACGAAATTGGACAACCAAGCGCTCAATATTATTTTGAAGTTTATACTGCAAGTACTTATTGTAATGCTGGCAAAACTTTTTAAGGTCCATTAACAGTAGATAAAAAATGTTTGCAGTCTTAAACTTCAAAATAATATTGATTGTCTTGTTGAATTTTTTGTAATTGTCAAGTAGGAACAAAAATTTGCAAACCAATTTATACTTGATAATGGTAGCTGTAACGATACAGAAATGTTGAAAAAATAAGGATTGTGGTTTAATTTCCCAAAAAATAGCAAAAAGAGTAATAAATATACAAAAGATATTTAGATAATTATTATGTTTCCAGTCAAAAAAAGGAAAACAAGCAGTAAAGCAGAAGAGGAGTTGATGGACATTGCGAAGCAATTAGCAAACAGTATAAGCAAGCCACCCAACCAAAACAGGACTTTTGTGGAGCATGTTTTCACGGTCTTGGAGGAAATGACTCCTGAGGAGTCAAAAGCCAAGAGGAGAGAACTAATATGATTCTATATCAGTGAATTGTTTTTTTTTTAATTTTTTTAATTATTTTTGTGAATATAGCATAAATAAATTCTTTTCTTATATCTGTGTTTATTCATTTTTTCTCATATCTGTGTTATGTTACATCTAAAAATAAGGTAGGTATCTTAGTTTGTGTATATCAATTTTCACGCTTACTTCTGGGATGATGCAAATTTTGCAATTTTTGAAACCTGTCAAGTAATATGTTATATATCTATAGTGAAATTTGTTATTTATTGATTTTATTTGTTAGTATCAAATTGAATAAACACCCAAAATAAAAGTAATAGGCACAATTTTTTTGGGAATTTTAATATAATTTAAAACCAGTATAATTTGAAAATGTATCAAAACAAATTACATTGTCATTAGATTATTATCTACAACATTATGCTGCCATGGCACTTGTCCAGCCTCAGACACAAAATAGTCTGCGAGACTGTTCCTCAATTGGTAGAGGGCAGTACGACTCCTATTTGCACTCATTCTTCCTACTGACTGCAGAGGTGTCCCATCTTTTCTCCAATCTCCATTTTCCATCCCTGCTCCATCTGCGAATCCAGGAGGACAGTACATATTATCTTGACTATCTGTCTCCATCAACTTTAAACAAAAATTATCTAAAACGGTGACAGCTTTGACAATGTTGTCAACATTTTCAATTTTGGCTATAATGGTAGTTTTTAGAATTCTCCACCTAGCAACTAAAATGCCAAAGCTGTTTTCAATGGTTTGTCTGGCACGTGACAGTCTGTAATTAAACATTTTTTCATTATAACTGAGGGTTTTCCCTGGATATGGTCTCATTATATACGACTTCAATGGAAAAGCCTCATAGGCCACAAGAAAATATGGCATTTTTAAATCAGAGTTAGGTTCCCTTGTGCTCGGGAAGATTTATTTCTTCATTCTCAAGTTTTTCTCCAAAGATACTCTGCCTCAAAATTCCTCCATCACTTTGTGCACCATATGCCCCAATGTCAACAAGGGTAAATTGATATTTGGAATCACATGCTGCCAGTAACACGATGCTAAAGTTTTTTTTGTAGTTGTAAAACTGTGATCCACTCTTTGCAGGTGCCTTATTGGTTATTAAGCAAAAATTATATTCAGATATTTAGATTGTCTATCCTAAATGGACTCGCCTTTCTTAAAGCCGAGTCAGGAGTTTTACAAATAACGTATCGTGTTTAGTTTTCTTTAAATCTGACTGTAACTAATATTCTAGTTAGTTAGTCGTTGCGAAGTAGTCCTAGAAAGACTTACAAATTACGGCTCGAAGTAAATAAAACTATTTAGACTTTTTATCTGTGTTTCACTGAGATCCATTATACCTTTCATTAGGTTATGGGCCCAGTCACCGATTGTGATTGTGCGAGAGTTTCAGTTGTTCAGTTGAAATAAAAATAAATAACAATGGCGAGTGGCGCGTCAACTGTGATGAAACGGAATTTAAAACTCTTTAATGGAGAAAACTATTTAATGTGGAAATTTATACTTTCAGAAATTATCGAACAAGAAGGTGCGAGTAGAGTGCTGAACGAGGATCCACCAGAACCACTTACTGATGAGTGGATAAAATGGGAGCGGTTTGCCAGAGGTACCTTGATTGAATATTTGGACGATATCACACTGTCGCCATTACCTCCAGGACGGGCGACAGCTCGACTAATCTTAGAAAAGTTCGATGGACTATATGCTTGCAAAAAGGTATCCACACAACTATGTGTCCAAGATCGATTGTTTAACTGCAAACTAAAGCCTGATACATCAATGAAGAAACACATGCTGGAAATTGAAGAAATGGTGCGTGATTTAACTGCATGTAGCTTGGAAGTGAACGAGACAACAAAAGTATGGTATATGCTTAACTCACTACCTTTAAGTTATGCACCAATTAAAGCTGCAGTAAAAACAATGACAGACTTACATTGGCCTTTGTAAAAGGAATGCTTCTTGAGCACGAGGAATATCTAGCGAGAGAGAATAATGACACAACAACTAAAGCTCTTCATTTTCGTAGTACAAACGACAAAGGGTGGAAGAAAGAAAAACAAGGTACCTAAGTAAAAATATAATTCAATACCTAAAATTATTAATCAAACAAATAAATACTTACTGCAAAGTAAGCACTAGTCTTTCTTCAGGGGAAATACCATCAGAACGTTGTTGTTTTATAATCAGAGGTCCAACTTTTTCTAGCAACTTATGGAACTTATGGTCATCCTAGTGAATTTAAAAAATTGAGGGGCGTCCAAACTTTTCATTCTATGAAAATAGTCAAAGTTTCCCTTCCGAATTCTTTGCCTGTTGATAGGCCTTACTTTAAAGCACCCTGTTCGCCGATTTTTCTTAATTTTCATAAGTAAATAAGCGCACGTGGCCAATGCAAAAGCACCAATTAAGTTTCGTCTCCACATATTTTGATAATAGATCAACTGTTCAAAAACGAATTTCTATTTTACTTTCTATACAAAAACAATAACAAAACATAAATAATATGCCAGGTCAAACGCCAATGTTTCTGGCGTATGACATACCTCAGACGTCATCGTTGTGACCAATCAAATTTCAACAATGCCAGCAACGAAAAACCGATATAAATTAGTCGACTCGGGAATAACTGTGAATAACGAATCTCCAGCAACTTGGAAAAGACGGCAAGCAACGAACAACGGGAACAACAGAGTTTATAAATCCACCTTTAGAGAATAAATCTTTTAAAATTCGAAATGTATTGAACTTTTTAAAACTAAACAACTCAAAAACCTATTGAGCTAAACAAATCAATCAAGAGTAACATTTCTATGTAGAATGGAATGATCTTCCATATTTTCTATTATTTTCATCATTGTCAAACAGGGAAAAAATATTTATGTGAGGCATATTGGACTTAATCTACAGTTTAGATTAGACATTCTTAATGAATTGCCCTGTACAAATGATTTTAGGATTGATTTTTTTCTACATCAAATAAACAGCAATTATTATTAAATTATAAGTATTTACATAACTTAATACATACAGACATTAAAACATTTGATACTCATATATATTTTTATCTACATCCAGATAATACAAATGTTTAGTCAACAAAATAACAAGAACATCAGTAGAAGTACATAATCCACTAACAAAATAGTAATATTTGAATATTTAACAAATAAATTTTAACTAGTTTTCAAAGTTATGCCTTCTCAAAATTTTAACAGTAATAGAACTATGGTTGTCATATTAATATCAGAGACATTCAAAACTACTATAAAATACATTGTTCTAACTTCAAGATATACTGAAAATGTTATGAACAAATGTACAAATGCAGACTATGCTGTGACTGTTATTCCAATCTTAAAATTAATTTGTTTATTAACTTACATCATATTCTATTTCCAATTTATTGATCTCGTCAGTAGTCGTATTCAATTTCTCCAATTCAATCTGTATTCTAGGATCTAATTCTGTTTCTTCGTCAGAGTTTTCCAACATTTTTAATATAGGTTTGCAAATTTATACATTCTAATAATATGACCCAAAAAAATAATCTGAAACAACTCAATTTTATTGCATTTTGTTAATTGTTTTTAATGTTTTAGCTTACGCTGCAAGGCCTCCAACGATAATTTAATAAACACTGAGATTCTATTAATACATTGTGACGTATCCTCACGATTATTGGGTATGGGAACAATCAAACTAATTTTGTATATACGCTTTCTAATTTCGTATAAATTATATATTTACCTTATCGGTCATAATGTGTCAACTCTTTAATAACCAATGCAATGTATTCACATATAAATTATGCAAAAAAATTCATCATTTTCATATTCTATCTAAATACTTATGAAAACAATAATACACTATTTAAAACATAACAGAGAAAAAACTATTGGTCTATGATAGCGATAAGCCATATACAAATTTGACATTTAAACTGACAGCTCTTCTGTTTGTATATAGACCGTTACTAAATAGTGTTTCAGTTACATATAATCTGTAGCTGTATATGTGTGGTCTTCCCTCAGAGTAATAATAAGCATAGAGAGGGCTATTCATTCATAAACAAGTTTATTTTTGCAGCCAACAATTCTAAACGCTAGTAGTGAAATAATGAATAAATTACAAAAAGTGGGAATGGTGTTGTGGCTACATGGCCTTGGTAATTTCGGCTGTTTTTCTGACAAACTTTGCACCGATGAACCATGATAATCCAAAAACATTAAACTAATTAACTTAAAAGTTTATTATGTCACTAAAAGTTTTGAAAAACACATCAAAACGAAAGAACTAAATGTTTACTCTCTAGTCGTAATGGCGCTCGTATAAACAAACCACGTTTGACATTAGGTGCGTTCTTTTTGACTGAGATCTCAGCTAATCTCAGCTCACATCAGTAATGTGAGCGTTCTCTTTGTTTTACTCACTTTAAGTGGGCTGAGATTTTTCCTCCCCCTTCACCGATGCTTAATGTGTTGTAAGGGGGTATCAGTTGGAATTGAGTCGGAAATAAAGTGGAGGGGATGAAGAAATATTTTATTTGCTTGGTTTATATGTAGTTTTAACCAAGGTTATCTAAGGTTTTACCCATTGACATATAAATAATAAACAAACATAATCTATTTTTCTTTTATTACAAATTATGGATACATTAATTAACATTATTAGATGCTGATACGAATCTGTGATATAGTTTAAATCTATCGACAGTTCGCGCGCTTCAATTGAGATGTCGTTCTTTTTGGTGCTTACTCACATCACTTTATCGCAGATCACCTTAACTGAAGTGATCTGAGATCTCAGTCAAAAAGAACGCACCAATTATTTACTACACTACTACGACCATTCGAAATTATCGTCGATCACAGTCTGACGATATTTGCATCTCTCTTTATATTGTAATTAAACAAGGACAAAACTACTAAATAGATTACTATTGACTATGGACTATAGATAGAGGGAAGAAGTAAGGATGAGGACAACATAACAGTTTGTACGGCGGGCTTATTCTGTAACTTGCAACTGCCGATAATTGCGCATGTGTCGCTGTCATACTCAGGTTTCGTACTCTCGAAGAAGCAATGCGACAGCGTTCGCAATTTATCTGTTAACTGCCTCTAGTGAGCAATTGGTTAACTAAAAAAGTGCATTTTCAGTTGTTCATGTGAAAAATACGTATTCGGTAAGCAATTTTTTAGCAATTACAACGCGATTGCTACTGTTGGATAGCAATCACAATTATAGTAGTTGTAATTGAGTTGTTTGATAATTAAATCAAGTTTCCTTAATAGAAATAGAAGATAAGTAATAAATTATAACATTTTGTCAATAATAAACATGTTTTATTTGTACAAATAGTAATTTAGTGGGCTTACTAACTGCCTTCAGAAAAGTGGACACAACTATTATATCTATATAACTTCTTACAATATTTAATAACAATTACTTACCACCGTAATAAAAGAAATAATAGTCATTATTTGTTTTTACGTATTTAGTAATGGCTCGTGTATTTTGGCAAGATCATTCCATTCTTAGATCTTGCCCCAAGACCTACCCGTCTGGCCAGATTAGGATGACTAGTTAAATAGTCCAGCAACTCTTCCAACTGGCTATTGGAAACTCTGTGTTCTCCCATTTTCTGTATGTACATCAAAAACAATTAATAGTAGCAGTACCCATTCTCAAATTATTTTACTCACCTTTTTTTTAAACAAATCATCTAAAAAAGTATTTGGAAACCCATTTCCAACTGCTTTTAGTTATGTAAAGAATTGTTTCGTACATAATAATTTATTTAAAATTTGTGTTCAATTTCAGTAATGATTATTTTTCGACGCTTCCTTGGTTCTTTATGCATATTAAATATTTTTTAAATTTGTTTTTGTTCATCATCTGATTTTCCAGACAATTTATAGTTACCGTTCATTGCTATCCGATTGCAAGTGGCGCTAGTTTCATGACGTAAAAGTGCATCTTGACAGCAACCAGCAATTGCGACGCGGCTACCATACAGAATACCAAATTTTGCGACTGATTGTGCGACCGTTGTGCAATGGTTGCTAGTTGCAAAATAATTGTTGTTTTTACAGAATAAGCCCGCGGGAACAAAGACTCTCTTATTACTTTCTCTATGGGGGACAAGTTGAAAGTGTCCAGCTGTAAGCAGCAAATTACAGTTCAATAACCGACCACAATAAGGCTAGCGTAGCGAGTGGAAAGGACATGAAATTAGCAGTTGTAAATGGAGTGAAGTGCGCCGAGTTGGAAAATTTAATGTCTCTAATGACTAGTGTAGTTGAACATATTGCAGTGTATAAAACTTCAACTATTTACGTAGAGTGTTGATTAGTAAATAGAACCTATAAAACTGCTGAACTAACGTGGATAGTGATTCGATTTTTATAAACTTTAGTAGATACATTTTTTATTATTATTATTACGAATTTGTTGTTGTAAATTCAAAGAGGAAAAAAAATAGAAACAATGGGAAAGCTTTGTTCGGTGAATAATTTATGACCCTGTTTTTAAAATCTTTCCACTTGTTACTATGGCGCCACCTTAATTTGCTCCTTGTCAGCGGACACTTTTTCATACACTGAGTCACAGCACACACCCCCCTAGCAGGTTAACTCCTGTACTGAATAACGAAACCAATTTAATAGTACTGGGCCTGTCCGCTGCACGCGCTAGTGTACATGGCGGGACATTTAAATAATGAAAGAGGGAAATTTGAATAAGTAGAATTTTACACTGCCGTGAATATTAATAAAACTGATACTAGACAAATCCCGATGTAAGTCACCCATAAGTAGTTTATATTTTAATGTTGGTTTTAACCACAGAGTGACAGTTTTTTTTACTATGGTCTAAATCCTAAAATATACTACTTACGGGTAACATACATCAGGATTTCGTTAATATCATTATGGTTTGTAAGGTAAATTAAAATATATTTACATTACAATTTTAAATGATACAGGGGAAAAATACTAGAATTTAGCTTGAGGTTGTATTGTCTCCCGACGCGTAGCGGAGGGAGACAAAAAACCGAAAGCTAAAATCTAGTATTTGTCCCGTGTATAATACACAATTTTTTCTATGACGGGAAAAACAACGATTTAAGATTGAAAAATTATATTATTACAATATTCAAGTCACAAAACTATCGAAGTGAAATTTGAAATTAGTAGGCTATGATGTACTTATAGCGACAATTAGACTTGCGTTGCTAAGGAAACTGTTAAAGTAATCAAATAGCTGTCAATTTAATTTTGTGATATGATTTAAAAATTGTGAACTTAGTTGTTGTTTAGAAGCTATTTTCAATACTATAACTCCACCGGAATTAGTTGAAGTAGCCAAATTGCTTATGTGTTTATACAATATCCGGGAAAAAAGTAATTTCATAAAAACTGACATTTTGTTACCTGTCAACAGAGATAAAATATCAAACTTTTCCCCGTCACTGAAAAAAAACATTAATATTCAAATTGTGATTTTTTTTCATTTCTACAAAACTACATCCAATAAAATCATGTAGGTATAATATTTGTATGAGCAAAAATAAGGATATAAATAAAACAAAAATATATTGCTTATATTTATTTTAGTAGGTAAAAGCAGACATAATCAATTACAAAAATGTAATAAATTATACATTGTATAATTGTTACGTTTGTATGGTTAAAGGGTCTATGCAAGTCATATTTCCAAGGACATCCATATATTTTATAAATTTGGAGTCTTTACCTGCTGCTATTTTATCCATAGACCATTTGTAAGCAACTTTTTCCCTATCAGTTAGATGTGTTTGTCGCATAACATGAAATTGCCTCAATGGATAGTGTTTCTTTAAGACAACTAAAACATAAATATAGCATTTTCAGTTCACTTTTACTTACAGCCACTTGCGATTGGTAAGGTTATATTTATTTATATCTTAATATGATCTATTTATCTATCTACTTGTCTTCATATAAAAATTTATTTCAATTGTTTGTCTTATTGAATCCAGAATATGAAATTTGTAACAAGTAAATAAAACCTAACCAAAGCTTCCCAATCTTGATGCATATACTGGTATTTAAATATCAACTTACTTGTCGTTTTTCTCCTGAATTCCCCTGATGTAGAGGGAGTTTCTAAATCAGCCAAAGTAGATGGAGTTTCTATCGACATAACATCCACAGTAGAATATACCGCCTGACCATCCACATCTGTAATACCTACAATAATTTATTTAAAAAAATGGCTTCTATTATAAACCGTACTACCTACCAGGTAAGAATAGAGTTGGATATGCAGTTTTTGTCAACTCTCTTCGAAATCCTGGGTTTTTAAACTCCTCTGCAAAATGATGATGACAGATCCTATAATTGTCATTGAGTTGGACTAGTGTTTTGTCCCTTAATGCAGAATTGTTTATATTTGACAACCAAACACTTGCCAGTTCAGGGTCTTGTGTAAGCCGATGTCTTTTACTTGACGTATCAGAACAGCCAGAAACACAACATACTCTTTTACGAGTTGCCATGATAACTGTAAATTAAAAAGCAAAGCAATGGTTTATCTCACACAACAGTTCTAGTTGACAAATCATGTACATATATTTCACTATCGTTGAGTGTGCTAAACAAATTGGTCAGCCAAAATAGTATTCACATTATTCAGTTAATGTAGGGTATGTTTTCTTTAATACAACAAACCAATTCCACATTGCATAGATCAGGATAAACGTAACTTTTTTGGGCAAAACCCAACTCAACCATATATAAATATAACGTTTCATCTTATAACACCGTTTACAACTATTAGGTATATGAAAATAATAACAATAAAAATCTCGATGTGTTTTTCTATGAGTATTGTGAATGCAAGTTATTGAAAATTAAACTAGTAAGATTTAATACTGCAATATTTACTTTGTTCAGTTACAAGTTACATAAAAAAATTCCACATAGATACTAGTGTTTCATCAATTTTATTATTTAAAACACTATCCATACTTAATAAAACAAATTGAAAAATACTTACATGGTCACAATTGTTTGAAAAAAGCACACTTGATACTAATCAAGAGTTCGATAAACTATAGGTTAATGATAATAACTAAAACACTAAAATTATAATAACATACAAAAGACAGAAAAAGCAGAACACAAATTTCAATAACACGAAACCAAATTCAACGTAGGGACACAGTTTAAAGCTTAACAGAAGCAGTTGGCTCACTCTACCGATTTTTGTGTTACAACTTTCATCTCACTCATACACACTCATGGGAATCAACTTCCCGTTGCGCAGAAAGTTTGTTATTTATTACACACAGTTGTCACATATTTTATTGTATCAATTGGATACGCCCCTAAGCGCGTGGGTTACAATTTTCGGTTGCGCAGTGGAAAATTTGAACCATGAACATCAAAGACGCCGACATCGAGTGAGCCAACTGTTTCTGTTAAGATTTAAACTGTGGTAGGGATTAATTAAATGGCAGAAAGCGTTGTTTATGAAAAATAGATAATGAAGTTGACGTTTCCTCCGGCCCTTCTCTGATTGGACATAATTTTGATGTCACACTACAAATGCGGCCTCAAGCGGACGGGCCCCTTACTAAAACTTCGTTCCACTTGGCCCATAAGAGTGAAACTCTAGGGGAGTGTGCTGTGCACTGACTTGGTCCTCCTTACTTTCTACCACCGAATACTACTATTCGGTGCTTTCTACCCTCCATTAAACACATTAAACAGATACTGAAATTTTGAGCAATGTTGCCACTTTTAGTTATAACCATAAAGGTATCTAAGGATACGACAAATACTTGTTTAAAATTTATATAAGAATATGCATTAATTAAATAAAATTCAAGTATTATTAATTAATGTTAAAAGCAGCGACTCAAATGCATAAATTAGTATGACTTTTTTTTATGTGCATAACTTTTTAACACATTGTCAATTAATTTCATTTTTCCTGCAACTAAAGAGAATTTGTAAATATGGCATAGCGGTGGAAGTGTCCGCAAGTGACTCGATGTTTGGGGCAAGAAAAAATCAAAACAAACATATATTTTTTATTTGTTGATCTGAGACAGGATATATGTTTCAATGTGTATAAGAATCTACTGCAAGCAGTATTTAATAGTAGTTATATGATCTGTGGTAGCCACAATTATAAATCCGTATTCTCTAAGGTAGGAGAGTGCTCACATACTCCTATGCGACTACTTTACTGGGTGAAAGCAGGAGAGTAAGAGAGCGGACTTGCGCATAATGTCTGTGCTGCTTTAATTGTAAAATTTTGCGTAAATTTTCCATTACGCAATTCTTGATGATTGTTCATAAACTCTATTAACAATGTTTTTTGTGCTTTACACAACATTATTATTTTCTTTTTTTAATATAGTAAATAACTAATACACAAAACTGAAATATACACACAATCTCAAATCACCCACAATAACAACATATATAATCTGCGAATAACAACATAATCTAAATATATTTATTCGTTTCTTATCCTCATATAACCTAAAGTACATTTAAACTACTAAATAGTAGGTCAAAACTGGCTGTTCCATTTGGCAACGCTGAGCCAAATGTAGTGGAGTCACCGATTCGTCGTGAATACGGTTTTGTGTGATTTGTGGACTAGGATCTACGGGTCCCACCCTAAATTTCGCCTTTACCATTCGCACAGACGCAGAAGCAGGTATAAACAACTTCGTATTTCCCGCGGAATTTCGCATCGGATTGGCAGATAGGTTTTGTTTTGTATAGTTTTGGGTTTATTTATATTTGAAAACCTACGTTATTTATTATTATATTGTGGAAATGGCTGTATGCAATGAATGCAAACAGACATTTTCCAACGAATACAATTTGAGAGCACACGTAAAGAGAAAACATCCAAGTAAGTAAACGATTTATTTAGTGCTAATTTTGATAATGTGCAAACAATAAATAAATATTAAAATATTTAATACTACATAGACCCTTTTTTGATTCTTTTAGTAAAATTAGACATTCTTTGCCCAAGAAAAAGAAAGCCCTTTGGCTCAGGAAATAATGAATGCAAAGAGTGTGGTAAGAATTTTTCCAGGCTCGATAATTTGAGGTCCCACATTAAACTTAAACATTCAAGTGAGTTTGTTTTTAATATATTAAATATTAACTCCCAGCTTTTAATAAGGAGCAGGTTTTTATAAATATGTAAAACTAAATAAATTTATGGTATCTATAATTTTTAGATAAATCTGAAGATTTACTGGCTCCTCTAAATAAACAATATATGTGTGATGAGTGTGGCAATCAGTTCCATTTGTTAGGACATTTAAACAAGCATAAAATGACCCATAAAGCTAAGAAAATAATACAAATCATATGTTTGCTTTGTGATTATGTAGGAAGTTGTAGAGATATTTTAATTACACACTACATCAATTTACATAATCTTAAAATTGAAAATAAGACCTACGAATTTGAGTCATTGGAAGCTTTTCAGGTCCGTACCAAACATTGTGATTTTAGAATAAACTAGTCAACGTGAAATAGGTATCACATAATATTCAAATGCTTTTAACTCTTAGGGTTAGGTAGTGCGTGGAAATGATGTTTGACTTATTTTTTTTAGTCATGGAAATCAGAAATGGAAAAAAAACTTTCTCTACATTTATAAATAAACGAACCAAAAAAATAAACCAAACTGCAAAAAAAATTGAATATTATTGTCACCGATCAGGACATTTTAAAGCCAAGGGAGCAAATATCCGTCATTTAAAAACATAGGGCACAAATAGGATTAATGGATATTGACCAGCTAACGCTAAAGTCGTTATAAAAAATGGAAAATATTTTACAAATTACTGTGGAACACATGTGGGTCATAAACAAGAAGAAGATTTAGGTCATATTTTCCTAACAAAAGCAGAACGTGAACAAATAGCAGCAAAAATTGCTTCTAAAGTACCTTTACAGGTGATTTTGAATGAAATCAGAGATTCAATTTCTAAATGTCAGCTTCAAAGACTTCACCTTTTGACCAAAAAAAACCTTTATAATATCGAAAAATCCTATAATCTGAATGCATTCTCAGTAAGACATGAGAATGATGCCATTAGCATGGAAGCCTGGGTAAATGAACTACAAGCAAATAATTGTGTTTTATTTTATAAATGGAAAGGTAGTGTTTCTGAGGACTATCCTGAACTTAAAAATGAAGATTTTTATTAATTATAATGACGAATGGTCAGAAAGAACTACTTGTAAATTTTGGAAATAACTGTGTATGCATAGATGGGACACATGGATATGGATTTGAGTTACATACTCTTCTTGTATTAGATGATATGCGCAAGGGATATCCTTGTGCATTTCTTATATCCAATCGCTCAGATGTTGCAGCGTTCAAAATTTTTTTTAAATGTATTGAAGAAAAAATAGGATACAAAATAAGACCAAATGTGTTTATGTCAGACATGGCCGAGGCTTATTACAAAGCTTGGTTGGAAGTGATGTACCCTGCTAAATTTAAGTAACTCTTATAAATTACTATTTCTCAATAATACTATTATTATTTTTATTATCAGAATTATTAGTACAAATTATTGTTGAACTCTGTTTTATCACATGTTATAGTTTTATATATTTACAGATTATTTTGCTCTTGGCATGTAGACCGAGCATGGAGGAAAAACCTAGATAAAATTGGACAGACGGAAAAAAGGTAGTATCGATCATATTTTTGATTTATCATTTTTACATCTATAGTCGTTATATTATTTTGTAGGTTCAGGTTTACAAAATTTTAAGATTACTTATGCAAGAGACAGACACAAATGCTTTTTTCAAGATAGATAAAATTGGACAGACGGAAAAAAGGTAGTATCGATCATATTTTTGATTTATCATTTTTACATCTATAGTCGTTATATTATTTTGTAGGTTCAGGTTTACAAAATTTTAAGATTACTTATGCAAGAGACAGACACAAATGCTTTTTTCAAGCTACAGGAGCAATTTTTATCATTTTTAAATCAGAGTGTGGAGACAGTGGAATTTGCTCAGTATTTTAAAGAACATTATATGTCAAAACCAGAGTTTTGTGCATATTGTTTTAGACTCAATAGTGGCCTAAATACTAACATGCATATTGAGCGTATGCATTGTACTATTGTATAGAACAAAGAAGCCTTTGAAATGGAAGAAATCAACTCTGAAAAAACCTTCAACACAAGAATTTGATCTCTTAGCCGCACAATTACTGTTAAATAACAACAATTTACAATAAGAGTGCATTTTTCAATCAGCATATTACAATGATACCATATTCACAAGGATATTACACATAAGATGTCTAATAAAAAAAATTTAATACACGAATGTGATGTATCCACTTTGTTTAAATATTTGTCCTTTTAATAAAACCCATGTTTATTAACAATGACTTTAATGCTTATCTTAGCTACGATAGATACATTATATTTTATTTGGTGTTTGTCCGACAGCGGTTGAAAGCAGTCTGGAGCAGACCATAGATAAGATAATGTATTATACAGCAGCCTGTCTTGTTTCCTTTTTGTCCTAATGAGCCTGTGCTCCTAAGGATAGACACTGTTGCCAGGTTAATACTATATCCGATATTACAACGTATTATTTATATTTTTTGGTACCTACCTAATAAAATTTTAAATTAATATGATTCATACAATAATCCCTTTAAATTGATTGTATTCACAGTGATAATTTATGAACTTTGAAAGTTCAAATTGGATGAAATAATTATAATAAGAACAAATAATTTCATTGTTAAAGTTATAAATTGAATGCTTCCGAATAACAATAAATATCAGACATTAAATACAGTAATTTAAAGTAAAATTTTTACAAACACACCTTAGTGTTGAAATGATTTAATAATAACTATTAATAATCGATATGAGAATTTTTAATTTTTATTCCTGTCCTGTACTGTATACAGCGTACAGGTTAGAAATATCTAACATATTTCTCGTCCAATTTCACAAGCGCATGCGCGCATGGTAAAGGTAAAGTTTTAAGGTGGGCTCCCTAGATCCTAGTGATTTGTGGTTTTAAGAATTATGTGAATGAGGAGTGAGAGAGTACTCATACCAATGAATAGTCGTGCACGAGCTCTCGCTTGAGTTACAGAATAGAGGTCCAGGGGGGTCAATTCTCGAGATCGATCGTTCGCGGAGCGTACACATTCGTGAACGAGTGAAGTCGAACGTATAATTCACATGAAGTCAATTGTCGGGCATATCTTCAGTGATTAATATTCTGGAGATCGTCCGTTCGTGACGTCATACGCGTAGATTTGTAGAAATTGCAATTCTCAAGGAACGAATCATGAGCTAATCGTTCCCAAACGGTAACTTAAATAATCGTTCGACGACGAGTGCTCTTTATCAGACTTTCAATGGGTACGTTGAATTGAGCGAATTTTTTGTTAACTGTTTCTTGTGTATTATTTAAATATTTAATCCTTTCTCATCCATTGTCCCTTTTTGAAGTAAAAATGAATGTAGAAGAAATGTTGTTGGACAATATAAATGATATTGTGAGTAGCTGAAATTTTGGAGAAGGTGTTGAAAGACAATATTATGAGAAACTTCAGCTGAATCCATTTGAAAATTTACCAGAAAATATGTTTATCCGTTTATTTCGTTTGAACAAACAATTAGTTCGAGATTTGATAGAAATGTTGAGTCCCTTTCTCACTGGTTGCACTGAAATTTTGTATATTGGTGCAAATATTTGGATAGGAGTCAGCCAATCTTCTGTGAGTAGGTGCATCGAAGAGGTTCTGCTCTCAATTCCAATTAAATTTTCAACGAACATGTCAAATTTCCTTCGACAATTAGAGAATGTGAAATTCTACGTAAAAAGTAAGTTCATTATTATTGATTTAAATAGGTATTTTATTTTCATATTCAGTGTCACCATTATAGGTACCTCTGTGTGAATTTATTTTACTTATTATTCAAGCAGAATTGTTTTTTCTTTTAATTTTCTAATGGGCCTGTTCTATAGCTGTTTCATTCGTCACATCATGTTCCAAGAAAAAAATTGTTGGCCACTCTTTTCTAGTTTTTAAATGAAATAAATTCCCATAGTAATAGCATATAATGTTAATGTCCAAAGATTAATCTTTAATATAATTTTATATATCTTACAGTTTCAATCAGACGTTCGGGGTTTCCTGGAGTTATAGACTCTGTACCCATGTAGCCATTGTACCCCCATCTGAAGAAAGAGAAGAACATTTATATGTCAACACAAAAAAATATCACTCATTGAATGTTCAACTAGTAATAATTTCCATCCTGTGTGATATTGATCATATTATGAAATTTTATTTTAGATATGCAGTAGTCATTTTCGTATTATGAATGCCCGTTTTCCAGGATTTACAACCCAACGTGAAAAAAATCTGAAAAATACACTTAAAACAAGTTCATCCCAATATTGTGTCAAAGATTATTATTGTAGCTGCGTTCGTTATTTGCGTCTGATCAATCTTTTTTGTCCGAATCGTTCGTTTATTACATCTAGAGGTAGGCAGATAAATCTGAACCGTTCGGTAATTCCGCTCGGATCAGTCCGATGTAAATCTTTTTGCTCGTTATTTGCGTCTGATCAATCTTTCTAGTCTGAACCGTTCGTTTATTACATCTAGAGGTAGGGAGATAAATCTGAACCGTTCGGTAATTCCGATCGGACCAGTCCGATTTAAATCTGTTGGCTCGGAATATTTTAACCGACGAGAAAAATTAATTTGTTTACCTGTCATGCTGTGAGGTTATGTTGTGTCTCTTAGAAAACGTTTTGTGTACAAACATTTAATTTTTAGATTTTATTTGTCCATTCTCCATGTGTTTGGCAAAAGAGACCGAAATTGAGGAAGACAAAGTATATAAATTTCCTGTATCACAAGAAAATTATAATGACATTATTGCTGGAGGTACATTATTTGTGTTTATGCAATGTTTATCACGTAGGTGTATCCAATTTACTTAGAATTTGTCTGAGAAAGCCCATCTCTGCAAAATGTATGACACATATCACGACATATCTGGAGCTTGGTAGAAAAAGGGCCAATGTCCATTAAGACACTTTAGAGAAAATGTAAATTAAGAAGTTAGAAAGACATCTTCGTTAAATTTATATAATAACTCCACTACTCGCCAATTCATAGGGGCATACAAAAGACCCCTCGTAAGGGGTGAAGTTATAGCCGGCGGTGTAGGAAACTGCATTCCTTTGGAACAGGTTCCAGTGTTATTTGCTTCCAGTAGAATTAAAAAAAAACCAGATGAAATTATATATCACAATTTAAATGGAAGAAGTTATCCACATTACCTGTGGAAAATGATATATTTTTAATAAAAAAACCCAATCAATCATAAATATTATTTGATGAAAACAATATGTGAAAAGTTTTTAAATGTCAGAATATATTTTATAGGTAACTAAAATTGAATCCCAACAAGAAGATGGGGTTCAAAGCCAACTAACGAAATTATTTCGAGGACAGTGAAAACATACTGTTCTCGATATAAATGAATTTTGTTAATTAAATAAAATAGGTTTAGAGAGTCCTTTTTTGTATTATCTTATAGTTATATAGTATAAGTTAATATGTATCGGTTAATTTTTAGCATACTATCAAATAACGTTTGATAGGAAATAACTATTGTATTTATACTGGCATCACAGTAAAATTGTACTGATTTCAATATATTTTTTCCATTAATACATCGTTTTATTTTTGTATATTGTCATGTATTTGTTACTCTTTAAGTAGATTAGATATACCAAACCATATTATTGTTAGACACTGATGTATATAAGACATTACTTATATTCATTCACATAATCCATAAGTTGAATTATTAATCATACTCTTTAGTTAAATAGTATCAAATAATATGAATCCATATTATATTTTGTTAAGTAAATAAGTTAGTGGAAAATATTTAAAATGTATAAGATGTGTTGTATTTTTATAAAAACAAGTATGACTAAGCGCATATCAATTCGATAACAGAAAGATTGGATATTTTTAAGCAGGCATTCTATTGAGTTACAGCGAGAACAGTTGTAAAATTATTAAATAGTGGTTTTTGAAGAATATTGTAATTATTTCAACACCCGTGTAATAATATTCATATTCTACAAATTTGAAATTAAATAAAAGTCCTATCTAATGCATTCATATTTCTTACACCTAGTAGTCCTAATAAATTGACCAACTTTATTTGAATTTAGTGCTTCTCAAGCAATGTAAAACTTTTTCATAACTATAATGGCCTTAAGTTGCATATAATATGTAAAAACAGTTAATGAAAATATTTTGTAAAAAATTGTAATGTTTCACACTAAAAACATAATTAACTTGTAATATTTTCGTTCCTAATTGATACGCCCAGCGCGCTACTCACTTTGAGCACGGAATAAAAAACAATTGTTTTCGTGTTCCATGGTTTGGTGCAAGTGGTGGTTTCATTGTCTAAGGTATATATCTATGGCTTCTGTGAGCTCTACACTGTCGTTTATTTGCTCGAGCCGTTCGTTAATGAAATTTGCTCAGATTAATCTATGATCATGTGACCAAAAATCCGTCGCGTCTGCGATGCAAATACCGAACGCTACTTGTGTATAGTTTTGAGGTTGGTTCCTGCCAATGATTACATAAACGTTCCCGTCACAAATCAATGGATGATTCCAGGGCTAGGACTCTGTGTCCTATAGAATTCTATAAATCGCCTAAATTCTATACCACTGGCACTCTGTACTCGCGTAAAATAGATTTCTTATCACGAAAGCGATCGACTTCTGGCGAGGTGTATGGACGTCTCGTATTCTATTTGGGAAGCAAATTAACCTGTCGATGTTCTGTCATTTTTTGTTTATTTTTATTAGTAAAGTAGTAAATAATTATTAAAAATTATAAATATTCGTGTTCGTGCAGAACATTGGTGATTATTGCTGGATTTATGTGAGGAAAACCCAAATATTTGGCCTCCATAAACCTATGCCTAATGGTATTTTTTCTTTCGGGAGTTAAAGGAAACTGAATCCATTGGGCATCATATGTACTATTGCTTCAGTTACTTCTTCAATGGCTCTAGAAACACTTTGTTGTGCCATTGAGACATAGCTTGGTCCAATTACCCCCTGGTAAGTTCCAGCAGCATAAAAATGCAATGCAGCAAAACATTTTGTTTTTGGCGCTATAGCTACTGGGTTATTTCCCTGGTTTAAAAGAGGTATACTACCGTTAAGTATGAACTGAGCCATATCCTTGGTTAGGCGAAATAATTCCTTGAAGCGAATATCTACAATTGTAAAACAGTCGGCCTCAACTCGCATATTTCTTCGCTCGATGTTTTCCACTCTTATGTTTTTAACCTTTCTTCCTCTTCAGTAACAACCAAATTAAAATTGTTTATAGGAAACATAATTATCTAAACGCTTTTACTTTGCAAAATAAAAGTTGTTTGAACTCACCTTTAGTCGCAATTTGAATAAGATCAATCAAAAAACTCATGAAAATACAAATTACACACAAGATATGAGATTGACGTTTATTAAATAAAAAAAACCAACAAATTACCCTATCAATTCCGGAAATACCCGAAGAGAAGGTGATTACAACACAGAGTGCTATCAAATTCGATTATCGCTTTCTACAGTAGAATTCTATGATAGAAAGCGACAGCTAGAATACGATAGTGCACGGAGTCCTACTGCTGAGTTGTCTCCATAGATAAGATAATATGTTGTCTCTGCACTCTGCACTGACAGCACAGACAACTGGGGGCCTATTTTTGAATCGTACGACATCATGTCGCATTCGAGAATGCGGGAAATGTCTCATAACTTTCACCAAACCGTATTTTTGACCATTCGACATCATCTAGCATGCTACAATTTTTATGCGACATGTAACGCATGGGTCAAACCATGCGCCATCCCTTCGAGATTCATATGACGGCCATTTTTTTATTGATTTCGTTGTCTACTAAAACACAGGGTCCTTCATTATAAACCAAATAAAGCATCGTTAATTATCAATGCATGTGTTGTGTTACACAACATATGTATTGAAAATAATATACTGGAAGAGAATTTAGAACAAGGCGAAGAATTTGATTTTGGAATGTTTGATAACTTAAATCCAGAACCTGTTAGAATGGCAAGGCACAGGCTTATTACAACACATTTTTAGTTTTAAATATTTCTAGCAAAAAATTGGAATGTATTCCATTTGCAGTTTATATAAATATGTATTTTTGTAGCATCTAGTTAGTTTTTATATATTAATCTACTTTAGCTGTTTTTGGCCATATTTAAATAATTTTAATTATTTATGTACATAGGTACACAGGAATTTCAAAATAAAAATAAAATTAAATATTTTCAAACACATAATATACTTTATTTTATTAAGGAAATACAGAAAGTAAGTAAAAATAACTAATGGTATACAAGCATAGTTAAAAAGAAAACTTTAATTAAAAGTAAACAACGCAGTTAACTAGCAATCTGCTATACGCCGTTTCTCATGTACTTCAGCTTCTTTTAGTGCTATTTTTTTTTCATAGTACCATTCTTTTATTTCTAAAAAGGACATATTTTGATCAGCCAAGGTTTCTGTAGCTAAGACAGTTTTAGAAAGCCTTTCACTTTTTGAAAGTTTAATTTTTTTCTTTGGTTTTTCTGAAACACAAGAATGTTCATCATCAGTTTTATTTGATGAACTACCAGCTTTTTCAATGTCTCTGACAATATTTTTCTTATGCGACACATCAGCATAATCGTGATCTATTTTTGTTAGATTATTTTCATAATCAAATGAAAAAGTGCCACCGAAACAGACAATAGATTCTTCAATCTGGGAATGTCCTTCTATTGCCGTTGGATTTATCATTGATAGCACCATATCATCTTCATTTGTAATTTCCTTATCAGATGGGGGTCCACCACCTGTTATGGATAAATGTTTGGCAAGGCTTGCCTTTTTATTTTTTGCCTCTCCTTTAATGTCGTGCCAAGTCTGCAATGTAGAATATTAATTATAGATTATACTTTTATTTTTTCTGCTTATAAACAGAACTTACCTTGCGCCAAGAATTCCAATTTTTGGTGGCACCTGGCATGGCGTTTAAAATGGTCGATATTTCCTCCCATAATTTTTTGGCGTCGACAAAACTAAATTCATTGGAGAATTTACCTAATTGTAAATTTTTATGTTTCCCCATAAATTCTATAGACGACGCCCGTTGCTCACATGTAGCGTAAACTTTTTTGTTGTTCATGTTAAATACACAAAACCAGAGATAATATACAACAAAAACAAACTCCTCAAACATCTATGCATGCAGTAAGCAGAGAAATTTGATATTTACCAAATTTTGACGTGTGGCAAAAGTGGAATAACGTTGTTGCCAGATCATCATTCGACACTTACATTATATCATCTCGAAGAGTGTTCAAAAGTAGCGTTTCGATTTCGTATACGAAATTCTATATCCACCTTTCTCGCATACGAGAATTGTTGAATGAGATTCAAAAATAGACCTCCTGACCATAGATAACCAAAAAAAGACAACTGACAGACGAAACGAAAGTAGTCAGGATTTCAGACAGATATTCTGCGCAGGCTCCGCCCATTCGGGATTTTAATTTTTTGGAGTCGATCCAACGTACGGGATTTTATCCACTTCCTCAAAACAAAAACAATAAAATAGAGAGTTGAAGTGATGTCATGAACGTTAACGTAAACGTGTAAATTGACAGTTGCTCATGCGCAGTGAATAAATATTCACGTTAAAGGTTTACCAACCTCCACGTAAGCGTCTAACGTTAATCGATGTTCTCGCAAGCCCTGCCGGAAATTTCCGATTCCCCCTATTCTGTTATTTGGAAATTGGAACTTTTGTATACAATACACAGAACACCTTGATACAATGTAAAGGGATTGTCTTTGATGTGAAGGTTATCTATTATTTATTTATCAACATTTACTGGGGTATTACAAATAAGTTTATGTATTCTTATTTATCTGTATTTGAGAATGAAATGGATAATTTCTCTAAATGTTAATTGCCAGGCTAAAATTTTCGTAGAAAATCAGAAAACAAAAAGTTAGGTTCGTTAATGTATGTAATCAAAATTTCCTGTTAACGGTTGATGACTTCATCTGGTACTTCAACTCTGAATATATACAATAGAACGTAAACGTAATATTCTTGCGTTAACGTCTACGTACTACAATCACTTCAACTCTCTATTAACTGACAAAACACTAACAGGGCGTGTCAGTGCTCACAATTCTTTCTTTTGGCCGAGTATCGAAATTACCGTTCCGCGACGGCTCTAGAACGACCACAAGTTGGTTGCAACGCAAAAAGAACCGTCACGTCACGATTAGCTTGGAACGGCATTAACTATACGCACTTCCAGAGACCGTACTCAAAGAAGACGGCTCACACACGGATGGACCGGAGGAGACACTGGCAGTAATGCTCAGTACGCACTTCCCGGGATCCACCGAAATACAAATCGAAGCAACGAGCGAAATCAGAGAAGAACGGCAAGTTGCCCGCGGTCTGGCAACTCGTGATAGCTGGACTTGTGCAAAGTCCATAGTCACATATGGGTCTGGGACATGGGCTATTCAATCTTTCAATCCCTTCAATGCGCCTGGAATGGACGGAATTTACCCTGTACTACTCCAAAAAAGCGCCAACATAATAACTTGTGAATTTGTTCAGACTAAGCCTAGCCACAGGAGTTATACCTATGGTGTGGGAAATCTCCAAGGTGGTATTCATACCAAAACCTGGAAGACCCTCTTACGATACTGCAAAGGCTCATCGTCCGATAAGTCTCTTGTCATTTCTTCTTAAGAGAAGATGATAGATAGGCATTTGAGGGTCAAGGTGCTGGGCGACAAGCCGCTGCAACCCAATCAACATGCCTACCAAAGTGGCAAATCTTGCGAAATAGCCTTGCATAGCTTGGTGAGCAAGGTATAGCAAGCCATTACTTACAAAGAAGTCGCACTGGCTGTATTCCTGGATATCGAAGGAGCATTTGACAATACGAGCACTCGCTCAATGTTGTCAAAGCTGGAATCCAGAGGCACAGACAGGACAATCACCCGATGGATAGAGAACATGCTAAGCTTCAAGAGAGCACAAGCATCCCTGTGTGGTGTCACGAGAGAGGTGAAGGCAGAAAGAGGATGTCCACAGGGAGGCGTTCTGTCACCAAAGCTGAGGAATCTGGTAGTCGACGACCTTCTTGTCTCACTAAACGAGCAGGGATGGTATGCTCAAGGATACGCTGACGACATCATCATTCTAATCCGGGGAAAATACGTGGGCATCTGCCTGGAACTAATGCAGAGGGCAATGTCCGTAGTGGAGAGATGGTGTGATGCGGAGGGATTGTCTGTCAATCCCTCGAAAACCATTTACAAAACAGCGAATCGCAGAGATTACTAGTGTGCCAAAACTCTTCGGCAATCAGATAAAGGTTGCCAGGGAGGCAAAATATCTAGGAATCCGGTTAGACGACAAGCTAACCTGGAACAGCGATCTAGCGAGCATCACAAGCCGTTCTCATATTACGCCAATGACGATGAGACGAGCAATTGGGTGCACCTATGGACTAACTCCGACAATGGTAAACTGGTTGTACACCAGAGTAATCAGACCAATGATGGTGTATGGTGCGATCGCATGGTGGCCCAAAGTTCAGCAAAGCACAGCTGCCAAAACGCTTTCTAAAGTGCAGCAAGCTGCGTGTCTGAGCATTACAGGCGCCACGAAGGGCACCCCAACCGCAGCATTGGAAATACTGCTAAACATCCCACCATTAGATCTCTATATACAGGGGGAGGCTAAAATGGCTGCATACAGAATGCAGTGCAATGGCAACTGGTGCAAGCACCATGCTATGAAACATAATAAAATACACAACATGAGGTGCGACATCATCGAAACGCCACCTGACAGAATGCCCAAGGTCGTGGAAACTGAAATACCATATCGTGTCAACTTGAGTGGCAGATCCGAATGGGCCCAGGGAGAACCTCAACGCATGTTGAACAGTATCACCTGGTACACCGACGGGTCAAAGACCCTAACGGGTACAGGAGCAGGCGTTTACGGCGTCAGACCCAGGCAAAGCATAAGTGTTTGCCTTGGCAAAATGACGACCGTATTTCAAGTAGAAATAGCTGCACTAATCGAATGCGGCAGAACATGCATAGACAGGAAATATAACAAAAAGACCATCTATGTGAACACGGACAGTCGGGCGGCCCTTTTGGCCTTAGCAAGCCACAGCTATACATCGAAGATAGTGTGGGACTGTCACAATACCTTGAAAACCTTGGCAAAAGACAATAGAGTAATTCTTACTTGGGTGCCAAGCCATACAGGGGTAGCTAGAAATAAGGGAGCTGATAAGTGTGCCAAGAAAGGAGCTCATCTCACCCTCATGGAACCAGAACCAGCATACGGCGTTTCATACAGCGCCGTACGAAAAACTGTTTCCAACTGGGTGTCGCTTGAACATCAAAAGCGCTGGAACAGAATCACGGGACATGCTCAGTCCAAAAGAATGCTAAAAGGACCATCGAGTTCCTACGCAGCAAATGCTTTTAGACTGGGTAGGAAAGAACTGTGAAAAGTGGTAGGATTCATAACTGGCCACTGGATATTCAACGCACACCTAGTGAAAATGGGGATTGAAATATCAAATCCCATTTGCAGGATGTGTGGAGAAGTAGAAGAAACCGCAAAGCACGTGGTCTTCGATTGCCCTGCCCTGTGCAGAAGACGAGCCTCCTGTCTAGATATCTTCCTAGGCACAAATCAGGAGGGAATGCAGGAAAACATAGTCCGACGAATCTCAATGTTCGCTAAGAATTTAGGATAGGACTCTGCTTAATACATGTGAGTGGGGGTGCACAATAAGCCAATCAATGGCTGAGCGGCAACAATTAGGGCACCTGAACCCTAACCCCCTCGTGACTAAAAAAAAACTATACGCACTTGCGCAGTCCCGGTCTAGAATGGTTCTTCGAGAGGTTGGAACGAACATTTTGGGTACGTGGTACGTTCCACTTAAGGCTCGCGACCGCTGAAATACTCGTTCCACTTACGCAAAAAGACCACGGTCATTGTAGGCGAAAGTTATAAGTGGAATGCACGGGTGATTTGTGGAATGCACATTTGAGCGGGGCAGGCTCACGATATGGCGGCTTGGTGAACACGTGCAGTTTGTGTATATAATAATAAATAGAATAATTTTCGGTGCAGTTTGGTGTAAATATTTCGCCTAGGCCGGGGTAAAATTTAATTCATCATGGATTCCCGTGAATTTATAGTTGCGTTTTTGACAAAACGAATGAGATACTATCGCCATGTTTAAAATGCCTCTAAGTTTTGATAAAAGCCCACTCAGACCCACCAATTTGTATGGGCGACGTGGTCGAGATGCGGTCGCAAACAGTGGCGTTATCTATGACGTTGAACGACCGCTTGTGATGACCACGGGCCTTAAGTGGAACGATAAATTGGGTGTCGCAATCGTTATGGGCTTTAAGTGGAACGCACCCAAAGTGGGTGTTGCGATTGTTGTGGGCTTTAAGTGGAACCCGTCCATAATAATCCTATAATCCATCATGATACAATAAAATAGAAGGTATGATTTCGCGCATGCTGGCTCTGACGTCACGCCGAGAGTGAACGCCTTGAATTAGTTTGCAGTTACATTATTGGATATGTTTATGTCGGTTAATTTTACATTTTTATTGTTGAAAATTAGCAAAAATTAGTCAAAATGAGATGTGTAGTGTATGGTTGTGATTCAGACAATCACGTGAAAGGCTTTGCACACGATGTCAGCTTTTTTACCTTTCCAAAAGACAAAAAAATGATAAGGGAGTGGATCCGTTTGTCTAAACGCGAAGATAAATTTAATACCATAGAAAATTACACCATATAATTATGCTGAAATTGAAAAAAAAGTCACTAGCTCCTCTTGGTAATCGTAGAGAGATATGTTGGGAGCTATATTTATATTTAAACTCCTAAATGGGCAGCTTGATTGTGCGGATCTTTTGAGTCATATTGGGATTAGCATTCCTTGTGAGGGTCTTCGCCATCAAGTTACCTCTCTTTCATGTGCCCTTTCATAGAACAACATATGGTGCTATGAGTCCTATAAATAGATATCTGTGCTTTTTGAATAGCTTTAATTTTGATAATTTCAATACGTCTTTGGGCCAGTTCAAATATTGCTTAGGGCTGTGATTTGTTGAGTTATGTTGTGTTCTTAATTTTTTTTTAATTTATATAAGTATTGTTTATTACCTGTAGCTACATGGAAAGTGTTATGTATTTCAAATTAATTGGTTATGCTGTATCAGTCTTTATACCTGTCCTTATTGTATTATTTATTGTTGTATTGTAACAGTTACAGGGGTTTTCCCGTAATAAATATTTTCTTAAATCCAAGTTGACAAATAATATTTTTAAATCTTAATTTGTTATTACCAATAACAATTTCATTATTATTACTATTTTGAAGAATGCTCCACAGTACCTGAGTTGTACTTTATTGTTGTTCTGTAGTATACTTATTTTGGAATTAACAACCGATTAAAGTATTAAAATTTGCTAATTGTTTCATTCCTTATATTTATTTAGAAATGTAAATGTTTATAAAATCATGTCAAAAAATCCAAAAAGTATAATATGTTTGTTTTTTGTATCAGTACAGTAATTATTTACTTCACGAAGTGAGCAAACAGATTTCAATCAGATCTTAGAATTATTGTTTTGCTCTGGTAGGCTCTCCGATTCCATATAACACTTTTACATCAAATCTCTTTGCCGTTATAATACTAATAATATCTGATTCAACCTGAAACATCCTCATTTTCCTTCGCAATTTATTAGCAACGCATCATACGCAAGTTCTATTACATCGAATGCATTAGCCCGCGCTCCCGGTTTTAAATTGTACTCTCTGCGTGACGTCATTCGCGCGGCGAACGATATTTGGAATGGCGAGAGATATCTTCTTTTGTTGTATCATGATAATCCATAGATAATCTTTTTATACGGATGAGAACCATAGATTAAAAAATATGATAACATTTATTTATGATATACCAAATACGGAAATTTTCTAATTAAAGGATAAGGCTACAATTGAATATTTTAAGTCTTGCGGTTAAACTTATATGCGGAAAATTGCAGTGTACTGTTATTTTCTTTTCTTTGAAAAATATCTCCCACTTGATATACATTTGACAGTTCATTGTTTTTATTTTCGTAGTTTCTCTGCATTAGATTTCCTAGCTTTTCAATGTTTTCCTATAAAATGTATTTTTGTTTTATGTATGTATAGTTAAAGTCTGATTTCTAACTGAACAAACCTTTTATTTTATTTAAAATTGTAGGTAACTCGATGAATAAAATTACCTCACCTAATCCCATGGGAATTTTATGGATTTTGAAGATTTTTGATGTGAAATGTCCACGAACTATTCTACTGCATTGTCGCATATTGTATTAGCTGGTACAAGCATTTATTGTTATATTTGTTCAAAGTCAATTATTAATGCTAGATGTTCCTTTGCATTTATTTTGATAAATTCATTATTAGGAGTATGGAGATGGGGTAAGGTGGTTTTATACTTAAATTTGTTAATTAGTTTATTTTGTGCATATAAAAAAGATAATGGTTATCCAATACACTAAAGGACTGATATAATAAGGATACTTAAGATGCATATGATAAAAGAGTTTGATTACTTTGTTGGTATACATTTAAATCTATCATTTTTATTAACACTTGAGGAAACAAATTTCATGAAGAATTTTTAGAAAATAAACATACTATATTTACACCCAATTCCACCAAAAGAACCTTAACAAGAGTAGGCTTATTTAATTTAATAGGGGACTAGATGATACTGGAAATATTGCATTAAAAATCTGAATTATTCAAACCTTCTATATTCATAATGGTACTAATCATTATTATGATAACCACTAATTCCAAGTCTTATGTCCACTAAAAGAGGATCATTCTCCACTTTATTATAAAAGAAGCCATTCATTTTGATTCTGCTATACTAAATGTCGGCATTATTTAACCAAACTCTACAAGCATTGGAAGTAGGTCTGTTGAATAGCCGTACTCCATTTTATTAGTAACTGTTTGACAACTACATTTGTACTTTTCACAATTATAACTGTTTGTGTTTTCCCATATTGTACACTTCTATCACCTACTCATAATAGTAAATACTTATATCCTCAATTAAATATAGCTCAATTGCACCTTGTAAATAATTATGATTCCCAGATTTTCTATTATTCTATCCCTGAAAAAGTGTTTCAACTGTGTGTATTAATTACATTTTTGTTCAGTGGCTAACACTTCCTGTATGTTGCTTTCTAAATCTAAGATATTGTCCGCTGCTGAACGAATTTTTCTAAAACCGCTTTGTTCTGGTGCTATTAAGTTATTTTTTCCAGATACCATAGTAAGCGGTTGTTCACAATCTTTTTAAATACCTTGCATGCGGCACATGTTTAAGATATTGGTCTGTATGACTCTGGCATTAGTTGATATTTTTAGCAGAGGAATAATTATAGCTTTAGACCAAAGGGGCAGAAATTTATGTTCGAGCCATATCAAGTTGAAAATTGAAAGTAACTTTTGTTTTACAGAGTTCAACAGGTTTTTTAAAAATATATTTGGTATGTCATCTGTTCCAGGACTACTTTTTTTCAGTTAATCAAGACAGCTGTTTAATTCGTGGAGTGTTATTGGGTCATTTATACAATTGTTGTCAGTTTCTTTATATCATACAACTTCTTCAACTAAGAGCTTGTGTTTTTGTAAAGATCTACGTAACTTTCATCAGAGGAATGTATATATATATATATATATATATATATATATATATATTTACTAAGGTACGAGCTATTTCCGAATCAGATATTATAATGTTGGTATCTTTTCTTAATCTTTTAATGTTTGATGAAGTTTGTATTCCAGAAATTTTCCTAATTTTATTCCATACCTAACTGGTTACCCTAACTATTTATTCCAGACACAAAGTTTTTCCAACTCTTCTTTTTTGTTGATTTTACTGTTAACTGTGCAAATGCCTTCAGTTTTTAAACTCTATTTTCGGCGTCCAGAAACAAATTTCGTCTTCTCAATATGTTTTTCCGCACTTGCGATTATAATTTGTTTGAAGTGATGAAGCGTATTGTCAATATTAGAAGAAATAACTAATTGATTCATACTTTCTTCTATAAAATTGGAAAATGCGTTCCAATTTCCTGTGTGAACTTTCCTTGCTCAAGTTATTGGAGTTATCTGGTGGAGTGCAACTACTATTAATAATTGTTGGATAATGATCACTTCCATATGTGAAGTCTAATCTATCCCATAATAGAGAAGGTATTAAGTTTGGGTCATATAGAGTTAGCTCAATGCACAAAGATTTAAGAAATAAGAAATTTAGATGTAAATTGTCTATTGCTTTTTCTATTAGACTACCTCTTTCGTTCCTCCTTTGAGATCCCCACATAATATTATGTCCCTTAAAGTCACCTAAAATTATCCGTGGTTTTTTTTGTTGGTTAAATCCGAATGAAGTGCCAATCAGAATCGATACTGAATTTGTTATTGATTTTCGAGTTGGAGATATGTATCCTATTACTTAAGAGTGCCCTAATTCAAGTTAATACCACTTTTCAATCAAGGGATTGGTACAGAGTTACAAGTTTTCTCGCCCAGGGGTCGTTCAGGGCATTATTTGAACACATACAAAGGTAGACCACGGATGGAAGGTATAAACATTTGGGATAGGGTAACAAAGGTCACAAGCTCTATATAACATAACTATATCAATATGTTAGTCATCCTTATACATTTTGCTAGGCAATCTAATATTTTGATGTTATTCAGCGCCAGTAAGTGTAACATGTTGATGGGAGGCTATATTTTTTCATGTATTCTGTTATTATAAAGTTCTTTCGTGGCATTACGATATTCCAGGCATTAAAAAAATATATGATCCAGATCTCCTATGAAATTGCAGGCTGTGCGTAAGTTTGATTCGATTACCCCTATTTTGCTTAAGTGCTCTGGGTACAACGCATGTCCAAATTTCATTCGAATTATGCAGCTAATTTCCCTATGCAGTAGTGTGTATCTAGTAGGCTTTGTTTTTACATAGTGATCCCATTTCTTTTTCCATGCTGCTTGAAATTTTCTTTTGTTTGTATTGTAGTGCCACTTCATTCGGTTGACATTCATCTTTTTCAGCACATGTTTTGGCTAACTGATCAGCTTTTTCGTTGCCTTAAATTCCATAATGTGCTTTTACCTATATTATTTGAACGTCACTCTCTTTAGTAAGTTGGTGTAATAGGGATTGAATTTTCTTAGTGTGCAGGTGAGCGATGGTATCTACTGCATTATTATTCAAACATTGGATGACAGACAGCGAATCCGTTAGGATAGATACATTTTTCTTTTTTTGGTGGATTGTATGTTCTAGTGCTTTCATTATGCCTGCAGCTGCTGGTGGAAATATAGAATAGTAGTTGCTTAGCTTAAAGGTTTTTCCTTCTTTCGTTTCTTGCACATAGAAATCTGTGCCTGTACCTTTCGATGTCTTTGATGCATCTGTATATATTGTTATTGTACTGTTGACTTTTTTTGTAAGTCTGTTAATTTTTTCTTTGTTTAATTCTGGTATATCTGAGTACTCAGGAATTATTATTTTTGCAGAGTGTTCTATGTTCTCAAAGTATGTTCTATGTTCTCAAATGCGATGCATATTGGTGGCGAGTTCTTTTTATTCCAATATTTATTTGTCAGGTCCAATGTATTTAACACACATATTTTTGCCATCAGTGTAGAATTTTTTGCTTTACTATTAAGTACCATTTTTTCAGCGAGAAATGTTCTTCTCAATTACAATGGTGGTTCAAGTGCTTTCACACTTAGTGGTTCCACTGGTGTTGTTGACATCGCTCCTAAGCATATTCTTAACGCTTTATTCTGTATTACTTCTTTCTGTTTCAGTGATTGTTTTGATGCAGATCCGTATAGGACAGAACCATAGTCTAAAATGGACCTTATATATGCTTTATGGAACAACAGGCATATTTCAGTACTTGCGTCCCACCATGTCTTGGTGATCATTTTGAGGAAATTAATGGCTTTATTACATTTTATTTTGATTGTTTCGATATATGGTTTCCAATTTAATTTATTATCTAATGTTACTCCTAAGTACTTAATTTCTTTCTTATATGGTATCATGTGGTCCCCCATCTGGATATTCCGAGTTTCTGGGATACGGTGCCTTGAAAAGATGGTGACATTTGATTTAGACAGTATTCATTTGAATTTCGTAGCATAAAGACGTGTATCGCTCCGGTTATCAATAGTGCTTCGACAAAAAAAAAAGTGAATCACAAAACAAAATTAATTTCTTATCAGCTAATGATAAAAACTGGACAACTCATTAGTAAATAAAAGAGACGAAAATAAAAAATGAACACATTACCAGCTTTTAATGGGCCGGGATTTAATTATAGCCAACAAATGATGCCTCAAAACAATGGAAGTACTGTACAGGGTGTCCCACCTTTCAATACACAAATACCGCAATATCATCAAATTCAAACTCACCCTCAACCAATATTGCATGGACATATTCAACAACCCCAGTATACTGTCAGCCAACCATCCCCTCCACAGCAAGCATCACATAGCCAAAACTACGGTAGAATGTCATCAACTAGTGAAGAAGAATTCGCAGGTTACGACGAGTACGAGCAAAATAATAGCTCCAACAAAAATAATTGGCAAGTAGTTAAAAACACAAAGAGAAGAAAAATTAGTGCAACAAATAGACCACAAGAGACAGTAACAAATAACAAGTTTAGCCACTTAACACAGGAAGAGATAGTAGACGCCACAAAAATCAACGAAAATGAAAATAAAACACCAAAACCACCTCCAATATATGTATACGGAGTAATTAACTACGGGGAGATGATAGAACAACTGGGCACAATAGCAGAAAGCACACAATACACCACAAAATCCCTAGCCGACAATACTGTAAAGATATGTTGTGACACACCAGACACATATAGGAAGGTAATAAAACACATGAGGGACAACGACGTAATACACCATACTTACCAACCTAAAGAAGAGCGTGCCTATAGAATTGTCATTAAACAATTACATCATACTACGGACATAGAAGAAATAAAATCAGAACTAACCAAAAATGGACACAAGGTGAGAAATGTAATGAATTGTAAGAGCCGAATAACAAAAGAACCGCTGAATATATTTTTCGTCGATCTAGAACCAGCAGACAACAACAGAGATATCTACAAGCTGTCAAATCTACAAAACAGAGCTATTCAAATAGAACCGCCCAAAACAACAAAGGGTATTACACAATGCATGAGATGCCAGCAGTACGGACACTCAAGGTTATACTGCAACAGACCATTTGCGTGTGTCAAATGTAGTGGAGCACATAATACGACAGCCTGCAAAAAAAGTAAAGATACCCCTGCTAGATGTGCTCTATGTGATGGTGCCCACCCAGCCAACTATAAGGGATGTGCATTCTACCATAGTCTATTTAAACCAAACAATGACAACAATCGTATGAATATACAAAAAAATGCAAATAACACTACAACTAGACCTATTCTGCATACAACGAAACCAGTGCCCCAAAACCACTATCCTATACATCCACAGAATAGCTATGCCAACGTAGTAAGAAATGATAGTGAACAACAGACAAATTTTAATATTAATGACATAATGAACAAATTTCTTGAGGAATTTAAAAACATGTTTCAACAACTACTACAACAAAACAGCATGGTTCTAAACATGCTATCAACGCTTGTATCCAAAATTCAATAGTTTCATTAAAATCGCAGAGTGGAATGCCAATGGGCTTCCACAACATAAAAACGAGGTAGAGTTATTTCTTCATCACAATAAAATAGACATTCTATTAATAAGTGAAAGCCACTTCTCAAGTCGAACTCACTTCAGGATACCTCAATACACAACTTATTCATCAAACCACCCAGACAATACAGCCCATGCTGGATCGGCCATCTTGATAAAAAACACCATAAAACATGTTGAACTACCAAAATACGCCCAAAATAGTTTACAAGCCACAGTTATAAAAGTTAGTATGAGGTCATATGAGCTAACAGTTGCAGCAGTCTACTGTCCTCCTCGTTACAACTTGAAGAAGGAAGACTACAGGAATTTCTTTGATACTCTAGGCCACAAATTCGTTGCGGGGGGAGACTTCAACAGCAAACATATCTTATTTGGATCTCGTATCACAACTACTAAAGGCAGAGAATTAGTAAACTTAATACATGAAAACAACTACCACCCCTACTTATTGGCCAACAGATCCAAATAAGACACCTGACCTGCTGGACCTATTTATTACCAATGGTATTTCCCCTGCTTACATGGACGTCATGCCAAACTATGACCTCTCATCAGACCACTCTCCGATTATAGCAACAATCAGTAGTTTCATAGTTTACAAAACGATAACACCAAGGTTACATAACAGTAGAACTAACTGGGAAAAATACCGAGCCAAACTAGAAGAGGATATCAGCCTCCAAGTAAGTCTCAAAACATCAGACGAAATAGATGGAACACTAACATCTTTAAACTATATGCTCAAAGAGGCCGCACAAAATGCCACCCCTGCAACTAATACAGGTAATAAAGTTCACTACATCCCAGCGGAAATTAAAAAGCTAGTAGCCCAAAAAAGGAAGGCAAAAGCAAAATGGCATCGTAGCCATGCCCCATCGGACAAGACCACACTGAATAGACTAAGTAACCAATTAAAATCTAAACTCAAAGAGGAACAAGAAAGATCATTTACATATTATATAACGAATCTAAACCGGCAAGACAACTCAATATGGAAACCAATAAAAAATTCCAAAAAACCTAAAACCCAGGTACCCCCAATTAGAAACGAGCAGGGAACTAATCTACAGTGGGCCAGAAATGACGATGAAAAAACGGCGCTATTTGCTGAGCATCTAGCTCAAGTATTTACACCCTACAGTGACGCACCAGATATTGAAATTGAAAGTAACCTAATCAACATTCCAGAAAACATCCCACCAATTAAACCACTAACCAAAGATGAAGTCCAAAAAGAAATCCAATACTTTAACAATCGAAAAGCCTCTGGACTCGACAAAATAACTCCTAGGATGATAAAGGAACTACCAGAGAAAGGAATCATACTCGTTACTCTTATCTTCAATGCCATCTTACGCTTAAACTACTGGCCCAAGCTATTTAAAACAGCTTAAATAATCTTAATCCCAAAAGAGGGCAAAAATCCAAACGAAGTAACCTCATACAGGCCAATAAGCTTGCTACCAATGGTATCAAAAATACTTGAAAGACTGCTGCTACAAAGAATCAATTCAGATCCGGAAACAGAAGAATGGATTCCTCACCACCAATTTGGTTTTCGGAAAGAGCACTCCACGGTCCAGCAGGTTCATAGAATAGTTCATAACATAAATACAGCAATGGAAAACAAGCAGTATTGTACAGCTGCCTTCTTGGATATTAGTCAAGCCTTTGACAAGGTTTGGCACACAGGTCTGGTATTCAAAATAAAGAAATATCTTCCCATCACCTACCTGAAATTATTGAGATCCTACCTAAGCGACAGAGAATTTCGAACGAGAATGAATGAAAGTCTTTCCAATAATTTTCCAATTAAATCCGGGGTACCGCAGGGCAGTGTTCTTGGACCGCTGTTGTATGTACTACATACAGCAGATCTACCAACCAACAATGAAACATTCACTGGAACTTTTGCAGACGATACCGCCGTCCTTGCAGCCCACGAAAACCCAGCTACAGCGTCTTCGATTCTTCAGGCACAACTAAATAACATTCAAACTTGGTTACATAAGTGGCGGATCAAAACGAATGAAACAAAGTCAGTCCAAGTGACCTTCACGTTGAGAAAAGAACAGTGCCCTCCAGTGACACTTAATAACATCCAACTTACACAATCCCCTAGCACCAAATATCTAGGAGTGCACCTCGACTCAAAACTCAACTGGAAAGAACACATACTCAAGAAGCGGAAACAAATTGACCTAAGAATAAAAGACCTACACTGGCTAATAGGCAGAAAATCGAAATTGAGCCTAGAGAACAAAATCCTCGTGTACAAAGCTGTCATCAAAGCAATCTGGACGTACGGTATACAACTCTGGGGATGTTCGAGCAAGTCGAACATAACCATAATCCAAAGAAGCCAGTCTAAAATATTACGTACGATAACTGACGCACCCTGGTACGTGTCAAATCTAACACTCCACGAAGACCTAAGAATACCATTTATACAGGATGTAATTACAGAACAAAGTAATAAGCACCACAAAAGACTAGAATCGCACAGCAACCCTCTACTCCATCCCCTAATAGAACCGCAAATTGACAGAAGACTCAAAAGAAACTGGCCAGCCGATCTGAAAAATGATTAAAGGGATAGCCTCACTGGAGAAGACCTCACCACGCCAATAGGAAGACACTGTTCCCGAGACAACAAATTAGCCTATAGAACTGTTTGTTTTGATTGCTAAGAAAAGTGATATAATAAAAAAAAAAATTGATTTAGACGTTGATAGATCGAACCCTACGTCTTCAATAGCTTTTATGATGTTTGAGGTGGCCTTGTTTAGCTTATTTAGACAATTTTCATATCTTTTGTCTTTGGCATATATTACAAAGTCATCAGCATATTGTAAAAGTGTGTAATTCCTGCATGCTTGATGCATTTTGATGGTATATATGTTGAATAACAGTGGTGCTAAAACGGAACCTCTAGATGTATGTCTTGGTCCTAATAATGCGTCTTTTTGTCTTATAAATATTTTTCTGTCTGTCATAATATAGCACAGAATGTTTCGTATTTTGGTAGGCATACCGATTTGTTTCAACATTTCGTTCAGTATTGGAATTTCTACTGAGTCGTATGCGCTTTTTACATCCAGGAATGTAGATGCACTATACCCATTTTCTCCAAAATTAATTTGTATATCAGTGACAAGTTGTCTCACTGTGTCCATTGTGTTGTGCCATATCCTTTCCTGATGAATTGGTAATATTTTGTGTTTTTCTAACCACCAATCTATCCTGTTTTTTAATATCCGAATGTTTTCAATAGGCATACTAATAATGATATGACTCTGTAGGAGTCAGGGTCATTTGGATCTTTTTGATGTTTTATTATTGGAACTGCAATTAGGTTTTTCCAATTTTGTATTGTGCATTTGCCCATTTGTAGTATGTTTTTATATATTTCCAATAAAAAAGACTTTGCATTTTTTGGTAGGTTGCATAACATCGGATATCTGATATTGTCTAAACCCGGTGCGGTGTTTTTTCTTTGTTTTATTGTGTTTTCTAGTTCTTGAATATTTATCAGATTTTCGAATATTTGTGGTATTGTTTCCTCATGTTCCTGCTCATTTTCTAAATTATTTTGGTAGAAGGTTGATGGTGGTGCTATTCTCTCTAGTAGCTTTTCTTTCCATTCCTCACTGCTGAAATGAATGTTCTCTGTCTGTATGAAAGTTCTTTTCATTTTCTTGGCCTGTTTCCAAATGTCTGACATTGATGTGTTTTTATTCAAATTGGTACAGTATGCTCTCCATGAGGATCGTGCCTTTTATTTCAAAATTTTTTTGATACTTGCTGCTATTCTTTGGACTGTAATGAAGTTTTCCAACGTGCTGTTAATTTTGTAGGCAGTTTCCGCATTTTTTCCATCTGTTACAGCTATATCACATTCTCCATCCCATCAAGGTGGTAGTGTTCTTGACTTTATCCTGAATGGTTTGTTTGTTGGTATGCACGCTTGAGCAGCTGTGTTTATTCCTTATATTAGATATTCATATTTTACATTTATGTCATTAAAAATAGGTGATGTTTGTGAGAAATATAGTTCTGCTTCGTTTTTGAATATTGACCAGTCTGCTCTATTTATATTCCATTTATTGGAAGGATATGTTAATTCCTTTGTTTGTAGACACGTATTTTTAGGCACATTGATGTTAATAAGTATTGGAAAGTGATCTGAACCCAGTATGTCCTTTATTATGTTCCAATCTATGTTGTTTATGAGGTAGGGTGTACTAAGTGTCAGGTCCATTGCGGAATTTTCCCCGTTGCGGTTTAATCTAGTAGGTGTTACATCGTTTGCCAATATTAAGTCATGATTTTCTAAGACGTCTAGAAGTTGTATATCCCTCTGATCATTTTTGTATGAACCCCATGTTCTGTTGTGTGCGTTAAAAGCTCCACATATTATGCCGTTTTCTTTAGATATAATATTAAATATGCCTTTCCAGTTGCTGTTATTGATACTAATTTTTGGGGGACAATACACAGATAATATTTTAAACTGTAAATATTTACTAAAATTAATTTTTACCTGTATTAGTATTGCTGTACCTCCATATCCCTCATCTGTTCTAATTAGATTATAACCTGGAAAATTGATGATTTTGTTTTTCTTTAAACCACGTTTGCAAATATCAATATTGCATTCAGACAGACACTTCATCAAACTATATTTATTTGCAATCGCCGATCGCGCGTTCCATTGTAATATTTTAATTTTATTAAGCATTGGTATTTTTTGGCAGATTATGATTCATTTTATATAACCTATCTGTTACAAATTGAATGTCAACTTTTTGTAATTCTTCAAATGAACTAATGTTTTCCAAGATGTTTTTGAAAACTTGGAAGAATGTTTGAATAAATGTTGTATCAGGTTCTTCTTTTGACTGCAAGGATTCTATCTCCATATTTTCATTTGCACTATTACTTTTCCGCCCAACCTATCTAAATGCGAGAAAAGTATTGGTTTACCCCAAAAAAAGTTGGAATTTTGAAAAAAAATTTGAGTTATTTTTACGTTTTCCATCAACAACAACACGAAAAAACGGTTTTTAGAAAAAAAATCCTGTGTGTATGTCGTCGTCGGCCACTTTTCCTTACATGTCTTGTTAACACGATACGCCTCCGTAGTGCAATAAGTCACCAATTTTAGGATGGAATGTTCTTAAGGACATGTCACGGATGAGCCCTATTGCTTTTCAGCTCACCAGAGACAGTTCAACGGGGGCTATGGTATTTGAAGTACGACATTTTGTCATTTTTTGAGAAATTTCATTTTGTTAGCACGATACAGCCTCCGGAGTTCAACAAGTCACCTATTTTATGATTGAGTATTATTCAGGACATCTCACTGGTGAACCCTATTGATTTTCAGCTCATCAGAGCCAATACAACCGGTGCTACAGTACTTTAAGTACGATATTTTTGTAATTTTTGGAGAAGTTTCAGTTTGTTAGCACGATACAGCCTCCGGAGTATATACAAGTGACCAATTTTATGATTGGATATTATTCAGAGCGCCTCAAAGATGAACCCTATTGATACTCAGCTCACTAAAGCCAGTACAACGGGTGCTATGGTACTCGGAGTACCAAATTTTTGGAGAATTTTCAGTTTGTTAGCACGATACAGCCTCCAGAGAGTATACGATTGATCAATTTTATGATTGAATATAGTTCAAGGTGTCTCACAGATGTACCCTATTGATTTTCAGTTGACTAGAGCGAGTACAGCGGGTCCTATAAATCCAGATATACTAAATTTTTGGAGAAATTTCGGTTTGTTAGCACAATACATCCCCCGAAGTGTATACAAGTAACAATTTTATGATAGAATATTGTTCAGGGACAGATCCGGAAAAGTTGGTTTCAATCTTTAAAACCGTTTATTTTTTAATATATATATATATATATATATGTATATATGTGTGTGTGTGTTATAACGGAATTTGTAAGCACGATAGAGGGCGTATTTTTTGACGGATCAAAACCAAGCTCGCTACAAAAATCGGTTAGGCCAAAATCTTGGACGAGTTCGTTATTGAGCCTAATCGGCCCAGTAAAAACAGAATGGCGGCCTGTCAAAGTTGAAAAAAAATCAAATCGTATTTCCTTTGTTTTTCATTTGACGCAAAAAAGTTACTAAGCTTTTTCATAGACCTTAACACGTTCTACAACTTTTGTATTCAACATTTTTCTCTAAATCGTACATTAAAACATTTATTTAAGAAAATTCACAAATTTGCCAGATTTTTTTTTATTTTTTCGTTTTTGATTTGATGCCAGAATGTTACTTTGATTTTTTGTACATCTCAAAACATTCTATTACTTTTGTATCTAATTTTTTATTTTCGGTTTTATGCAAACATGTTACTGAAATAAGCCTGTCCAATTGGTCCTGTGCCATTGGGATTTTTTATTTGCTTTTGTTTTCCAAATACAGGGCATTTTTTATGTATCGTTTTATGATCGTTTGATTTACAATAAAAACAAAAAATGTCTTCAGGATCTTTGCATGAATGATTTTCTTCATTTATTTTGCTACAATTTATACATAGTGTGTTAGTGCTTTTACATTGTTTGACCACATGGCCATACCTCAAGCAGTTGTAACACTGTACTACCTTTTGAATATATTTTTCTACAGGACATACAACGCTATTAATTATAACAAATGGGGGTAACACGTTATCCTCGAATGACACTAAAACTGTTTGCCTTGGTATATATACTGCTTCTCCATCAATATCAATTTTTCATTTAAATCTACGAATACTGGTGACTGTGTTTGGAGACTCAATATTTTCCAACAAATACTCGTCACTAAATGTGGTATCTACTTCTTTGATTACCCCTTACCTTTCTATTAAATTATTGGGTATGAATGCTTTTAATTGTTCCTCTTTCAAGTTTTCGTTTTCTATTCACATATTAGCGTCTTTAGTAGTTTTAACCTCTACTCTTTCTCTATTTCTACCTATCTTTTGTATTTTAGTAATGTTTTGAATTTTTAGTTTTTTATGCCATGGGATGTAAATTTCCTAAATTTTCATTATTAATTTTTTCGATAAATACGTAAATTTTATCAATTGAATATAAATTAGATTTATCAAGTTTGAATATTTTTGCTACTTGTACTGAAATACCTGTCGCTGTCTGACCAGACAAGAGTGTTTCTTTATTATTTTCTTCATCCTTTCCTAAGTTTTTGCTTTCCTGAAATGCTGTTTGGTATGTTGAATTGTAACACACATTCCTTGAGTTATCATTATTATTGCACAAATCTGAAGTTCCGCCTTTGTCAGGGGATCTGCACTAGACATTTTTCACTGAACTATAAATTTGATTATCCGATTTACTAGGTGGATTGACGGGTTCAATAGAATTGGAATTCCTAACAAAAATGCTTTATTGATAAGAGAGCTGTTAAACACGTCTACACTAATTGCCTGTTAAAATCGCACTGAAACTGAGTTGGAACTTGCTTAATTAGAATTGTAAAACTTGAATAGTCGTCTGGGGCGTTGGGAGATGTATATAGGGTTTGGTACGTTTAAGCGCCGCCGATTCAACACCGCCGTTTCAGCAGCGGCCGGTACGTCGCTTGTATATATATATATATATATATATATATATATATATATATATATATATATATATATATATATATATATATATATATATATATATATATTATTGAATTTATTCATAGAAACGAATGAAATTATAGGTGCCGTGTAATCGTTTGATGCCGTCTTTACTTAAAATAATTTTATAGTTTTTATGTGCAATTATTTGAGATATGTGTAAATGGTTCTTATTTCCTTTTTAAATTTAAAAAATGATTGCTTTTCATATGCACTTCATTCGAAGACATTAACCAAAAAACTTTCTCCTCGATTTTGATGTGAATTTCTGAACTAATTGTCTGTTAAAACTATACTTTGTTATATGTTGTTATATTTATAATTTCAAATACTTAGTAACTATACTATTTTTATAAGGGATTTTACAATTCGTTGTCAGCTTTATTTCTTCTTCCACTATTTTTTTTAACAAACCTACCCGCGACGTCATTTTTAATTAATTCTTTAAAGTTTCCAATTTAAACATAATCTCAAGAAATTCTCATAAAATTAGAATTTTAAATCTTTGATACTATATCAATCTGTGATATATTAATATTTTGAACGTTTTGATTTCCGAGAACTGGGAATGGGACTCCAACCCCCTATACTGGCGACGAACCGGCCGGTGGTGAACTGGCCTGGTGCTGAAACGGCGGCGCTGAAACGTTTCCGATGTATATATTACAAATATATAGCTGAATATTGGAAATGACTTTCACAACAAGAGCTTCTAGTTTTGTGTTTACATCATACATTTCAAATTCAATAGATTTATTTATAAATGTTATCACGCCTCCACTCCCACGAGTTGCATCAGTTCCATCTTTTCTAAAACAATTAAAATGTTTAGGGCTGTATGTTTGGCATGCCTTAAGGTTCGATTCTTGTATACAAATGATTTCAGATGAATGTTCTGCAATAATAATCTGTAACATGGGTAAGCAATGGAAGACTCCATCAATATTCCACTGTAGTATCGAGTTGAATGCTTCTATTATATTGTTTACGAGTCCTGGCTGTAGAGTGAGAACTACTTTCCAGGTCCGAGGTCTCTTTGCCTATATGGGAGAAAATTTAAGTTTTGTAATCTTCGTTTTCGTATACTTGTGCTGGAGTACATGAGGGTATACTCTATTTAATAAATTCATTAATCCCAACAAATCCGCTGTATAATCATTAAACACACTTATTGGATCTTGAACCCTTGAACATTGTTCAATAGAAGCATCAATTGATCGTAATTTAAAATAAAAGAGGGAGAATGATTGTCGACGAAATTTTTGGTGGTGTCAGCACCAGACAATTTGCCATGTGTCTTCGATTTTTCAGAATTTGCAGATGATTTTGATGATGGTTTTGTAAATAAATTGCTTGGTTTCGTATTGGGATCTGAAGGAGGAAAGGCCATTTTTTCAAACTGACGTTTTGTCGTAGGGAGGGGCATTTCATTTATAGATTCAACTGAGCTTTCTGGAATAGAGATATGTTCTATGATTGGTTGTGATATTTTCACTGCTTAAGGTGAAGGTGCAGCCAACGATATTGATGAACATTGTATATCTTTCACTGCTTGTGAAAATAGTTGTGAGGATAATTCTTTGAGGGAATTATCAATAGTTTGTGATGAGTATGAAGTATCTGATAACGTTTGATCAGGAATTTGTGTTACAGGTTCTGTGGGTATTTGCGACAAAGGTTGTGGCTGGACATTGATGTACATTGTGATGCAATATGACCCGTTTGTTTACAAATGTAACATGTTATACCATCTTGAGAAAGAAATACTCAAACTATGAGGGCAGACGTAAACCTGCCGTCTAAAGCTCAAAATATGAGTAAATTTGGGAAGGGATGAGCTGATTCAAAGAGGCGTTAATGGAGACACTAAATTTAGACGAAGCTTTTTTAATTCATCAATAAGAAATTCATTGGGTATCGAAGGATAAACATTGGACAGGACAAGTCTTTCGGCTTGGGCGATTAGACGTCGAGCACATAAAGTTTGGTTAAGAACTTTTATGGATCCATGATTGGTAATAGTCATCTACCAGTTGCGGACTTGAGAGATAGCGCATATCCGATTTTGAATTAATTTTGAAATAAGGGTTATATTTTTAGGTTGTACGATGTGTCCTAGAGGAACTAAATAATCTTAAACTCCATGATTTTTAGAAGGATATTTCGGTCGAGCAACTATAGAAGAGTGTGACATATTAATTTATATTTAAGGTGAACTGATGAAGAAGGCGCTTCAGTACGCCCCTGGCCGTATAACTATATTATATTTATAATTAGTTGTTATTGTATAGTACGCGCAAAACATATAGTGCAGAAATGTAATGGCATATCCCCTTTAAGTTATGTTGCGGAGCTAGACTCTGAAAGGTATTAATATTTTGTTCATTTTTACCAATACCACTTAAACACCACACTCTATATTGATGCTAGCGCACCAACTAAATAGTGAGCCGTCCTTATCGCTTGTGGATCCGAGCGTGTTTGAAAAAACTCCTATCTCAAAATATGCTTATAGTTCAGTGAAAATAATATGTTATTTGAAAATTTTATTACCGATTCTTGTTAATAAAACGAGATATAAGGTAGTGTTAATTGTCTGGTGTTATGTTTAAGATGTATTTAATAATTATAGAATTATTAAATACATTTTAACGATTGTCATAATATTAAATGAATATATCGTCTAATAAGAATTTTAAATTATAACATTGACTGGACTATGACAGTATTCAAATCAAAGGATAAGTCGAAACTTTAAATTTCGCACATAGTTTTAAATCTACGTTATTCTGAAGTATACACTTTACTGCCAATGAATAAATGATAGTAGTTTGCACAAATGCACTCGCCATATAAATATAGTAATTTTCCTTAAAATCACAATATTCACTTAGCTGTTTATCTTAGAAATTACATTTTTTTCAGTTTATGATATTCTAATAGTATGCCAATTTGTTGCTATCTAAATTAACTTTTGTTTCAGGGAACCCATCTTATGGCTTCAATACCGATAACATGTACAAGATAACAACACTAATACAAGACTTATTTGCGCTTCCATTTATAGTTTCAACGATTTGGATACAATATGGATACACAAACGAAATAGCTTTAGGCAACAAGATCATTCCTCTCATACCTCTTGTGACGTATTTCTCTAACAAGAGTAGAGTAAGTTCAGACTTCGCAGATGTGATAATAATTGTTAATTGCGGAGCTTTAGGTTTCCTTTCGTTTACATATGAAAATTACTTCGGAATGTCAGCCGCCCTTTCTTACATTGCTAACCATTTTTGGATTAAAAAAAATACGGACAATTATTTTGATGTACCTACTCAGGTTTTGTTAAATTATGCAACCTGCTTTTTCGCTTATTTTGGATTAAAGGCTATTTTGGATTGAATTTATAATAATATGTGTGTACTGAATTGTGATTTAAAATGTCAACATTGCGCTATATCGAAAATAGTAACCAGTTGGTTATTTTAAGGTTCCTACTTTTTCCAAATAATTTGAAAATCGAGCAAAATTTGAAGTTTGTAAAATAATACAAAACTAAAAATTTACGAACACTAAATTTTTTCGTCCTTTGTGACGACACGTCATAGGTGTTATACCATGCGAGGAAGGTTCTTCGGTCACATGGAAGTTTAAAATGGCCCACAAGCCACAATGTATCACCTATTTTCTTTAACAGGATATCATAACATGCGAAAGAAGTATAATCAAATATTTTTCTAGTTGTTGTATCGTAACCGTAATAAGCTACGCTAAGACTTCAGATTGTTAATCTCTCCATGCCTCCCTCTTAACACACTGATAACGCCATGTGCCTCAAGCATTTTCCCGTTGACTATGAGGCGATTATCGTTTTACATTAGAATTATACAAGGAATGAATTCTGTTGTTTTGAATAAGGAATAGGCCCTATGCATTTTTAATATGTAGATTAAAAATGAAGAGAAAATTAATAAAAACAGATAGAATTATGGTTCTCTAGGAAATCGTTTTATTAGTAGCGTAATAACAAGCCGTCTTTACACTACAGACAGACTGAGAAATGTTTTCTAAATATTGTCATTATCTGTTTGTTTTTTAATGTTCTTTGTAAATCTTAAAATGAGTAGTCTGCAGACACCAAAAAGTGCAAATCGTAATATGGTATTATCAGGGTAATTCATATCGAAAAATAGCCGAAAATTTGTTCGTTGTAGCAATTGAAAATACCCAACCAATTACCGATAAATAGGTGAGAACGGTTATAAATTTTTTGAGGAACATGGATGTGTCACTCCTGCAAAACATGTAACACATACTCAAAATCGTCAAATCTAATCCGAAAAAGAAGAAAGGGATATTTTAATCTGTGAAAGTGTGGAAAATATTCCTCTACAGTCGTCCACTCAGCCAAGGATTTGAATGTTATCCGACTCGGACTGTTGAAAAAAATTGCTATCGTAGTTTCAAACTGAAAAAGAGCCATGAAATATTCCCAAACGATCAATTTTGCAGACTGGGATTTAGTAAAATAGTTATGGAAAAAATACAATTGGATGCAAACCTAGTAAAAAATATTCTCTTCACAGATTAATCGACTTCTATACACAGTGCACATAATTCATCCGTTATTCGATATTGGTTTGGGACAAACCTACACAAACACTATAATAGTAGCCCTCAGTATCCCCAAAAGTTAAATGTTTGGGCTGGAATATTAGGTGAACATTTAATTAGACGGCAATTTAACTGGACAAAAATATTTGAATTTGCTGCAAAATCAAATTACTCCAGTCCTTATACAATTAGGTGTTAACTTCAATGATATTTGCTACCATTATGACAGTTGTGCTTAATTATTTAAATACATTATTTGTCAATCACATAATCTCCATGAATTTTAACATTCGATGGCCTGCTAGATCTCAAGATTTCACATACAACGTTTTATTTTTTTGGGTTTATATGAAATCGAGAATTTATGGATTCCACGAGAACAGGGCCAATTCCTGAATGAACTAAGGGAACAAATTCTACAAGCCTGTATGCAGATAACCCCTGAAATAGTCACCCATGTTCCTAAAGAATTTTATAGCCGTTTGAGCTATTGTTTAGCTCAAATAGAGATGTAAAATTCTCGGCAATAATCTTTTGGAGAATATTCTTAAGTTGGAGAATTTGCAATTATATACTGTCTTCCCATGGACATTTTTTGTATTAAAATATTTCCAAACGTTACTTTTCGGTTTTGTGGTACCCTTCAGTTTATTTTGCTCCATGTTTTTAGGCTTATAGACGGTCTAAACTGAGCCAAAATAAAAGTAGTCTCACCACATCATTTATAATTCACACAGCTGTATAGGAGTTTACGTTAGCGCTTCTAGGGGATTTCCCTGAATCACTGTTGCCAGCCAAACGTAAAACACTGTTGCCAGAGTTATAGAAAAGGTTACAGAAACTCAAAATTTTAAAAATCATAAAAATTTTCAGTGTAAATTATGTAGAAAAACTTCTCTAGAGAATATTCTCGGGAGAATTTTCTTACAGAGAATATTCTCGCTCTCGAGAATATTCTCCTCTCACATCTCTAAGCTCAAAACGGTGGCTTATTCGAATATTTGATTTAATTTCATTTAGGCATAATTAAGAAGTTTTTTCTATTGTATATTTTATTATCAGAATTCTACTTTCATTTTAAAATTATTTTTTAGAATTGAATTTACATTAATATCTTCATTTTACTACTATTTCGAAAGCATTTTTTAATTAGTACTGTGTGTGTTTGCGCAAAGAATTCGTTTCTCATTTGAAAAAAAAAACGTGAAAAGTAATCCAAACATTCGTTGATAAAAAAAATATGAACACCTGTTTGTTTCAACGATCTTTTTTCACGTTGACGATTCTCAAAAATAGTAAAGTTTTAACCACTTTCAGACTGAAAGTGGTTGCTTGTTGCTTACGGACCATGTTAAACTTCCATGTGACTGAAGATCCTTTCTTGCAGGGTATAAATAATCCATGGAATGGTATTGAAAAATAGAGGAATTGTTTTTTAATATTCTCATTATTCCTAACTAATAAATACATTTTAAAATCTGGATCGTCTTATATTAGCTTCTACGCAAAAGGCAACTTATATGATGAATTTTTTCTTTATGGAGACACCTTAGAACAGATATGACTTACATTGTTTTGACATACACTTGACTTAGATTCTCTTCAGAACCTAAGAGAATATCCACTATCACATCATATTTAATGAAGTGCAGTTTTCTTTTTAATTTGACATGTCCAAGTCCTTTGAATTATGTTCGAATTTTAGATACAGTAGGTACCCTGTAAAATATTAGGCAACTGATTAAATAAGTTTGCTAATTCAACTAGACTTCTGCAATTATTTCCGTAACCGATCATCATTAAAAACTCAATTCGGTGAGTCGCAGTTGAAAATTTCATTAGTACTCAGAAATAAGTAGCGCCACTAAGAAAACATTATTGTTTACGACAAAAAAAAGTTCGCAACATGTACCTCATTAATGACAAGACTTATAGCGCATGTCTATTAGAACTTTTATTATTATATAATCAGTAAAAAATAATATTTCTCCGATTAATTTAATCACTGGGGACGACCTTTTAAACCAAAATTCGTTTTAGATGTTCTTTGGACTATCCATATATTGGCAATGAAAGAAGTACATAACGATTTTACAAATTCAGATTAATTCATTATACAAATGTTAATTTTTTTTAACTACTGTCTACTATCACTTCTTTCTAATATTTACTGGAGACTGTTATATTTGAGTATATATTTTTTTATTACTAATTTAATGGCAATGCCAGCTTTGTGAGTTTGTGATGTATGCATATCATTGTTCTATGTCTATTTTTATATACAAATTTTAATTGTACAATATAACAGAGGTATAATAAAGTTAATATTATATATTTTATTTATATTTATGTAATTTCAATCTTCCAAAAATTCCCCAATATCGATCACGAGTTCAAAAGCCCTTGAATAGATAAAAATGTTTCTGTGGATTTAACATATTAACATCAAAATTATAGTATCAACATGTTTGGGCAAAAATGATGAATTTGCTTATGATACTTTTTAATATTTCTCATTCATATATAAATATTTATTCATAACAATAAAAATTAAGCGTCAGTCGAAAACAAACAGCGTTAGAAGTGAAACTTTTTATGTTATGCCAAAACTGTCAATGAGTGTACAAAGAAAGTTCCTAAACATCAACATAAACAATTCTTTGAAAAAAATAGTTTTCAAAATTCGGATATACTAAAAAAACGATTTACAATAAAAGACAAATAAAAGTAAATATCCTTTTCAAGAAACTATTTTATTAAATTTTGGGCCAAACTTTAATTTAGGTCCTTTGCTTTAAGAGGCCTGAGTACATGTCCGCAACGAGGAACTGTCAAACACAAGATGGGATATCCCCAGATTACTTGATTTGACGGTGAAGTGCTGGTAACACAGCATTGATTAGTCCTTCCTTCACTAGATAAAATTCAGCCCGGCAATACAGAACTTTTAAATGTTAAAATCCTGAAAACGGTCTATAAAATTATATGATTTCTAGGATCGATATTGTACGGTATGTCCCCGGGTTAAGTTTACAAGAGGGAAAGCATTTTTAATTTTGATTTTACAAAAGAATGTTCAAGGAATAATTTTTTTTGTATGATTTCAAATGACCAAATCTGTAATTCGAATTTCAATACTACACATATATGTTCCAAAAAAAATTCTTCTCATTTTCTCATCGCATTACATCTATCATTTTTTGTTGTAGAAGGCTTGTGACTTGAAAACTTCAAACACTAATTTATTTGTTAAAAATAACTTCAAACTGCAATTCTGAAATTTTTGGTGCTAAAGTAAATTAACACAATTATTTGGAAATGTGAGCATTTTTTTTTGGATGGTTTAAGTGAACTCCCACTTGCTTATCAACAGAGGATGTATTTTCAACAGGATGGTTGTCCGGCCCACCGTTCACGCATTGTTGCTGCGTGTCACAATCAACAATTCGAAAATAATTGGATTGGCAGGAACGGTCCTGTTTTGTGGTCTCCAAGACTTAACTATTTGGGGGATGGTTAAAGGAACTGGTATGCATGGAAAACTTGCCTATCAATGTGGTAGTATTAAAAAATCGTCCTTGAGACTTGAAGAAATTCGCAACAGTTGCAAAAAATCCCTAAATATGTAATTCTAAATAAAGGTTTACAAGTTTCGTAATTCTAATTACAGATTTTTGGTCATTTGAAATCAAGCAAACATTTTCATTCCTTTATCATTTTTTTGTAAAATCCTAAATCAAAATTGTTTCACTCTTGTAAACTCAATCCGGGCACATACTGTATATGGAAATGCTGATAAAATATGTAAATTTTAAAAGACGTGTTCCAATTTGTTGAGTTGGTATAGCCAAAATATTCAACAATAAATAAATAATTTGGCAAAGTGTTAACGCATTTTATTTACTCTTATTTTATGTGGATTTAGATTTATGGATGTGTGTGGTGGAGTGATTTGATAACGTGATATGCAAGTACCATTAAATTGATAAATATTAACAGCATCAATCTGAGTGCATGGATTTTATTTGGCATTTGTTAGTATTTGCATGAAGAATGTGTGAGAAAATGAATGATATTGTAAATGAGTGATTGATTACATAGAATTTTTGCCATAAATGATAAGTGCATTTAGTTAGTTTTCTAGTAATTCAAGTGGTTTTGAGTATTTCAGTTTCTTTTATACTGTTTTATAAGTAAATTTCGAGTGTATTATAGGATTTTAGGAAAAATTAGTGGGTTAGAAAAAAATATCAAAAGGAAATAAAAACGTTTTTTAATTAATTTTTACATCTCTAATTGGCAATCCTTTTACATTTTGCGGATCTACCAATTCTGGTAATAAGCTTGAAAAATAGAATTTCTTCAGTTTTGATAATATAAGCTGCCAGAAGTTATTAGGCCATATTTATAAAAATGAAGCATTTACTTTCAAGTAAAAGGTTTTGCTCTAATTCGTATTCATAATATCTACCTTTTCCTTGCAAGGAAATACTTCCGATAAATAAAATAAAAGGTACAAAGATTACAAACCTGTTTAAACTTGCAATATGCAATCAACTTTGTTCTGCCGCAGCAGTTTATTTTATTCGTTTTATACTTAAAAAGTGTTACCAAGTAAATTGAAGTGTTTGATCCTTCTGACTTATTTGTGAAGTATTGAAAGTTAACATATGTAAAATGTCCGACACACTGTGGAGATTTGACACTGGAACAATACGCGACACTGGAAATGATTGACTCACTGAGAAGATATGCCGACGATAAGAAATATATAAAGATACGAAGTTTAGTTTTCTAGTTACTGATCTATAAAACAGTTGTATACATTATTCAGTGTAATAAAATATAGTGTTTTGTAATAAAGAGGTTTATTAAAATATTAGCTGTGTTTTAGTGATACTTAGGACACTACAAATTGGCGATGAGGTAAATATGTACTTAAATTATGTTATATTCTTGTTGATTAGTGAGATTAAACAAATTAAGTGTAAGCAAAAATAGAAACGAATGGAAAAAACCTAAGAATAAAAAGTTGATTCACGAAAAAATATTATAAAACTGAAAAAAAAAGGAGTACTAGTTAAATTTGAACAGTTATACATATCTCACGTAGTATTTATTGTTATGGAAACTTTCACTAGGGAGGATTAAATTCTACCAAGTTGTTGAGTGGATTCAATTCTACCGAGAAACGAAGGTAAATATATATATATATATATATATATATATATATATATATATATATATATATATATATATATATATATATATATATATATTATTTATGTTTGATGCTTTATTTTAATTGCCCCACATTTGGGGTTGCAGTTATTTGTGATTTAACTTTTACCTTTACGTTCTATATATATGTCTTTTACGTTGTGGTACAGTTAAATATGTGTGTAATGATTTGATTTTTTTAAGTACTCTATATTTATTAATATACTTTATACAAGTTGAATATGATTGGACTTTAAGTATTAATATATATCAATGTATGATTTGAATATATGGATATGTGAATATGAAATGATATTATATTTATTGCAAATTTTAAACCTTTTATACTATTGTTGGGTTCGCCAAATTACATATTTTTTTATTCAATGCTTCCTTTTATTTATTATGCTATTTATGAACATGTAGTTTATTTAATTCTTATGTTTTCTTACCTCGGCTGCTCTTATTCGTTTACGACTCTTAAAATCAGTAGGGTTCTGGGCATATTATGATAATAAAATCAACCTTGCTTATTAATGTGATATATTTATGTGACTGATAAAAAAAATTTTGTGAAAATAAAACTTTTGAAAACACATATAAAAAAAATGATTCATATACAAACTATTTGTTACAGCTTATTATACAGTTAGACTGATGAAACTATTTATTAATAAAATAAATGATTAACCTTTTCGTTCTACCAATTCTTACGTTATACATAAATAATGAGTTATTTTATATATATCTAAATTTCCACTTTGAATATGACTTTCTTTATATTCCAAAAAAATTATACCTTTCTTTTAACCACGACTTTTTTCTGGCTCATTTGCATAACTTGGTCGAAATCTTGTGAGCGTTGAAATTCTTAGAAATTTGCAAACACCTGCTCTTTCTAACTTTGCTTCTATGTTAAACAAAAAAAAACTTTTAAAGTGTTTCCTTTTCTTTTAACTAAGAGGATTTATGAAATGATTTTAAAATGTTAAATTTTAGTTTTCTTCGGGACGTGAACTTGGAAACATATTTGATATTTTATCGATTCAAAATCTACGTTTTAAATATTATTTTACTGTATGGTAATAATTGTGTATTGATATAAACTGGAATTAGTTGTGGTCTGTTACTAGTGGAAATTTTTATATATATTTTTGGTGAAGTTCGACATGAGAGAAATTATACATTTATCGGTATATGAGCTCTTAAAATTTTTATATCACTTGGAATTATTATTTTAAAATTATTATTTATATGTTCTTGTTTGAAAGTTTCATTTATTTGGTACCAAATATATTTAATAAACACACAACCGACCTTTTGTTCCTTTTTCTTGAAATGATGCTACATCGGAGGAGACGCTTCCCATATATCTTCCCGCCTTTGATGTTGAATACCTTTGCTTTTCATTATCTGGGTGATAATTTTCTTCCTCTGCTACTTGTAGTCTCACAAACGTTTGTTACACTTGATTTATTTTAAAATTGATTAGATTTTATGTTAATTTATATACTTTTCCTTTGACTAATTATAAATTTGTTACATTAAATAAAACTAGGATAACTTTATTAGTGTTACCTATCTGACCACTGACTCTCAACTACCAATTTCCCGCATTTTACATCGAACATAACCCTTTTTATCGTCTGTCACCGGAAGTGGTTTTTGTTCTCGAAAGTTCGATTGAAAATTTCACCTGTCACTTTGTTTATTGTTGTTTTTATTGTTTTTCTGACTTAAACCTATTGTAAACTATAGTTTTTATACCTAATATACTTATTGTCATTGACTTATTCACTCACACCTTATTATTATTGTCTTTTTCCATATCACTGTTTATTTGCGCTGTTTTGATTGGTCAATGCAATTTCATTAATTCTACGTTTTCTACAATCTACATATTTACTTATTATACATATATACAATTCATTTCTCATTATGTTTGATATTATTACACCTATATACATAAACTATGTCGGTAATCATTTATTTCATTATTGTTTTTCACATTCAAAATAATTTATGTTGGTATAATTTGTCTCAACTGTTTTATTTTGGTATAAACTTGACCTTGCCCATATTACAGATTCCTACTTATTATAATATTTCCTATACCTACTTTTATGATTAATTCTTAACTAAATATCTTATTCTATATATTTTATTACTTCTAAAATGTCTTTTTATTGTTTGATCATTATAGTTTTAGTTACATTTGTTAGAAGTTTCTATTTATTTTTCAAATATAAACAGATGCTCTGGGTGTCTAAGATTCCATGCAGCGTTATATTATTTCTTGATCTGCGTTTACTTGTGAGGTTCTGTCTAAGGTTGTTTTTATTAAGTTGAAGAATTAATTTTTACAACTGTTTTTCTGATGTTTGTTTATGATTTCTTTTTATATTTATTTACTATCTTTTTGATTATAACCATTGGTCGTACTTAGTTATATTGTTATACGAGGTATTTTATTATTTTGATACATCATTTTTAAAAATTATTTTTATTGACAAAATTTTAATTTTATATCCTTTATCAGGATTCTGTATATGTTCTATTTACAACAATATATATATATATATATATATATATATATATATATATATATATATATATATGTATATGTATATATTATATAAACAAATTAGATTATAGTTTTACATTGTTTATTTACAGAAAAGTTAGAGAAACGGAAAAAGAATGGACTCATCAATTAAACATTTCTCTTGTGACACCATAGATAAACCGCTAATACTGGCTAATGACTGGAGAAAATGGGTACGATCCGTGAAATTATATTTAGATGTCGAAGATATTACTAATGTAGTAAAAAAGAAAAATAAAACTTTTACATTTGGGGGGTCCACAGCTACAGGAAATTGCATTTGAGCTGCCAGGAGCAATTGTAGAATACGATCCTGAAATAAACAATGACGTATTTAAAATTCTAGTAGATAATCTTGAAAATCACTTTTCACCTCAACAAAATTCCTGTTTTGAAAGGCACAGTTTTCGTAATATGAAACCCGAAGAAGGCGAAAATTTAAACAAATTCGTAGTAAGGATTAGATCACAAGCAAATAAGTGTTTATTTGGAAAAACTGAACAGGAAGCTTGTGAGATAAACATTAAGGATAAATTAATTGACACATGGGCACCGGTCTATTTAAAAAGGAAACTTTTGGAAAAAGAATTGCCATTGGATGAAGTTATAGCACAGTGTCAAATATACGAACAAACTAGAAATCAAAGTAGTATCATGCAGAACAAAGCGATTTCTCAACCAGAGGCAATCGCACCACTTATCAATCACATTGAAAATCTAAGAAAACGTAAATATGGAGGAAACACAAACGAATTAGATTGTATCCGATGTGGAAATAACCATCATCCTTCGGAGAAGAAGAATTGTCCTGCAATAAATATTAAATGTCATCAATGTGGTTGCGTAAGACATTATGCAAGAAGATGTAAAACTGGAAAAGGTGATCGCTCCATCTATTCCAACACGTCGAAATTTCGATCCAATTATAGAATGGGAAAGGGAAAGGAAAGAGTTCAACTCATTGAAGAAGCAGATGACAGCGATGAGTAACCTTCAACTACTGGTAGAAATTTTGAATGTTTCAGAATAGGAAATTCAACAATTCCTAGCGAAGTTACCAGAGAGGAAATAATAAACGTTAAAATTGGTGGTATTCCCATAGACATGTTATAATTGACTCAGGCGCTTCGTGTAATGTAATTAGCGGACAAGATTGGGAAACACGTAACAGAAACAATGCTGCGATGGTTAACGTCGAGAAGGATGTGAAAAGTAATATAAAGGCTTATGCGTAAAATGAACCATTAGTAATCAAATATAAATTCACAGCACCCATACGTGTTGGAACCAATAGAGAAGCCTTACAGACTTTTGTGATGGTAGAACATGGAACAATTTCCTTACTAGGAAAAGACGCAGCGATTTCCTTAGGAGTACTGAAACTAGGATTAATAAATAACATCAAAGAGACTTCATTTTCCAAAACTTCGGGACATTAAAGTACGACTAACAATAGATCCAAACGTAAAACCAGTGCAACAACCACTACGAAGGATTCCTGTTGCTGTAGAATCCAAAGTAGAAGAACAATTAAAGAAAGCACTTGACAAAGATATTATCGAAAAGGTTGAAGGATATAGTCCGTGGATATCGCCTATGGTAATAGTTTTTAAACCTGATGGAGACATCAGGATTTGTATCGATATGCGCCGAGCTAATGAAGCTATACATAGGGAAAATTGTCCACAGCCCACTTTTGAAAGTTTCATGATAAAATTGAGAAAAGCAAGATACATTTCACGATTGGACTTGACAAATATGCATATCATCAGTTAGAGCTGGAGGAAGAAAGCCGACCAATAACTACTTTCATTTCTCACAAGGGATTATTTCGATATAAACGGTTACTATTTGGTATAAACTCAGTTCCAGAAATATTCCAACGAATATTCCAGAATATACTTGCTTCATGCAAGAATTGACTAAACTATTTAGATGACGTTATAGTATTTGGGGACACTGAGAAGGAACACGATGACAATTTAAAGGAAGTGTTGTTGAAAGTACTAAAAAAATATAATGTGCTGCTAAATGAGATGAAATGCCATTTTAAGACAGATCGATTAGAATTTTTGGGACATATATTATCATCATCAGGAATAAAACCAGACTCACATAAAATTGAAGTGATTAGCACCTTTCGAGTCCCAACTAATAAAGAAGAAGTAAGGAGCTTTCTAGGACTCGTGACATATTTATGTAAATTCATATCTAACTTGGGCGATCTCACAGAACCACTACGATATCTTTTGAGAAAAGAAACTAAATTTCAGTGGGGACAAAAAGAACAAGATAACTTTGAGAAACTTAAGAAAGAATTGGCAAGGCTACCAACTTTGGCATACTTTAGTCCACAGAAACGTACACAATTAGTGGCGGATGAAAGTCCTATTGCACTGGGAGTAGTATTATTACAATTCGATGAAAACAACGATCCCCACGTAATTTCATTTGCAAGTAAAAGCCTCACGCCTGTGGAACGTAGATATTCACAAACGGAGAAAGAAAGCCTGGCGTTGGTGTGGGCCACCGAAAGATTTTACTTTTATTTAGCTGGGAGAGAATTCGAGTTAGTAACTGACCATAAACCATTGGAAGCCATATTTAAACCCACATCAAAACCTCCAGCTAGAATAGAAAGGTGGGCTATTGAGGCTACAATCATTTAAATTCCGGGTCAAATATAAATCTGGAAAATCTAACATTGCAGACCCTCTATCTCGACTGTGTAAGCTTCGATTCGACAAAACTTTTGACGAACCAAATGAGCAACATGTGCAAAGCATTATAAAAGAAGTTATCCCCAAAGCACTAACTGAAAGCCGGAAGGACCCAGAAATTGTAGATGCTATAAGTAAACTTGCAGATAATACTTGGGAAACAAATGATACAAATCCTTACTATCCCTTTCTTCTCGAACTTACCCTTATGGGACCAATTCTTCTACGAGGAAATAAAATAGTAGCAAGTCTTTCGAAATGGAGTATTGCAACTTGCACATGAAGGACATCCCGGAGAGACTGTGATGAAAAGGAGAATACGATCTAAGATTTGGTGGTCAGGAATAGACAGAGAATGTGAAAAACATGTCATGAATTGTCGTGAATGTTTATTAGTTGGACAACCAAATAAGCCAGCACCGATGTCAAGACAAAAGTTGCCAGCAGGTCCATGGCAATACCTGGCTCTTGACTATATGTCAGGAGAACAGTACGAAGAACACTTACTAGTACTAATAGACTACTACTCTCGTTATGTTGAGGCCATATTCACGAAATGGACTCTTCAAAAACGGTTATTCGGGCCTTAGAAGAGATATTTTGTAGGCTAGGGCTACCGAAAATGATAAAAGTTGATAACGCCACCAATTTGAACAGTCAAGAATTCAAAAAATACTGCGAGATAAATAACATTGAAATAGTCAACTCACCCCCGTATTGGCCACAAGCAAATGGTGAAGTTGAAAATATAAACAAATCTCTAAAAAAACGTTTACAAATTATCTATGTGAAAAACGAACGAGATTATAAAAAGGGAATAATGGCATACCTCATGATGTATAATGCTACACCTCATGGTACTACCGGAAATCACCGTCGGAGTTACTATTAAACAGAAGAATCAGAGATAAGTTACCAGGTATAGATGATATGGTATTGGAAACATTAGATGATGAAGTATATGACCGAGACCTTATTAACAAAGAGAAAGGCAAAGGAAAGGAAGACAGTAGGAAGAGGGCCACAATAGACCAAATTAAGAAAGGCGATCGAGTTGTGGTAAAGAATACTAGTTTCCCGAATAAACTAACCCCAAACTTCAATAATGCAGAATACGAAGTACTAAATAGAAATGAGTTAACTCTTCTAAGAAGCGGAAAAATCATTAAACGAAATGTAGCACACGTAAAGAAATTACCAAATATTCCACTGGAAGCTGCTTCAACGTCTTCATCACTAGACGGCACGAGACCAACTATAGATAGTGCTCAGCATCATCACCAAGTAGAGTTGGATACTTCGCTACCCCAGATACCCCCTCTCAGACTCGTGAAAGAAGGAGGGATGTGGAGATTCGACACTGGAACGATACGCGACACTGGGAATGATTGACTCACTGAGAAGATATGCTGACGATAAGAAATATATAAAGATACGAAGTTTAGTTTTCTAGTTACTGATCTATAAAACAGTTGTATACATTATTCAGTGTAATAAAATATAGTGTTTTGTAATAAAGAAGTTTATTAAAATATTAGCTGTGTTTTAGTGATACTTAGGGCACTACACACAGATAGTGAAGGGGAAGGTAGCGAAGATGTGACTACTGAGATGATGTTTATTGCTGAAAAAATCCAAGCATTTCCGGAGATTCTTGAGAAATCTCAAGTTCCGGCGATGAAAAAAAAATAAGACTGCTGCATTAACTGAAATCGTTAAGGAATATTTGATTCTGTTTGGCAAAGACATTGATATAAAAGCTTTCATGAAATAAGTGAACAATATGAAAACACGATTAAAAAGAAACAGGGAACAAGCCCATTCGCCTTCTGTCCTGGGAGAAAGTGATGTTGAAAGCGATGGAGGCAGACATAAATCCCGTACTAAGTCGGGTCCCAGGTAAGAAATACATCCATGTCCACCATTAGTCCGTACTTACTATATATATATTTTTATTAGGGGCTCTTGCAATTGATGTGCCGACTCGAGCTTCCTTTACCTACCTCAAGTGATGATATTATAACGGAAAGTGATGCCCATCAGATGACTGTGTCTGGAGTGAAAGCTAACAAAAGCGATTGTACATATCAGTTGAAGAGGTTGCTCCAAAAAATTACCTCCAAAGCCTGCATTTGTTTGTGGAAAACCAGAAGAGTCTGATGAGACGAGGCAGTTAACGAAAACCTAGCTTCAACGGTTAGTTTTACTTGAGCAACTGAAAGTTGCTCGTCTCCAACAACAATATTTCTCCGCCAAGCTACAGAAATTGGACTATACGTCCAACAAAGAATCTTCAAAAGGGCATGTTGTAGTGGAAGATAAAACTTTCTATAATCTGTAATATATAGTTATGTAAAATGTATATCAGAGATTACAAAATAAACGATTTCTTCCGAATTCCAACGGATAAAAGCTTATTTTTATTTTAAGCAACTATATCTACACCGTGTAACAAATGCAAGGAAACGGCGAAATATCTCAGGTGTCGCTTACCTGAATTTAATAAATGGAGGGGTATCGATAAGCTAAGAAAATTGACCCCAATATGACAAAAAAACTAACTATATAATTTTTTATATTTCTCATTATTTTTGTAAAATACAGGACAATAACTAAACGCTACAATGAATCAAATGTCAATCTGGCTTTTTATTAAACATTGTACCCTTTTTTCACTAAATCGAGTTTTTCTAAACATGAGCGCATTTTTTAGCAGTTTAATTTTAGTGTTTTTATATTTGTTGACATCTAAAGAACAACATATAAAAATAAACGGTTTTAAAGATTAAAACTAACTTTTCCGCATCTGTGGCCCTGAACAATATTCTATCATAAAATTGTTACTTGTATACACTTCGGGGGATGTATTGTGCTAACAAACCGAAATTTCTCCAAAAATTTAGTATATCTGGATTTATAGGACCCGCTGTACTCGCTCTAGTCAACTGAAAATCAATAGGGTACATCTGTGAAAAACCTTGAACTATATTCAATCATAAAATTGATCAATTGTATACTCTCTGGAGGCTGTATCGTGCTAACAAACTGAAAATTCTCCAAAAATTTGGTACTCCGAGTACCATAGCACCCGTTGTACTGGCTTTAGTGAGCTGAGTATCAATAGGGTTCATCTTTGAGGCGCTCTGAATAATATCCAATCATAAAATTGGTCACTTGTATATACTCCGGAGGCTGTATCGTGCTAACAAACTGAAACTTCTCCAAAAATTACAAAAATATCGTACTTAAAGTACTGTAGCACCGGTTGTATTGGCTCTGATGAGCTGAAAATCAATAGGGTTCACCAGTGAGATGTCCTGAATAATAATCATAAAATAGGTGACTTGTTGAACTCCGGAGGCTGTATCGTGCTAACAAACTGAAATTTCTCAAAAAATGACAAAATGTCGTACTTCAAATACCATAGCCCCCGTTGAACTGTCTCTGGTGAGCTGAAAAGCAATAGGGCTCATCCGTGACATGTCCTTAATAACATTCCATCCTAAAATTGGTGACTTATTGCACTACGGAGGCTGTATCGTGTTAACAAGACATGTAAGGAAAAGTGGCCGACGACAACGACGACGACATACACACAGGATTTTTTTTCTAAAAACCGTTTTTTCGTGTTGTTTTTGATAGAAAACGTAAAAATAACAATTTTTTTTTCAAAATTCCAACTCTTTTTGGGGTAAACCAATACTTTTCTCGCATTTAGATAGGTTGGGCGGAAAAGTAATAGTACAAATGAAAATATGGAGATAGAATCCATGCAGTCAAAGAACCTGATACAACATTTATTCAAACATTCTTCCAAGTTTTCAAAAACATCTTGGAAAACATTAGTTCATTTGAAGAATTACATAAAGTTGACATTCAATTTGTAACAGATAGGTTATATAAAATGAATCATAATCTGCCAAAAAATACCAATGCTTAATAAAATTAAAATATTACATCTAGGAACACCAAAACGAAAAACTGCATTGAAATTTTTCCGAAGTCGCGTCATGCTACTCTCTACAATAGCCCTATTTCATTCTGAAATAAGCCTAACAATTTATGTCGGATAATAATGTAACCTATATAGAAGCAAAAAACTGGTCTGGTAATTCATATATTAGTAAAATTAGCAATAATAGATTCAATGTACTTGATAATACATCGGAAAGTTTTCCATTACTTCCTAAGACAACAATTCAACAATACAAAACAAATAGGGAAAGTAATACATTTCAAAAAAAATACACCATCAGAACCCTCAACAACACATAGTAAACACACAATCACCTAAACCAAAAAACGTAGGATACTATCACCCAACAAAGAAATCACATAAGCACCCATGTTTCCCAGATCCTTTGGTCCTAGTAAACCTGTATTTCAATTAAAAAATAAACGGTTTTAAAGATTGAAACCAACTTTTCCGGATCTGTGGCCCTGAACAATATTCTATCATAAAATTGTTACTTGTTTACACTTCGGGGGATGTATCGTGCTAACAAACCGAAATTTCTCCAAAAATGTAGTATATCTGGATTAATAGGACCCGCTGTACTCGTTATAGTCAGCTGAATAACAGTAGGGTACATATGTGAGACATCTTGAACAATATTCAATCATAAAATTGGTCACTTTTATACACTCTGGAGGCTGTATCGTGCTAACAAACTGAAAATACTCCAAAAATGACAAAAATTTGGTACTTTAAGTACCATAGCTCCCGTTGTACTGGCGTTAGTGAGCTGAATATCAATAGGGTTCATCTTTGTGACGCTCTGAATAATATCCCATCATGAAATTGGTCACTTTTATATACTCCGGAGGCTGTATCGTGCTAACTAACTGAAATTTCCCCAAAAATGACAAAAATGTCGTACTTAAAGTACTATAGCACCTGTTGTATTAGCTCTGGTGAGCTGAAAATCAATAGAGTTCATCAGTGAGATGTCCTGAATAATATTCAATGATAAAATTGGTGACTTATTGAACTTCGGGGGCTGTATCGTGCTAACAAACTGAAATTTCTCAAAAAATGACAAAATGTCTTACTTCAAGTACCATCTAGCACCAGTTGTACTGGCTCTGGTGTGCTGAAAATCCATAGGGTTCATCTGTGACATGTCCTTGACAACAGTCAATCATAAAATTGGTGACTTATTGCACTCCGGAGGCTGTATCGTGCTAACAAGACATGTAAGGAAAAGTGGCCAACGACGACGACCTACACAGGATTTTTTTTCTAAAAACCGTTTTTTCGTGTTGTTGTTGATGGAAAACGTAAAAATAACTCAAAATTATTTTTCAAAATTCCAACTTTTTTTGGGGTAAACCAATACTTCTCGCATATTAGATTGGTTGGGCGGAAAAGTAAAATAACAATGCTAAAGGATGCACTCATGTCTAAAAAACTCGATATAGTGAAAAAAGGGTACAATTTTCAAAAAAAGTTCACTTTGTCCTCAGTTTGTCGATTTTTCTCGTGAAGAAAACTTAGTCATTTTCACTTTTAATTCATTGTAGCTTTTAGGTCGTGTCCTGTATTTTACTAAAATAATGAGAAATATAAAAAATAAATAATTATTTTTTTGTCATATATTTAGATATGTTAGATTTGTATATTTAGATAGGAAATTGTGCCTGATTGGTGAGTTCCGCATTGCTGCCAAGCTTACCGCTTTTCTGTAATTGAAGGAAAATTTTTTTTTAAATGTATATGATGTGGTTTTTAGATTCCTCCAATGATTCTGAGTATGCTTTGTTAAAAATACTATGAGTCTATTTTCAAATGTTTTTACGTTATTAATGTTTGAAATGTGACATTTTGGGCACTTTGAAGACCTATAAAATCCACACGGCATGACTTGGAGCAACATGACTTTAACATTCCTATCTTACTTTTTGATAAGCTAACTGATGATGCCACTTACAGGGTGGCACAAAAATAATAAATTTTAGCATTTTAGATTTTTTGTACCACCCTGTAAGTGGAAGCATCAGATAGCTTATCAATAAGTAAGATAGGTATGTGAAAGTCATGTTGCTCCAAGTCAAGCCCTTTGGATTTTATAGGTCTTCAAAATGCCCAAAATGTCACAATTCAAACGTTATATTTAAAAACAATTGAAAATAGACTCATAGTATCTTTAACAACGTAAAGCGAGATAATCCTCTCAGTCAACGGAAAAATGTAACGGTCACATGGCATTACCAGCGTGTTAGAGAACAACAATAGTGAGATAGACAATCAAAAGTTAGCGTAGATTATTATAACAGACGAATACGAATCGCTCGAGCGTCTCTTGAGGATGTTTAACTGTACATCTGGGTACTTCAACTAAACGTTTGTTTGCGAATGATTAACGATCTTTTGAAAAATTTATAAAATGAGTATGCAGATACACCAAATATTGTAGTTTCCTTTATATTGAAGAAATTAAGTAGGTTTTAACAATTGCGTGTACCAAAATATATCAATTGTAACAACGTTGTAATTGGAAAAATAAAATAACTAATAGATTATCTTATTCAAACCCCAGATGTTCAGAGACAAATTTCACGTTGCCAAATCTGAAAAAAAGTAAAGGTTTTAACCGCTCTCAAATTGAAAACTAGAACAATTTCCAGCATTACAATAAAATGTTCAACAAATAGATGGGGTTAATTATCTTGATCTCTTACAACCTCTTGAATTATCATAATTAAAAGCTTCTTGTAACTTGTTCTCATGTTAGAATAATGCATTTTATAATTAATATAAATATACAATGAAAGTTGGCACTGTTTCTGTTCGTACGTAGAAACAAATTGTAAAGCTTTAATACTCACTTAGGCGAAATTCGCGTTTTTTTGACATGATGTGTCAAAACCAGACTGTTGTCGCACATTCTCGTATTTTATCCATACTCATAAAAGCGAAATTCGCCTTCGCGAAAATGCGGGTAAATCGCAAAAAAGTTAAAATGATTTTAACTATTTTGCGAATTTCTGTCATTACTGTCATTTATAGTGTCATTTTCTGATAGTTTGTGCAGATGATAAATTTGTTCTATATATAGATATATTTGTTTTGTGTGTATACTACACTGTGCTTCATTTTGTTATTTTTCGAGTGTATTTTTCAATTTGCAATGACTTTCGAAGAAATTATAATATCTTCGAAAATAATTGTTGTAATGACAAGCATCCACGACTGTTTTCTTTTTATAGCAAATTAATATTAAAAATTCTAGGTTATGTTTTCTATTGATTTATGACAAATGATACTCTTGTAAAAATCGCAAAATAGTTAAAATTTCCCGCCGCGAATATTTTTAAATCTGGATTTGACACAATTCTCAAAAAACGCGAATTTCGCCTAAGTGCGTATTAAGCTTAAGAGGGGCCTCCACGAACTTAGGATCCTAAGTTCGTGGGGGCCTCACGTTTTAGGAACCTGAAAACAGTTGGCACCCGTGATTTTCAACAAAATTAAGGTCATTTTGTACACAACAAATCTAAAGAACGCAGGGAAATTAAGTGTTAAAATTTTAACACAATATAACTTGGACCTTTGTCTTGGGGATCAGGTATTTTGGTTGAGTTTTATATTGTTATGAAAGAGATATAAGCCATTAAGTGATGGTGTGATTTTGACTGTTTTGACAATTTGTGGTCACCAATCTGGACACCAAAACCTGATCCCCAAAAGGAAGCCTAGAGAATTCGATTCTGAAAATATGAAATCTCAAATCATTATATTTTTTGAGATTTGTTGTGCGCAAATTTTTGCAAACGAACATCTTTTTACTTCAGTTCAACCGCTCCACCGTCTTGATGCATGGCGCTGTATAGAACAATATAGAACATTGACAGAAGACGACGGTCAATTCATAGACAAATAATATTATAACTTTCTCTATGGGTCAAATGCTGTTGTCATATGTTTTGTGTTCATAAAAATATCCCAAATTTATAGTTTAGTGTGTATTGTATTTCTAAGTGATTATAATTAAGTAATTTTCATGCTAAATAAGTAAATTTGTGCTTCGTAAATGCTGTTTATATTTACTCCACAAGATTGTGTTTAGTGCTTCATGCTTCCTTGCAACAAAAATGCACTTTTTGCACCTATTACACAAATAACTACTTTTTAATGTTATTCTTATTTATTGTTGGTAAATACATCAAAGTGATTAAATATATTATGTGAGAATGATTTTGAGTTTTTGTTCTTTGGAATAAATATATCATGTTTATACCTAATAATAGTGTAATTGTGATTCCGCTTAAATTGAATTTTATTGTTGTGTTTTTCTAGACAAATTTTGTTCTTCATGAGGTCAATTATTTCGCTTATTGTATTTGTTTGTAAATTCAGTTTTGATGCAGAGTGGAGGCATTTTATTTCAAGTAGTGCATCATCACCTACAAGCCCTAAAATATTTTATCAATAAATGTATGTCATTTAATATGCAAAAAGAATTTATAACACATGGTGATTATTTGTTATGTTAAATATATTTACCATCAGGAGAAGCGCCTAGTAACCCGTGTTGAACATCTACCCACAATCCTGAATCAACCACCACAACATTTTGTACTTGTTCAAAAATGCTCTTAGCCACTTTTTCCTTAAGAGTTCCATACTCCATTACCTCCGTCATACAATAAGTCTTTTTAAGAACAGTTTTAACAAGAGAATGACAAGGTGTATTTGTTTTTCTCTTAACAACCTGTCCAAAGATTTTATAAGAAATTAGGATCGTTATCCACTTTTTAGCTTGCCTTAGCCTATGCACCATAGATAATAGTAATTGTTGAATAAAATTAATGAATGAAGTAGGTAACATTATATTTTAAAACTTTGTCTAGCTAATAGTCAAAATTTCATTGCAAATTGTTTGATTATATAAGCATTTTAAAAAATCAAAGAAAATAAGAAACCAAATTACTACTAAAGGATGACTTAGTAATAGTCTTAGTTGTTGATATTAGAAAAAAATTGTAAAACAAAGGACGACTAAAAAGTTAATTTTGTCTACTTGTTGCACTTCGGGGGCTGTATCGAGTTATACAGATAGGTTTTCTTTCCTAAAAACCATTTTTTTGTGTTGTTCTTGCTGAAAAACGTAAAAACAACTCAACAAAATTCCAACTTTTTTTTGGTTAAACCTATACTTTTCTCGCATATGAGATGGGTTGGATGGAAAAGTAATAATACCAATAATGTATTATACAAAAACAAAAAAAATATTTACCATTCAGGTGATCACACATATGTCTATCTGTCATGGAGAAAAGAGAATGAACCAACTATTTTTTTGTATAATTAAGGAAAAATGTTTCAGTTCCAATCTCCACAACACATATGATCAATCTTTGCAAACAAGGTAGAAGCAAACACGGTTTATCGCTCCTTTACGTTATTGTATCTCGAAATCATACTGCTGTAAGAAAATACTCCACCTGGCTAAACGTCCGGACGGACTAGATATGGAATGCAGCCATCTAAGAGATTGATGATCGGTAACAACCGTGAAATGGTAGCCCTCTAGATAAGGACGCATCTTTTCAATCCCCCATACAATAGCAAGACATTCTTTCTCAGTCACGGAGTAATTCTTTTCGGCAGGACTCAGGGTGCGACTTGCATATGCTACCACATGCTCATGCCCATCCTTCTGTTGGGTAAGGGCTATTCCCAACCCATATTCTGAGGCATCAGTCTGAAGAGTGAACGGTACGGTAAAATCAGGACAGCTTAAAACGGGTGCTTCTGATAGACAGGTTTTAATCTTATTGAAAGCAGCTTCTTGTTCCTCAGCCCACTTCCATCGTTGAGACTTGCGTAGTAATTTCGTTAGCGGAGCCACCTTCTGAGAAAACGATGGCACGAACCTTCTATACCAGGATGCAACTCCCAAAAATCTTCTTAGTTCTCTGATATTTCTCGGGGCTGCGAATTTAATTATACTCTCAACCTTTTCGGGATCGGTACGGATTCCATCTCCAGTTATTACATGGCCTAAGTATCTCATAGACGGTAGACAAAAGTGACATTTCTCCGGGTTGAGTTTCAGTCGTGCTCGTCGTAATCGGCGGAACACTTCGGACAGATTTTCTAAATGTTGATCGAACGTTTCCCCCAGAACGATTATGTCATCCAGATAAGCAAAGGCATAGGGGTCTAGATCTGGACCGATCAACTGATCAACTAGCCTCTGGAATGTGGCCGGTGCGGAGTGTAAGCCAAATGGAAGAACCGTGAATTGGAACAATCCACGTCCCGGTGCCGTAAATGCGGTAATGGGTTTGCTTTCTGGTGTTAACGGAACCTGCCAGTATCCACTCTTCAAATCTAAACTGGAAATAAACTTGGCTTTTCGCAGTTTATCCAGTATAGCGTTTATAAATGGAAGAGGGTAGGCGTCCTTCATGGTTACTTCATTGACTTTACGGAAGTCAATGCAGAAGCGGTTCTTCCCATCCTTTTTCTTCACAATCACAATCGGAGAACTCCACGGACTTGTTGAGGGTTCTATCACTCCTTCCTTCAACATGGCATCTATTTCTGTATTGCAAATTTCTTGCATTTTCGGATTCTGAGGACGGTATCTCTGTTTGATCGGACGCGGCTGCAGCAAGCGGATTTCGTGCTCAACTAGCGTAGTTGGTCCTTGAATTTTCTCAAATTTCGGTAACTCTCGGTTAAGGAAGATGTTCAGTCTGTCTGTCTGTTCTGTCGATAAATTTCTTTCTATTTGCGGAGTTATGGTTTCCAGCGGACATCCTATATAACCATAATTGTCGAAATCTCCTAAGTCTTCCGGGAACAACGTAGATGTTTCAACAACGGGTTGCTCCTTGTCAACCCCTAACACCAGGGAAGACTCAGAGACTTCGGAAACAGATTTTTCTGAATCAACCCCTAAAAACACCGGGGAAAATTCAGAAGTTTCAACAACAGGTTGCTCCTTGTCAACCCCTAACACCAGGATAGACTCAGAGACTTCGGAAACAGATTTTTCTGAATCAACCCCTAACAACACCGGGGAAAATTCGGAAGTTTCAACAACAGGTTGCTCCTTGTCAACCCCTAACACCAGGGGAGACTCAGAGACTTCGGATACAGCTAGATTTCCAAGACATATGTTCTCAGTGAGACGATTGTTGATTATTTCTTCACAGATGATCGGAACAACATCGACTTCTTTCATGGACGTATTGACTACTTCCATCATTTCAACCGGACTGGCTAATTGTGAACCCCTTACTAGTTCATCCTTCACGTATATTTTTCCGGTTCCTAATTCCAGACGGAAATCATACTTTTGTAGGACATCATGTCCTAACACAATATCCGTTATCAGACCAGGGAAATGCTCTAACGAACCCTCCATTGTGACGTCTTTGATTTTCCATTTTAGCTCATAAATGTCGGTGATGGAGACTAAATTTCCATTAGCTAAACGGGCCTGCGTCGCTTGACGGGCTGTAGTTTGCATCTTTTGGGAAAAAGTCTTAGCTACTTGATCACCAATGTATGATTTTGCTGCTCCGGTATCCAGCAGGGCTTTGAATTTGTGTTTTCCAATTGCGACGTCTATGTGCGGTCGGGGGTCGTTCATTTCTTCTGATCTTTCGGTATGAGAGGCAAAAATTTGCGGAAGCTGTGTCGGCCTCTCTTCGGTACAGCTTCGGATTAGTTTTCCTGCCTCCTGCAGGAACAGTCTCTGGATAATACTCCTTCCTTTCGGCAACGAGAACAAAATATCTTCAGCGGGTTTTGACAATTGTTTCTGTAATGTCCAGATTCACCACAGCGGTAACAGATTGGTTGTCGGGAAGATGACCCAGACTGTTGCTGAGTAGTATCAAACGGCAGACGGCGAGGAGTATCGGTCGTTGACGGTTGGCTGGGACCGGCGATGGGCTCTCTAGTTGGTCCAGGCGTCGAGTAATGAGACGGTCCATATCTTCTGGGCGTACCTGCTGGCTGTGGGCGGGGATTTTGTTCACGGTTCGGTCCACTGTGGTTGGGTATCGACTGGAGTTCTTTCCTGAGGAGCTCATATTCCCTGACCACCTGACAAAACGTGGAAAAATCCTGAAAGTCCCCTTTTCGAATTTGCAGACGATATTCTGGCAACAGGTTGCGGTACAGCCATGCTAACTGTTGTTCAGGAGTTAGCTTTCCATGTCTACGCATTAAAGTTTGGAGTTCGGTGATGTAAGTGGCGGCAGCCTCATTTCTCCTTTGTAGACGGCGACCTATCTCGGCTTCTAAGTCAACCTCGTAGTTAACGGGATAGAAGAAGATTCGGAAGTCTTCTTCGAACTCATCCCAGGTCGTGTACCTGCTCCGGTTGTTACGGTACCAAAACGCGGGCTCACCGGATAGTAATTCCGGCAACACTGGAAGCAAATTGTCTTTCCGTATGTTCTTCGCTGTACAAATTTCTTCTATTCTCTCTATAAACGAAACAGGATCTCCCTTGTTTCCAAAAGACAACTTCCAATCGTACACATTTATTGGTGGGTTGGCCATAATGTTCGGAACGGTTACGTTATCGGATCGATCAGAAACGGGTTGTGGAAAAATATTCTTACGCCTTAGAAAGTTGACAAGTCTCTTCCGTTTCTCCGGAACGATTCCCGCAACGGATAAGTTTCTCCTCTCTAGCTGGATATTCAATTCTTCGTTCTTTAGTAGGTATACCCAGCCTACACGCTGGTCTGCGGCTTCTTCCACGGAACTTACGGTCGGTAGCTGGGCCGGTACCGGAGGGACGGATTCGGATTTTTCAGCCTCGTTTGGATTGAACAAAACGGTTAGGTCAAGATCTTCAGAGCTTCTCCTTGACATCCAACTTTCCACTCAAGCTATCCTCGTTTACTTTTACTTAATCAAGAAAGATAAGAAAAGAGAAATCTAACACCGGCAAAACGGTCACCTTTAAACAAACACTACGGAGAACCAATCAAACGAACAAAAATAATCGACAACGGAATATCGATCCCTCCTTAAATCTACAACCAGTGAACACCAAAATAAAAACGGAAAAACGATTCCTGCTCAAAACTACAATCGACAAAAAAAAACGGTCACTGCTCAAATCTCCAATGAAATCAAAACGGAAAAACGGTCACTGCTTAAATTTACAATAAAAAAAAACCAATACGGAAAACGGTCCCTGCTCGGGCGCCACTTGTGACGCGCTTTCCCTGCCGCTTACTTCTTCTTCACCTCTCGCGCAGGTTTTTAGCGACTGACGCGTCACTTTGGACACCCTCGATGCAAAGTTCTCTTGCAAAACAAATACTCGGGCGCCAGATTATTTTACGTGGTTTACTCCACGGCCCCTTGACCCTCGGCGTCAAGAGTTCCAGGTAGCCTCAGATGGAGGTCACGGAAAATTCCAGGGGTCTCGTTGAATTTAACACACCTACAGAACCTATAAACCTTAGACGGTGATGCTACGGTATATTAAGAAAACGCTGATTGTATTTATTGGTATATTACAAGACTTACTTAATATGTACACATACAGATTATTATTCAACAATTTCTGATCAAACGGTACCGAATCAATTCAATATATCAACAGTAAGCAAAAATGTTCAAGCCTTATGTTATTATGCACCATGCGAAATTTGCCGGTATTAAGGAATGTGAGCAATGACACAATAAAACAGGTGTAAACAAGCAAATGCAATTTGTTAATAACAGCGGAAGCGGTATAAGCAGTTTTGGTAAATTATGCGGTAAGCAGCAATAAAAACAATAATTACCTATCACGGTAGTCCACGGAATAAAACTATTTTCGCGGTAGGGATGGTTAATCGGGATAGATGGAAAAATGTGACCAGACCAGTTTATAACGAAAGAAACTAAAGAAGTTAAATTGGATTACCAAGCAATCAGTGGCATCGGCTTTGTACTTGATTGAGAGTCTAAATTTTATACAGGGACATTGACACTTTAAACTTTATATTTCCACGGTAGGGATAGTCAATCGGGAAAGATGAAGGAAAAAAAAAATGTGAAAAGCCTAGTTTATAACAAAAGAAACTAACAAATTTAAATTAGATTACCAAGCTATCAGTGGCATCGGCCTCGTACTCGATTGAGAATCTAATTTTTATACAGGGAAATTGACACTTTAAATTTTCAAATCAAACTAAATTAGATTACCAAGCGATCAGTGGCATCGGCCTCGTACTCGATTGAGAATCTAATTTTTATACAGGGAAATTGACACTTTAAATTTTTATATTTTAGCGGTAGGGATAGTCAATCGGGAAAGATGGAAAAATGTGAAAAGCCTAGTTTATAACAAAAGAAACTAACAAATTTAAATTAGATTACCAAGCGATCAGTGGCATCGGCCTCGTACTCGATTGAGAATCTAATTTTTATACAGGGAAATTGACACTTTAAACCTTCAAATCAAACTAAATTAGATTTTCAAGCGATCAGTGGCATCGGCCTCGTACTCGATTGAGAATCTAATTTTTATACAGGGAAATTGATACTTTAAATTTTATATTTTAGCGGTAGGGATAATCAATCGGGAAAGATGGAAAAATGTGAAAAGCCTAGTTTATAACAAAAGAAACTAACAAATTTAAATTAGATTACCAAGCGATCAGTGGCATCGGCCTCGTACTCGATTGAGAATCTAATTTTTATACAGGGAAATTGACACTTTAAACCTTCAAATCAAACTAAATTAGATTTTCAAGCGATCAGTGGCATCGGCCTCGTACTCGATTGAGAATCTAATTTTTATACAGGGAAATTGATACTTTAAATTTTATATTTTAGCGGTAGGGATAATCAATCGGGAAAGATGGAAAAATGTGAAAAGACTCGTTTATATCAAAAAAAAAACGTAACAACTTTTCAAATCAAATTAAATTACGTGCTAAAACTATTTTAAAATACTGGTCGGAGAGTAGAACAGCGGTTTCCCAAATAATAGTAAAATAAAACTATGTCTTAGAACGCAACTTGAATCTAATATGTATTTGGGTATTTAAGTGGGACACCAGGTATAACAATCTGTATCGCCAAAAAAAAATTAAAATCAAAATGCTACTTCAATGTATTGAAGGCTCAGACCGGAATTCCAAAGAAACAATATACAAAACGTGGTGATAGAAAAACTGTAAATAACTTTGGGTTTTTTATCGTTTCGAAAAAAAATATAACGGCTTATCAGTCTTATAAAAATACGGAATAATATTTTAAATACGGAACTATTCCTAAAATTTAAAATCAAAATGATATTTCCATCAGACTCTAATTTCAGAGAAACAATATACAGAACGTGATAATAAAAACCGTGAATAGGATTGTTTTTATTGCTTCAAAAAAAACTACCGGCTATCGGCTTTACCAAAATACGGAATTATATTCTTGATAACCAAACTGCTAAATTGTTTTTGGAAATTAAAGTATAAAACTTTGAAACTCGGTGAAATGCTTTATCGGGTGTATAAAATAATTTCCACTTACTTGGAAGAAAACCTGGACGGTCGGACACTCGATCTACGGCCAAATTATATTTCACTATAATAAATTTTACCAAACAACTGAACAAAATCTTTATTGTAATACCGAAAATGAAAACTTTATTTCGCTAACCGAAAATAATAACTGAGTATCAAAACCCGAATGATAACTTCAAAAATCAAAACAAGAAATTTTAATCGCCGATCACTTAATAATTAATATAATCAATCAACACATAATCTAATGCCTTTTTAACGCTCGGTTTTTGAATTTATAATTTACTTCCTACCTAAATTTTGGCAATATCGGTGGTGAGGGAAAATCGATTTAATTACAGCAAGAAGTATTTCTATTTGTACGGAACGACTCCGATTTTAAATAAAATAGTTTATATACCGGGCGTCCTTGATAATTTAAATTTTGAAAAGTGGAATCTATTACATTTTATGTTTTTCCTTAAATGATAAATCACGGCTTTTCGGTTATTAATGAAATAAATACTTAAATTAATATTAAGGCTTGAAACGGTACCAGAAAACAGAGTTGGAAAGTAAGTAACGAGTTATATTCACTTATTAAACTTAAAATACCATCGGAACAAAATCATACAATGCTTCAAAAAAGATAACTCGTTACAACGTTTGCTATTTTAAATTTAAATTCTTAACTGTACCTTACTTTCCTCTTTCTATTAAATGTAAAGCATTGTATTACAAGTAAATATTTCTTTGTATAATAAATTTGGAAACTCTTTGTTTATATTATTTGTTTCTAGATAAAATTGAATATATTTACACATGTAGTTGAAAAAAGAGCCTACATGGCAAATAAAATTTGAAAGCAACCAACAGGAACTCTGAAACTGATACAAATATGATTAGATTGAGGCAAAGTTGTGACATGACGTTCTGTGTTTTCAGACTAAATGGCCTATTTTAAATCATGTAAATTTGCAACTTTTCCGCAGTTTAATTTTCTTAGCATGAAACAAACAAAAATTTATAATCATGAAAACATTTTATTATGTTAATATAAATGGTACAAATTTTGAAAGGTAGAATGTTTTTGAAGTATGTATATTTTTCTTCCATTCTTAATTTCTAGCAATTCCCGCAGTGCTCACTTGGTATCCATATTATTAAATAGCACATGTCCTTTCATGCAATATGTAATTCACCTTGTATCAGGTTATAATAGTTATATTTTTCAATTATCATTATTATATATTCATCAAAATGAATTATGCAATTCTTGTCTTTTGAGAATGGTTTTAATTTTTCTTCATTCAGATACTTCAAAGGTCACTTCACTTCAATTAAGCATTTTTCGCTAACAAACCCATAGTATCATTAAAACAGGGTTTCAAGAGAATGTTGAAAGATGGTTTGATGATACTAGAACAAACCATCAGTATTATTTATCTCACACTTTCACATTAATCAAATAATCCAGTAAACATAACCTCAAACATAGCTTTTTAAAATTAAAAAATACGGATTGCAGGATAATTTACATTATCATAACTATAATTTTTGATATAGGGTCGATACGATTACGTACTTTTTAACAATTTACTCCTTTCAAAAACATTTATGAAACTCTTAATTAATCAAAAATCTACACTCAAATGTAAATTATGTCAACAAATTTTGTTTGAAACCGTGTATATAATATTCTCTTATCTATGCACAGGTGTACTGTGGTTTGGATGCAACATAAAAAAACAGAGATAAGGTTTCTGTGCTCACAAGAAGTTGAAGTATTTGAAATCAAAACATTCGAACAGAGATGCGTTTCTTTGAACCGTCAAGAGTGGAAAGACAGAGGGAGAAAATATGTTGAATAAGTAAAAGCCGATTCAGTACTACTATCGACATCTATCGTAAATATTTTGAACCAAATAATTACTAAATTAGTAACTAGTATTGTGTAGGTTTTTAGGTTTATATACCTGTGAGGAGGCCCCTCTGACGTTATGGACACGTCTCTCGAGGGCGGTGCCTACCAGACGTTTTCCACTTTATGATATCCTGTTAGCGACAAAGAATAATACACTGAATTTATACCTATTTTGTCTCTTTCTAACACATTGACAATAAAACATATGTGCCCTCAGAATTTTCCTAACACTGTATAATAACGCTAGTGTCCTTAGGGGGAAAAATAACTTTTATGGAAATGATTGAAATTAATAAACATGATAACTGTACGAATAAAAATAGTGACATTGATGACTCAAGTTCCATATACTCCTACATTTTAAAAATTTCAAATCAAAATTAAATTAACTCCCATTTAGTATTCCTATTTTCTATATTCTTTGTAAAATTATTTTCTTTAGAATATTTTTAATGTTTTTTATTATTGGCAGATAGTTTTAAACTCAACTTTTCCATAACTTGCACATTTTCTAAAACTTAATACTTTATATGTTTTGACGTCTAGAGTTTTAACCATTCTATTTTTGTTTATGAAAAAATTTAACTTAATTGGTTCGCCCGAATTTGCATTAGATGAAAGAGAAATCAAGTTTTTATAAACTCATCTTTTTTTCTTAGAATTCTTTATAAAAGCTCAATAATCTACGCCTTTGTTCAAGAGGGAAAAATGATCCTACACTTGTTTCCTTCTGAAATATTTTAATAACTATAAAAAAGAACCCAAAACGAATTCAACTCTCTATTTAAAACATTTTGAAATCCATTTTCAATTTACTTCTTAACAAGTCGATTCTTCTTAGTCACAATAAAATAATACTTTTAAAAGTGAAAATGTAGTTCAAAAAATTGAAACAAACAGTCTAGCTTCCGGATGTGATATGTCTTTAGATATACTTTACCCTCTCGTCAGATCAAGGTCAGGGTTGCTTAGCACGAAATATTTACACCGTTGCCAGATGTGGTAATCTAAAATGGATTGCAGCACTTACCAATGAAGTAAAATTGGATTTTAGAGAAATCTAGACATTTTTATGAAAAAATTGAACAGTAAAAGTTTTCTGTGCAGGAACTTCAAAATTATATCATAATAATCCATTTTAAAAAATATGTCATTATGACATACTAGCTAGCTACATATGTTTGAAGTTCCTACACGCAGAATTATAAATTAATCTATGCACTGAAAGGACTAGAACTAATTTCATTTATTAAAGTCCGGAATCGTAATCCCATATTTTCCAATATAGCGGTTGTATTCAGGCCTCTTAATAAAATTCATGACTATTTAAGAAAAAGATCAGATATACGTCTTCACAATATCAACATTATTATTTAGTAGCAGAATTAATTTATGGATTAAACAAAAATAGATTGCCGAAACCTGGGACCCATAGATTTTCAGCACTTCAACACTCTCCCAACGTTTCTATTTCACTTGTTAATATAATCGAGTCGAGTGCGGTAACATGAGGGAGGAACAGAATTGCATCTCTCTCAGCTTAAGTAAATAATAATTAGAAAATGACAGGGAGTTTAACAAAATGGTTAGCTTTACGAGTTTACTCTGCCAAAACTACTAATAGTGTACCATAAAAAGTTTTACTTGAAAAATAAATATTTTGCATCGTGATTCAAATCTAATTCTTAAGTCATCAAAAAACATGTCCTGGAAGTTTTACCACAGCGTAAGCAAAGTTTTATCTGAATCACATATTTTTATCAGGAATATATATTTCAAAACCAGTTGGTATTCACTTCAAGTTGAAGATAAGGAACAGGACTGTATTTATTACTTGTAGCTCCATCTACAGGCTAGTTTAAAACTGATGCCAAAAGTAAACAATATCCGGGGACCTATTCAACCAGTCTAATTAATAGTGCTGGTCTTTACTGGTATCATTAAAATAATAACAAAGCTTAGACAGAACAAAAGAAGCTAAATAATCTTAGCAGTTGATGTCGATGACCCCAATAAAAAAATACTGTAGATTGCCACTGGAAGCAAGGGACCTGTATGAAAAGCATAATTCAAAATAGGTATTTTCATATTGGTTTCAGAAAAAAAAATTTAAATATGTACATTTTTATTAATATCATTTATAAAATATCTCATATAAAATAATACAATATGTATAAAAAGTTTCATATAATCAGCCAAGCTGAAAAATATTCCTACAATAAGGTAAAAAACAACTTTATCAAGATGCTGTTTCACAACCTATTAGTGGTCACAGTATATTTATTTATGCATGATTGGTATTTACAAAATTCACATTACTGTAATATACATATCTAACAAATCACATAAGTAAATTGCAAATTTGCATTTGAAACAAAAATTACAAAATTGAACTGTAAAACACAGCAAGAAGAATTTATAATCAAATTTAACCTAGTTTTTTTATATTTTTTCCTCTCATTTTGTCAATGTATATTAATGATCAATCATGATATAAAGATGCATATGAAACAAAATTTTATTTGAAATTACTAACCACGAGAATGGAAATGTTATTAACCATTATTACAATGCTCTATCATCAACCATTACATAATTTAGGGTGTTGGGTATCAACTTTTTGATCTTTGATAATATCTGTTTCAACTCCCTCGTATAGTGTCCAACTGAAGAAGACTGGAGTGATTTACATTTATCATCCTCTTAAATCTGTGATATTTCCTGTTACAAAAACATGTTTTACATTTACAGAGGGTGAGAGAGAGAAATAAACTTTATTGATACTATTGCATCAAAAGGCCATCGACCGAGGTCTTTCAGCCATACAGAGGGTGATAAATTAAATTTTATGTAATTTAGAAAAATCACATTGTACCTAAAAATATCTAAACATCCATATGGTCCAAAATTTGAAAAAATATAGTATAACAAATTTGATAAAACTTTCATAACTTTGTTTATTTTAAACATTTACTTGCTGTTTTTTTGTAAATGAGAACTTTTAAACAACACCCAATAAATCTTTTAAGTATATTGTATAATTACAAAATATATACACAAAATTATAAAATAAATAATAAATAAGATACTTGGCAGTATACACTCCAAGAATTATTTTATAAAATGGCAAACATAAGGAAGACAAAGGACAGTTTCAAAAATAGAATACTAAATATATTGCATAATTTCAGGTATATCAACAGCTGCCTCCCGTTCAATTTTTTGGCACATAATTTCCTACAATCTAACAAGGCACATTGTCATATGCTGAGCAATAATTCTTAAATTAGCACCGATATTTGTATAAGGCAAATAAACAAATCGGATATGTTACTTCTTAACAATTAATAGACTCTTAATGGCTTGTAATTATATTTTCCTATTAGGATACATGAGAACTTTTAGTTAATTTCAAAAATAGTTACTACCAATTTCCTAATTTTAAATTTAAAGGGTATATTAATAATTTGAGATTATTTTATAACTTTGGCTTTATATTCACCTTCCAGTAATTCAAAAACAAGTTATTTTTATAATTTTATGAAAAACATTTTACTAGTAAGGGAATGGAAATTCATATAAATTTAATACCCTGCAATAACCCCCTGTTCTTTATTTCTATAATTCAATTCTGGTTGTTTTGATTAATTTCTTTTAAGACTGGGTGTCCACTCTCTTGTTATGTCAATGAACATTACCATAAGCTATAGTCTCTGATGTAGCCTTTCATAACAGGGCTACATTGTGAATGGAACATTGCCCCTAAATTATTAGAGATTCCACAATCGTAATAGATAATTAGGTGTTCAATATGAAGATTTCTTTTAAATAGTACTATTCATCAAGATTTAACCGGTTTTACCCATTATTCCAGCATATAGTCTGAATTCATGATTTTTGCTCTGGAATATCACACATCTTGCACACAACTTTTCAATCTCCAAATACCCATGTAAAGTATTGAACACACCTTAAGGTGGGAAGTTATCTCATATATTTCCACTTGTTATTCAACATGTGCTGGTACAATTAATAAACTACCTACTAACCATTTTATGAGACGAAGTGGGGCACGCATAATACTGAGAAGAGTTGTGATTTTGTCGGTGGTTTTTCTCTACAATTAGTTTATTCCCTTTTTCACTTACATTATCAGAAATTGGTTACTTTATGGTGATGTTACTTGATTAATTTGGAAATCTGAGGTTAATGCTGTCAAGAACCAGTACATTTTTTTGAGTGGCACTCTTTCCCAGAAAAATTTCAAATTTATAAAATACACTAACTCTATATTTAACGTTTTTACTATTATCGATATTCCCTCTTTTAAATATGTTTAATTCTTACAAGAATATAATTTTTGAAATTAACCATAAATTATGTAGCATCCTACCTGTTGAATAATATCTACCTTACAGCATGTATCTGCTTCATAGATTCATTTCTGTGTCTTAATTCCTCAGCCTGTTTTAACCACTTTTGTATCTGCCGTCTGTGAATGTTATACTTAGAGGCAACAGCCCTTTGATTGCCTTTGCAAACAGAGTCTTGATAATAACAATCTATGGCACTTAACTTGAAATCTAAACTATAACTTTGCCTGTGTTTCAGAGGGGCTAGGTTTTGTCCATAGCTAATATCTTCACAACAGTACCCATTACATTCATATTCTGTACTTGAGGTGTAAGGTGGGTAATAATAGTAATTAATAGCCGAATTAGGTTGGAGTTCATGTAAAGTATAGGAGCTGCTGTAGTCTGACTTGATATCACAAACATTGTTGTAATATATTGTTTCGCAAGGAGATAGAGAAGCAGAGCAGCAAGCAGGTTCTTTCCCCTCTCCAGGTTCTTTTATGTCGTCAAGGTATGGCTTAAATAGTTTAACAGGTTTTGGAGAAATCATGGGCACTGGACTGGGACTTTTTCTTTTTAGGTTTTTGATTGACAAGTCCCAAATATCTGGATGATGCTGTTCAGAAGGAGGAGAATTTGACACCGGAAAATATATCTGCAAGAAAACATTTTATATTATATTTAAATATTATTAACGATATTATTTCATTATAGCTCAGAATATATTATTCCTATAGAAATGAATAAAATATAAACAAAATTTGTTGACAATAAAAGTAATTATTGGCAAAAAAATATTTTTTTTAATACCCCATAAAAAACCATAAACTGTAGGTACAGTATAGTAAGTGTTTATTACTGAGAATATTTTCAGCACATTGATATAGATAATATTATGAAACCCTCATTATGTATTTAGATAAGTACAGTGTATCCTATTTCGGGCACTTTTTAATCCTCTATCTTTAAAGATAAGGGAGATACCCCACAAAAGTGCCCAAAATGGGGTACACTGTACTTATCTAAATACATAATGAGTATTTGCTACTTTTTTATGAAATTCAAAATGGCGCAAGCAGAATTTTGATAGCCCTTTTGGTTTTTGAGATACACTGTGAAATTGAAAAGTATCCCTTTTCAGGCACCCCTCGTATCTCAGTTATCCTTAAATTTATCGAAAAAGTTAAAACTTGTACTGATTTACTTTTTTTCGTAGAATCCAATGATGTAGTTAGTTTTTTCCTGACACCTCTTGTTTTTTAGTTATGAAGCAAACATGTTTTTTTAATGGTACACACTGTATATTATTTTCTATATTCATTAGGCATGAAGTGGGCTTTCCCAAAATATATAGTTGTATTCAATTATTTTTTAAAAAAAGCTCAGTATTTAAGATTTTTTAAAATTTTCTTTTGTGTCGCAATAGGTAGTAGGATATGGCTAAAATTTATTGAAAACAAAATCTATGTGACTGATTATTATACATATTATACTTTCAAACTAAATTCAAAAAATATTTTTTCAATTCTCAATCCTTAATTATTTATTACAGCATTTAAACTTAATTATTATGATGAATAATTGAATCTTACTCAAAACAAAAAACAGCAAACAAAAAAACAAGCAAATCAATTTTACTTAAAACTCAAGGTAGGAAAAAACAAAGATAAGTGGGATTTTTAAAAAGCAAAGAGGTTTTAAAGGTGATTTTGAAAATGACTGCAATTTTCCCGTATGCAAAATTGGCACATTTTCGTTATTCTTTAATTAGCGCTAAAAAGAATCATAGGACTTCTTTGCAAATTTTGGGAAGTTGAATCAATTGCTGCACGAAGCTCCACTACAGAATGATATCGCATTTTATAGACTTTATCTTGCATGAAACCCTATTAAAAAATCCAAAATTGAAAGATCCAGAAATCGAAGGGCCATCTTATAGGTCCGAAGTAGCAAACAATCTTTGAGGAAAGTTATCGTCTAAAAATAGCTCCAAAGGGGCACTGTCTTGCTGAAAATAAACGGAATTATAAAGGGACAATGGAACCTTTTCCATCAGTTCTGGAATAACTTCCTCAAGGATTTCTCAGTACCGACGTGTTGTGAGAACTCCTTCATAAATTCTATAGACATGAGACCCTAACTCCGAAGCGTCCCTGTTGTGGCCTCCCAAGAATTAAATGTCGATTTTCGGCGGACCAATGTCTTATGTTATGGCGATTACAAAATTCCCGCACTTGAAAAATAACATTCATTGGACTAGATAACAAGTCGTCCAAAAGATTCATCAGTACGGAGCTGTTGTAAATACCATTGGCAAAATAGCATTCGGGGCTCACATCGCCAGGGTATAAATTTCGAACTATTTGGAATTTATAGGAATGATACTTCTATTTCTGCAAAATTCTCTGAGCATCAGACTTGGATATACCAGTTGCTTCCTCTATTTGCTTGCAAGAAGATGAAGGCATCGCTTCTACATAACCCAATACATTTATTTTCTCTCTCTATCTTGTTTGGTATATGCCTTAGGACGGGGCTGGATAAATTATCCAAATTCAACTAAATTTTATTTGAGGCGGGCAAATATGTTTGGGAAAGGTTGCCTTCTTTCTGGATATCTAATATGAACAAATCAAGAACCCCTAAGAAATTATCGTAAACATAGCGCTCAAAATATGTTACCTTTATAAATTTAATTTAGAAGCTTCTTGCGGATTTTCATAAACCGCCATTGTTGTAAAATATATTAAATATTCTATATTGTGACTTAGAAATACCAAAACAGTAGAAATATTTCACTAATGAATCAGAAACTGACAAGAGCGCGTAAAGTTTTTGACATTTTGTTTTTTGTTCCAAACAAATTAGCCATAGAATACCTATTATAGAATACCTATTAATTGTGACACAAAAGAAAATTTTAGATAATCTTAAATTCTGAGCTTTTTCTTTAAAAAATAATTGAATACAATTATATATTTGGGGAAAGCCCACTTCATGCCTAATGAATATAGAAAATAATATACAGGGTGTTCCATTAAAAAAATGTTTGCTTCATAACTAAAAAAACAAGAGGTGTTGGCAAAAAACTAACTACGTCACTGGATTCTACGAGAAAAATTCTATCAGAATAGGTTTTAAGATAACTGAGATACGAGGGATGCCTGAAAAGTGATATTTTCAATTCCATTCTGTATCTCAAAAGCCAAAAGGGCTTGCGCCATTTATAAGTTAATAAAAAAGTAGCATAGTATCGCGAAAACCGCAATCTTCTATCTTTAAAGATAAGGCAGATGCCCCGCAAAAGTGCCCAAAATGGGATACACTGAGTATATGTGGAATTAAGGAAAAATGTTATCTTTTCTTCCATCTTGTACTCTGATGAATTGTAATTCGATCCCAGTGGTGGTAAATAGTTCATGGGGTAATTATATATAGTGTATCTATATGTACTGGGTGTCCCAAATTGGTATGTTTTGCAGGGTATACCGCAAACTAGAGATAGAAAAAAATTAGTTACGATGTTTGGACTTCTTTTTGTTTGTTGAAGTAACGATTGCCCAAACAAATCTTCAATAGGTCCCTTCATTAATACAGGGAGATTTTTGAAAAATGTCGAATATGACAGGGTTATAGAACCTCTTTATTGAGGAACATATTAAAAAACTTTATAGGAACTTTTGACAGATATATAACGGAAGAGTTCAGAGGCGTACCAACATTTTTTTAGGGGGTCTCACTAAGGAAATATAATACAAACTTATGTTTGATTATATGGGACACTATATATATTTTGACATATTTCGTTTTCATTTTTAATTCTCTTTCACCTGATATGACATCTATTTTCAGTGGTTGGAGCAACATGGCGAATAAAATGTTTGCAGTAGACATCATGGTAAAGACACTTAAAAATAAAAACACCTATACTCGATAGTCGAAATTGTGTAAAGTGAGTCAGAGCTATCTAATCAACACTTTGGTTAAAGCGCAGTTGCCATATGTATTCTAGAGAGAAATGCTGTATTTTATAAATACACTTCAAATCCATTGTGTCAATATTTCAGGTACAAAAGATGCAATGTAATTAAGTCAATACCAATTTAATATATTTATTTCAAATTTCAAGCAGACTAATAATAATTAGTTTACTTGAAATGTGAAATAAAGTGTTTATGTATATTTCTTGAACGCAAAGTTTGTTGTGAAAAACTCGCCGATTTGACAATGTTGGAGAGTCGCTTCAATGTTCCGGCTTTGAGAACGAGATAGATAGATCGAGCTACGCGAATGAGACAGTGATAGTAAACAGTTATGTGAGGTGTTTATTCTCTTCATGAACGTAACATCAGTATTTGTGTTGTGGTTTTGTGTGATAAATCGGTTATTATTGGTATTTATTGTAATATTTATATCGGTATATTTAGTGACAATAATGGCGGAGTGTAGCGGTGTTGGCGATAAAAAACGGCGTCGTAACAATTTAATTCGGGAAGAAAAAGTCCTCATATTAAATGTGTACGAAGGACTGCGTGCCATGGACAAACAGTTGGGTGTTAGTGACGCTGTGATTAAGTGCAGTTATTTAACTAAAGTTTCTGAGAGTACTATATACAATATTCTAAAGAAATCGCGGGACGGATCTTTGACAAGAGAACGAGGTGAAAACTGTAAACCGGAAAGTAGGGGAAGAAAGAAAATTGTTTTGGACGACCAAACACGGAATGCTATACGTAGGGAAATACATTCTTTTTATTTTAGGAATGAAATCCCCTCGGTAGCTAAATTGAGCAAGGTAATAGAAGCTGATGATACTTTACCAAACATCAGTGATAAAGTTTTGAGACGAACTTTAAAATTAATGAATTTTCGTTACCAAACAAGAAGTAGAAACAGTGCCTTAATTGAACGAAATGACATTGTGGAATGGAGGAGAAATTATTTAAAACAGATACGACAGTTTCGTAACGAAGGACGGCACATATATTATCATGACGAAACATGGTTAAATGAAGGCCACACTGTGTCAAAAGTATGGCAAGACATGAATATACGAAGCAATCGACAAGCCTTTATGGAGGGTTTCTCTTCCGGCTTAAAAGCTCCCTCTGGGAAAGGACGTCGACTGATTATCACTCACATTGGCAGCGAGGAAGGATTTGTAGAAGGTGGATTACTAAGTTTTCAGTCCAAAAAAACTGTCGATTACCATGAAGAGATGGATGGTAACCGGTTTGAAACATGGTTTAGATCAATTTTAACAAAGGTAACTCCTGGTTCAGTGATAGTTATGGATAATGCTTCATACCACTCTCGTCGACTGGAGCAAATACCTACTTCAGTTAGCCGCAAGAGGGTTATAATTGATTGGTTAGAGAGTAAAAGCATTCCGCACAACGAGGCAATGCTAAAAGTTGAATTATTATCTCTCGTACGGAAACATAAAAGCAGTTATATTAAGTACGTTGTCGATGAAATGGCGAAAGATTTCAACGTCTCAGTTGTTAGACTTCCTCCCTACCACTGTGAGTTAAACCCCATCGAGCTGGTTTGGGCCCAAGTGAAAAATTATGTTGCGAGAAAAAACAGTACATTCAAAATGGCTGACGTTGAGAAACTGTTTGACGAGGCGCTGCATACCGTTACTGCTGAGAGTTGGCGTAAATGTATTCAACACGTATTAAAAGAAGAAATAAAGTTTTGGGATTTAGACATACGTGTAGAAGTAATGACGGAACCACTCATTATCGATATAGGAGGAGAAAGCGATGATTCTGAGGAGTCGTCAGGGAGTGATACCGCTTCCAGTTAGTCAGACATTTTACAAGTGACCTCGCAACATACCTATACTTATTGGTAATTTATTTTGGTCTTGACAAACAACTTTTTTTTAGTTTTAGTAGTAGTAAGTTGGAATTGACTTTTAAACATTTTTTTATTTTGTTTTAACTTACTTATGAACAACTTGTGATAAGTTATTATTTCAAATGTTAAAAATTGAAATTCCAGATATTTCAGTATTCGCACCCTTAAACTATGATACGCTCATGGAGTTCACTTTAAATCGGTAGATAACCGATGACGTCACTTTACACAATTTCGACTATCGAGTATAGTAACACAATTTAACATTTTATTATGAGAATCTAAACCATAACAGTTTTATGTGCCAAAAATAAAATCAATCAACTTAAAAAAATAGGAATAAAAAACTTACAAACGACAATAAACAAGGTAACGACTAGAATTAATTTAACAAAAAAAATTGTAATAAATGTTCAAAATGCTTGTTGTTTTGTTCTAATAATATTTGACACCTTTTCCTTACAGATCTTACAGAATTGAGTATATGCACTGGCTTTATTTTTCTAAATGCTTGGTGAATGCTTTATAATAATTTTTCCCTACTGTAAAAGTTTGTTTTATAAATATTATTTTTTTAATTCCAAAAATAAAAATATCAGGATTTAATTCTCGTGAATGAGGAGGCCATCTAACAAGACCATAAGTTCCAATCCACCAATTATGAAATGTTTCCGTTAATTAATTTCCGAAATCAGCATTATGGGCAGGTGCTAGTCAAAAATTTCTTTATAAATTTGTTTCAAAGATATCTATATATCCAGCAGCAGTTAGTTTACCATCAAATCTGATCTCCTGAACGAAGTGGGGATTTGAGTAATTCCAATAAAATTCATTGTGTTGGTTATACATTCCTGCACTGGATATGCGAGTTTCATCGCCAAACATTACCTTTGAGTAAAAATTAGGATTTTCGTTACATTGTCCTGTACACTACTCTACAATTTGTATCCTTCTCAAATAATCGTTTGGGTATAGTTTTTGTCAGACAGGTGTTTGACAATGCGGTCTGCTTGTATATAACCCAATGTATTTACAACTCCCGTTTCATTATTTTTTTCATGAGTGATTTTACAAAACATCAATAGTCCAATAAATTTGAACGAAGCTTTGTAAACATTCTTGTCAGGTTGCCTTCTTTCTGGATATTGTTGAAAATATAATTTAGATGCAGCAATCACATTCTTTTGGCATTTAATATATATGCCAAATGCATATCGTAATTGTCATAATTTTCAAAATCCATCTTTTTGTAAACAATACGTTATGTCGCAAAAGTAATTTTTACTTTAATCTTTTCCATGCTAACATTACCAACACCTACTTGATGAAATGAACATTCTTACAAGATGAACAAAATGTCATATTAGATAAAAAAAATGGAATACAATATAATAATAAATCGGGTTAAAAATATTAAGAAATGGAAATGAAGAAGGGAATAAAATACAGGGTGTGCTATTTCGTGATAATTTTATTTGCAAAAAAATGGAATCAATAATTTACTGATTACTGATTTATTTTTGATAAATAAAACTGCTGAAGATCCAAAGAATCATCATAATAAAATGTTAAAATGCGATACTGAATGTTTCATTTATTATTATTTTCATATTTTTGTCAATTCTAGTTATTACGATGTTTGTAAGTTTTTTTATTCCTATTTTTGAAGTTGATTGATTTTATTTTTGGTAAATAAAACTGTCACTGTTTAGATTTTCACAATACAATTTTAAATTGCGTTGAGTGTTTCATTTTTAAGTGTCTTTAATGCGATGTCAACTGCACATTTTATTCGTCATGTAGTTCCAACCACTGAAAATAGATGTCATATCAGGTGAAAGAGAATTAAAAATGAAAACGAAATATGTGAAAATATATATAGTGTCCCATATAATCAAACATAAGTTTGTATTATATTTCCTTAGTGAGACCCCCTTAATAAATTTTGGTGCGCCATTGAACTCTATAGTTTTTTTATATTTTTTGTAATAAAGAAGTTCTACAACCCTATCGTTTTCGACATTTTTCAACAATTGCCCTGTATCTCTCTAATGTAGAGACCTATTGAAGATTTGATTGGACAATCGTTACTTTAACAAAAAATAAGTCATAACATCTTAACTACTTTTTTTCCTACTTTACGGTATACCCTGCAAAACATACCAATTTGGGACACACTGTACATCATTAGATTTTTTTGGCATTATGTCTGATGTCTATAAAATACAATTGTTTCCAAATAATTAATATAATGTGTAATTATAACCCGTGTGAAGTTATGCACGGATTTTTTCTAACCAACCACGAATATATTTTTACAAAATAAACTGTACTATTGCAAAAAAATGTTAATATAGGAGACATATAAAAAATACTTACATCACAATTTTTTGTTAATACGTTCCTAATTATGTGTTCTTTGAAATAGTTAAAGAAAATTTGAAAACATTTTGGAGCTTCGAGTTCAAAACGAACGATGCGCGTCGGCGCACAATCGTAATCTTTATGAATTTTTTTTGACGTTATAAAAAATATTTACATAAAATTTTTTGTTAATAGGTTTCTAATTAAGCGTCCATTGAAATTGTTAAAGAACATTTGAAAACATTTTGGGGCTTCGAGTTCAAAACGAACGATGGGCGTCAGCGCACAATCGTAATCTTTATTAATTTTTGTTTGATGTTATAAAAAATACTTACATCACAATTTTTCGTTAATAGATTCCTAATTAAGTATTCTTTGAAATAGTTAAAGAAAATTTGAAAAAAAAATTGGGGCTTCCAGTTCAAAACGAACGATGGGCGTCAGCACACAATCGTAATATTTATTAATTTTTTTGACGTTATAAAAAATATATATATCACAATTTTTCGTTAATAGGTTCGTAATTAAGTGTCCTTTGGAATGGTTAAAGAAAATTTGAAGAAATTTTGGGGCTTCGAGTTCACAACGAACGATGGGCGTCTGCGCACAATCGTAATCTTTATTAATTTTTGATTGACGTTATAAAAAATACTTATATCACAATTTTTCGTTAATAGGTTCCTAATTAAGTGTTCTTTGAAATAGTTAAAGAAAATTTGAAAAAAAATTGGGGCTTCGAGTTCAAAACGAACGATGGGCGTCAGCACACAATCGTAATATTTATTAATTTTTTTGCCGTTATAAAAAATACTTACATCACCATTTTTCGTTAATAGATTCCTAATCAGGTGTCCTTTGGAATAGTTAAAGAAAATTTGAAGAATTTTGGGGCTTCGAGTTCAAAGCGAACGATGCGCGTCGGCGCACAGTCGTAATCTTTATGAATGTTTTTTGAAGTTATAAAAAATAGATCACAATTTTTTGTCAATTGGTTTCTATTTATGTGTTATTCGTAAAAAGTTTAATAATTTATTTTTATTTTTGGGTCTTCGATTCAGAATCGTGAAATATGTACAAGAACAACTATTTGAAAACTTTTTATTCACTAAATCTTTAATTTTTGGTAGTAAAATTATGTAGCCTATTAAAATGTCATTATATGTCTCCTTTATTAACATTTTTTTGCAAAAGTAAAGTTTATTTTGTAAAAAAATATTCGTGGATGTTTAAAAAAAATCCGTGGATAACTTCACACAGGTGTAATTATAAGGTTCAGATTATTATTGTACAATACGCTCACATTGTTTTGGCATAATGAGAGACAGGGAAACTAAAGTGCTTGTCAGGAGATCGAGGATAACAAATCAAAACTTCTGAAACCTTATTTGTCAATAAATTGCTATCTGTTAATCTTACTTCCAAAAAAATAGCTCAAAACGTAGCAGACTACCAACTAAAATGGAAAATGTACTTTCTAATACCGTATTATAACTCTATAATAGCTGTTTTTGCACTAAGCAATAGGCAAGGCAGTTCTAAAGTTACTGAACAGATTTTATTAGGGATTTATTTAATCACTAAAGTAGGAAAGAGAGCTGGATGTCCACGAAATTTTTTTCAGCTCTGACTACTTCCTTATATTCTGCATGGGTTGAATTTTGTATATTTTCAATCAACTAAGAGCCAAAAAAATATGTAATGAGTTACAACAAAATCAAAATGAGTGATAAAATTTTAAGAATCCACAGAATTTTGTCATAGAAAGGAATATTCCATCATTACAGCATCTTTTAAAAATTTTATTGACTTAATTTTAGACACTTTCGCAAAAATTTTGATAATACAGTTGATTATCAGAATACCTATTTGTATTTCTACTCTTTAGGGTTCAGCATAAAGAAGGTTTTTAAAATGCCATATTTCATCAGTAAGTACATGTAAAATTTCAATTTTTTATGAGTTATCTGGATAACCATCTGAGTTAAAGATTTATCAATGCGGAAAATGGCAGATATTGTTTTCAGGATATTTTAATCTGAATTATACAATTCTTAAACTTTTGCCAATTTCGCACATTGAGTATTTTTCCAATAGAATATATTGTCAAGATTGTTAAAATTATTCTATAATCTAATAATAAATTATTAGATTATTATTAACACCTTGTATCTCACAAACTAGTAATTTCTTTTTGTGATTTTCCATTAAAAAATTGGGGGATTATTGTATTTTAACAAAAAATCCAGTAGGCATTCATCCGCAAATAACTCCTATGTATCTGTAGATTCATTTAATTATGTGAACAATTAACTAAAGCAAAAATGAAATGTTTTGAGAAATAATATGTCAAAACGATCTATTGGTCAAAAATACATAGATGACATCGTCACTATATATGATATGGCGCATTAATAATTTTGAATAATCTAACAAATTATGAAGATATAACCTAAATAAAAATACGCTTTCCTTATATCTATCGAAAGTCACTGCTAGTAAACAAAATTTATTTAAACGAATTGAATATAGATTGTATTTCCTACACGCTGTATCGTTAAATAAACTGTTAACAAAATAGTTTGATTAAATTTTATCAAGATAATTTTGATTGAACCTTCATAATTTACTAATTATACTGTTTTTATTTGAGAAAAGATATCTCAAAAGGACATACAGAATTTAAGTATATGATTAAACATAAATTGTCTGAAGATAATCAAATCAAAGAGATCAAATATAATAATGATTGACTTACACATTGGCCAGTTTCGTGAGAGATTGGAGGAGTAAGCGGGGCGGCGGAACATAACACAGGTGCGCTGGTCATCGAAGTAGGTCTTTTAAATGAGAGATCTATCGGTGTTGCGGGGTCCAGAGGAGAGCGGGGTGATTCTGGCCTGGCGACATTCGGGCTGGTGTGGTCAGAGCCTCGACTACGAGTTGTAAAGTCGAGGGGAAGGGGACGCGGCGGGGCGTATGGGGGCGCCAAAGGGCTTTGCGTTAGCGCCGGAACCCGAGCTTCGATACCGCTGCTGAACATAATATCGTCGTCCCGCTGTCTGTTAACGTTCAAGGTCAACTCGAACTCGCATATTTTTGTCTCTGTCGCACATTCAGATTTTTCCTTGCTTATACAACTACGAATAATATTTTCTACTTGCATACACTCGGATTTTTCTTTGCTGACACTGTTACGGAGGGTATTTTCCACTTGCAACCACTTTTGGATTTGCCTCCTATGAATCCCGTACTTTCTTGCTGTCGCTCTCTGATTTCCTTTACAATCTCCATCATTTCTATATGAATCTAGTACTTGTAATTTGAAATGAGGAGCAAAAATCCTACGTGATCCAATGCCTTTACCTTCGCTTTTACAATTTGTACTTGTTACAGTTCTCTTTATAACCGAATTCAATCCGTGGGCCATCATATAATTTGTTTCACTAACTATACACAATAAAATCAAAATAATTACAGAACAAAACAATAAAATATCACTAAGAACGATATCCGCGATCTATGTAGCAACCATTTTTCGTCACGATTCAGAGAAAACCCCCACTCTGTTAACCAAACTAAACACACTCACACCATTAAGGGGAACTTTATGTGTCAAGTAACGACGTACCAGCGTATCTCTATCTATATAATCGAATGGTAAGCGAGGTCTATCAATATAACACGTACGTCATAACTTGACTCGTTGACAGGGAGGCTTCGACATCCGTTTATGAAACAAGTTTCCTAACAGAGTTGCCAAGCAAAAATCATTATTGCCTACTTTAAATTTAGCTCAAAACTATTAAAATTATTTATATTATGATATTAGTATCATTATCACTGAAACAATTAAATATATAGCTTACTATAGATATTCAAATACATTGTATAAAACTGGATAATAGTCTTTGGAATGCGTAGACGCGGCAACAATGCGTACGGTCACACCAGACATTCTGTCGCCAAGCCTGCTAGGCCAGACAACGCGTCTCTGATTCCCTTTTCATTCATTGAATAAAACATATTAGCTTTAAATGCATTTATTGCTATTCTAGTGTTAACGAATTTTTTTGTACTCAAAATGACTTGTTCAATTAGACATATCTAATTGTGTATGTACATAAATATACCACAGTTTTATTATTTTTGTATTTAAGCACAATTACGTAATAGGTATCTAGGTAATACGTATATCTACTACATATACAAAGTGATTACAATATCGAATTTGATTATTTGTAATTATGACTAATATGTTTCGATATTGTTTGAGGAAATTTGCTATTTGAATGTAATAAATTATTAAATCACTTCTATTTAATAGTATAAAAACACTTAAAATGTGTATACAGAAAATTTGTAGGTAGGTACCTACATATATTATTGGCTTACCTATTTCGTTATAACTTCCCACTTGAGATCATCAATTAATTAACAGTTAATTTTATAAGATCACGTAGATTATGTTTTCTTGGGATAAAGTTTTATACAGTGTGTCCACTTAAGTTCGCAACATTATGGGCAACTTTTTTATTAATACCTATTACGAAAAAAAGTTATTCTTCATAAAAAGTTCTGCATGGTCTAAAACGCAACCATCGGATATTAAAATTTTTCAGTCGTATACGAGTTATGTTAAAAATATGAATTTTGTACTATCATTTTTTATAATATTGAAAATTGTTATCAAGATTTAGTACATTTTTCTATTGTCTACTCTAGAACAGTAATAAATGCGTAAGTACATTTTTAATTAAGTTGCCATGATATTCACACATCTGATATTAAACGTCAAATACATATTTAAAAATTACAATAAATTCTAAGTACCTATAGATGTTGGTGGTATTGAGTTTAGAGGAAAAACTATAAATTGTACTAACAAGTAAAATCAACTTCTATTGTAAAAATAGGTAATTGAGTCATATTAAACTAAACTCATCGAAAATATGTTTTACTTTTCCGCCCAACCTATCTAATATGCGAGAAAAGCCCCAAAAAAAGTTGGAGTTTTGAAAATTTGTTTTGAGTTATTTTCAAGTTTTTCATCAAGAACAACACATAAAAAACGGTTTTCAGAAAAAAATCCTCTGTGTATGTCGTCGGTCACTTTTCGTTACATGTCTTGTTAGCACGATACAGCCTCCGGAGCGCAACAAGTTACCCATTTTATGACTGAATATTGTTCAGGACATATCAGAGATGAATCCTATTGATTTTCAGCTCACCAGAGCCAGTCCAACAGGTGCAATAGTACTTGAAGTACGACATCTTTGTCATTTTTTGAGAAATTTCAGTTTGTTAGCACGATATATACAGCCTCCGGAGTGCAACAAGCCACCAATTTTATGATTGAATATTATTCAGAATATCTCACAGATGAACCCTATTGATTTTCAGCTCACCAGAGCCAGTACAACAGGTGCTATAGTACGTTAAGTACAACATTTTTGTCATATTTGGAAAAATTTCAGTTTGTTAGCATGATACAGCCTCCGGAGTATATATAAGTGACCAATTTTATGATTGGATATTATTCAGGGTGTCTCAAAGATGAACCCTATTGGTATTCAGCTCGCTAAAGCCAGTACAACGGGTGCTATGGTACTTGGAGTACCAAATTTTTCTCATTTTTGGAGAATTTTCAGTTTGTTAGCACGATACAGCCTCCAGAGTGTATACAAGTGACCAATTTTATGATTGAATATTGTTTAGGGCGTCTTATAAATGAACCTTATTGATTTTTAGCTCACCAGAGCTAGTACAACGGGTGCTATGGTACCTGAAGAGCCACATTTTTGGTCCTGTTTGGAGAAATTTCGGGTTGTTAGCACGATACAGCCTCCGGAGTGTATACAAGTGACCAATTTTATAATTGGATATTTTTGAAGGTGTCTCACAGGTGTACCCTATTGCTTTTCAGCTGACTAGAGCGAGTACAGCAGGTCCGATAAATCCAGATATACTACATTTTTGGTTATTTTTGGAGAAATTTCGATTTATTAGCACGATACATCACCGGAAGTGTATACAAGTGACAATTTTGTGATAGAATATTGTATTCAGGGCATCTCACAGATGCGGAAAAGTTAGTTTTAATCCTTAAAACCGTTTAGTTTAAAGTTTTATTTAAATTTAAAACTATAAAGACATTGGATTTAAGATAACAAATTTGTTATTTAATGTTTCTCACATTTTAGTAATAAAAATGAGTTACTAACGGCTAAAATCAACTTCATTTCTAAAACTCTAATTAGTTACAATTAACTAAAGCCGCAGAAAACAGCCGCGACGCCAGAGTTTTATGTTAGAGGGCCAGATAGGGCACATGCTTTTACATTATTGCTTTGGTACCCCATGTAAATAAATTTATATTAAAAAAGTTTTGCATGGCAATACAGTATATTGAGGCAATAAAAAGCAGGTAAGTAGGAATAGGTAGTAAACATAAACTTTAATTATACTAAAACATAACCTAAAAAAACATTAACGTATACATATATTCATTACATTTTCAAAAAATAAAAGTACTTTACCGAAACTTAAAACAGTAAGATTCTTCTGTTATTATGGTTCTTAGCAAAAGTATCAACTATATTCTCAAAATTTATATTTTTATTGCGATCTTTTTCAATACTTAACCCTGGAACTGCACTGTTGGGTCTCAGAAACCCAGAGGGTCCTTCATTGTAATGTGACATGCGCATGAGTGGTTTGTTTGCGTCGCCAGTCTATGTAAATTCAGTCTACAGTTAGACGACTTAGAATACGGGTGTTTTGCTGCATTTGAGTGAAACAGCGAGGTACGATATTTTCAAAAATACGAGCATGGGTACCACAAACCCAAGTGTGATGTTTATGCTAATTATTTTGTTTTAACTTACGTTTATTTATTTTATTATAATGGCTTCAACTAGCAGAGAAAATCGTCGTCGATTAACCGAGGTGGAATTGCAGAGAGAGGCAGAAAATTTATGGGAGAATGAGGGCGGAAACGAGATCGTTGACGATATGTTTGGAGGAGAAGATTCTGACGAAGATTATGTTGAAGAGCAACTCTCAGATAGCAACAGTGACCAAAGCGAAAATGAAGACGAATTATTGGATGAACCAGTTAAAAATGTCCATAGTTTACAGGGGAAAAATGGTCATCGATGGAGCACACAAGCCCCAGCAAAACAGGGTCGTACAAAACAAGAAAACATTGTAATGCATTTACCTGGCCATAAACGAGAAGCCAGGACAGTTCAGTCTCCTGAACAAGCTTGGAATTTGTTGTGCAACGAACAAACGATAGATATTATTGTTTTATACACAAATGAAGAAATTACTCGTAAATGCAATGATATTAGACAACAGAGTTATACAAGGCCAGTAAATAAAGCAGATGTCAAGGCTTTTATTGGGCTGGTATTTTTAGCAGGTACATTACGCGTATCAAACTAACTTAGATGAACTTTGGTCAGTAAAATTTGGAAATGGAATATTTCGGGCGAAAATGTCACAGCAGCGATTTCAGTTTATTGCATTATGTCTAAGGTTTGATAGTGAAGATACTAGAGCCGAAAGAAGGTTGGTTGATAAATTTGCACCTATACGGGAATTATTTGACATTTTTGTGAATAATTGTAAATCATACTATACAGAATATGAAGGCTGTATTATAGATGAACAGCTCGTATGATACAGATGGAAATGCCCGTTTCCGATTTACATGGCTAGTAAGCCTGATAAGTATGGAATAAAAATAATAATGTTGAATGATTCAAAAACTTATTATATTCTCAATGCAATTCCATACGCAGGAAGAGTAACTACAGAAAACAATAAATCAGTACCGGCTAATTATGTCCGAAAACTTTCAGAACCAATACATGGAACTAATCTAAACCTCACAGTTGACAATTGGTTTACGTCAATTCCCCTAGCTGAACGAATGTTAGAACAGTATCAATTAACTCTCCTAGGAACTTTGAGAAAGAATGAGAGAAATACCTTCTTCCTTTCTACAAAAAAAAGAAGTAGGTACATCTCTATTTGCTTTTGATAGAAATAAAACTCTCGTTTCATACACTCCTGAACCAAACAAAATTGTACTTTTGCTGTCAACATTGCATTCTGATGACTCCCTAAATGCCATTACTGGGAAGCCCAATATTATACATTCTTATAATGAAACAAAGGAAGAGACAGATACATTCGATCAGCTCTGCCATTCGTACACTACTTCACGAAAGACTAGACGTTGGCCGCTACGAGTTTTTTTCAATATACTTGATGCAAGTGGAATAAATGCAAAGGTTTTGTTTTCTCTCGCAAATCCACACTGGAAAGAAGATAGACAAAATAATCGAAAATATTTTTTGAAGCAGTTTGGAATGAGTCTAATTGTTTACGAGAACGTTTGACAGTTACTACGTTACAAAAACCATTGCGGCAGAAAATTTCTGAAATTTTCGGAATTGATGTTCATTTAGCAAAAAAAGTTAGATGCTCCTTCTGTTTTATGTTTGGATGTTATTTTGTTTTTTTTTCACTTTCAACAAATATATCTCTTTGTGAAATAAAACACCATGATTATACTTTTTTTCTACGCAAACTACGAAATTTAGTTATTCTCCCGAAACCATAAAATATTTAAATTTTTTGTTTTTTTGCTAAAAAATAGCTTTGGGTTTCTGAGACCCGAGTGTGAAGTTCTTGTCTCAAAAAATAAGTGTGATGTACCAGGGTTAAAATAGATACCGACGAAAGTCTTTCATTAAGCATTGTACTTCTTGTGTATGTTTTAACTCTACTTAAACAAGAGAATGATCTTTCTGGAGAAGCAGTTGATGCGGGTATTGTCATAGCGATTTTTCATCTAACTTTTCACAGTGAGTAAATCCTAAAAATATTTCTTTTATTTCTGACTTATAAATGTACCTGACAATTATTGACATTTGCTCTAGATTTGATAAATCTTTTGTTTCGTCGGCTAAGACTGAATAAAATTTTTGCTTCGGCAATTTCGTCTCATGCAGATTGCAGTACTTCATTAGAAATTATTTCTAATAATAACTCATTTTGTATACTGGAATGAAGGTATTTTGCGTTAGCCGCAGCACTTTAATTATTTTTTAAATACAGGGACGTGATTTGCAATAAATTGCGTTAATTCTAAAAAGTTTCCTTTATTTGTACTCTCACTGGATTCATCGTGTCCCCTTTGAGCAATTTCTAATTTTCAAGTTAATAGAAGAATTTCAGCCAGTGTTTTGATGTAATAGCGATTTTCTTCAATAAGTATTTTGTTTTTATTTTTAATTAAATTTCCTACGCCACCTACAGAACTATACATATTTTGAACTCGTTATATTTTACTAAACATTCTTTGTGAGCTAATGAATTGCTATGTGCAGTAAATCCCTAATTAGATTCCATAGCTTATTTCCAGCTATTATAACCATTGATAAATGATTTTTCCTTTACATCTGCTTTGCAAAAGAATCCGCAATAGAAACAATATGCTTTGTTTTCTATTACTGAATATTCCAGCCAAGGGAATATTTTGTACCAGTTTTTGTTAAAAGCCCTTAAACGATTACCTATATTGGTAACTGGGTATTCCCTTAAAATAGGCTGTGAGGGCAGATCATAAGAGGTTTTTGATAAATCTAAGGGGTAAGAAAACCGGCTCCAGTTATTTTGCGCTTGCTCCATATTGCAACGTGACGTCGACGATTCATTGGCATCTTTACTTGATAGATCCGTAATTTTTGTGCCATTTCCATCCATTTCTTCTTCCTGTTCACTGCCAGTTTCAGTGAACTCAATCTCATTACTTTCTGTTTTTCTCTTCTTGCTCGCTGGCGATCTATTCGTTGTTGAAAAATAATCTTTTATTGAACTTTTACTACTCATTGTTGGTCTTGTTTCTAAAAATAATACAGTTCAAAGAAATATCAAAATGACAGACAAAATATTTTAAGAAACTTTTTCAAGATTCTTTTGACATCTTTTGAGCTACCCACAAGACTTATTTGCATGCATGGCCTCTTTAATAGTTTAACATTTATTAATAAAATTTACAGTAGTTAAAATCCATTTAGAGTAGTGTTACAACAAGACGAGATAAGAACACTGAAAGCAGCCTCTTATCTTCTTTCCTGCAGCCAGAGGAATAAATTTTCTTGTTTATAGTATATCTAGTAAGCAAGTATAATCTCATTCTTTAAAATTGCCTATTAAATCGGTTATAGAAAAAGACCACTTAAATGATCAACAGTTTCAATATTAGCAGACATAAATAGTAAGTAATTTTCAATCAAGACACTTTTATTATTTAAAAAAGAGCAAATAATAAACATTTTATATTTTGTTATTTGTATTAATATCTATCCCGCTTGGGGAGCCACCACACTATAGTTCCCGTAAAAAAATAATAAAAGACTGTACTATAGGAAAAAAGTTAATATTACATAAATAAAAGCCTTGATAATAACCTTGTCCAACTGTCACACAAAATCTGAAAATAATGAATAATGTCCTTAGTTCACCGGTTTTTATTTTGTGATTCTACAGTAAATAATAAAACGTTAGGTTAGAAGAGGTTTGTTAATAAAAAACTATGAAAAACGTCCATCCGTTTTCTCTTTTTTACCAAGGTACACTTTAATTTCTAATCCCCTACCTATATTTATATGAATACCTACTTCACATCACAAACCACAATTAATACCTAGATAATAATTTCAAACACAAACTTACCTGTATAGTTTATTAAATCCTGGTAACTGATAAATCAATTAATACACGACAATACAGTAACACGTCTTTTTGTTTCTTTAGAATAGAAAATCAGAAATACCTATTAACTAGTGCGATAGTGCAATTGCAACAGTAAAAATGTTTAGGGGAATCCCAGGTCCAGAGAAACGAAAGCATCTGCAATCGCGGTTGCCAATGTAGAATCTTGTATCTTTTGGTATTTACTACAGTAAAGTAAATTAGTCGAGTGGGCGTAGCGGGTGCTGTTACTCGTAGAGCAATCAACAAATAGTCGTATGTATTTACGATGTAGGATTTACATTAGAAAATATTGCATGTTTTTTCAGAGGGGAGCAGTTAAATTTCAGGGGGGGCCTGGTCCCCTATGCCCCCCCTGGCGTGGCCACTGGCAGGAAATATGTTTTTGTAGCATTTTAGCAAAAAAATTACAATAAGAAAACATTATGTATTATGTCTAATTACCATATAAAGAGAGATGCAAATATCGTCAGAGTGTGTTCGACGATTATTTCGAATACGCCGTAATATTGTAGTAAATAGTGTCAAGCGTATGGTTTGTTTATACAAGCGCCATTACGACTAGATAGTTAACATTTAGTTCTTTCGCTTTGATGTGTTTTTCAAGACTTTTAGTGACAAAATAAACTTTTGAGTTAATGAAATTAATGATTTTGGATTATAATGGTTAGTCGGTGCCAAGTTTGTCAGATAAAACAGCCGAAATTACCAAGGCCATGTATCTACAATACCATCCCCACTTTTTGTAATTCATTCATTATTTCACTACTGGCGTTTAGAATTGTTGGCCGCAAAAATAAACGTGTTCATGAATGAATAGCCCTCTTCTATGTTTATTATTACTCTAAGGGTTCATCTTCTCATCATTTTAAAAGAAACTCCAATTTATGAAATTTTCTTACCGAATCTCACACGCTGCAGAATTTATTCCCGATTTTTTTTTTCTTGGTTGCACTCACATTTTTGTTGATAGAAAACTATTTCGAGTCGAAGACAAAAACATTCGTGACCTTGAAAAAAATTGTTGGGAATAATTCTGCTGCTAGGTAGATTATGAGTGAAAATTATAAAACGTATCGGAAGGCGCTTAAATATTTAAAAACTGACATCAAGGAACAAATATATCCAACATACAACAGTAATGGGAATTGTGGAAAAATTTGAAGTACCTACCTATACACAGATATATTAAAAATAAATTCAATAACAAACGTGAAAACCGCTTTGCAAGTGCAAAATCCTAAATATTCTCTGCGCAACACAGAAATTGGTAAACTTAAAGGTTATCAAACCTTTAATAACAAATGAGTTAACTGTTTATTAGATAGTTTATAATTTTAAATGCATTTCCTTGATAACAATTTTCAATATTATAAAAAATGAAGGTACTTTTGAGAAAAATTCATAATTTTGAAAATACCTCGTATACGACTGAAATATTTTATTTATTTGATGGTACTAATTTGCGTTTTAGACCATGCAGAACCTTCAATAAAGAATAACTTTTTTTCCTAATATCAATAATAAAAGAGTTTCCCATATGCTGCAACCTTAATAAGTTATAATACACATTGTATGAAACTTGTTATCTTAGCGTTACGCATTATATGAAAAGTTTTATCAAAAGGTTTATTTCTGACAGAATGTTGTAAAATTGACATGATTGTTCAAACTTTAACATTACAGTTATTTTTATTATTTATATCCAATAGTATGTATCATGACTAGAATGTGTACCAGGTGTCCCAAATTCGAGGAGTATCATTTGGATCTGGATATATAGAAACAGTTAAATTGTGGCAAAGTTGCGCATTTCAGGGAACAATAATTAAACGCGATCAGATTTCAAATATTTTTTGTCTTGTCTTTGAAATAAGTGATTTCTCAATTTTTTTTTATTTTTATGTAGAGCCATTTAAATAGATCAAAAAACAGTTGACACTTCTTCATTGTCATTTTTTTATTGTCTTTAATATCATGTCATTTACACATCAACTTAATTTTTTTAAATACAGACCTGGACTTCTTTTAAACTGTACGAGTCACTTATTTTGGTACACCCGGTAGATATATATATTTCACTGAGGTGGCTTGTGGCCTATTCTACTGCGACTTTCAGACCTATTGTGGTACTCTAAATCTAGATTAATACATTATCCAACCCAGTGGCGTAACTAGGATGAAGTTCTGGGGGGTGATGAACTACCGGGAGGTCTGGGTATTTTAGCGTTGTTTTTCTTATAAAATTGTAGCTTACAGATCCTAGCTTTTAGTACATTTCAATCAAGTACGTATGCTGTTATTATGTTTTGGATTTTTTTTCATTTCGAAGTAGAAATTTCCATTCAAGTGTGGCTCTAGAGAGCAATTGAGAGAAAGGTAAATGGTTTAAAAAAAGTCATATAACCATGTATATAAAGCTTCAATATATGTATTTATTGTACATACATACATACAAAATTTATTTATACAGGTGTATAAATATAAATATTAAAGGAAGCTAATAAAAAGATTTATTACTTTTATTCAGGCCCGCAACAATCTTCCCTGGCGCTCGGGACGAGTTACAGTATTTTCCGACCACCCCCCCCCCTGACACCAAATTAATTAATGCAAATATTTTAAAATATATTTAAATAAAATAAATAATCAAAGGATGATTAAACATATATTAATAAAATAAAATTAAAAACAATATATTTCGTTAAATAAAACAAATTAATAAAAATCCTTAAACGTCTTCTAGATAGTATAAAAATAAAATAAACAACCACATTCATTAAATAAAATCACAGAAAATATACCATTAATAAACACTAATTTTCCGGCTTTTTGCATTGGCAAATTCGTCAATTAATTTCGAGTAATAAAATTAAGAACATAATATATTTCGTTAAATAAAACAAATTAATAAAAATTCTTAAACATCTTCTAAATAGTATAAAAATAAAATAAACAACCACATTCATTAAATAAAATCACAGAAAATATACCATTAATACTTAAGTACTTAAAAACAAACTTTCCGGTTTTTTGCACTGGCAAATTCGTCAATTAATTTCGAGTAATCCAGTTTTTTAGCAGTCGACTGCTTTATAGAAATCAGCGCCAAATTGCTTAATCTCTCTTGGCTAATACATAGATACGTTTTTATTAATTTTAATTTGCTAAATAATCTTTCGCAAGTAGCAGAAGTTACTGGCATTGTCAAAAATATTCGATATGCTATTGACACATTGGGGAAACTCGCTATTAATTTGTAATCTAAGAGTAACTGAAACATGTTTTGGTGTGAAAAATTTGTAGTATTTTTAATTGTTGTTAGTATTGTTTTAGCACTCAAGATTTCAGATAATATTTCGTCACAATTAATATCTTTGAAATATTTTGATGCAAAATCAGATGCAGTCTAAATAAAGCTACGAGAGCGCGTTTGGCGCGCCTCCTTTCTGTATGGCGCCCGGGGCCACCGCCCCCTTCGCCCCCCTTAGTTGCGGGCCTGCTTTTATTTCTGGAATTTACCCTTAAAATGTGGAATTACTTATCTGAAGAATTAAGATTAACACGTCTTTATTTGTTCATTAAAAAAATAACGAATAGGTAGACATCGACATATTTGAAATTCATTATTCAAAATCAATTTATTTAATAGCTTGTTTGTTTTAAAATACTCAGTAAAATACACATTTTCAATATTATTCAAATAAGTAAATTTATCCTCGAAAAGTCTAAAATTTACGCCTGGAAGACGTACACTTTGAGTCGTTTTGGACCTAAAAATAATTTTTAGGGGATGTCTTAGAGAACGTTCTTAATTTTAACAAAGGCTGTAACTAAGATGTCTTTAAGATATATGCAAGGCGTAAATAGACGTATTTAAGACGTATTAAGCAATGTCTAAGACAGACGCATTTAAGATGTCTCTGTGCTATCTGGGATATAATGTGCTTTGCAGTTTCTTCCTCTGTTCGACAGAATTTACATAAGGAATCTTCTTTCTGTCATCCCCATCAATTTTAGATGCCTAATTGAGCTTACAATCCCCTGTTAACTGACCCACGACAGTTTTGATCGTTTTCCTATCTTCACTTATCAGGTCTGCTTTGAATTTTGGCGACTGTTCTAATATGAACTGTTTCGCTTGTCTTTGGCCTGATGAATTCCTCCATCATAACCTAGAGTTAGACTCCATCTATTTTTTTGTGACCGCTTTTGTTACTGATTTTGCAACGCCACACGACACAGAAGGGTTCCGGACCAACGAATGGCATTGACGCAGCTTGCTTAGCCATTTCATTGCCCTTATTATGACTCTCGTGCCCCAGTACCCAGGCCACCGTGACTTTATTACGGTCACCCAGCGTCTTTAGATCCCATACTAGCATAGGATTGACCTTTACAGAATCGAGTGCCTTTAGCGGAGATTGGCTGTCTGTGAAGATAGCAAGTGAACGATATTTTATTTCCTGCATTATGATTTCTTCCACCCAGTAGTGGATCGCCGTCATTTCCGCCTGGAAAATAGTGGTGTTCTTAGTTATAACTTATTGGGAAACATCTCCCTTATTTTAGTCCCACTACTCCTGCTCCTACGCCTTCCGACATTACATTGTCCGCTTTCAACTCCGCGATTAGCTTCCGATCATTCGCACTATGAATTTGCGTTATGTGCTGTTGATTATGTATTAATATGTGCATAACAGATCTGACCTCATCTTGTACGAAAATGTGTTAGTGGTAGATTCAGAAAGATTTCCATAGCAGCTGTGGGAGTAATTCTTATGGCCCCCGTGACATACAAGCAAGCTAGCCTTTGCGTGTTACTAAATAGCCTCATCTCCCTTTGCTGCGTCTTTGTTCACCATACCACCGACCCGTCGTAGGTTACCATTGGCTTGTGTATAACCATATAGGGTCATTTTAGGATTGAGTTCCCAGTTTTTACCACACATTCTTCTGCATCTGCCCAATGACAGCAACTTTTTGCGTGGTTTTCACCCGGTACCTACTGTTACTTTATTTTTTTCATACAATCACTACAAAAACTTCCTAAATAATAGTTCAAATTAATTTTAAATTAATGGTGTTATGATGGGCTCATATATAAAAATTCGTAATAAACTTTGCTTAGTATATCTATGACCTTTTTATCATTCAGGGCTTCTGTTCTTTCTGCATCACAATCATTCATTTGAGTTTGGTACTGTTTTGATCTCTGTGGGATATTTAAATGACTTGTTATTGGAGAATTCAGATAGTCCATTTGTATAATGTAATGCTACATTTTTCTGTATGTTTCACATTGAGATTTTTGTTATGATTTTTTTGTTAGTTGTGTTTGAACATTGTTAATAATATATATGGTTTTCTATGAGTACCTACTTGTTGTACTTTTTCTGGAATCTCTGGGATTAGAGAGCTGATAATTGTAAAACGTATATGTTTTGTACCGGGTGATTCAATAAACCTGTTCGGCTGTATATCAGAAACTGTTTATCGTAAAATTGTCGAAAAATAATTTACCTAATAAAAATTGCCAAGAAAAAGCGATAGAAATTAATTTGGGGTGTCTAACTTTATTAATAGTTGAAAAAAATAAAACTAATTCTTTTAAATATTCTCAGTTACACGGTCTAAAATAAATGAACCAGAACGAATGCTTAACGCTCCACTTACTGTCAAAGAATTAAAATTGAAGCCCCTGATAATTCATTATTGTAGTACTTAACAGAGGATTCAGTTTTGGCCATTTATCGTAAGGTACGATCTGCAACCAACTGTTAACCATCATCTATTATAAATATTTATTGGTGTTAAATTATTTATGTAGGTTGCTTCCTTACTAAATTTCATCTTGTAAAAATCATATAAATAGATTAATATTTGAGAAAATAAGCTGCCTTGTTTTCAATTTCAGAAGGTATTTAAACAAAAATAACAATTCGATGCTATTCTCGCTGGTGGTTTTGATTTTCAGCAATTTTTCAGACACGAAAATTTCAAAAAGAACCAAAGTTTTATTATATATTATCAATACAAATATGGTGTTGCAAAACATATAGCACATTTTCAATGAAGAATTCTCCGTTAAGAAATTCAATGTTTGGGAGAGAACAAAAAAAACACGTGAGCACAGATGAACACGATAAATGAAAGCAGCTCTCTTTGCTCTTCACGATTATCGTCGCTTGTATTTCCCCTATACTATGCGGGTAGCATAAGAGGGAGTGATATATATATATATATATATATATATATATATATATATATATATATATATATATATATAACAACAAAGAGAATCATGGGTAATTCACGCAAAGTAAAGGGCTACTGAAATAGAGTGGTAACCGTGGACATGCAAATGAGCGTTTGGTTTCCCTGCTGAAATCCGTTATTTTGTGTTTTCCCATGTTTCGATTAACATCTTTGCTCCCAAATTTCACATCATTATTTGGTTATGCCGTGCTGATGAGGCAAAATGAGCCAGAAACATGCATGTCCACGGTTACCACTCTATTTCAGTAGCCCTTTACTTTGCGTGAATTACCCATGATTCTCTTTATTGTTGTTGTTGTTAACATATCACGCGATATTCCTACATCTTCTTTATATATATATATATATATATATATATATATATATATATTATTATAGAGTGAAACAACCTGTATATCAAACAATAAAGAATTAAGATTGTGCATTGTAATCTAGAAGAATTTTTTTAAGTCGAAAATTTTTTAAACATTTGAATGGAGACAATCTGTACGATCCACTATTCGATAGAGAAGGCATCCAGAAAGGACAGACTGTATAATGTAGGGATAATTGCGAATAGGTGTGATAAACAATTTATGTGAAATAAATTAACCAAACTTTTATTAAAAAGATCAAGTATCAGAATTTGTTCATGATAAGAAACTAATAATGCTTTATTCTGTAAAGTCAAGCTAATCTCATAATATTTGTTGATTAAAACATTAAAGTAAGTTAGTGTAGCTGTTTAGACATACCAGAGCAGAAAAGTATATAATAATGTGAATTTCAGAGAACATGACTCATAAAAAAAACGAATTTTCATTTTGCATATATATTTAAAGGTAACAGCTGTCATCTATTAAAACATTAAGAATATTCATTTGACATACATACTTAGAGGTTAGGAAATGTCATGTTAACAATACTAGGAAATATTATTGAATGAAAATAATATAGGAAGTCTAAGCAATTAAAAACCTTAGAATACAATATCCTGATATAATGGATGAACATTTCACTGGTTGAAATGAAGAATTTGAGTGATAAAATAAATAGTCAAATTTGATTGGTAAATAAACATTTAAAAAGGATCATATCGGCGACAATTATGTTGCTAACGAAAAAAAATCGGAATGTGAAAAGGTTGTTGATTATGGGGTCTATTCACTAAGAAGTCTCTTTTTGGGAAGAAAAATTTGTAAGCAGAAAAACTCTTTGGTAAAGAAAATCATTTTGAAATTATTTGGAAGATAAAAATTTGACTATAAAATTCAAGAACAAATACATTATACTTACAAGATATACATCAGTGTAAGTAGTTAAGTTTATATTAATAATTAAAAAAGGAATTGTCGAATGTTGTACAGTAATAACCATGATTTTTATTTTATAATATGGTGTCTTGTGGAAGTAAAATAGCCACAATAGCTTTTGGAAAATACTGAATAATGGAATTTATATAAACTGCTTGGACTTAAAATGAAATACAGCATCGATTCCTGTTCTGGTAGAAACGGAATGCCAGCATGGAGTTTTTCCAGGAAGAGAATCTGAAACAAGTAAAAGAAACGGATCATTGAGGTGAACAAACAAAACAGTGAAGTGAATAAGGTAGTAAAAGTTAATTTATTAATATATTAAAAAGTCAAGCGTACTTACCAATTTATGCAAAGAACTAAAATTTTGTGACGCATAGACGCTTTTAGGAGTGTATTTCGCCATTTTCTAAAAATCATATGTTTATGAAGTTGTATAATTGTATTTCACTCTTATAATAATATCTCACCAGAGTGCGTGTATGTTGTATGAAAGAGTCATCCTTTTAGATAGTTGAATTTTTTCAAGAACACTTGTAAAAGTGTAATGTATTTATTTTCATTAAATTAAATATCGTTTTTCCTTTGAAGAACGTTTTAAACTATTTTTGAGTTATTCAGTTATTCATTTCATCTGGTGACTTGCGCACCATCTACTTACCATAGGCAGAAGCTCTGAATGACATCTATTGAATTATGCAGATTTGTTTTAAGCAGGACAGGACCGTATTTAGTTTGGAATCATTGAACAAGTAACATATTCTGATTAACAAATTTATTTTTGAAATATAAAGCATTTATTAACTTTGGCGCTAATATATATAAAATTCTAAAATCATTTTATCCTAAATACTTGAACTCTACCCTGAGATGAGAAGTTTTCATGTTAGTAATATAAACTGTTTATCATATATATAAAATCATCAATATACCGGGCAAACAATAAACTTAAAGTAAATTTAAACTAAAATAAAATAAGTATAACATTCTTATTACACCATAGCCAATTCATATTAATATATATATATATATATATATATATATATATATTATGAAGTCGACCCTCAAAAATAGAATTTGCAATCTTACTACATTCATTTTAATCCATGAAGTTATTACCTCTGTTTATTAAATAGATATAGGAATATTCGACCTTCGACTATATTAAATTCGTGTGCAGAAAGTAATAGAGGTAATTCATCAATTGTACGAAAAACAATTAATAGTTACTTGTTTCTTGAGGCTAAAATTTTATTGAGTGATACCGGATGCATAAGAGGTAATTTGAGAATGTGGTTGATTTGAAAGTATAAAATCAATTAGTTAGGGATCCATATGGTCGGAAATCCCTTCCGACTCTTCGGAGGTCTGTCTTTGAATATCTGTAAAGGAGGACAAGTTTATACAAGTTACAGATCCTCATCTTAACGTATACACAATGTTTTCTTCTACAACTGCTATGAATAGTAGAGTATTTCTCATAGCTTACTTAAGTTCAAAACCATATATTGCTCATACTGTGAGAAATATCATTTCTCACGGCACTTTGCCCACACCACATACATTTATATGGAGAATCCAGTGGGGGATCCTCGATACCTAGACGTTATAGCAGGGAGTCCTCGATGCCTATTTTACACAACTATTTACTTGTATTCTTTAAATTTGTGCCGTTGTAGAAAAAGCATAGTGTGCAACATGTGGGGAAATGTACTTTTCTCACTCGTGAGAAATGTTGAACTTTTCCCACTTGTTGCACAAAAAAAAATTGGAAAGGAAGGGGAAGATCCCGCCACACACCCCTGGCCCAGCATGACCAGTCGCTTTCAAGAGGATGAGGAAAAGAGGAGGGGCCACTATCTTTATTTTATACCAAGACATCTTTCTGTGCCTGATTATGGCGAGACTGCAAGCCTAAGCTAGGTCTTAGGCATTATTTCATCAGGGTCCCTATGATTAACCCCTGGTCTCCTGCTCGCAATATTGCCACATCACGCCATTTAAACTTAATGTTAGTTACATACAAGTACTAATACTAATACTAGAACTAGAAGGCCGTTGAAGGTACCTAAATTTAAAGTATATACGTACGGGTCTTAAGGGTGAGAATTATATAGCATAATATAAACTAAAATCCCAAACCACGAAAATTACCCACAACGACCCGCTAAGCCCAGACTTATCTAAACTAGTTTTACAAATCTAAACTTAGGTTTGCCTATCAAATTTGTAGGTACAATGTACCTTTTATTGCTGAATGCCCATTACATTGTTAGTGTTACTCTGGTTTCTTCCTCAATAATAAAATTACCCAATACATTTACATTATTACCTAATAGACGGATAGTCTCGTGCGCCGTGCCCGGAAGGCGGCCCATCACCCGAACAATTTCCTCTCTTTGATCCGCGAATAAGTGACAAGCCATAATTCTATGGGATGGACTATCTACCAGGTCGCATCGTTCGCATGCTGAGCTCCCTTTCCCTATTCGGGAGAGGTGTACACCGACGTTACCATGACTACTAAGGAGTAGCGTAGTTTGCCGCTTTAATCTGACTTGACAATTATTAATCCAGTCTCTAACATTCGGAATTGTTTCATGCAAGTATCTTCCTTTGTCGGAGTGGTCCCACTCTTCTTGCCATTTGTCGAGAACTATTCTATGGACTTCAAGTTACACCACCGTCCAATATCTGAGCTCTACGCTGCTTATTCTTGTACCAAGAAGGTACGCGTTCCCAGTCTTCTTAAGCGCTACCAGCGCCTCCATTTTCTGAAGGTTAAGTGGTGGTATTTGTGACAAAATGCGCAGAGACTCGCTAGGCGTTGAACGGTATGCGCCTAGCATTGCCCTTAAACACATAGCTTGTGTAGTGCGAAATACTCTTTTGTTCACCACACTTGCTACTCTATTGCCCCATATTTCAATCCCATACGAAAGGATGGGAATAATTGCGCGCAGATAAATTGTTTTCATCGAGTCCTGTATTCTTTCGATTTTGCCCCAGTTTCTGTAAGTATACCTCCTTAGAACTTGGAATATGTTTCTTACTTTTTCGTTGATGTACGTAATGTGCTCCCCGTAGTGCAGTTTCTCAACAAGTATTATCCCTAGGTACTTCATGTGCGTTACTCTGCGTATGGGGTTCTCTTGCATCCTAACTACTGGATTTCTATTGCGAGATAAGTTCGAAAATACAACGTATTTAGTTTTCTCTTTTGAAATGGTTAATTTGTTTTGTAGCGCCCATTCCACCAGAGTCCCCATGCATTGAGCAGCAGTTCTTTCCAATTCGGCTCTATTTTCATCGTGGATGGATATCGCAACATCATCCGCATACGCAATCACTCTCACCCCACCCGGTCACTCCATCTCGAGAAGTGTATTCATCACCAGATTCCACAGAAATGGACCCAGTACTGACCCCTGGGGACAGCCTTTTGTGCACCGCTTTTCTGTTACAGTGTAAGTGGCCTGGTATCTAACCTTCCTGCCACTCAAATAGCTTTTCATGAGATACATAATCGAGCCGGGTATGTGCTTCCTGTCAAGTTGTTTAATAACGCTCGGCCACCACAGGTTGTCGAAGGCTCCCGCTATATCGACAAATAAGACTAGACTGTGTTTCTGTGCTTGCCTGATATGTGAAGTTAATGTAGATACTGCTTGCACGGTTGACCGCGCTTTACGAAAGCCATATTGCATGTTACTGAAGAATGTGCGCTCACAATGAAGCGAGAAAATTTTATTCAAGATAAGACGTTCAAGGATTTTGGCCAGTTCCGAAAGTAATGTAATTGGTCGGAGTGCTTTGGGATCCCTGGGATCCCGATCGGGTGATTTGAGAATAGTAACGAGGTTGCCTATCTTCCATTTGTTCGGGAAATAGCCCAAAGCCAGGCAAGCATTATAAAGCCGAAGAAGGTAAGGTTTAATGTGCTGATAGCACATAACTACAATTTTGCCGTGTATTTTGTCAATACCGGGAGCCTTGTATGGCTTGATTCTTGAGACTGCTTCGTCGAGGTCTTCTTCACTAAAGGTAACTATGGTATGTACATCCCCCGTGCTCAGTCTCGCGGCCTCTCTTACTTCAGTATGGTATTGATTTTCGTTACTGATATCATCGTCTGGCATGAGATTGCTCAGAATTTCTTCGAGCGTATCCTGAAGCAGAGTAGTCACTGCCTCGGAGCGTCGCACATTCGACATCGTGGTGCTGGTTGTTATCTTATTTGCAGCTAATTTATAAACTGTTCCCCAGGGGTCGTTCTGCAGATCTTCATCCACAAACGACATCCACGAGGTGAGCTTCGCCTTCTTCACCTCCTCCATGTATGCTTCTCTTGCACCGACGAATTGTCGGTGTACCCCCCTCCACTCTAAGTCCCTACGTTTAAGACGTTGATACTGCTTGCGCAGCCTAGCGACTGTACGATTCTTATTTGAAAGGTGTTCAGACCACCAAGGAGTATGCCTACTTTTTCTTTTGGTAACCTTGCAGGCCAGACCTGTAATTGTTTGCAAGCATTGCGTTAGTTATTCAACAAAAGAGTTGATCTCAGTCATTTGCCTCAAAGGGAAACCCCCGAGGCACTCTGTGAGGAGAGCAGTGACCTCGTCAATAACATCTTGTTTTGCTTATCTGACACAAGCCATCTCATAGTCGCCCCCATCCGCTTCGTATTCTATATGTAACTCAATATACCTATGATCACTTTGGATCATATCCTCATACACCTCTTCCATTGTACGATATTATTTAGGAGACTTCCGCTTGTAAAGGTAACATCGATATTGTCTTCGCCATTGTCTGTAGAGAACGTGTACGGCTCATTAGCATTATTCACTATATATAACTGATTGCCTGTTATGAAGTCCTCTAGTAACTCTCCTCTCTCATCAGTTCGTTTCGAAAACCACGAATATGATTTACAGTTAGGATCTCCAACAACTAATATTGGAGTACCTCTATATGTACTGAGGATGTCCTGAAGATTTCTCAGATCCTCTTCGATGTTACCATCCCATTTAAAGTAGATTGAGACGACTATGAGACTGCGCTCAAAATAGTTTACCTGACAAACAGAAACCCACCGGGTGGTGTATTGACTGATTTGCATGACTTCTAAGTCTTGATTTAGGATCACAATTGCCGTCAGAGGCTTCTGGTCTTCTTCGTATATTAATTTATACTGCGTAAAGCCAGGAATATAGAACTCGTTGTTTCGGTTGAGGGAGTAGGGTTCTTGTAAACAGATTATTGACACATTTCTTGTTTCCGCAACCGGTCTAACCTCGTTTGTAGCTATGCGACCGTTTCCTAAGTTTGCCTGCGCTACTTTGAATATGAGCTTATTGACCATAATCAATATTCGAAACTAGTTCTTTGGTCCTTTTCATATATGTCGGACACTTGTTTGACCTCGCATCATGCTTGTCTTCCAAAATTTCTACCTGGGAGCAATTAAAGCATTTTAGTTCCAAACTATTGCAATTCCTAGTGTCGTGATCTTTGGCACAGTTGAATCCGCCACGACAGTGTTGTTGTAGATGACCATATTTCAGACATTTATAGCATCTAAGAACCCTAACGTGATCTTTTATGGAGCATGACGACCACTTAATGTAGACTCGTCCTTCCTCAGCAAGCACCCTTCTCGCTCTCGCATTTACTTCCACCACCCAGTGAGTAAACTTCCTGTCTCTCGGCCCAAATTTATACTTGGGTTCCAATTCCACGTCGGACTCTCCCGCCAAAGGCACCTCGAGGGCTGCCCTCAGTTCATCCCCACTTATATCGCTTGGCACCCCATATACCGCAATTCTTGGCAATAATTTGCCTTGTATTTCATACCTGAGCCCTAACGATTTGATTAAATTCTTATTAATTTTAGATTCATCAATCTCTCTTGTTTCAATTCGCACACCACTTTTACCAGATTTTAGTACCCTATCGGGTTTCACACCTAGATCGCTAGGTTTCAGCCTGGTGGTGAGTAGCTTTTTTTGTGTCATCACACGTAAGAGCAGAGCTATCGTCTATAGGAACCACCTTAAGCACCTTCCTGCGCATCGGTAACACTGCTCCGCCGGTCGGAATCTGGACTTTGTCCGTTTTTGCCACCGCGACGTAGGTTCGCCCTAACTTATCGTCAAGTCAATTTTCTCCTCTAGCTGCTTAAGTTTGCCAATAACTTCGTTATCGTTATCCGCCTTTTGGCAGTGCAGCATCACCAAACTGTAAAAGGTAACCGAAAGGCTCTCCAACAGGATTGTTAATTCTTGCTTTTTGGACAGAGTATCTTTCAACCCTAAAACGGCTTGACTGACAGCATCTCCATTCTTTGAAAAATCTTTCATATAATCTATAAGGGTCTGGCCTGCAAAGTCAGAGATCCTGCCGAGCAGTTCCAACGTAACAGGGTCGATATGGCCTTCTGAACTCTGTGAACTACCCGACATATTATTCGCTTAACTAACTACTAAACTATATACAATTACTTAATCTCTAATAACAATTTATTAGGCAACTATCGCGTATAAGCTAGTCCTGTCTAGCGCACTGCATCCCCCTCGCGGAGGGAAGACCCTCTTAGCCGTAGGCTCGGACTTACACTCGCGTGGTCTTATGGGCTGAAGTGCTATGCCTTTTAAACCAGGTGCAATGCGAGGTTTGACTGCCTGCCAGTCGTTTCCACCTTCGCCACGAGGAGGCAGGGCCACCAGAGTTCCGTGGGGCGACCAGCTAGATATTCTCGCGTCACATTAATATCTGATAACATAACCGACAAATGTCAAATTATTTTGTTCTGTTCTTCACTATTAATAGAAAGAGATGCTACTTAATTATCTCGGTTATGGTATCAGATATTAATGACTCGGCACGGGTAAAGATCCAATAATTCAACTGTAAATGTACATTGACATTGATAAGCATATAGTTTAAAAAGTGTGCGCCAAGATAGCAGAGACGTACTTATTTCTTCCGACTCTGTTCTTATTGCAAACAATTGGTATCCACTATCCTTTTATCATTTTGATCTCAGCCGGGGCAAGTAAATCGAAAACGCTATAAGCTTAATTATAAATTAGACCATAGAGAAATAAACATATATTAAATGACTTTAACCTGAGAATCTCAAATAATCATTGAATATCTTCAAGTCACTGGTCAGTAAGACTATAGTAACCTTGCTCCATTTTTTAACGTTTAAGTCTTGTGCCGCTTGAGTAGTAATATCGAAAGGCCAGTTAGAATTTAATAGTTGAATCAAGGTTTTCAAGTTTGCTTCAGATTCTCCCGCATTAACTGTGGACTAAATTTCTTTCCGCTTTAAAGAAAATGTTTAAGCAATATCACAACACTGCCCCAAAACTGTTGCAATATTCATGGCGTACGTAAGTGCATCAAAAGTATTGGTCTCAGTACTATACAGTTGAATTATTGGATCTTTACCCGTGCGTCATTAATATCTGATAACGTAACTGACATAATTATTAAGTGGCATCTCTTTCTATTAATAGTGAAGAACAGAACAAGATAATTTGACATTTGTCGGTTAGGTATGTTATCAGTAGTAATACCACAAGTGATTGAATTTTCGCGATAAGTCTGTCGATTCATTTTTGAACGAAACTGAATTGTTTCGAGAAAATACCACGAGTCCGCAGGACGAGTGGTGTTTTCTCGAATCAATTCAGTTGAGATCATAAATGAAAGACAGACTTATGAGATAAATTCAATCACGAGTGGAATTTTATTAGACTATTTCACAAACAGAGTGAAAGTTAAAAAAATCTGAAATTCGCAAAATCTGGTAAATTGGTTCCAAATGTACTCCTTCGATTTCCTCGTATTTTTCGGTACATTTTCATCGATTTTTTCGTTGATTGATCCGATAGAATTCATCCCAAATCTACTCATTTTTGAATGCGTGCACAGCGTAATCACTTATATTTGACGTTTAACTGTCACATGCACTGTAAACAAATCTGAAAACACCGAACTTGATAGGCCAATCAGAGTCAAGAGTCAAGTTTGGTATTATCGGTAAGCCGAACTTGACTAGAGCTTCTGATTGGTTCATTTCGTAGGTGAGTGAAATAGTCAGATATATTAATGACGCAGGGATAAATATCCAATAATTCAACTGTAGTTTTATACATTTTTTGCACCCTGCACAAGAATATCGTAGTGCTAAGGTTGTCAAACGAATTTTTGATGGTGGGATTCGTTTTCTGAACTACTAGGTGATGTTACACACAAAGTTTTGACAAAGTTGTAGAGCATCAATAGGGTTATGTCATTTATATACAAAGAAGCCAGCCAGTGCCAGCTAGAAATTGTTTGCTCCGTTTTATTTTTAATTCTCTATCACTCTCAATCATTTTGATAAATTTAATTTTTGAAAGTTGTGGAAAGTGTCAAATAATTTAGTTTTTCTCAAGAGCGCCTAGTTAATCTGACTATGTTGAGCATAGAATTTGATCAAATGATGAATATTAATATTGACAATATTTTCGCAAACTAAAGCCAGAAAAGTTAATTTTAATTAAATTTAGTTTGTGTTTAGAAGAATAATATAATTTTTATGCTTTTTTCAGAAAATATTTTTATAATGTTTATTTTTATAATATAATGTTTTATATGTTTATAACTTTAAGTGTCATTATTAGTTTTTTTAATATTTAATAAATAATTTTCTTCTGTTCTTTTGTATTTTAATTTACACACAATTCACGATTATGAAAGTGAATATAGTAACGTATTAGTTTTTGTTTGAGTATTTTATTTCCATCATCAGGGAGCACTACAAAAGATCATAAAAACGTTACAACAACTATACCATGCGAGCAACACCACAATCCGCCGAGTCAAAACAACCACGACCAATCGTAAAATACCTCTCTCTCACAAAAAGCAGCGAACTAGTCAAGAATGCTCCAACCCAACAAAAAGCACTGTTGGCGACACAAACATGAATTGTGAAAAAAGGTCAAATTTGTGACAAAATTATACCCGACTATTATACTAAATAATCCTGTACGGAATTTATTATTTTTAATAACAAGACTACTGATACATTACATTGAAATTTTTAGTCAAAGAGTTTTGAAAACTATTATTAATTATGCAGAACAACTAGTGATTCAAGCACCACAAACCCAGCAAACATGTTACACGTGGGTCTCTAGAGGCACTTTAAAAACAACCGACGGACAACATAAGTGGGCCACAATCATGATACGTCGCCGGCCCGGCTAGCCCGTGTCGCGATGGCCACCAGTAGGCCTCCAGACTACCACCCGCTTCGTTACATAGCGGGACTTTAACGGATTGACTAAGTTAGGGTGAACTGATATTGCATTGTACAGATTATGGCGCGATTGCGGGTATCCTACTAATCAACCGCCGGCATCCCACTGTTGGGGCTTAATCAATGATTTATGCAAATCTACAGGCTATATATATATATATTATTATAGAGTGAAACACCCTGTATATCAAACAATAAAGAATTAAGATTGTGCATTGTAATCTAGAAGAATTTTTTTAAGTCAAAAAATTTTTTTAAACATTTGAATGGAGACAATCTGTACGATCCACTATTCGATAGAGAAGGCATCCAGAAAGGACAGACTGTATAATGTAGGGATAATTGCAAATAGGTGTGATAAACAATTTATGTGAAATAAATTAACCAAACTTTTATTAAAAAGATCAAGTATCAGAATTTGTTCATGATAAGAAACTAATAATGCTTTATTCTGTAAGTCAAGCTAATCTCATAATATTTGTTGATTAAAACATTAAAGTAAGTTAGTGTAGCTGTTTAGACATAACAGAGCAGAAAAGTATATAATAATGTGAATTTCAGAGAACATGACTCATAAAAAAAAACGAATTTTCATTTTGCATATATATTTAAAGGTAACAGCTGTCATCTATTAAAACATTAAGAATATTCATTTGACATACATACTTAGAGGTTAGGAAATGTCATTTTAACAATACTAGGAAATATTATTGAATGAAAATAATATAGGAAGTCTAAGCAATTAAAAACCTTAGAATACAATATCCTGATATAATGGATGAACATTTCACTGGTTGAAATGAAGAATTTGAGTGATAAAATAAATAGTCAAATTTGATTGGTAAATAAACATTTAAAAAGGATCATATCGGCGACAATTATGTTGCTAACGAAAAAAAAATCGGAATGTGAAAAGGTTGTTGATTATGGGGTCTATTGACTAGAAGTTTTTTTTGGGGAAGAAAAATTTGTAAACAGAAAAACTCTTTGGTAAAGAAAATCTTTTTGAAATTATTTGGAAGATAAAAATTTGACTATAGAATTCAAGAACAAATACATTATACTTACAAGATATACATCAGTGTAAGTAGTTAAGTTTATATTAATAATTAAAAAGGGAATTGTCGAATGTTGTACAGTACTAACCATGATTTTTATTTTATAATATGGTGTCTTGTGTCTTGTGGAAGTAAAATAGCCACAATAGCTTTTGGAAAACACTGAATAAGGGAATTTATATAAACTGCTTGGACTTTAAATGAAATACAGCATCGATTCCTGTTCTGGTAGAAACGGAATGCCAGCATGGAGTTTTTCCAGGAGGAGAATCTGAAACAAATAAAAGAAACGGATTATTGAGGTGAACAAACAAAACAGTGAAGTGAATAAGGTAGTAAAAGTTAATTTTTTAATATATTAAAAAGTCAAGCGTACTTACCAATTTATGCAAAGAACTAAAATTTTGTGACGCATAGACGCTTTTAGGAGTGTATTTCGCCATTTTCTAAAAATCATATGTTTATGAAGTTGTATAATTGTATTTCACTCTTATAATAATATCTCACCAGAGTGCGTGTATGTTGTATGAAAGAGTCATCCTTTTAGATAGTTGAATTTTTTCAAGAACACTTGTAAAAGTGTAATGTATTTATTTTCATTAAATTAAATATCGTTTTTCCTTTGAAGAACGTTTTAAACTATTTTTGAGTTATTCAGTTATTCATTTCATCTGGTGACTTGCGCACCATCTACTTACCATAGGCAGAAGCTCTGAATGACATCTATTGAATTATGCAGATTTGTTTTAAGCAGGACAGGACCGTATTTAGTTTGGAATCATTGAACAAGTAACATATTCTGATTAACAAATTTATTTTTGAAATATAAAGCATTTATTAACTTTGGAGCTAATATATATAAAATTCTAAAATCATTTTATCCTAAATACTTGAACTCTACCCTGAGATGAGAAGTTTTCATGTTAGTAATATAAACTGTTTATCATATATATAAAATCATCAATATACCGGGCAAACAATAAACTTAAAGTAAATTTAAACTAAAATAAAATAAGTATAACTTTCTTATTACACCATAGCCAATTCATATTAATATATATATATATATATATATATATATATATATATATATATATATATATATACATATATACTTATAGGTTTAACAATGAAACATGATGACTAAAACAAAGAAATATAATGAAAAATAAAAAAATATTCCATACATATAAATATAAAAAAACATGTTCTCCAATAGCTTTACTGGGTCCGGGCTCACTATCAACACAAAGATTATTACTTCTACGAGATATATTGTCTATTATAACCTCAGCCTCTACAGTGAAGACTATATCCTTAACAGCATTTTTCGCAAGACGCTGTTTTTGACGAGTGCTCTTTGAGATATTATGCAGGGGTTTTCTAGAGGAAACATATATTATGATGGTATATGATGCAACAAATGATGTATGTACTTACGTTTCTGTGATTCCGGACATATCTGCTCGCGCCTTTGCTCCGAATAGATTGGATACAACACACAAATCTAATAAAATTGTCGCTACGGTGATTAATTATTAATTACCACACCACCACACAACTAGATTAGGTTGATTTTCAACACGTGTTCAACACAACGGCTAGCAAATAAGCAGTAGTGCCAACTGCCAAGGTGATATTCAGTAACGCCAATGTTTTATTTTCATTACAGGTCGCATCTCGGCGTGCATACTGTGTCAAAACGACATCGGCGAGACTATCGCAAATTTTATATATATTACTACGATATTACTACTCAAGCGGCACAAGACTTAAACGTTAAAAAATGGAGCAAGGTTACTATAGTCCCACTGACCAGTGACTTGAAGATATTCAATGATTATTTGAGATTCTCAGGTTAAAGTCATTTAATATATGTTTATTTCTCTATGGTCTAATTTATAATTAAGCTTATAGCGTTTTCGATTTACTTGCCCCGGCTGAGCTGAGATCAAAATGATAAAAGGATAGTGGATACCAATTGTTTGCAATAAGAACAGAGTCGGAAGAAATAAGTACGTCTCTGCTATCTTGGGGCACACTTTTTAAACTATATGCTTATCAATGTCAATGTACATTTACAGTTGAATTATTGGATCTTTACCCGTTCGTCATTAATATCTGATAACATAACCGACAAATGTCAAATTATTTTGTTCTGTTCTTCACTATTAATAGAAAGAGATGCTACTTAATTATCTCGGTTATGGTATCAGATATTAATGACTCGGCACGGGTAAAGATCCAATAATTCAACTGTATGATACTTAAGAACCTATGTTGGTTGAAGTCAGTGTTGCCAATGCCACCACCCAATGAAGAAACTATCGTGCATTGCTGCCAAAATTATCGATAACGGTTTTAAAGATTAAAACTAATTTTTCGTGGTAACAAACTGAAATTTTTCCAAAAATGACAAAAATTTGGTACTTTCAGTACCATAGTACCCGTTGTGCTGGCTCTAGTGAGCTTAAAATCAGTAGGATTCATCTGTTAGGCGCCTTGAACAATATCCAATCATAAAATTGGTCACTTGTTTACACTCCAGAGGCTGTATCGTGCAAACAAACTGAAATTTCTCCATAAATGACAAAAATGTCGTACTTCAAGTACCATATCACCCGTTGTACTAGCTCTGGTGAGCTAAAAACGAATAGGGTTCATCTGTGAGATGTCCTGAACAATAATCAATCATAAAATTGACGACTTGTTGCACTCTGAAGGCTGTATCGTGCTAACAAACTGAAATTTCTCCAAAAATATCGTACTTCAAGTACCATAGCACCCGTTGTACTGGCTCTGGTGAGCTGAAATTCAATAGGGTTCATCTGCGAGATGTCCTGAACAATATTCAATCATAATATTGGTGACTCGTTGCACTCCGGAGGCTGCATCGTGCTAACAAGACATGTAACAAAAGACATGTTACGAAAAGTGGCCGACAACGACACACCGGATTTTTTTTCTAAAAACTGTTTTTTGTGTTGTTCTTGCCAATTTTTTTGGGGTAAACCAATACTTTTCTCGCATATTAGATAGGTTGGGCGGAAAAGTAATAACACAATACAATGCCAAGTGGAACTCGGTAGTAGTGCTTGATGTGTGATATTATGTGGATTCACGATCAAACCATTGGGTGAAAATTTTTCTAAAAATTTGAAAATTTCCATAACAAAACCTTTAATGGCCCACCCTGGGACCGGAGAAGAAGCCAGGTCCAAAGAAATGGGCAAGCAAGCTTTCAAATGGTCCATATTACACATCATATTACAAAACGAAAAAATTTTAAAATCGTGCAAGTCGCTTGCGAAATAATTGAGTCGTTCTATACTAAAACTCACTATATATTACTAGAAACATAATTGATTAAAGATCCTGTATTATATCTTAAAATAATAATGCGTTGATTTACTTCATGAAAAAAAATATTTAAAAAACGAACTTCCAAAAAAAAATGTTGCATTTGCAGAATTTGTTCACCACTCTCAGAGATGCATATGATCGATTAGATAAGTAAACCAAGCTCACAAAATTTCTAAGGGCCCACCCTGGAACCGGAGTGGCCATGGCCAAAACAAAAAAATGTTTTCCAGGTATTTTCACAAGCTTTTGAACGGTCCTTATTACAACGCATAGGACATCACCCACATCGAGTTAGAGCTGTTCGACGGCTATATATATATATATATATATATATATATATATATATATATATATATATATATATATATATATATATATATATGGATCTAGCGGTCAAATTGGCATCGGTACATTTACGGTATAGCCAGGAATCCTTCAATATACACCAATGTATATTTGCTAATTATATTTAACGAACAGATTAGCATCTTGATAATTTGGCAACGTTGGGAAGATATATTTGAGTTTATTAAATCACTTTCATTCTGCAGATTTGATGGTCGTATTTAAATGCTGTACTTATAACGGAGAAAGTGGCATCTTTGATAATATATTTAGAATTAACGTATTCGTTACGGTAAAGTGTGAAGTGGTTATTTAAATGCATTGTGCTTTCTTGGTCGTAATTTAAGTTTATCTATTTCTATGAGTTGTTTGATCATAGTTTGATTATTATTTATTCGAACCTATCGCTACATCTCGCTAGAATGTTTGGGGCAAACCAAAAAATCAGCTGTTGTAGTTTAAAATTGTGATCATATTCAGGGCTCTGTAGAAACTTGTAAGCAGAAGGTGACTAATTAAAATCTAATTTTTTCCTGACTATTCGAAGCAATACTTAAAACTCCGAATATTTGAAAGCTGATTCAAAAACCCACTTACGGACGCTATACTATCTGGACATTATTTCAGAGTCACCAATATGGCACCGTTTGTTGTCGATGTTTCACAATAAGTTTTATTTTGGTGTTGCCTTTTGGAAATTTCTCTATTTGATTTATGTGACCTATGATAAGCAGTCTGCATACAGAATTGCTTATTTTTATTTGTATGAACATATTGAATAGCCGAACAAATTTTTTGAAGAAGTTGGTTAATGTTGATGATGCTAAGAGAAAATTAACTATCGAAGAGTCTTCTCGGGCTATTGGAAGCGGGTTTAACACAGACAGGTGTTGCGAATAGACTAAATGCATCCCAAAGCGCCATTTCAACGATCGGTTCCAGGAAACTGGAACTGTTGGTTAAAGACGAAAACTTATTGATGATAGTTATCTAACAGCTTGTAGAAATCTTCGTGATACTTAAAGAATCGTAGGAAGAAGAATTTGCATTGCTTCATCGATCTCAACAATGAGAAGAGGAATCCGTGATGCTAATTTAAGATCTAGGCAACTTTTAAGGAGAGTACCATTGCTATCTGCGCATAGGCAAGGAAGATTAGCTTGGGCATTGGAACACCAACACTGGCGTAATGAATGAAGGAACGCGACTTTCAAAGATGGGTCTATGCCGCTATAGTCCCTAAGTTGTTTATTAATGATATGCGAGATCACATCGAGCTGGTGTGGTTTCAGAAGAAATGAAAATGCCATAGAGCATGCTTGGGATAAAATACCATTGGCGACCACGATCCTCGAGCTGAATATTAGCTGTTGTTAAAACATTCCTTTCCATTAAATCCGTTAAAGAATTCTTTTGTTCTATTCTTCTAGCTTAGCGCTTTATCTAATTTTCATTATTCCAAGAAATGAGAAAACGATTTTATGATTTTTGGTATTTAACAGTTAACAAATATCCCTTCTACCATCAACATTTTGTTTCTGCTTTTGAAATCTAATTTAATCAATATCCTTAACTTTATCAATAACCTGAACTTTTGAACAGCTGCTCATTTTTAATATTTCTGAATGTATCCAAGTACAATTTTAGCATGTTTTAAAATTAATTACAATGGTTCAATAACGTCGTATCAGAATAAAGTTGAATTTTCCACGAGACATTCTGTATCTAAGATTTCAATTTGTTCCAACTTGCCATCGTAACAAGAGACATTTTGTCATATTTGATATACGGTATTCCACTAGTTTCTTGTGAAAGTCGTATTCAGGTCACAGCCCTCTGTACTTTCGAACGCACAACCCAAATAATATGTCATAGATTTAAGTTTTAAGGCCCCCTCCAGCTCAAAAATTCAATAAAACTCAAATCTCATTTCGAAAAGTATATACAGGAAGAGAACAGACTCATTACAACAGTTTGACATTTTTTAAATGAGTCACCCTGTATTTCATCAAATTTGAACAATGTTTTTCTTCTTTTAGATTGAATAAGCCCATAACTTATACAGAAACCTATAAACTCTGTACTGTATAGTTTTTGTACCATTTAAAGTTTTGTTTATGAAATTTCCAAACAAGGACTTATTTTCTTATTACAATGGATATTTTTTAGTTTGAATCAAAGAGTGGAAAAAGTTTTTTTAAATTATATTTGAGAGGAATTTTTTGTTCATGTTTTATTATACAAAATAAATAAAAAATCATTGTGTTTGTGTCTAGGAATCTTTGTTGTTTGTTTCCTTTACCATTCATATTTCAATATATTATTTATTAAATTCAATTCAGTTATCTCCTTTTTTGTGTGACAACTAGTATAACTGCGATGTAGACGACGAATAAATATTACTCAAAATTGTTATATCTACATGTCAAACTCTGTTAATTTCAAATTACGTATTTTCTTTTTGAATTGAATCACAATATAATGATATAGGAAAACAGAAAAACTATCATTTGCTGATCTTTACAATTATAACTTGAGAGGACAATTTTATAGTGGGGAGAACTTTCTAGATTGATCTGTTCGTTGACGACTTCATATTGTTGGTTTTTCAAGTGTCTTCTAATCTAATTCTCGTTTCTTATCACAAAAATGTAGTACTTCTAGTTCTGTGTAACTTTCTAGATTGATCTGTTCGTTGACGACTTCATATTGTTGGTTTGTTTCTCAAGTGTCTTCTAATCTAATTCTCGTTTCTTATCACAAAAATGTAGTACTCCTAGTTCTGTATAAGGTGTAGTGGATGATTTGTGTCGAGTAGATGTTTAGCAAAATGAGATTTTTCTGGTAGTTTCAGTCTGTACGATCTTAAGTGTTCACTCCACCCCGTCTCATCTCAAAATTTCGCAGGGTTTGGCCGATTTAGATAGCATCACGTTCTGGACATTTTTGCTTCAACATTTAACAATTTTGTACTTACATCACTTCCAGTTTTGAAAGAAATTGATATATTGGTTGCTAACGATACTTACCTTTGAAATATTAAAAGAGATATTACCAGCATATGTGAGGGTTCTATAATTTTGTACTCATGTAGTTGGTTTGTGAAATATTTGTTGTAAGCTACTCTCTCCTCCTTTTTATTGAGTAAACGATTTATTATTTCTAATGGATAACCGTTTGATGTGGCTATCTGTTCAATTGTATTGATCTGTCCATCAAAATAATGTCGTATGCGTTGGTTTCTGTAAAATGAGTAATTAATTATCAACCCTTTGAATTGTTAAATCAAGTAAATGGAGCTATTCTCTTCAACTTCTAATGTAAATTGAGTTTTTGGGTGTGAATTATTAATATGATTGAAAAATGAATCTAATTGTCGTTCACTGCCTATCAAACAAGCTAACATGTCATCTACATATCTATACTCGATAGTCGAAATTGTGTAAAGTGAGTCAGAGCTATCTAATCAACACTTTGGTTAAAGCGCAGTTGCCATATGTATTCTAGAGAGAAATGCTGTATTTTATAAATACACATCAAATCCATTGTGTCAATATTTCAGGTACAAAAGATGCAATGTAATTAAGTCAATACCAATTTAATATATTTATTTCAAATTTCAAGCAGACTAATAATAATTAGTTTACTTGAAATGTGAAATAAAGTGTTTATGTATATTTCTTGAACGCAAAGTTTGTTGTGAAAAACTCGCCGATTTGACAATGTTGGAGAGTCGCTTCAATGTTCCGGCTTTGAGAACGAGATAGATAGATCGAGCTACGCGAATGAGACAGTGATAGTAAACAGTTATGTGAGGTGTTTATTCTCTTCATGAACGTAACATCAGTATTTGTGTTGTGGTTTTGTGTGATAAATCGGTTATTATTGGTATTTATTGTAATATCTATATCGGTATATTTAGTGACAATAATGGCGGAGTGTAGCGGTGTTGGCGATAAAAAACGGCGTCGTAACAATTTAATTCGGGAAGAAAAAGTCCTCATATTAAATGTGTACGAAGGACTGCGTGCCATGGACAAACAGTTGGGTGTTAGTGACGCTGTGATTAAGTGCAGTTATTTAACTAAAGTTTCTGAGAGTACTATATACAATATTCTAAAGAAATCGTGGGACGGATCTTTGACAAGAGAACGAGGTGAAAACTGTAAACCGGAAAGTAGGGGAAGAAAGAAAATTGTTTTGGACGACCAAACACGGAATGCTATACGTAGGGAAATACATTCTTTTTATTTTAGGAATGAAATCCCCTCGGTAGCTAAATTGAGCAAGGTAATAGAAGCTGATGATACTTTACCAAACATCAGTGATAAAGTTTTGAGACGAACTTTAAAATTAATGAATTTTCGTTACCAAACAAGAAGTAGAAACAGTGCCTTAATTGAACGAAATGACATTGTGGAATGGAGGAGAAATTATTTAAAACAGATACGACAGTTTCGTAACGAAGGACGGCACATATATTATCTTGACGAAACATGGTTAAATGAAGGCCACACTGTGTCAAAAGTGTGGCAAGACATGAATATACGAAGCAATCGACAAGCTTTTATGGAGGGTTTCTCTTCCGGTTTAAAAGCTCCCTCTGGGAAAGGACGTCGACTGATTATCACTCACATTGGCAGCGAGGAAGGATTTGTAGAAGGTGGATTACTAAGTTTTCAGTCCAAAAAACAGTCGATTACCATGAAGAGATGGATGGTAACCGGTTTGAAACATGGTTTAGATCAATTTTAACAAAGGTAACTCCTGGTTCAGTGATAGTTATGGATAATGCTTCATACCACTCTCGTCGACTGGAGCAAATACCTACTTCAGCTAGCCGCAAGAGGGTTATAATTGATTGGTTAGAGACTAAAAGCATTCCGCACAACGAGGCAATGCTAAAAGTTGAATTATTATCTCTCGTACGGAAACATAAAAGCAGTTATATTAAGTACGTTGTCGATGAAATGGCGAAAGATTTCAACGTCTCAGTTGTTAGACTTCCTCCCTACCACTGTGAGTTAAACCCCATCGAGCTGGTTTGGGCCCAAGTGAAAAATTATGTTGCGAGAAAAAACAGTACATTCAAAATGGCTGACGTTGAGAAACTGTTTGACGAGGCGCTGCATACCGTTACTGCTGAGAGTTGGCGTAAATGTATTCAACACGTGTTAAAAGAAGAAATAAAGTTTTGGGATTTAGACATACGTGTAGAAGTAATGACGGAACCACTCATTATCGATATAGGAGGAGAAAGCGATGATTCTGAGGAGTCGTCAGGGAGTGATACCGCTTCCAGTTAGTCAGACATTTTACAAGTGACCTCGCAACATACCTATACTTATTGGTAATTTATTTTGGTCTTGACAAACAACTTTTTTTTAGTTTTAGTAGTAGTAAGTTGGAATTGACTTTTAAACATTTTTTTATTTTGTTTTAACTTACTTATGAACAACTTGTGATAAGTTATTATTTCAAATGTTAAAAATTGAAATTCCAGATATTTCAGTATTCGCACCCTTAAACTATGATACGCTCATGGAGTTCACTTTAAATCGGTAGATAACCGATGACGTCACTTTACACAATTTCGACTATCGAGTATATAACAAAATATATATGTTAAGTTTTTCTCAATAGTAACGCCTCAATGTATTTCGAGAATATTTTCATTGTATAGTTTCAAGCAACTATGACACCCATGTCAGCAACCTAATAATCGAAATAGAAATCTGTCAGTGTTTGTTGACATTCCTTACCTTAGCATACTTAAACTACTTGATATCGTGATTATCTTCATAATTAACTATTTATATAGGAGCTGTATTTTGGAATGTATCTCAAAATATAACTCATCAAAAACATCACAAATTTATATTGTTGCAATAAGAAATTGAAGCAGAATTCATAAATAATATAAAACAAAAAGTGTTACTTAAAAGCTATAACTTTAATCAAGAAATCAAGTTATTGGACATCCTGCAAACGGCTAAAATTTTGTTTTGATAGATATAAGGATTGCCACATATTGGTCTTTATTGCATCAATAGATTCAGTCATTATTCAAAGCGATCCATATTGAATCATGAAGAGATGGATGTTATGATATCGAGAAATTTGAATTATTTAATTTTGCGGTGGATTCAACCTTACCCAACTGACCCTAACCATTGTTTTGTTGATTCATTGAGTATCTACTCATTACATGTTATGTCATAGATAATGTAACACTAACGATAATTATTATACACGTTCACGGCCACCTGGTTAAGTTTGGTTAGCTTTGGTTTGCAAAATAGAATTTTTCCAATTTTGCAATTTGATTTATTCAAAAATGAATATTTGAACATTCTTGTTCATTTGATTACTTGAAGAAAAAGTTTTAAGAATTATTTGTGAATAAGCGTTTACATGAATACTCAAAGCCCTAAAACCGATATATGTACCAATTTTCTGATATTCTCTTATTTTTTTAAAAACCCCCCGTAAAAACGAACACTTGAAGTATAATTATTGGAATCGGAAGCTTTTTATATTTTTTACAGACAAAAATTGATAGTGTAAAATTATCGATATATTTCTTATAACGTTTTGACACAATGAAAAAAAGCACTATATTCTCAAGAACATGTTTAACAATTTTTCAGTTCCATTTTCAATGATTTCCATTATATGCCAACATTAGTGCGACGGAAAATTGAATTTAGACTAGTAACTGATATGATTACGACCATTATATTTCTTTTTAAAGATGAACCGTTGAATTGGCAACGTTGTTCGGATGTCTAAGTGCAAATAAAATAGATATACAGCAGTCAAATTGTCCGCTAAATGGTCAATATATACACGGATGCCAGTCTGACCGTTTATTCAATCCGGCATATACAAATAAGCGAGACCAGCGCCGAACAACAGAAATTCTGTGAACTTTAGTTACTAATCCATTCAAATATGGTGTAAATTAGACTCCGGCCCATTTTTACATAATGTGATAGCTGATGAAATTCCAAGTCGATTGCACTATCTTTTTTCGATTTGCAAATTGGCATCCGTATATTGGATGCCACTTTACCGCGGATGCCACCTTAACCGCAATTTTAACATGGGGGGATATATATATATATATATATATATATATATATATATATATCAAGATTTTTTTTACAGGCTGTAACTCAGGAATTATCAAATAGGTTTATTTGAAAATTGGGTAATGTTTTTGGGACAGTAATTTCATCTGAGATATACAGGGTATCTGTGACGTCATCATAGAAGTAGGGACGTCATCGCAATGAAAAAAAATCATTGGAAGGGGGGGGATCAAACTTAGCTCAAATGAATGAACTTTATATTTCAAATTCAACAGTGTATCACAGTGAGGGTACTCAAGTGGATAATTATACCAAAATTTCAGGTTTAATGTTTATTTGCAATCTAGGGGTGACAGCACCGGCGATCGTGAAGGCCATTGAAAGGGTCCATGAGTTCCAATCCATTTGTTTGGAAATCTAGCAATAAGATAATTTACTACAATACCGCTGTTATGTGGGGGTGCGCCATCACGCTGCTATATCTCTGACCAATGAGATAGCCTTCAAAAAAATATGGGTCTACTAACCGACCATTGAATAATCCACACCAAGCAATAACTCCCCATCTGGTTTGAAAGCGAGTTTCCCTTATCCACCTCGGATTTTCCACTGACCAATAATGAGAGATATGGCGATTCACGACGCCATTATTATGGAAACGCGCTTCATCACTCCACAAAATTTTACTCAACACATTTGGAATGTCTTGCATCATAACTTGCATGATGGCAATAAAGGTTAATCTGCGATCCATATCGGTGGGTCGCAATTCATGCGTCAAATGCAATTTAAATGGATGGTAATGGTGGGTTTTTAAAATTCTATGAACTGAACTTGAAGAAATACAAATTAACCGCTACATATGCTAAAACATTCACCACATTCTGTCCGGTCTGTAGAATCCATTTGCTCGTCCATTTCTATCACATGCCCCAAGTCCTGCTCTTGATTTGAATCAACATCAGACATTTGTTCAGACTCTGATAAATCGCTGCCCGAACTGGGAACAAATTCACTTCCACTATCAGCAAAGGGTTCCTCGGGCTCGTCTTCATCAGAACTCAGAACATTTGAAATATTTCGGACTTCCTCCGCAGTCAGACCACAATAATTCGCACCTTCTTCATCTATTTTACGTTTATTTCGCGCTTTTCTTTCCTTAGAGGAACCGGCTTCAGCGTTATCCATATCGCACAATGTTTTGAATAACAATAACAAACCGCAAAAAACTAAGCTTGACTACTACGCACATCAAATAACAAGACGAAACTATTTGGTCTTCCAACACACGTTGTTTTGCACCGAAAAATACCGAGCGCCCGCTGTCGTCTATACTCGACGGTGTCGGATTCTGAAGGCACTGGTCTATGGGGACATGCAATATTGAACAGATATAGCCGACACTGGTCTCTCTGACAAGTTTAATTTTTAAAGGTGTCGTTAATGATCGACATTGGTCCGAGGAGTATGTTCCACCGCTGTCGTATATAGCCGACACTGGGCCGGTGGACCAATTTCGTACCGTCGGAATTTGCCGTCAGCCGTCTCGAAAGGGTTAATTATATAATATTTAGACATATTTTTGGCTCTCCTGAACATTTAACAAATTTCTGTTACGTCGTTCTGGTTCTTACCCCTCGATATATTTATACATTATATTATCAGATGAGCAAACTTTTAAAATTTAACATAAATTAAAAGTAAAACTTCCTTTTCGAGACAACTCCAAAGTGCTCTGCACGTTTCTGCAATATGTTCACTGTTGTCGTTTCCTCTACCAGATACTGGTACAGTATATGGATGTGAAACAGTCACCAGTAGCTAAATATCTGTTGAAAAATTGTATTTAGTTTAATGTCTGTAATCAATATGGTTAAGCAAGACAAATCTACAATATTACCGTAAAATTATTACAAGTTGTGCAGCAATAGATATGGGATCCCTCACTGCGTTCTGTTTTGTTATGAGAGGCCCAACTAAAAATAGCAGCTCTTCGAATTGACTCGGTGTCATCCGCTAATAATTTTCAAATTTATCTGTGTACGAGAAGAGTACGAAAAACTGCTTCAAAAAAGCCATATTCCATTCGTAATTTATACCAAAAACGTTTATGACTACATTTCTTCATGTTTTTGCGTAACAAAATTTCGTTTACTACGAGAGCTGCTAAAATACATCCATACTTAATGTCCCATCACCTATTTTAAATAATAAATCTTCGATGTTTTCAAAAATGATCTGAACAGGGGCTGTTCACTTTTTAGTTCTGACTAACAACAACTAAGCGCTGCCGTTCCGCAGTTGGTAATAAATTATATTTTATTGTTGGTAAAATCTGCTGTTTTCGATATCACGGTGGTTCCGTGTCGATCTTAAGAGGGGCCTCCTCACAGGTATATAAACCTAAAAACCTACACAATACTAGTTACTAATCAGGCCTGCCACATCTACGGAATTTTCCGTAGAACTACGGAATTCAGAAGATGTCTACGGAATCTCCGAAAAGTCTCGAAAATCTATGGAATTTTAAATAACAATGATAATAATTACTATGTACTATTATACTGTTTGCTCCGAGTTCTCTGAGTAAATTATTTCTCAAAATATTAACCACTATAACAAAATACTTACTACGAAAACGAAGAGTGCGGAGAGTAGATAACCTGACATGTACCAATCTGTATTTTGTGGTTGTTTAACTTACATGAATCATGAGTATAACCATAACCAAAAACAGACGAAAAACTTAAAAATCTTCATAATTTAATTCCCACAAATATAAAACAATAGAAATCCATTTATTGTAGCTTCGGCTACCGATTTTCCTATATAGTAATAAGTGAAAATGTGAATTAAATTTCTCGGATAGTTTTGAAAACTTCTGGCCCAAAGTATCAGTTTTTAAAAATGCAAATGATGAACTAACATTTCCTTTATTAGTAAAATTAACAAATCACATTAGAATTATTTCTCATATTTCTGCAACAGTAGAAAGAATTTTGTCTTCAATTAATAGGTGCGTTCTTTTTGACTGAGATCTCAGATCACTTCAGTTAAGGTGATCTGAGATAAAGTGATGTGAGTAAGCACCAAAAAGAACGACATCTCAATTGAATCGCGCGAACTGACGACGCATGCGTGAATAAGAAACAAAACATATAATAATAATAATGTTATTGTATCTATAATTTGTAATAAAAGAAAAATAGATTATGTATGTTCATATGTCAATGGTTAAAACTACAAATAACCCAAGCAAATCTAATATTTGTTCATCCCCTCCACTTTATTTCCGACTCAAGTCCAACTGTTTCCCCTTTACAACACATTCAACATCGGTAAAGGGGGAGGAAAAATCTCAGCTCACTTAAAGTGAGTAAAACAGAAAGAACGCTCACATTACTGATGTGAGCTGAGATTTAGGTGCGTTCTTTTTGACTGAGATCTCAGTTAATCTCAGCTCACATCAGTAATGTTAGCGTTCTTTTTGTTTTACTCACTTTAAGTGAGCTGAGATTTTTCCTCCCCCTTCACCGATGCTGAATGTGTTGTAAGGGGGTATCAGTTGGAATTGAGTCGGAAATAAAGTGGAGGGGATGAAGAAATATTTGATTCGCTTGGTTTATTTGTAGTTTTAACCAAGGTTATCTAAGGTTTTAACCATTGACAAATAAACAATAAACACACATAATCTATTTTTCTTTTGTTACAAATTATGGATACATTAATTAACATTATTAGATGCTGATACGAATCTGTCTTATAGTTCAAATCTATCGACAGCTCGCGCGCTTCAATCGAGATGTCGTTCTTTTTGGTGCTTACTCACATCACCTTAACTGAAGTGATCTGAGATCTCAGTCAAAAAGAACGCACCAATTAACTGAGATCTCAGTCAAAAAGAACGCACCTATAATAAACAAAACTAGCACCAGAAACTCATTGATTACCAATACCTACCCAGAGTCGACTACTCCATGCAAAAAAAAAATAAAAACAATTACAGTTGCCATAACTTTGAAGCTGAAAAAATGTATATCGTACAATAAACAAATTCAAAATTCACACAGCAACGCTACTTGAGCGTTCAAGGTCATTAAGGATCAGATGTTCATAAGTTCAGATAACTCCATACTGTATGTTGAAGCTCTATTCTGGATGTACGGAAATTCTACGGAAATTTCCGAACCAATCTACGGATATTTGATCAGGTGCATGTGGCAGCCCTGTTACTAATCTACCTAACCAATCTTAATGTCAACTTAATAGTTTAATATTAGTTATATGATCTGTGGTAATCTATGGATCTGTGCTTAATAGATAAATCGTCTTTCGTGTTTGATTGTTTGAATTTCAAAGCATTGAATATTCGTTATTTCGTGTTTTCGATTTCATCATTCTTATCTTTTTTTAATATTATGGATATTTATATTTGATTGTTATTTCATTTTAATAATGGTATATACAAGTGTTGTGTACCTAATTGTTATTTCAAGAACACTGAAAAGCCAATGCATGCTTTTCCTAAAGATCTTGAGGTAAGTTAAATTGCAAACTTCTAATCTTTTATTTATAAAGACCTAAAAATGTAGGGCTAATGAAGCATTGCATATTTATAACTTTTTGGTCCACGCAACACTTCGCATTAAAACATATAATATTCTCATGTATATAAAAAATATATTCCCATAGCTTTCACATTATAAATTTGTTTGTCACATTGTTCACAATAGAAATAGTCTTGAATAAGGTGTTTTGCATTATTTTACTTCATATGTGCCGATAGGAATTTCCTTATAATTAACAATTTCTTTTTTGTTAGCTTTTCCGTATGTGGATGAATAACATCAACCATGAATATTTACTTACCCAGGATAAAGATAAAGTCATTCGGAACTATAGAGTTTGTGATGTCCACTTTTCTGAGGATTGGAAATTCCAATCCAAAAATAACAGAACAAATTTAAAACGAGATGCAGTACCTACTTTATACTTGGACAAACTGGTAAATACTGGTGTAAGATTGATAATCCCTCCGTGACCCGCACTCCACAGTCGGTAGGCTAAATCATACTAACAAGCTGTTGAGTGATTGTCCGGGTAGACCATCTCATGTGGACATCATGCCCTTATCTGCATACACTACATCCCTTCCTTTCATTTAAGAATGGAAACACCAAACTTTACCAAGAAATATTTATTTAACATGTCAATTGAAAAATGGGAAACATTTTTTTTTTTTTTACATAACTAAGAATTAGGTATTATTACCACATGATAAATATATTCTTGAGGAACATAAACTTGTTCAGCATAACAACTGTGAACTAAGTACGTTGATATGCGCAAAGTTCTCATTGGTCATTCTCCAATATTTTCCATTCCTTCCCAACTCGTCTCATGTGGAGCACATTTCGCCTTACCTCTTCCCCGGTAACATTGTTTGTTGCTGTTACGTCTCCACCCTTTTTTGAAATAACCGTATGTGGTGTGGAGTCAAATGTTGGGTCTAATTTGTTCTCCTTCCGCATACGTTTAAGAATAACTGTATCTCCTTCCATTATTTCGCTATCTCTAGCGTTTCTCCGTCTATCCGCGTAATCTTTTCCTTTTTGTTTCTCCAGGCTATCTTTATCTCGTACCTCTTCCTCTATGTTAAAGTCAGGGATCATCGGAAGTTTGTCTTTTAGTTTTCGTCCAAAAAATAATTCTGCAGGAGTTTTTCCTGTGCTAGGGTGCGGTGTGTTATGATACATTAATAAATAATCTTGAAGATCCAGCTGCCAATCTTTTCCAAGTGCTTTGCTGATTTTTAGTCGCTTTACGAGACTTCTGTTCTGACGCTCGACTTCCCCATTTTGTTGCGGCCAATAGGGTACAGTAGTGAATAATTTAACATTATTGTCTTTGCAAAAATTTTTGAATTCTGCGCTCCTTCCAAATGGCGGTCCATTATCTGCAGTTATTGAATATGGATATCCGAGTCTAGTGCAAATTTTACGAAGAAGTAGAATGGTGTTATTTGCCGTTATAGACTTCGTTGTTTCTATTTCCATATATCGGCTAAAATAATCGACGATCACTAAAATGTATTTTCCTTCGGGTAAGGGTCCTAAATAGTCTATGGCTACATCCGCCCATGGTTGAATGGGAAATTCCCGTCTTTTTAATGGTTGGGGTGCGCTTGGTGCCGATACGAGAGTGCAACCTTTACAAGTTCTTGCTAATTTTTCAGCGTCTTGGTCCATTTTTGGCCATCAGACTTTGGTCCTCAATCTCCTTTTCATGTTTACAATACCTGGGTGACCTTCGTGGCCTAATTCCAAAACTCTCTCACGTAATAACTTCGGGATAACTATTCGGTTCCCTCTCAGCAGTATGTTGTTCGAAAAACATAGCTCATTTTGGAAAATTTTATAAAATTTTGCGGAGTCCGACCAGACGTTTTCATACAGACCTTTTCTTACTTGTAGTATCTCCTTGTCCTTTTTTGATAACTGTTCTATTTCACTTAGCGAAATAGCTACTGGCGTTGAACTTTCTACGATCTGTCTAACGTGCTCATCCTCCTCAAATGCAGCCGATTCTAAGTTGGCACAAAGTCTGGAAAGTGGGTCGGCTATATTGCTTTTCCCAGGTCTGTAAATAACTTTATAATTGTAACATTGTAGACGGAGCACCCACCTTTCTACTCTTGCACAGGGTTTGGATGTTGGAGTGAAAATAAATTGTAACGGTTTATGGTCAGTTATTAGCTCGAATTCCTTACCATATAAATAAATATGGAAATGTTCCACTGCCCAAACCAAGGCAAGAGCTTCTTTTTCAGTCTGACAAAACTTCTTTTCGTTAGCTGATAATGTTTTGTTTCCATAAGCAATTATTCGAGGTTCACCTGAGGAGCTGCATTGTATTAATATTGCACCTAGGCCTACTGGACTTGCGTCTGCTATTAATTGTGTCTTAGCTGTGGGACAATAGTATCCTAAACATTTTTCACTGGATAGTTCTTTCTTAAGTCTATTGAATGACATTTGTTGTTCCCTGTTCCAAACTATATTATTCTCTTTAGTTGTTTCTTTTAGTGCTCTTCTTAGAGGTTCTGTGATCGTGGCCAAATTCGGCACGTAGTTTCCTACATAATTTATTAATCCTAAAAAACTTCTCAATTCTGTGGTGTTTTCGGGTTTCCTAAATCTCTTAATAGCTTCCACTTTATTTGGAGATGGTTTTATTCCAGTTCTTGTGAGAATGTGTCCAAGGAATTCCACTTCTGTCACCTTGAACGTGCATTTGTCGACATTCAGTAGCACGTTATTATTTTTCAAAGTTTCTATCAGTTTATTTAACCGAACATCGTGTTCTTCTTCTGTTTCACCAAATACGAGAAAATCATCTATGAAGTTGAAACAACCTTCACATTGAGCTATCATCCTTTCTGTCACCTTCTGGTATATCTCTGGGGCACAGCAGATGCCAAACATTAATCTTTTGTATCTGAATAATCCTTTATGCGTTATAAAGGTGGTGATGTGTCGCGATCTGGGTGATATTTCGATTTGATGAAAAGCTTGTTTCACATCCAACTTTGAGAAGAAACGCGCTTTCCGTAATTTGGGCAAAAATGAGTTCATCGTGGGCAATGGATGATTCTCTCGCAGTATCGCGCGATTCGCTCTTCTCATGTCTACGCAGATTCTTACTTCGCCATCCGATTTCAATATGGGAACAATTGGTGATATCCATTCTGAATGTCCGTCTACTGGTTCAATAATATCACTCTGAATCAATTTCTTGAGTTGCTTATCTACCTTTTCTTCAAGTGGCACTGGTATTCTACGTAAGGGTTGAATAACTGGAAGGACATTATGATCTATTGGGATATCTATAGAAATTCCTTTCATCTTTGGAAAAGGGGTTTTTGATGTTTCTTCCTTAATCGATAGTATGTTCAATCCTATTCGTAGCACACCCAATTTGAGGGCTGTTTCTCTTCCTAGTAAGTTTGTCTGGCCATTTTTAACGACATAAAACTTTATTTCTTGATTAAAGGCCACACTTATTTTTGCTTCAAATGCTCCTAATAATTGCAACGGTTCTGGGTTTGCGTAAGATCGGAATAATTTATCTGGCTTCTTTACTTGATTAGTAACTTTTACCTTTTTTTTCTTCAGGAATCGCCAAGTAAATTCACTTATAATGTTGCTTTTGCTTCCAGAATCTATAACTAAGTCAATTTCAACACCTCCTAATGTGCATTTGATTTTGTCGTCTTCTTCCATGTGGAAAATATATTCATCTGATGAGTTACTATCATCCAGTAAGTTCACAGTTTCTGTGACTCTCCTTTTCTTAGATATGGTAGCTTGGTGATTATCCTCTCTATTATTTCTTTTAAAAGTGCTTTTTAGTATTTTGCATTTTATTTTGAAGTGACCAATCCTGCCACATTGTAAGCAAGTTTTGTTGCGGGCAGGGTAGTTAACGTCTCTAGCGGAATGTCCTTTAAATCCACAGCGGAAACATTCCATCCTATGAAATCCCGAAGGTCCTGGCTTAGGATCTCTATTTGTGATGGTATTCTCTCTGATTCTGTTTATGTCTATTGAATTATTGTCAGATTTAGGGGAATTATATTTGCCCATTTGCGACTGTACTGTTTCTAATGATTTTGCTGCATTAGTGATATCAGTTAATGTTTTAGAATCGTCCATTTCCAAGATTCTACGCCTTAATTTTTCGGAATTGCATTTTTCGACGATCTGGTCTATGATATGTTCTTCAATATTTGCAAACTGACATTTAATTGCTTGACGTCTCAGTTTAAGTAAAAAGTTGTCAAACTTCTCATTAGGTTCTTGCTGGATTGAACGGAAAATGTGACGTTCATAAATACGACTTTGTTTTGGAGCAAAATGCTCATTTAATTTTCTAATAATCCTGTCGTACGCATTTATACTGCCTTCTTCATTTTCGGTATCTGTCTCAGGTAAACTGAAATATACTTCTTGCAAGCTGGTTCCCCCATTATGAAGTAATATAGCTTTCTTCTTTACTGGATCAGTGATTGATGCGGCTTCGAAATAAATTTCTAGAGATCTCTTCCATCTTTCCCATTTGCTACGCAGAGCAGAATCGTCTGTTTCACAATCAAATGGTGATATAGAGGATAATCCAGATGCCAATAATTCCATTTCTCTAAAAAAAATGTCAGCGTAGGTATATCACACAATATTATGGGTGAATTTCGACTATCTCGACTAATTACCAAAACAATTACAAGTACAATGAATTATTTTTTTTTCAGTGCCTAAATAAGTTATAAATATCTAAACATTTTTATCTATGGATTTAAACATGTATGTAACCAAATATGTGCAATGTAATCTCTACCCATGTGAAAAAAAAATATTTAAGGATCCCTCGTATTTATTTCTATTCTGTTATGATGAGTCATCAAAGCTATCTGTCTTGAATTCCTCAATTATAAACAACGCCAGCATACACCCAATGATAAAAAAATGTATTACACATTGCTTTGCCAATATACTCGTGTTACAAATTAAATAACGAATTTCAATCATTACTTATAAGCATTTGAGTTTTTATATATATATATATATATATATATATATATATATATATATACATATACATACATATATATATATATATATATATATATATATATATATATATATATATACATACATATATATACGTGCAATACGAATTTAATCTTTTAGCACACGCATTTAAGCATACTCTCATTAGAGTATATTTTCCATGCAATACGAATTTAATCTATTGCCTCTATTGTCTGTGCAATACGAATTTAATCTTTTAGCACACGCATTTAAGCATACTCTCATTAGAGTGTCTCTTCCATGCAATACGAATTTAATCTATTGCTTCTATTGTCTGTGCAATACGAATTTAATCTTTTAGCACACGCATTTAAGCATACTTTCATTAAAGTGTCTCTTCCATGCAATACGAATTTAATCTTTACCACATCATTATTCTTATTAAATAACCACTTACCTATATGGCCTTATGTCTATTCAGCACACACAATGATATTTAGTGCAATACGCAAATTATCAAATCAAGATATTCTAACCAGTATCCTCGTCGCCAATGTAAGATTGATAATCCCTCCGTGACCCGCACTCCACAGTCGGTAGGCTAAATCATACTAACAAGCTGTTGAGTGATTGTCCGGGTAGACCATCTCATGTGGACATCATGCCCTTATCTGCATACACTACAACTGGAGTTGATTGATTATTAAATAATGTAAAATTCCTAATTACCAGTGGATATATACTAGAATATTGGATATTCCTGAAATAATTGAGGTTATTTTAATAATTTAGTGTGTTTTGTGAAGATGAATGGTTTTTGATAAAGAATAAAAATAAACGTACTATTTTTGATAGCCACTTCATTTTATTATTGTTGTTTTAGAAAGTGGCAGCCAACAACCAGATTTCAAAGTTCTAATGGAAAGTTTAGGTAATATATTAATTTGTACTTTCATGTATTCTTACAGCTCATTACAAAATAAGAAGATTTAAACATTAAGTTCAAAAAATAATAGTGCAGGATTGTGTCAAAGTAATAATAAATTGTTCTTTTTCTGGCCTAATAAAACTAGCATATATTTTAAAAATTCATTTATGCCGTGACAATACTGATTAAATTGCAATATTTTATAGTATACACAAGAAACACACCTACAGGTTTAAAAGTACAAAAATCTAAGTGATAAGAACATTAAAAATTATTAGCAAACTAAATTACATTATTTTAATGATAATTTAATATTGTGGTATTATGAAGGTACACGTCGTAGGGCTCTGTACCTTAGTTTAATTATATTGTTTTTATTTATTTATAGTTAAAACAAGTGAGGACATTCTGAGAAGATGTAAACATTACAAAAAAGTAACACTGTACAAGACAATCCCTAGATGTACTATTGCACGGAAAAATCTCATGCAAGCTGATCAACACATCAAAACATTTTCTGAATATATACACACACAAAATTTGACTAATCAAGAGTATTTAACAAATATTATGGAGTTTAGTAACTCTGAAACATTTATAGGTACGTCAATATCTATGTCCACTAACTTAGGTGACAAAAACTCCATTTACCGGATGATATATAATAAAATAATAATCTCTAATTTATTCTGAATCCTAATACAATGTGATAGTAACAAAATGGCAAGCTTTAACAGTAGTTACAGATTAGTAGACATGTATTCATTAAAATCTTTTGTTTGCTTTATCTTCAGTAATTTATTGTACATTTTAAACATTGAATAGAAACAATTTTGTGTAGTGGATGTTGATTATTGTTAATTGATTTAGAAATAGTAAGCTCTTTTGAATCCATATTTATTGTATCATAGGTAAGTAAATGTAAGAGTATATTCTACCCATTGTTGTGTGGCTAGTCAGGGAAATACATAAAAAAGTTGTCATTATTGTTGCTTTAGAGCCTTCAAAGATCTCGTTTTTGATGTAGTGATCTGGAAACTAATCTAAGTCAGATCACTGGCAAATTAAAGAACCTCTTTAATTTATTTCAAAGGAATTTGTTCGTGAAGCTACAGGACGAATTAAAAAACTGTTTCAACTAACTTTGAAATAAGTGTTTGTGCCGTCACTTAGTGAATTAAAGAACCATTTCAATAAATTTTAGAATAAGTGTTTGTGATACCACAAAATGTAGGCCTGTCTTTGATCGGGAACCTTAATGAGGCCTGGAGTCTTAAACTTACGTCTCCTGGGTGGGCCATAGAAAAAGATGAATTCTTTTTAAATAATAAATATCCGGAAGTAATATTGGAATTGTTTTGTGTATATTCGTATTTAAATGTAATGGTTATATTCTGAATTATAATTTTAAGTTATAAATTATGTAAAATGTACAAATAAATTTTTCTGAAAATAGTATGTATCGCTTTGTTCCTAGTTTATAATGAAGTTAATTCCCAGTACAAAAATACGGAGGAAACTGTGCATATAATTACTAGTAGTAATGTTCTCAATATGCAATATAGCTAGTTGATTTGTATAGTATTTTTCACGATCTAAGAAAATCTGTTATATTGCCTCTCATATAATAACTGGAGGCTAGTCACTTTCTTAGACCGTGAAAAATACTATACTGGTACAACAAAATTGAAAGGTACCCGACAATTTGAAATTTTAAAAGTTCCCGCTATTTAAAAATTTCAAACATTCCCGCCAGAGATCTGACCGTATCTATGTCACAGAACAAAAAGTTCTGTTATGTCACTGCTATGGCAGCGCCTTTGTGTTAGTCGTAACTAAGACCTACTTGAAGTGAGCTATCTTCTTTTTTAATAGTAGTTATATGATCTGTGAACCTGAAAAGTAGTCGTAAAATCAATGACGTTATGTATGCCACAGAGAAAATTTGTCTATGGTTTGCCATCCCCTGCCATGTGATGAAGTATGTTCGATTATTTAATCAAGGAACGATCGAGATTGCTCGTAGTGGAATTAGTATCAATCTTTTATAGGTGTATGACGTAATGAATCTTAGAGAGAGTGATTTCCGAGTATGTAAACCGAAAACACTATTAGCCTTGTTTATATATAACGCTAGCGTATATATAAACAAGGCTATTAGTTATTTAGCAAATACACATCAATTACTTAACACAAAACTTGCTATGCCGTTAAACTTAAAAACATTTCTGTTGCCGTCACTTCAGTAGATTAGAGATTATAAATGAGGATCATTGATCTACTTTCCGAGCTAAATAGTTCAAATGATTCAAGTTCGATCTGTCAACACTACTTCATTTAACCACATCTAACACCACCGTTAAAATGAATCATTTTAAAGGATCCTTCAAATATTGACGTTATAAAATTGGAATTGGGTTATATTCAATTAACAGAAAGTTAAAAACACATTGTTTAACGCATATACGTATAAAATACGTATATGGTTTAACGCGCCTTTAATTTTTAACCAGTTCTTATAGAATTGGCCCTAATATGTTTATTTCTCTATAGGTGAAACCTAATGCCTTATTTATATATAGCGAAGCGTTATATATAAACAAGTCCTCATGCAATCGCTCAACGCTAGTTTCCAGAGACAAATCTGGTCGTGTGACCCAATTTTGAATTTCCCGCGACCCAAAAAAGTAGCGACATGTCATGTCACAAATCGCTGCGACGACAAGCAATGACAAGTTGTCAGGTAATCACTTATTTGATTTGCCTATGATTACACATTTTAAGCAAAGCCTCTTTAGCTTATGAACTCAACTAATCCTTGTTTGGAGGTTTTGTCTATTCTTTCTAATATTCCAATCAATGAAATGAATCAGTTTAGTGATTCCAATTATCTACTTTATCGAATCAAGAATCAACTAAGTCTTTCCTAAAGTTTCAAAAATCAAAAGTATAAAAAAATACTAATATTATGGTGCTATATAGCCCTTGTTTATAAACAGGGATATAGCATACACTTATTTACGGGTATCGACGTTAACCAATCAATTTCCTTCACTGGCTGTGTACGGTACTAACGAGAGGCCTATGTAACCAAGATTAAGAATTGAAGCTTAGCCTCAAAAAATCTATCAGTATCAGTGTATTTTTCTATTTTTGGCACCAGTTGCATAGATGACCTTTACGAATTGTGAGCACATGTAACTGTAATTTGTTTTTAGTTTAAACCATAGATTAAAAATAAACCACGATGTCCATTCAAGAGAGAGTTTTAATGAAAAAAATTAAAAAACGAGAGAAACAAAAATTAAAGCTCATCCAAAATAAAGAAGCTGAAAACAATAAAGACGGTAAACAATTTTAAAAAATTTAATTCTTTTAGTATTAATGACTATATTTGTTTTAGAAATTGATGAGAACTTTGAAGTAGGAAAAGGCGTGAAACGCTTGCTAGATAAGGAGCAAGGACCCACTAAAAGTAAATATATATCACTTTCTCAGCTTAATAAATATGGACAGTAGTTTTAATTTTATTATATATTTTTATAAATGATTCTAGAGAAAAATAAAAACGCTAAGAAGAAACAACGAAAGAATATTGAGCAAGAAGAGATAGGGGTAAATGAAAAAGACACAGAAGATGAACATGAAAGTGAAGTAGAAGTTGAAGAATCTGAACACATGGAGGAAAATGAAGATAAATCAGATTTACATCACAAATGTGAGTTCTTACATTCTTATTAAAATTCTATCCAATTTTCTTTATTTTTACTATGCTTGTATGATGATTTTAAGGCGAATATGAGTTTTCCTTGGGATTTTATCTCGAGTTGAGAAAAATGATTCATTTTAATCTGAACTAAAATTCTAATTTTGATTGGACCTGTAGGTTAATCCAACAATAATACCTACTAAATATATTTTTCAGTGCCTGGCTCAAGTTCAACATTAGAAATTCTAAGTAACAGCACATTTGTATCTTTGAAAGACAAAGTATGTGAAAATACATTGAAGGCTATCACCGACATGGGTTTCACAACTTTGACTGAAATTCAAGCAAGGTCTATCCCTCCCCTTCTTGAAGGTAGAGACTTGGTAGGAGCTGCAAAAACAGGATCAGGAAAAACTCTTGCATTTCTTATACCTGCAGTTGAACTAATTTATAAGTTAAAATTTATGCCTAGAAATGGTAAGTGTATCAATAGTATCATTGTATATGGATATTGTGGAGTAATTTAAACAACCAATCCACTGTAAAACTGTAACAATGATTTTGTTTAGAATGTATTTTATACTAGCTAATAACTAGTTTCTGGCTAATATAATTTGTCTATCATAGCATAACAGTAAACACTGTCACTAGAATGAACAGTACTGCACCTAGTATTTTACCATTACGTTACCATTGGACATTGGAGATACAATATTGATTCTCTAGTATGCATAGTGGTAAATTTCTCTCCAGAAACCTAAAATTGTTTCTGATTGTGATTGATACCAAAACAAATTAACAATAAAAATAAGGTGGAGTTAAATACATCACATTTTGATTACTTTAAATTCTGACATGACTCATTTTAGTCATAAATTAACTCTTGAGTATAAGAATTTACCTCTTGATTGAATTGGTCTTGATCCATTTTTTTACAAATTTTCAACTGGAAAAATCATTCATGAATTATTATGTAATGTAATATTTCTTTCTCTCTATCAGGTACTGGTGTTATCATCATATCTCCAACAAGAGAATTGTCTATGCAGACCTTTGGAGTGCTAAAAGAATTAATGAAATATCACCATCATACTTATGGATTAGTAATGGGAGGAACTGCCAGGCAAACAGAGGCACAAAAATTATCTAAGGGTATCAATATCCTTGTAGCAACACCTGGAAGGCTCCTAGATCACTTGCAGAATACCCCAGATTTCTTGTATAAAAATCTACAGTGTCTAATAATTGACGAGGCTGATAGGATATTGGAAGTCGGCTTTGAGGAAGAAATGAAACAGATTATTAATATCTTACCAAGTAAGTATATAGAAGTGGTAAAAGGTTTAAAAATTGGACTGAATCTTGGTGTATTTCAAATGTTTTAGTTCTTTAATTCTTTTGTTATATCCGTAATGTAAGTTGACAATCAAACACACATTTTTTATTGAAAACATTTTAAAATTAATTTTATGAACCTAAACTGAATATGTTTGTGATATTTCAATTTGTTTATTAAAATAGAACAAAAAAGCAGATTTTCAGAATTAATTCACATTAAATAATTAATAAAACATTAAGTATAAAAGACATTAAATATAAAGGTTGCCAAGAGTGATCACCATTTACTTTCGTACTGGCACAAAAAATTGTCTAATTAAATAATATTAAGCAAAACAAGTGAAGTTCTGTCACTTTTATTAGATTTATATTAATAACCGACAAACATTTTAGAACTTCATAATATAAACCTATAATTTCCTAAGCCGAAGGGAATAGTAGATTTATATGACATTGTCATTGGCAATCACCATTCCAAAAACGGATGTGTTGTCTCACTAGGCTGTCAACTTATCTTACGCCTTATGACACTGATTAACAACCAAAAAGTATTTGAAATATAACATCAACAGAATATTTCTATTTTTTGTGCTAAAACCGAAAATAGTTGGTATATTTTACATGCTAAAGTCACAATAGTGTAAAGAAACGATCATGGGCTCCACCTCTGATGTTTTGCTCCTGTAACCATACTGATCAGTTTGTTATTCTCATTTAGAACACACTGTTTCATTTCAAAAAAGGTTTACAATGTTTCTAAAGATGCATTTTCTACACATTTATACTTGAACTTGTTGCGCCCTAGGCAAATTTATTAATTTATTGATGTTAATATGAAGTAGAATCTATTGTAAATATTATCTAAGGGATGGGGTTTTTGTTAAAGAAAATGCTATTCATAAAAATAAGGATCAATGTTTATTTACTATAGATGTCTCGAATTTATCTATTTTATATTGTCTATGGTACGAAAAAGAAATGGAATACACATGGAATTATTCGAGACGTCGGGTAACGCTATATTCTGTGTTAGAATTTTTATTAGTATAACCTAGACGATCTGAAGTCGTCTAGAATATTATTACAATAATTATCATAACAAAAATGGAGGGTATCTATTTTGAATTATATTATGTTACTCTGACAATCAGTACTGTTTATTTACAAGTAAGTATACAATTTATAATACTTTTTATCTAAAATTGTTGATATTAACTATTTGTAAATGTAAATGAACTTAGAATTATTCATGTAAATTTTCAATTTCACTTCTAATAGTTTATTAAGTATTTATTTCTTTTAGCTATTTCTTAATCTAAATATGGGAGAAATTCATATATACCCAACAATGGAACGATATAAGTCCTATAGCACAGTAACTCTAGTAACAATTAAAATGTATTCGGGAAATTCTATACAAATCCTATATATGACTGAACCTAATCTCAAGGGTTTATTCAACTGAGTGTAAGGAACTCTAGGTATATGTGGAACGAGCTTACTTGAAGGACTGCTTATATCCACATAAGCTGTAAACTTCTTTGATGATGAAACCGCAGCTGGTATCTGTTTGAGGTCCAACATCCAGGTGTATCAAACCCAGATAATTCTTCAATTCCTAGGACACTACTTGATCCTCAAAAATAAATCTTTCATATAAGTTTCACACTCTAACCGATGCATAGAACGGAAAGTGATGATCCAATAATATCGGAAATATGCAAGGAGAGAAATAATCGCGAAAGAAAAGAAGATGGTAAGAAAAGAAAGGTCTGAAACAAGAAAGATCAATGTAATCCTATCAAATGATTGTAAAAGAGCTCTAGCTAAAGGATGAAATTGATATGAAGACTCACCTATTGTTCAAATTCATTTATTCATCATTCAAATCACAATAAAGTAATTTATAAGACTAGTCAAATATTTAAAGTTTACAAGAAAAAGAACAAAATATTAAAATTACAATTACAACAGAAGTTAAAACTAGATAATTACAATACAATTCAAATACAAATAAAACAAAATAAAATGCCAATTGGGATGATTTCTATTCACTACAATCCAAAAATTCCTGAACAGAATAAAATGCTTTTTCACATAGATATTTCTGTGTTTCTTTCTTAAACCGATGTGGGCTTGTTTTAATATTAACAACGCATTTTATTTTGTTGAAACACTTAATACCCATATAGAAAGGAGAATTCTGACCGACTCCCAGTCTAGAATACGGTAAGTGAAAATCATCAACCGCTCGAGTATCATGTGAGTGAATATCAAAATTATGCTGCAGTGAATTTCCATTAGTATATATAAAGTTTATTAGTTGGAATACATACAAGCAGGGTAAAGTAAGTATTTTAAAGGATTTAAAGATATTTCTACATGACTCAAGCGGACATATCCCCGCCACATTCCTTATAGCTTTCTTTTGCATGATAAATGCTTTCTGAAAATGAGCAGATGAGCCCCAGAATAACAACCCATACTGTAGCGTTGATTGTACAAGCCCGTAATAAACAAGTTTAAGAATACCCTCAGACACAGCTTCTCTTAATCTCCGTATTAAAAAACACAAAGAACTAATTTTTCCACATACATAGTCAATATGCTTTTCCCAAGTAAGCTTACAATCAACAATCAAACCAAGAAACTTAATTTCGTTTGTACTTTTTATAGATTTTCCATTCACTTTTATCAATAAATCATAATCAACACTAACATTTTTAGGAAAAAATTGCATAAATAATGTCTTACTTGAATTAAGAATAAGACCATTACTATCACAGTAATTACTAAAATTTTGGGAGACGCAATTACATTCACTCACCAAATTTTCGAGATTTAAATGGCTTAACAATATATTAGTATCATCTGCGTACAGGACAGTACGTCCAAGACTAAGACAGCACTCATCGGCAACATTGTTCACAAATATAATAAAAAACAAAGGACCCAGAATAGAAACTTGAGGCACTCCAAGGCTATTCTCCCTTTTATAAGATTTAGTACCATTTATCTGGACCGTTTGCTCTCTGCCCTTAAGATAGGATGCTGCCCAATCCAAAGCAACCCCTCGTATTCCACTTGCAAACAATCTGTCTAATAGAAGTTTGTGGTTTATCGTATCGAAAGCTCGACTTAAATCATAGAACAAACCCACAGAATGTTCCTTTCCATTGAGAGCAGAATAAACAAATTCAAGACAGTCCAGAATAGCTGTGTTCGTAGACTTGCCCGTACGAAATCCATTCTGACTCTTATTTAGTATCCCATTGCGTTCCAGGAATTCTATCAAACGTACCGAGTAACAAATCTCAAATATCTTCGACATTTGACTCTGAACACAAACTGACCTATAGTTCTCCATTTCACTCCTTGACCCCTTATTTTTAAATACTGGGATACACTTTGATATTTTAATAGAATCTGGAAATTGCCCGTTCTTGGGTGACCTCGTAGGTAAGTGATAATTAATACTACAAATCCAACTAAATGAATGTAATCCCTTGATTACTATAAGTATTAATATATATATTTTTTTTTTCAGCTAAAATATCCCCAACTAGGAAAGTAGCGCATGCTAATCCAAGAAGCCAAAAAAACAGGAAAAGGTACGAGTATGACATATGTCTCCTCTCCAAACTAGAAAGGAAGATGTCTTAATTCAATATACTACTTAGCCACTGTGACTTTATCCAATAAATAACAATAATTTAAATAAATTATTGAAGAAGAATTTTATTTGAGGTTTGACAGTACATTCTAATTGATACTAAAAAAAATGTAAACATGGCAATTGCTGGCAGAATCTGTTCGTAGGCTTATTATTCGAATTTTGAGATGTTATCCAAATATACACAATTTATTAATTAGGATTGTTTTGTGTCCTAATGTTCCAAGGTTCGTATTTATACTTTTTGGGTATGGAATTCAACAATTCAGGTTTTTAACCCATAACAAACTTTTCTTCCATAAAAGTGATAAGCACAGTGATTTTCAGTAGAAACATCTGCAATGGAGAAGAGGAACAGAAAACTGGAATAGTATCATGCAATCATACTTACCAACTACTGTTGGACTCTTGATAGAGATGTTCACAAAAAATGAAAAATATACTTGACAATTAAAAATGAAAAAAAAATCGATTTTTATTATGTTCTTGAAAATGAAAAACTTTAAAACTATTTTGAAAAATACCCAGTATTTGACTTTTCCTGGGTATAGTGGGCTTTGACTGCTTTATGCTTGTAGCATGCTGGAATCAGGCATCTAAAAAGCTGTAATATCGTTAGAAATATGCCTTTCGATAAGCAATTAATTTATTCATTTAAAAAATCCTGTGTAATGATTTGTATAATTGTTTATCTTGTTTTTTTTTTCAGAACGAAGACAAACAATGTTATTCAGTGCTACCCAGAACAAAAAAACAGATGCCTTGACATCTCTAGCTTTAAAAAAAGAACCTGTGCATATTGATGTGGATGATACGAAAACAGAAGCAACTGTATCTGGACTTGAACAAGGTTATGTGGTGTGTCCTTCTGATAAACGTCACCTGGTGCTATTTACATTCTTGAAAAAGAATAAAAAGAAGAAGATTATGGTATTCTTCAGTTCTTGTATGTCTGTTAAATACTATCATGAGTTATTTAATTATATTGATCTACCAGTTATGTGTATTCATGTAAGTATTTAATTTCATTCAAAATTTTTCATTATTTATATGCACTGGCAATTCTTAGTTGTGATATTGGTGATGTCTTATTTCCCAAAAAACTTCAATAATAAGCTACCTTTAATTATTAAGCATTATTTGTTGTTTTTATATATAATAGATTTCAAATATCCAGAAAAAATTCTTGGTAGTTAACTTCGTCTTCTCTGGATATCTTTCAATTAAACATTATTTTAGTGCCATAATATTGTGAAAATACAAATTATTTTCATCAATTTACTGATGCCCATACTGATCTAGTTGATTTGCTATACTATCAGAAATTTTTTCAAGAGGTCTATGCATCTTTCACCATTCAAATCTTCAATGAACACTAATTAAATTTTATTTAAGTAAAAGGACTCTTTATTGGATACTTGGGTTTTTTTATTTAGAAAATGGACTATATTATGAATGTTGAAAATTATGAAAATATTAGTTAAAAAATAGCAAGTTACTTACTGGTAGTTGAAAGTGAGAGGTTGATGTTTATCTGGTAATATAAAAGTTTGAGATTTTTAAATCACTGCAGAACAATTGTCACTTAACAGAGGTGATTTCAACAAAGGTTTAGAGAACCACTCAATCTATATTCTTCAAAATGAATAGTTTCTGCCCATTTGACAAGTATTGAAAGCGAGTTTCAAATAAAAAGACGGGCTAAAATTTATTTGTCAAGGATACAAATACTTGTTAATGAATCAATAAACCAAAAATTCAAAATTTGAAAAACGTTAAATATGGTTATTTATCATGTAAGAAAAATATGAGTAGTATAAATCAATTAACTCTAAACAAAATTGAAAAAATTATGAAAATTGGCTTGAGTTTGTACCAGATAAAAAAATTAATATAATTTATATAGTTTTATATCCTTATGCTTTCTGTTGTTTTGTGTAAAAAAATTTGTCATTTTTTTTGTTTTTATTTTATAAATGTCTTTATTTACAATCGTTAGTCAACTATATATACATGGGTGTTTGGTTTGGAATATATACAAAGAATACATAAGCCGGTGGTCTGGCCATTCCTGGCACCCCTGTGTGGGTCTGATGCTCAACATGGTTCCTTGCCGAATGCATTGTCCAATTATTGTCATTAGTAGTAGTAACTTTGTCCCTGGTATGAAAATGTCTCCCTAGCATTTTTGACTGGTTCGTCCCTGAAAAACAGGGTTTCATAATCGAACAGGTGTTAGTTTATGAGTGGCAACAACAGATGTTGGTTGTATGATGGTATTTTTGATTATAATATTTTATCAATGAAGTAGGGGTTAACCCCTAATTAGATGGTATTGGTTGTTAGGAATTAAAAAACTAGTTATGTGAATAGCTTACCATGCAGAAGCCTACAACCACTATCACCGGTGTCTCTTGCGTGACTGCGGCTCTGAGTTTATTTTGAAGGTTTGATGGCAGACAGTTATTGTAAAAGATTTTAGAGATTTTTGTTATGAATTCCTTAATAATGGGCGTGTCGGCTTTTTCATGTAACCATGAAGTTTTTGGGAGTTTGGGATAAACAGTTTTGTATTTGATTGCCATGTGTAGGCACTTGTTTTGCACCATCTGCAGTGTATGAAAATTGTGTTTAGTGGCTGTGTAGAAGACTGTTGAGGCATTAGGTTATGTTATCAGCATGTTTTGATTTTTCATTGCTCCAAAGATTAATAAAAAACTAAGTAAAAAGATAATAGAAAATATGTATTTTGGTCTAAAATTAAAGTTTATAGTGTGTAAATTATCCACAATTGGAGTCTTATCAAACAGAGTCCAATTTATAAGAAAATTGAAAGTTGAAAAATTGTGTATGTTCACCTACAAAAATGGAGTGTGATACATGTAAACAAACCAAAACAGTAGTTTTTAAATGTGGTATATGTAAATCCCGATGCTGTAAACAATGTGGGCAATGAACATCTTCAGAAGTAAAGGTGATTGAGTTAAATTCCCATGTTATGAAGTTTTACTGTGCATAGTGCAGGAAACATGCACCAGCATCAGTGTTTCAAATTTTAGTGCAATGTAAAAACGATTTAATTGAAACCAAAGATAAAGTGATTTCCACAAAAGATTATATGATAAAAAGTTTGGAAGAACAGATCGTACAATTAAAAAAAGAATTGGAGGTAGTTAGCTTTAACAGATGTAATCAAGTAGTTGAACAAGGTCGAATGAAGTATAATGAGGTAGCTGGGAAAAAGTATAATGAAGTACTAGCAGTGAAGCCAAGAAAAGTTCAAGAAAGTGCAGTAACAAAAACACAAATTGAAGAAAATATTGATCCGGGTAAAATCAAGACTGGGGTCTCAGGAATGAAGTTCCTTCGAGTTGGGGCAGTTGCAATTAGTTGTGAAAGAAGAGAGGATTTAGTGAGTATATCTGATAGTATTCAAGAGCAATTTGGCGAGGATTATGATGTACAAATACCAGAAAAAAAAGTTCCGATGATAAAATTTATAAATGTAGAAGAAAAATTGTTGAACAATGAAAATGACTATAGAGAAAATTATTTTGCAAAATGCTATAACCACAACAGAGGACAAGAGAAATATATCTGTGATAACACACTTCAAATGTAAAAGAGGAAAAAAAAGTGTTGTTTTGGAGGTGGACTCTAATACATATAGCCTAATACAAAAAAAAGATAAACTATCAATTGGGTGGAGATCATACCATATTTTGATCTTATAAATATAGTGCAGTGCTTTAAATGCTATAAGTTTGGTTATATGGCAAAAGACTGCAAATCTGATAAAAGTGTTTGCCCAAAATGTACAGGAGATCATAAAATAGATGTATGTCAGTCTCAACAAAATATCTGTACCAATTGTAATTATGCATCAGATGTATTGAAAGTGCCAAATATTGATTATAATCATCTTGCATTTGATAAGAATTGTTAAGCATACAAGAGAATATACAAGGAACTGGAGAAAAAAGTTAATTACCCAAGTAATTATCCTTTACAAAATAGCAACCAAACGGAGAATTAATGTATTTAAATATACAGAGTTTACTGGCACATAAAACTGAACTGAGTTTAATTATTAATAACTGGAAACCTTCAATAGTTTGTTTATCCGTGACATGTATAACAGATCAAATCTTCGATCATGAAATTCATATTGATTGATATAGCCTCGTAAATACAGTATCACATAGCAGGCACACTGGTGGGACATATTTTACATAAAAGAAGAACTATCATCCAAAACTTTAGTAAGATCATCATATTTCAATCATGTGTGGGTGACTGGCGTAGAACTTTCAATAAAAGATGAAAAATTCTTAGTGTTTAGTGTGTATCATTCACCCTCAAGCAGTGACGCAGATTTTTTATCATATATCTATTGGTGATTACAATATTGATATGTCAAAAAATAGATTCTATTCTGAAAAGCTAAGGCAGCTGATATTACAAAATGGATTATATCAAAATTTAAATAACTTCTTAAGAGTCTCAAACCATACATCAACAATAATAGATTTGTTAATCACAAATGACACAATTTTAAAACCACAAGTACATACAACACCAAAAATTACAGACCATTGCATATTGACTGTTGATTTAATAGAAAATAACATTACTAAAGAGAGTATCACTAAATATTATAGAGACTACAAAAATTTTGATGACTTTCAATGGATCTTATGGATGCTTAATGGGACAGAAACTGTACAGACATAGACACACTAGCAGATCAATTGGTAGATGCAATCTCCATAGTACTAAATAAATTTGCTCCCATAATGGAAAAAGTTATCAAAAAACAATGGGGTAATAAAAAATGATGGAAAATAGAAATTGATTCAAACATACAAAAAAGGGACCAGTTATATCGGAAAGTTATAATAACTAAGAGTAATGACGATTTTAAAGAATATAGGACTCAAAGAAATGAAATAGTTGATGCAAAAATAGATCTAAATAAAAATAACTCGACAGAAATGTGGAAGACCATAAAAAACTAGTAGGAGGAAAAGTTGAAACTAAAAAAATGGGAATAGATTTTGAAGGCAATATCGAGAGAGATGAGAGCATTTTTGCAGAAAAATTTAACACTTATTTTATACAAAACATAGAAGCGATAACCATGAAGATAAGTAACCAGGACATAATGGAGATAGTAGTAAAAATAAACGGTTTTAAAGACCTAAGAACTAACTTTTCCGCATCTGTGGCCCTGAACAATATTCTATCATAAAATAGTTACTAACAAACCGAATTTTCTCCAAAAATTTAGTATATCTGGATTTATAGGACATGCTGTACTCGCTCTAGTCAACTGAAAATCAATAGGGTACATCTCTGAGACAACTTGAACAATATTCAATCATAAAATATACTCTCTGGAGGTTGTATCGTGCTAACAAAATGAAAATTCTCCAAAAATGACAAAAATTTGGTACCTCAAGTACCATAGCACCCGTTGTAGTGGCTTTAGTGAGCTGAATATCAATAGGGTTCATCTTTGAGACGCTCTGAATAAAATCCAATCATAAAATTGGTCACTTGTATATACGGAGGTTGTATTGTGCTAACAAACTGAAACTTCTCCAAAAATGACAAAAATATCGTACTTAAAGTACTGTAGCCTGTTGTATTGGCTGTGCTGAGCTGAAAATCAATAGGGTTCATCATTGAGTTGTCCTGAATAATATTCAATCATAAAATTGGTGACTTGTTGAACTCCGGAGGCTGTATCGTGCTAACAAACTGAAATTTCTCAAAAAATGACAAAATGTCATTCTTCAAGTACCATAGCACCCGTTGTACTGGCTCTCGTGAGCTGAAAATCAATAGGGTTCATCTGTGACATGTCCTTAACAATATTCCATCATAAAACTTATTGCACTCTGGAGGCTGTATCGTGCTAACAAGACATGTAAGGAAAAGTGGACAACGACGACGACATACACACAGGATTTTTTTTCTAAAAACCGTTTTTTCGTGTTGTTGATGGAAAACGTAAAAATAACTCATAAAAAATTTTCAAAATTCGAACATTTTTTGGGGTAAAACAATACTTTTCTGGCATATAGATAGGTTGGGCGGAAAAGTAATAGAGCAATGTGAGATAAGAATGGAAAAGTTTAGATCAATTTCATTAACAGAATTAAAAACTATAGTTACGAGCCTAAAAAAGAAAAACAGTAGTGTAGATGCAATAACCACAAGCATCCTGCAAAAAGCTTTTGACGTGACCGGTGACAGATTTTTACAGTTAATAAACAGCAGTTTAGAATATGGAACGTGTCCAAAACATTGGAGAAAGTCTACAATCTTCCCCATAGAAAAAAACACACAAACAAAAGTGAAGAATTTCGACCTATTAACATGGTTCCTGTCTATGAAAAATTACTAGAAGTTATAATTAATAAACAATTTATAGAATACTTTGTAACAAACAAATTACTTAGTGGCTATCAGGCGGGCTTTCGAACAAAAAATTCCTGTGATAAGTCCATTACAAACAGTGTTAACGAACTGGAAAACTGCTTTAAGTGCAAAAAAGGTTATTGGCATAGTTTTTTTGGATTTTCGAAGGGCCTTCAAAACTATGCTCTTGGAAAAATTTAAAAAAAATGGTATTGAGGGGGTGGTACTCAGATAGTTTATGAACTATTTATCAAATCGTACTCAGGAAACAAGATTTTCGAATAATACATCAGAAGAAAAAGAAAATATATTTGGTGTTCCCCAAGGGACAGTTTTGGGCCTTAATCTGTTTATTTTTCATATCAATGACATTGTCCAGAACATCAAAAATTGTAACATCCAGCTGTTTGCTGATGATTTCTTATTGTATTTGATGGGTCAAGATGTTGATGCAGTTGAGCAAACCATAAATGAAGAGCTAGCAGTACTGTATAAATGGCTAAATCAAAATGGCTCAAGTCTAAATACAGAATAAACTAAATTTATGTTAATTAAAAGTAAGTTTAATTCTAGCCCCACCAGGAGCCACATAGGAATTTTTATAAATAACAAAAGGATAGAACAGGTTGAACAGTGCAAATATTTGGGTGTTATAGTGGATGAGCATTTAACATTTTCCAAACATGCAGAATATGTGACTAATAAAATAGCAAAGAAAATATCCCTATTGAAAACAATGAGTGGATATCTTAGTGACTAGTCAAAACTAATAATCAATAAATCAATCATCTTACCACATTTTAACTACTGTTCATTAATATTGTTTTTTTTGAACACGACAGAGAAAAACATGCTTCAAAAAAAGCAAAAGCAAGCCATGCGTTGTATTATAGGGTGTAATTGTTATACAAATATTGATGCCATGTTACAGGCAACAGGATTCCTGAGGATTGAACAAATATTTCTTAATACAATGACTTTTATATACAAAATAAAACACAGCTTGCTTCCTGAACATTTATTGAAAAATACTAGGTATATATCAGATGTACATAACTACCCAACACGAGCTAGAGATGACTATGTTTCAACAGTCTCCACTAACTACAGTCAGAATGATTTTTTTCACAAAGGACTTATTCAATACAACAACTTGCCATATAATGTGAAGAATTCAAACACAATCTGGAGTTTTAAGAGAAGTTGTACTTTATACTGTAAAAATAATATTAACATATTATTACTGTGCAAATACTTGATGGATACTATGTAATCTTCTAATTTACTGGCTGTGATTATTATTTGTAAATTGTTAGCATTATGCTATTAAACATTAAACAACATAAGTTAAAATAAAATTGGTCTTATGACCTGTTTTGTATATCATAAGTTTGTTTGATGTGGAAAGACAACTGTTCTTACAAATCAACGGATATAATTTGCTCACTGTAATTTTCGCTCTTTGTACTTAGTTGGCAATGTGCGCTTCTGTTGTCACTCACTGTATAGCCAAAATTTTGTTGTGTTTGTTTTTAAGCTCTAGCTATTTTTCATAAAGAATTATCCTCTAACTTGAATTTTTTCAAGAAAGACTATCTTTCCACTTGTAGTTTCTGTATTCTCGTACAAGATTGTTAATAGTGTTTAGATAGTGAATTAGGGATTGCCGATTGTTGTAGTTTCTTGTTGCTTGCCATTGTCTTCATATTTTATTTTTGTCTTTAATGATCTTGGCTATGTAATCAGGAAGGGAGTTTTGGATATGTGGATTTGATTTGAGGGTAGTTGTGTTGTTTCTGGCTGTGATGATTATGGTTTGTAGGTTTGTGATGGTTAAAGCTTGGAAAATATGCAAAATGCATGTTAAGTGCATATGTGCATATTTCGCCATTTTTTGAATAATGCATATGCAAAATAAAATAATGCATATTTTACCGTATTTTTGCAAAAATTTAATTTTTTAGTGCATTTTTAGAACAAGCCACAGTGCGACGGCTTGTCAGGTAGCCGCAATTCATCTTTGTATCGGGATTAGGACCCACTAATTACTATTTTACTGCCGTTCTTGTGTTACCAGATGGTCTCATAAAATGGGATTATTTTTACATTTCTTTCAAATACTAATTCTTCACGTCCGGCTTAAATATTTCGGTGGTTGTAAAAACCATGGGTCATAATAAAATAACCTTGCTAGCTCGTAAATGATATTCTTCATTCATTCCCGCTACCAGTTTTCAAACTATTAAATATGCTTTTGGGGAAGGGATTTCTTTTCCTTTGCTTGTCTTTAGAAAACATTAGTTAAAATTGATTTGGTAGTCCTTCTGTCAACAAGAGAATAATTTTGTGAATTGTGGAGTTTAAAGTTTTATCAAAGTTGCCAAAATTGGATCAGCCATTGTTTCGAAATTTTTTTAAAGCACATTGTAAAGAAAATGTTAATTTGCCTTCATCCTCAAATCTACGAAAGAAATATGTTGATATAAACTACGACGCTGCTTTAACAAATATTAGAGATGAACTGAAAAACAAATCTTTGTGGTTTTCAGTTGATGAAACCACAGATGTTAAGGGGGGGTATGTAGCTAATCTAATCGTTGGCGCTTTAAATGAAAACGGTCAAGGAAAGGGTCATTTAATAAGTGTTAAGGTATTACAAAAAACATATTTAACTGCATATTTTGACCTATTTTTAGAGCATATTTGCATGCATATTTTGGTATTTTTTAGTGCATATTTTCCAAGCCTTAGTGATGGTGGTTGTAACATGTTGTTCATTTTTTATTTTGCCTGTAATTGTAAGGTGTTGATTTATATATTTTCTAAATTGTGTTCAGTTTGTAGTTGTGTAATTGTGTATTTTTTTGGTGGGTATGTGTATGTTGTATGTTATTTTTAGTTCAAGAAGGACGGGATCGTGGTCGGAATTTAGATCGGGAAATGTTTTAATTTTTGTAATAGTATTCAGGTTGCGCCCAATGGCTATGTCGGGGATACTGCGGGCGTGGTTGGAGTAAGGAAAGTGGGTGAGATCATCTGTAGTATAAATATTACAATCTGAGTTATCTTTGGAGAGTATTTCCGTTTGGGTTTGAGCGCGTGGTATAAGAGTCCCATTGAGGGTGCTTGCAATTGAGGTCACCGACTATGAGAACCCTATTATGTGTTTTGATTATGTTAAAAAAGTCTAGTTCCGTTAACTTATTGTTTAAAGAGCTGTAAGTCCCCACAATTTTGATTTTGTTGTCTGCGAGATTAGGGATATGTCCCATTGAAGAGTTGTTTGGTTGCAGGAGTTATAAGTTTATGTCTTTTTTGATAAGTAATGCGATACCGCCTCCAGCGACATTTCCGGGGCGGTCTTGTCTAAAAAGACTATATTCAGTATTTCTAAATTTCACGGAGTTGTTAGGTTTTTGACACGTTTCAATAAAAAAGAAAATATCAGGTTTGTGAATTTCGAGAAAATGACGAATGAGATGGATTTTTTTGAGAACTCCAGGTACATTACAGAAAATTATTTTAAGATTACGTTTTTGAATGCCTGTTTTATCACCTACCTGCTTAGATGTCATATTTATCTATACCAGCGAAAAAGTTGTTATAGATGGTGAACTTTTCTCGTGTATTAGATCAGAAACCGCTCTCGTCAGCTCATCCAGGTTTACGGACTTCTGTAATTCTCTGAACAGTGTATTTAATTCAGAGAATTTGTTAACTTCAGTTGCGGGCTTTGCTCTCGTCAGCTGATTGGTCCGGGGTTGGTCTGGGGTGATTTGCATATAGGGTTGTTGGGTAGTTTGGGAAGTCGTTGATTTCGAGGCTGGTGCGTTGAGTCCAGGGGTTGAACGTTGGTAGGGGAGGCGGTACATATTTGGGGATTGTAGCTTTGCAGTTGGTGTTCTTTGTTCTACGTGACTCTAACCATTCACGTGGTTTTATGTACTCCGGGCAGATCTCTGCATTGGTCGGGTGATCGCCGTTACAATTAGCGCACGTGGCTGGCTTACACCTGTCCTTCAGGCATTCAGGAATAAGGTGGGGTGTGGCACCTTACACAGTTTGACGTAGCGTGTCCCCAAAGCTGGCATATATGACACTGAATTATTGATTTCGACTGTCTACGATGCTCCCAGTTTATCCTTGTATGCTTGATTACTTTAACATTTTTGTTCAGGTAATCGAGAGTAATTTTCGGCTCCGTCACCACCAAATATAGTGGTCTCCCCTTTGTCGTCATCCTAAATATATCCTTGACGTTTATTTTATATATGTTAGTTAAATCGTCTTTTATATCTTGGATTTGTAAACCTTCGGCTAGTCCTCGTAGTTCGAAGGCGAGTGTTTTGTCCTCCCTTCTTGAATAGGTGTGAAAGGGGACTTTTTCGGAGAGTAGTGTTTTTTTGAGAACTTCGAAATCAGGCTTTTCTTTCATGAATATTATTGTCGAGTTCGACGTATATTTCATTTCAAAGGTCCCTTAACTTCTTCTTTGAGCCTCTTTACCATCTCCTTGTGAGCGGAAACATTGCCGTCTATGACTATAGGCGGGCATATAGGGCTGGATTTATTTTATGTGGAAGTTGTGTCTTTGGCTCTACCTTTCTTCTTTTTATGTCTGTTGTCATTGTCGTCTCAGCTACAGGACTCGGCATTGAATTTTCGTAATTTTAATGCCTTCCTCTTTTAGGCTTATTTCAGATTGAAATAGGACTATTGTAGAGAGTAAATTTATATATATATATATATATATATATATATATATATATATATATATATATATATATATATATATGAATCTGATGCAAAAACTTTACTGAAATAAGCCGTCCAATTGGTCTTGTGTCATTGAGATTTTTTTGTTTGGGGTTGGATTCTTGAGTTTCATTGTCCGAAACTTGCGACAATGATTCGTACTGGTTTTGCGTGGTCGTAGAGGGTTGGTTTCTTGTAGCCTGTATAATAAGTGTTTTGAATTTCGAGTATTTTTTGGCTTAATGAACTCGTTTGTTGGGATGTCTGTTATATCCAATTGCTCGTTTTGAGGGGTGGCTGTGATAGGTTTCTTTGTTGAGATTAACTTCTTGTATTGTGACTTGAATTTGTCAACTGTCGTGGGATTTACGTTGTTCTTATTCTCCTGTTCAACCTCTTGCGCCCAGGAGACGTTACTTTTATGTATTTGTGTTTGGACAATCGTCATTTTCAATGGAATATTTTTGGTTTTATTCTGACCGCTTGCGTTGTTCGAAGAATTGTCACTGGACTCTGAGCCAATTGTGTCTTCTTCCATTTTTTTATCACCTTTGGTATCGATCACAGTAGAACAATCTGGGGTGGATGTTCTACTTGGTTTACCTCGACAGATTGGGATAGATAGATCAGAATTTGGGTCTGATTGTATTGTATGTTCTAGACTCTTGCTTGTGTCCCCTCAGGGGGCCTGAGAGGTAAGTCTTTCTTCCTCAATAATGGCACGGGTTTGACACTCCCGAGGTACCCCAGTCACGTTTGTGTTGTCCTGTATTTGTCCTTAAATGTTGGCAATCTCAAGGTGTGAGACACCGTGCCGATGGATGCATGGCTCTGCCGAGTGAGTCGTAAACGGTTCCTCCAGATACCGGGCACTCTCTGGATGAAACTTAGCCTTATCGAGGTATCCAGGCTCTGCTTCGATGGACCGAATAATTCCTAGGCTACTCGTGGGATCAATCTATGAGCTTATTTTCTGAATACATGGATCTCAAAAGAGACCTCGAACATATTCACCAGAAAAATCACAATCCATAAATTACTTACCTCTTTAATAGGAGAAACTCAAAATACGAAAAAAAAATAAGAAATGGAACACTACTGATAGAAGTTAAGAATCAAGCACAATCTGAGAAAACAAAATTAATAAAGTTAAATGATATGGAGATTACAGTCGAACCCCATAGAACACTAAACGTAGTAAAAGGAGTTATCCCCTGCAGAGATTTATTGAACTGTGATACGGAAGAAATAGTGGCGAATTTGCAACCCCAAGGTGTGATAGAAGTTAAATTTATACCAAGCAACAATAAAATCTAAAATAGATTATGGTTCCATAGCATACTCATCAACCCCAAAAAGTTACCTACAAAAACTTGCCCCATTAAAGAACTCTGCAATTCGAATGGCCATAGGAGCATTCCACACAAGCCCCATTAACAGTATCTACTGTGAAGCAGAAGTAATGCCACCAGAACACCGACGGTTGCTACTTACTATTAAATATGCAAATTCCTTAACATTCAAAAAACAACATCCTTTCTTCAACAAATTTTTCAATATGCGTTACCCAAATATACAACCCACAAACAATAAATACAAACCTGGAACAAATTATCGATATAAAGAAATTCAACATAGACTCAACTTGGAATATGACTACAGCCCTTACAATTTCCCACCATGAACACCTCTAACATACAAATAAATAAGGAGCTGACAATACACATCAAAAATTCCATACCTCCTATACTGTTGAAACAAAAATTTCATCAGATTATAGAAAACTTCAAAGAACATTAAATTATATACACATATGGCTCCAATGCGAATGAAAAGTAGGCGCCGCTTATCACTCAAAAACATCAGAAAACAGCTTCAGCCTCCATAAATCAACTGAAATACTTACAGCAGAACTATTTGCAATACATAAAGCTATCTATCTATCTATGTTGCTTGTGTCTTTTGTGTTGGTAGACGTGGGGCCACTTCTTTTCGGAATTTCTTATACACTTGTTTTCTGTGTTTCGTAGACACTTTTTAAATGGATTACCTGTCTTAGATTTATTGATTTCTGGCTGGTTTTCTAGATCTTGTTAATGTTTGTAAGTTCTATACATGTATTTAGCGTTTCGATGTCGACCGATTCTAGACACTTTTTTGGAATTTTGATGGTCTCCGGTGGTTTTAATGTTAATTTATCGTCAGTGTTTATATGATGGTGGTCAGTTTGTTCCTCAACGTATAGCAGTTGAAGATAATTAAGATTTTAGTTGTAGTGTTTTGTCTTTGATACGTTTTAGCTCTTTACTGTATTTCGTCTTAAAGTCTATATTTACTGCCGCGGTGTGTGGATCGTCGGGAACATTTGGCGACTTTGCAATTTGTGCGCGTTCCCAGACACCTTTTTTGCGGAAATTTTTTTGTATGTTTTGGTTTACTTCTTTTAATATTTTTAGTTTTAAACTGACCTTTTATAATTTTCTTTTGGGGTGATGTTTTAACTGTCACTAACTGTTTTTTACTGTTTACACTAAGATTTTCATTGGTGAAAATTTCTGGGTTAGTAGATTTAAGTTTTTTAATTTTATCCCTTAGTTTACGGGTATACTCGGTTACATACGGAGATCCCGTTATTTGGGGGGAGGGAATTGAGGAGAAATCAATGAGTACGCCTCTATTGATTTCTTATGAACAAAAACTTTCAAGTTTATAGGTATATTAAATTAATGATTACTCTCTTCTCAATTTGCAAAAATCAACAATGTCATTATGAGGTTGCTTTGAAAGTCATTGTTTATCAATATTGTTTCAGGGCAAACAAAAACAAACAAAACGCACCACTACGTTCTTTCAATTTTGTAATGCAGAAACTGGTACGTTGTTATGTACTGATGTTGCCGCTAGAGGCTTAGATATACCTGCCGTAGATTGGATTGTTCAGTTCGATCCTCCAGATGACCCAAAAGAATATATACACAGAGTTGGAAGAACAGCTAGAGGAGAAGGAAGCAGTGGCCATGCTTTATTAATTTTAAGACCCGAAGAATTGGGTTTTCTGAGATATCTTAAACTGGCAAAAGTACCATTGAACGAGTTCGAGTTTAGTTGGAGTAAGATTGCCGATATTCAACAACAGGTATGTATTTAGCTAGTCGGTCAATTTCTGAATGTTGAAAAGTACTTGAACATGCTTGAAATTTTTTGTTATTATTGCACTTACATAGGATATGGTTTTGCATATAATCCAGATTCTAATGCCTAGCCCAATATCCCAAAGGCAAGATCAATCAAGGATTCAGCCACATAAGGCAAGATCAAAGTCCTACTTAGCAAACATTGCAATGAAATTTGTAAATATGTAACTTCAATTGACAATAAGTTCACGAATTTTTTTTTCTAAGTTTGAAAAAAGATTTTAAAGTAACTTTGAGATGGCATAACTCGTATTGGAGAAATACATTATTCACGATGTAACAACGCCTAATATAGCGAAAAATCCTGTTTTCTGCACTTTTAGGTTAGAGATTAATCAAAAACTAGATGTGATAGGGCAATTCTTAGGCTGGATTTCAACTATTAAAGACAAATAGTATTTATTAATAATAAAAAAACTGAGAAACACCAATTAGTAATTTAACAAAAAATAGTGCACTTCTTTAAATATTTGTTGGTAACTATCAGATGTACTTATTGAATAATAATAAATTCATACAAGAATTGGAATGATAACATTAAAGAAACATGTATCATATTTTACAAACATGCCCCGCTGTTACTTTTGCAATATATTTCTCTGTATTTTATTACTTTTATTAATGACGCATAGCCAATAACAATTACTGAGTTCAGCGGAATATTAGGCAAAAGCTGTCCAACAAATAATTTTTCAAACAAATCGGCTGTCATATCTTCGTGAAAATCGCCGCGAAAATACTTTTTTTATAATTTTGTCTGATAATAGCAATGCATTAGGTATAAAATCATCTTTACTTCCCCCTTGAAGAATAATTACAGGTTTACCTCTCGAACACGGAGTATTTAAAGAACACTTTTGTGTGTCATCCTCCCAGCCGTACTTGACAACATCATGCATATCAACCAAGTTTCATCTAAATTTATTAAAGTTCTGTTTGAATCCCTTTTATTTTACGCAAATACTCCCTAAGTTCAACGATTCGCCGAGATTCCATTATTACCATTCAATTATCTTCTTATATTTAAATCAACAACTAAACATAACTGCATGAAGAGTTTCCCAACATTCATAATTATATTTAGGAACATACCACAATTTAGCACAAATGAGTTCTAAAGTTGGAACTACATTTTCCTTTTAAAACCCATAAACAATCCGTTAAATACAGTTGCGTAGCGACAAATTATGACCCCCTCGCGAAAATTGAGTTAGGCCCCCCTTGCCTATATTAAGAATATAATATATATAAAGTTTGTATTACCAAACAAAATTAGGTAATACTGTTTATTATTTAAACTACTCACCTAATATAAAATTTAAATTAAATGCCTATAAAAACAGTCAAGAAAATACAATACACAATATAATAATAATAAATGCTTTTGTTGGCCAAACATACAGTGCATACAAGTAAAGATATGCAAAAAAAGGTTCATTATGTTACACAGCAGTTTTCCAAATGGCAGGGTTTAAATTTCTTGAATAAATCAAGAATTTGCTCTTCCACTCAACCAGTTAAATACTTATACCTATACACTATAACTATGAGTACAATTCAATAAATAAAGACATCCATTATCATTCAATATTAACATTTTGTGTAGATACATTTGTGTAGAAACCAGAAATTACAAGTTTTATTACAAAGAATATAATAATACTATTTCATATAAAACCAAAACTAAACCAAAACCAAACCAAAATATCCAGGCAATCCCAACAAAAAAAATATTGAAAAATCCAAAACTGATAACTATTTTGATATTAAAAATAACGAAACGACCACCAACCCCGAACTCCCAAACACCCCATCAAAGTGGAACCACTCAGAAATTCTCAGCCCCACTCCACAAAGTAAGGGTCCAGATAGTAATTTCAAAGAAAAGAAAATTAATATTGATACTATGGGTATCCATCTTCCATTACAGTTTTAAACTACCATTAAGCAAGTTACTTTTAATTTCGCGTTTAAATCTATTCAATGTGAGTACTTTTAAATAATCGGGTATCCAGTTCCAAATCCTAACTACATTAAATGAAAAGCAGTCCTCAAATAAGGCGGTTGAATGTGTAGGCATCGTTAAGTGACCAACTTGTCTCAGGTTTAGATTGTGTACGTCAGTTCTAAATCTAAGTTTATTGTACAAGTATGGAGGTTTTTGTGTATGTAGAATTTTATAGTATAATACACATTCACGTACCTTGCGACGTTCTTCCAAAGTAAGCCACTGCAATTCTTTATAATAGGATGAAGTAGGTGTTTTTCTTCTTAATCCACATATAAACCTTATGCAACAGTTCTGGATACGCTGTAATCTTAGTACGTCTCTTTTTAATAATCTAGGCCTAAAAACCGCATCGCCGTAATTTAACTGTGATACGAGTGATTCACATAATATCATCATTGTTTTTTTTTTGTAAGCATTGTCCGGCTGCTTTATATTAATTTCAGATTAGCAAAGGCGCGACGAACGATTAAAGTTACATGGGACAAATAGCGTAAATCAGAGTCAATGATCAATCCTAAATTTCTTGCACTATCGTCTATATTAATTATATTATCATCAATTTTTAAGTTCATTAATCTTAAGCACCTCTTCCTGGCCATTGGCTTTCCAAATAAAGTGCAACTGATTTAACACTATTTAGGATGGACAAAAATTATTGGATATAGCTATCAGTGACTTTAAATCTTCATTTACATGCTGACACGACACAACCGCATCTTCTTCCTTAAAAGAATAATACAACTGTGCATCATCAGCATAAAAATGAGACGAACAGTGTTGCAATTTCTTATAAAATACATGTGTATAAATTATAAAGAGAACTGGCCCAAGTATAGAGCCTTGAGGCACTCCACAATTAATTTTTAAAAATGCACAAGACCTATTGCAGTAGATAACTGCTTGCTGACTATTACTGAGGTAGCTACGAAACAAATTTATAGCACTTGTATCTAAACCAATAAAATTTAACAGGGAAAACAGTAACTCATGATTTATATGATCGAAGGCTTTGGAATAATCTAGCAAAACTAAAGCTACTAATTTATTAGCGTCCAGAGATGCATGGATATCATCGGTTATTTTTAAGAGAGCTGTTGTGCAGCTATGTAATTGTCTAAATCCGGACTGATGAGCTGGTAAAATATTATTACAATCTAGGAATTTAATAAGTTGTTTATTTACAATTTTCTCAATCACTTTTGATACACAACATAAAATACTTATAGGGCGCAAATCTCTAAGACTAGCTGGATTATTATTTTTGGGCAATGGTAAAACATGTACACGTCTCCAGATAGCAGGATACACACCTTTATACAAAAATTGAATATTTGTGTTAAAAGCGGTAAAATAACTGGACAGAAATATAGTAGCATATCGATGCTAATTTGATCGACACCTGTGGCTTTAGATTTAATTGACAGTAACATCTCGTATACTTCGGAGTAGCATGTTTGAGCAAACTTAAAATTGTTATTATTTTCAATACTTACATTGTAGTATGATATTAAATGTAAAGAACGTTACAATAAACATAACTATTGAACAAGGAACAAGACAATAAAAATATTCTTTAAAACTAAAAGGGACCAAAACTAAAAATTTCTTTGGTTAGCTAAGGTAATGATACTAAATACTTGAAAGCAACAGTGAGATAAATACAAAAATATTTCAGATTAAGCGATCAAAACTTGAATATTTCAATAGATTTTGTGAGGCAATTGCCTGTCCTAATTATGCTGTAAAATTATTTTAGTACAATCATAGCCATTATCTCATTATTGCTTTAAGGTGGTAAATTGTTTTTTTCTAGCTTTTGCCTCCATTTTTTTTTATTAAATGATTATTATCCATTTTGGCCGCCTCTTGTGCCTCTATGGACAGTATAGCCTAGTTAGTTAAACTTGTCTGAGAGGAACAATTTCGTAAATAATTTTTAATGATTTTTAGTTTTAGTTAGTGTTATTTTCCACAATTAAAAACACAGCAAAGTCTGTAATATTTTGAAGGGAAGCAATTTTTTCCTTTAATGGCATACACAACGCGACTATCTCTAAAGGAAAAGCCGCAGACAGATGCAGAATATGTCTGCTGTAGTGTTTCTGCAGACATAAATAATTCTTTTTTAGACAATGTTATCAAAACCTGGGGACATAGGAATTTATTCACAAATAACTCCATTCACACAAAACAATTACCTATTTGGTTAATTACAATATCAAATATTTTGTAATATATATTAATCCTAAAATAGTTTTCTCGACTAGAAAATACATAATTTATAATAGACTCATCATAGTGTTTTTTGGTTTTAATTGTATATTGTCTTCAAATTCTGGGTTTATATTCCATGATCTTGATATACCAATTGCTTCATTCTTTAAATCTATATTCTTTAAGATTTTTGACAGACAAATTTAGACATTCAGTTGCCTTTAGTAAGTTTAATTCGCTTTCTTGTAAGACTTCGGATGGGCCTTCCAGTGACCATAAACATAACAACAAGTAATATGATACACAGTTCACACTTAGCTACCGTGCAAATAGGTTCCTATTAAAATCGGTCTCTCCGTGTGTGTTATAAGTTATAATACTAAGTGATAATTTATAAATAAATATATAAATATATCTAATCTAAACATCAAGTTAATCCATTAAGATGGACGTGGATAGCGGGGGCGAGCCCCCAGACTTCGACAATCCAAGCAGAATGTTACCAATAATCCCCTAAATTTAATCATGGATGTGAATGCCCTATGCAAAGTTATTGAAAAATCAAAAAATAAAACCATGAAAAATAATATTTATGTTTGGGTAAGTAGAGATACTACGTCAACTTCCACATTTGAAAACAATCAGACCCAAGAATCCGAACAAAAACAGGTACATACAACTTATTACTATCAACAAACTGATATGGGCCCATTTCATGTTTACATTGAAAATAATAGGCCAGGATTTGAAGGTAAATTAAATGCTATTAAAGTAGGCGAAATTGTACTAAGTGAACACGGAGATTTGGATAAAAAAATTAAACAGATTCAGTCAATTGGTAAAAATCGAATTCGAGTTATAATGAAAGATTACTCTAGTTCAAATATTTTATTAAAATCTACAGCATTGGTAAAATATGATTTGATCGCGTATATCCCCAAATTTCTGATTTTTAGACAGGGTATAGTGAAACAAATAGACTTAGATTTAACAGAAGAGTACATTAAAAAAAGAATTACAGCTTACGATCACCATATCAAATTTGAAATTGACTTTGTTAAAAGAATGAACAGAAGAATCAAAGACGCAAATGGAGAAACAATACTAAAACCAACCAGCACCATTATGGTCTCCTTCAAATGTCAAAATTTGCCAAAATATATAATAATAAACAAAGTATATTATATAAAGTTCAAGCATATCAACAAAAAGTTGTCTTATGTAACAATTGTTTCCGATACGGACATATAGGACGTCAGTGTAGGGGCAAGCAAAGATGTCTTAAATGCGGAGATAATCATTCCGCCGACATATGTACAGAAACCGAGGTTAAATGTCTGACATGTAGGGGAAACCATTATGCAAATGATTTAAAAGAATGTAGGGAGTTCACTAGACAGAAAGAAATTAAAAATATAATGACAAATACAAACTGCTCATATAGAGACGCAAGTCTCCAAATTCCAGAAACAAGGTATTCAGACATACTAACTTCGGGATCTCAATCTTCAGCATGCAACCAAACAACGGCAAACAATAGTATATCCAGTTTCAATTTCCCTCCCCTAACTTGGGCAAATCTATCCCAAAACTCCTATTTTTCACCTGTATCCCAACCAACTAGATTACCAATACCATCTTACTATAATACTGTTGTAAAGAAATCATCACTCATACAACAAACACCGCAACAGGGACATAAAAGGATAAGATCTAATTCTACGGACCCCATTACACAACAACGTAATCAAATAGTATCCCCAATTAATATCCCCCACCAAAGGGGAGGTATTTTGTCAAGTCAACAGTATCAGTCAAACATTAACAATAATGTTCATCATTCAGATGATACAGTAGAATCAAATGATCTTCTTAGTACAATACTAAACATTATATTATCGGTTGTTGATTCCATAAAAAATAAAAATTTTGAATTACAAGAATCTGATATTAAAGCAATGATAAAAAGTAATTTTAATCTTAATCAATTAAAACCCAATGTATAAGAATTTAACCTTGTGTCAGTGGAATTGCAGATCAGCGATTTCAAACAAACACAATATATTATATTTATTAAATGAACAAAAAGTTGATATAGCATGCCTCTCAGAAACACGATTTCCGTCTAATAAATATGTTAATTTCAGTGGATATAATACAGTAAGAGATGATAGACAAGACAGATCTGGAGGAGGTACTGCAATTCTTGTTAGAACAAATATCATTTATAAAGAATTAACTAATAAATATAATATATCAAACGTAAATCAAAAGGCGATAGAAATAAAAGGTAATAATAAAACTTATGTAACGCTGGTATCTGTATACATTCCACCAAAAATAACAATCACCTATAAACAATGGGAAAAGCTATTCGAGAGTTATTCTAAACCATTGATAATAACGGGAGATTTTAATTCGCATAATATCGCATGGGGTGGACCTAATACAGATACTAACGGAAAAGCTTTGCTCAAGGCGTTGGATACGCATAATTTTATTTATCTAAATGATGGGTCACCAACTTTCATTGGCAATTCGATACAAACACATTCTGCTATTGACCTAACAATTTGTTCTCCAGACATTGTCCATTTGCTCAATTGGTCATTACTGAACGACCTATATGGATCCGATCACATACCTTCAATAACGCAATTATCAATTTGTACAAATACATGCACTTCGCCCACAAATAGTAAATGGAACTGTAAAAAGGCAAATTGGGACAGCTACTCTCTAGAATCCAGTCATCAATTTCAGAAATTAGAGTTATTAGAGTATGAAGAATTTATTAAAAAAATTGAATATGCATCAGAAAACTCTATCCCAAAATCAAAAGGAAATCATGCAACCACAAGAAACAAACCATGGTGGAATGACGCGTGTCAGCAAGCAATAGCAGCTAGGAGAAGAAGCATGTACAAGTACCTCAACAATCCAAACTTACAAAACTTGCTAGAATATAAACAAAATAATGCCATAGCCAATAAAACCTTAAAAACAGTTAAGAGAGAAAATTGGAAGAGGTATTGTTCCAGTCTTAATAGATCAATGCCCCTAAAAGAGGTGTGGAATAAAGTGAATCATTTTAAAAACCGAAAATTCCAAAACAGACAAGCAATAAACCTAGAGAGCGAATGGGTTTCAAAATTTCATGAAAGTCTATCACCTCCAAGCGTGTATTTTGATACATCCATTTTCGATAGAATACCAGAAATGACACCAAAGGTAACCACCCAATTTTCATTACTTCCATTTTCTATGAGTGAGTTACAAATGGCTTTAAAAAGTAATAATAATTCTGCCCCAGGATATGATAATATACATTACTCCATGATTAACAATTTACCTCTTACCGCAAAGAGCAGTTTACTATCAATTTTGAACAGTATTTGGTGTCTTCAAGCTGAAATACCGAAAGCGTGGAAACAGTACTTAATTATACCGATCATTAAACAAGGTAAAGATCATACTTTGGCCGAATCATATAGAGCAATATCCCTTGCATCCTGCGTACTAAAAACGTATGAACGACTCATAAAAGTCCGACTCGAATACTATCTGGAAAAAAATTCCTTAATTCCAATCTCACAATATGGGTATCGAAGAGGTAGCTCTACTCAAGAAAATATAGCGAGCTTGGTAACGGATATACAAATCTCATTTACCCAAAACAAATCGACCTCCGCTTTATTCTTGGACATTAAAGGAGCCTACGACAATGTAAATTTGGAAATTTTATCCACAAAAATATGTCATCTGGACATTCCAGTCACACTAGCTAAACATATATTTAATCTCTACTCTAACAGGATAGCTATAAAAATAAACAATGAAATATCTGACACCAGGGAAACATCGATCGGTTTACCACAAGGAAGCATTTTAAGTCCTTTATTGTATATAATATATACACATGATTTGCAAACAATAATACCTAAGGAAATAAATATCCTTCAATATGCAGACGACATTGTACTGTATTCGCAAAATCAAATCATTCCACAGTGTCACGCCCAACTCTCTAAAGCTATGCAGACGGTACATTCGTGGACAGAAAAAAACGGATTGACAATATCAGAATCCAAATCGGCATCCGTCACCTTTACAAGGAAAATATATACTCATCCTAAGAGTATACAACTTTCACATTATACGATACATCACAAAACTAGTTTTAAATATTTAGGTGTAATTTTAGACAGTAAGCTAAACTGGAAAGAACATATCCATTATATTCAGGCAAGAACAGAAAACGCTGTAAATGTACTTAAGGCTTTTAGCAAACATAACCGGGGTTCCGATCCAAATAATATGGATTACACAGTAGCTCTTTTCACCCCTTTAAAAATTCATATCAGTAATATCCTAAGCACCAAGAATCCAATTGTTATAAGAAACTTATTTACAAAAGAAATAAATACAACATGGAAACAATATCAGCATATTTTTACAGATGGATCGAAAATGTATGGAAAAGTAGGTTGCGCTGTTCTGTACCCTGAAAAGAACATTAAACAAACATTTTGTCTAGATCAATTAATGTCTATTTATAGTGCAGAACTAATAGCTATAAAACAAGCATTATTACTATGTTTAGAGCAATACGAAAATAAATTTGTTATATTTACAGATAGCAAAAGTGCCTTAGAATCCTTAAAAAAGTTTAAAATCAATGCAAAGTCTCACCACATAATTTTAGAAATTCTTGAGCTCAATTTTAAAGCAGTTACTACAGGAAAAGACATTCATTTTACATGGGTTAAGGCACATGCTGGAATTTCACATAACGAAGAAGTGGACCGCCTAGCAAAAGAAGCTGCAGAATCTGGGCTTATCATTGAAGAAAAAATTCCTGTATCTGATATGTATACAATTCTGAAACAGAACCTAAGACAAAATTGGCAACAAGCTTATTCACAAAGCGATAAAGGCAAATATTATATGGCCATACAACCAACAGTAAGAAAAAATCCATGGTTTATTAATAACTCAAATAGACAATTAATCAGAACAATCTGCCGGCTGAGAAGTAATCATGCCCTTTATCCATCATACAGGAAAAAAATTGGTTTATTAGATAACGAATTCTGCTTATGTGATGAAATTGCTGATTCGCAACATATTATATTGGAATGTCCACTCCAAATTATAGAAATTAACAAGTTATACCAACAACTTATTATACAACAAGTACAATTTCTAATAAACTTAACAAATCTACTGACACTGGAGGATAATTCAATATATAATATTTTATATCATTATATAAAAACTACTAACACAACTCTGTAAGCGACCAAGCAAACTTTACTTAAAAGATGTACACCTGAGATGAAAAAATGAAAGAAAAAAAAAAGGAAAAAAAGAAAAAGAAAAGAAGAGAAAAATAAAAAAAAGAAGGGAAAAAAAGGAAAAAAAAATAAGGAAGACATGAAAAAAAGGAGGAAAAAAGGGAAAAAAAGAAAGAAAGAAAAAAAAAAGAAAAAAAGGAAAGAAAAAATGATCAGGTTCTCAAACTAATCACTAACAATATTGTACAACCAACAAATGCATGTCAAACATTATCAACAAACGATAACATAATTAAAGCAAAACAAAATCGAAAAACCGTATCACATTGATCACATAAAACAATTGACTGGTCTGTTGGCTTGATCCAGTGCCATCTACTCAGGAAAAAAAAACTTGATACTGCACTTTTTCGTGATCTTTAATTTTTTTGAAAGACCTTGCCAATCATTAATTCCATATTTCTACGTCGTATTTTCAGAAGAGAATAGCCAGCAAGGTGCACAATAGGCTTTATTTTCTTTCACCGAATAACAACCAACTCTTGGAAGATATTTGTCCTGCATAACTTTTTTGAAATAATAAAAATCGGAAAAACTTCTTTGTTCGTTATTTTTTGGAAACGCAATTTTAGGTTGGCAAGGTCCTTGATTGATAATATTTTCAACTTATCAGTCAGTTCAATTTCTAAAAAATTACCCTTATCACTGGGAAATGGTTCATTTCTTAATGAACTAAGAAGAACATCAACATCTTGATTGTTACTTAGTGCTTCGTCTTCTTGCAAAATATTATCATTAGTAAAAGGTAGCGTGGAAGGTGAATTTGGAAAATCAAGACTTGGAGAAGAACTATACTTTTTTACCATAGAGTCTAGTTTTGGAATTGTACCTGCATTGTTAGTTTCTTTGTCTTCAGAACTTTTAGATGCTGTTGATGTCATAATTTTACGAAGCTTTGATTTCTCTTCTTGTAACTTTTGCAATTTTCTTCTTTTTGCCGCACCACTAGTTTGGCTTAGTTGGTCCATATTTATCTACAATAATTAAGAAATAAATAAAAAAATTACATTACTGTGCCAAATTTCATTAAAATCGGTTCACGGGGGGCCCTAGGGCTTCCAAGAATCGGGGTCCCCCAAAGCATAGGCAACATTTTCTTTTTCTATTGTTAAAAAAAACATAAATCATTATGTTAAATTTTCCTAATTCTCTTTTAATTTATATCGTATTTTTGTGTGTGTCTTAAGATCATTATCTGTATAAAACTGATAACAAAACCTGCCTAGTGCCTATCAACATTTTTTACTTTTCTTAATTTTCTCCAAAAAATTAAATAGAAAAATCTGTATGATTTTCTCTCTACTCATTTGTTGAGCAGTTTATAATAATAATACAAGATAATTTATTTAAAAAAATATATAGGTACCTTCAAAAATTCTTCTTCAAATGCAGGAAAAACTTTGCTTCTTAAACTAGCACTTTACTTTTATTATATACTATAACGATGTCAATACAATAAATATAAACAAAATAAAATTTTTACATAGATACTTTCAATAGAAATTAAAAAAACAGGTTGCTTGTACTTGTGTTTGCACTGTTTGCTGAAGCTGATCTAAACTAAACTAAAGAATTATCTTTATTTAAAAAATCATTTTACAAAAAGGCAGCTCTGCACAAGAAAAATAGCGGACTTGGTAACGGACATACAAATCTCATTTACTCAAAACAAATCGACCTCCGATTTATTTTTGGACAATATAAATTTGGAAATTTTATGAAAAAAAATATATCATCTGGACATTCCAGTCACACTAGCCAAACATATATTTAATCTCTACTCTAACAGGAAGGCAGCTATAAAAATAAACAATGAAGTATCTTGCTCCAGAGAAATATCGATCGGTTCACCACAAGGAAGTATTTTAAGTCTTTATTGTATATTATTTATGCACATGATTTGTAAACGACAATACCTAAAGAAATAAATATTCTTCAATATTACTGATGTACTCAAAAAACCAAAGCATTACACAGTGTCACTCCCAACTCTCTAACGCAATGGAGGCGGTACATTCTTGGTCAGTAAAAAATGGATTGTCAGTATCAGAATCCAAATCTACATCTGTCACTTTCACAAGAAGAAGATATACAACATAGAAAGAATATCAGCATATGTTTACAGATGGATCGAAATATCATGGAAAAGTAGGTTGTGCTGTTCTGTACCCTAAAAACAACATTAAACAAACATTTTGTCTAGATGGATTGTCAGTTTATGATGCAGTTCTATTTGCAGATAGCAAAAGTGCTTTAGAATCTCTAAAAAAAAATTAAATCAATGCAAAGTCTCACCATATAATTTTAGAACTTCTCGAGCTTAATCTTGAAGCATTTACTATGGGAAAACACATTCATTTTACATGGATCAAGGCACATGCTGGAATTTCTCATAACAAAGAAATGGCCCGTCTAGCAAAAGGATCTGCAGAATCTGGACTTATCATTGAAGAAAAACTCACCGCGACACTGGCGGGAATAATTTCATAAAACATTTTAGCGATAGCGTGGACCGCATAAATAACTAACAGACTTCGTTTGTAAATGCTGGCATGTTGCTGGCTCTTCAAAATTGTCATAAGTATAGCAATATATGCTAATAATTTTATAACATGTATTTTTACCACCCTCATTACGTAGTAAAAGGGGATCATGCTCATAATTGATCATCCGGTTTTTTGCGAAAATACGCGTTTTGAAGCATCAGAACTCCGAATCAAGTGTTATCGCGATGATGACGGTCTATTCGCCTTTTTTCGGCCTAACTGCTGAACCGATTGGCGCCAAATATGGTAAATACATTCTTAGGCATAAAAGGAAGTTGAAAAGCTTTTTGGTAAATATTGATCAACCCCTCTACAGGTGGTGAGTCAAAGAAGATTAAAAATGCTAATATATCTGTTGGAGGATAAAGTGTACATAGATAAAATTATTCAGCGCGCCAATATGTGTTACGTCAATTTTGCGTTCTGCATGTTAAACAGTTATTACATAGGAAAGCATAGAACATAAAAACGCGATATGGGTATGAAATTACTATATTACTTAATAATAAAAAAAAGATTATTTGTTCCTAGCTCTTACAAGAGATTATGGATGCTTGGAGATGATAGAACCCCCTAAATAATTACCTCTCTAGCACATAAATAATTGATTAGGTATTTAATTTATTTAATTAGGTAAATTGAAGAAATGAGTGCTGCGAAATGTTAAGAAAATATCCAACGTTCATAAAACAAACATTGTTTGAAATTATTATAAGTGAAATTTCCCACGAAGGGGTACTTATCGTTAAATTGCTAATGAAGACGGTAGGATAGTCTCCATAAGTTGCACTGGAAATCACCTGTATATTTTGGCTCCCGATTACTTTTCATCCATTAGTCTAATAATAGTTTCAATAGGTCCAAATTCATATTACAATTTAACCTTGTAATCACCCATGAATAAAAACGCCTGAAGAAAGAAAAATGCATTGTGCTAACCTTTAAGTTAAAATTTAAAAATACTGACCTCTCGCACAGTAAGCCTTATTGCCAGAGACATTGGTTTAGTTCTTCTTTAACCCCAACCAGTTACATCCGTATACATGTGTACAAAATCCCAAATTACACAATTTTAAAGAAATATTCAATAAATCTGCCTACAACAATCAAACTTAATTATCAAAAATATTTCTTTACCGGTTGTAGGAGAATTAACAATCATTTTGCTCAACACAAAACCCACATTTCAATTCTTCACTCCTAGTCGCTTTGCACATGGTTTTAGTGATAAGGTATTTGTAAAGTAAAACACAACTAGTTCAATTGTTTTTTCTTCTATTGATGTTAATTATACCGAATGTCCTAATTAATTAAATGAAAGTGATAGAATGTATTTTTGATATACTTAAATTTATTAATGTGATATTATGGAATTATTACTAAACATGAAACATGTTACTTCGTAATATATGCTTAAATTTTGTTTGAAACATTTTTTCATAAAATGATGCGTTTACGTCACTTTAGGGGTGGGTTAAGTAGTGCGAATTTGCGAAATATTTCTGTTGGGGCCAATTTTTGTCAAAAATGTATGTAAATAAAATTACTTAGCGGGCCTAATTATACAACTTTTGTTTTAAATATTTTTCTCTAAAACGACGAGTCAGAATTTTACGTCCCGTACGTACACTATATATGGTGTGTTGAAATGATCCAAAATGGTAATATCTCCGTTTGGAGTAGATTTACGACAAAATGTATATAAAATTAATCAGCAGGTCAAAATACACAACTTTTGTTTCAAACATTTTTGTCTAAAATGACACGTTTATATTTTTGACTCTATTAATTTATGTTTGCCTTCAAAGCTTTATTGGTTTGTACTGGTTTTGTTTTCCGTTCATATTCGTGTTGCTACTTACAACAGCTCACACAGCTCTGACCTAAAACGGCCCCTAATCAGTGTTTCGATTTCAAATTATTTTGCACAGATGTACCAAATTGCGGATGATCTCTGTGCCGTCACAATCTAACAGTTTACTGAAATATCAGTAGTTGTATAGTGAGCTTAGCAATTTTAGAAAATATATTTGACAACCCTGCTTTTTTATGTCTTCACATTGGCTTCAGATATAATATACGCCATTACAATATTTTTATAGAAAGATGACATACTTCATTATATTCTCTAATAAGATTGTATGCAAATATATATTTTTCGAACGATCAAAAAGCTAATTATGTTATCATTTCATGTATACTAAACTCAAATTACAGAGGCGGATATATAAACCTGTGATCATATTGTGCTTGAAACTGATGAAAGCTATCCTCTGCTCTCAAATTCCACCTTTGTAGGTTGAGTTTAGTATAGATAAATCAATATTTAGAAAACAATGATTGAAAAATAAAACTAAGGCCATTCCAATCTATTTCAAACGTCATGCCAGTTCACATAATTATTATTTTCATCTTACAGCTCGTTAACTTTGACTACATTTTACGTTTATGTTTTTAGCTCGAAAATTTAATTGGCAAAAATTACTTTTTGAATACGTCTGCCAAAGAAGCTTTCAAAGCATACGTTAGAGCTTACGACTCCCATCATCTCAAAACCATTTTCGACGTTAGTACGCTAGATTTAGCAAAAGTGGCCTATTCCTTTGGTTTTAGAGTACCTCCTGCTGTTGATTTAAAAGTATCATCTAAAAAACATGAACGACCAGAGAAAAAACGTAAAGGAGGTGGAGGATTTGGTTTTTATAAGAATATAAATTCCATGGATTCTAAGAATTTTAAGAAAAACACAGTGTACAGGCAACCTAAGTCTAAAAATGAAGGGGGATCCAAAAGGAGACAGTTTAGTAGATAAAAATATTTTTTATACATTAATTTTATATTTTAAAAGTAATATAAATTTTAATTATTATAATTTGTTTTTATATAATTTCTAAAAGATCGAAGTCTTTCATCCCAAAGTTTATGTATTTGCCACAAGTACTGTATAAGTCAAGATATATTGTTTATGATATACAAGGTAATTTTATGCAAGAATGTTGGAAAAAACGCGAAATATATAGATTTCACATTTTTTAGATGTATATATAATGAAAACCAAAATCTTATGCATATACGAGGTCTGACAATTAAGTAATGCGACAATATTCAAAAATCGAGTATATTTAAAAATTAAGGTACATCAATGCGATCCCCTTCAAAGTAGTCCCCTCCCGCACCTATACACTTATTCCAGCGAGTTTTCCAGTTTTCGTAACAATTCTGGAACAGTTCTTGCGCCACCTCTCCTAGTACCCTCGTCACAGATTCTTGGATATCTTCAACGGAGTCAAAATGTCGACCTTTGACGAATGTTTTCATGTGGGGAAATAGGAAAAAGTCGCAGGGTGACATGTCCGGTGAATAGGGCGGTTGCGGTAACGTTGCGATGCCTTTAGACACACAAAAACTGAGAGACACTAAACGCGGTGTGACAGGGAGCATTGTCGTGATGCAGAACCCAAGTCTTCGCGATCTCTGGACGCACTCTGAGCACCCTTTTTCGTAATCTTTCGAGTACATCGCGGTAGAATACTTGATTTACGGTCTGTCCAGGTGGTACGAACTCTTTGTGAACCACCCCTTTGCTGTCGAAGAAGCAAATCAACATGGTTTTCACCTTGGACTTGCTCATTCTCGCCTTCTTTGGCCTTGGCGCCCCAGGGGATAGCCACTGTTGGCTTTGTCGTTTAGTTTCGGGGTCATATTGAAAAAACCAACTTTCATCACCAGTAAAATCTCGATCGAGAAGAGTTGGATCACTTTCAACCTGCTCGAGAAGATCTTGAGCGATGTTCAATCGGTGGGCTTTTTGCTCATCTGAAAGGTTCTTCGGTACCATCTTCGCACACAGCTTTTTCATGGCGAAATCGTCGGTTAAAATCTTTCTAACTGTTTCCCGGTTAATATTCAACTCGTCAGCCAACATTCGAATGGTTAGTCGCCGGTCTTGACGAATAAGGGTGCGCACGCGCTGCGCATTCGTGTCGGTTCGCACTTGAATCGGCCTTCCGCTCCGCGCTTCGTCTTTGACGCTCTCACGGCCATTTTTAAAATCGACATGCCACCGAAACACCTGACTACGACTTAGGGCATCACTACCATACACTTTAAGTACTTTTTCATAAGTTTCTGTCGCGGTTTCGCCGAGTTTCGCACAAAATTTTATTGCGCACCGTTGCTCTAAATTTCTCTCTTCCATTTTCGTGACATGCACTACTCGCGTGTTGTTACAAAACACTGAACAGCTGGCGAAGAAATGATCGTACGAGAGTCGTCAAGGTCTCGATCGAGAGAGTAGGGATCTGCTATTACGGTAGCTGAGTTACAGATTCGCAGTGTTACCACAGGCCGAGAAAAAAAATCGGTCGCATTACTTAATTGTCAGACCTCGTATGCATGTTTTAAATAAAATTAAAACCTTTGTGGTAAGTCGCTTTCCAAATAAAATATATACACTCAGTATTCCAGTAGAGTGGCTTTAAATGTTGCCTTACAAGAATTCACAAGTGTGTAGAGTGCGAAGAAATATAAAGTATCGGCAGTTAACAGAGTTCGAGAAAGGTCAAATTGTTGGTCTTCGGTAAGCTGGACTGCCGTTCCGAGAACTTGATGGTAGAATAAACAGCAGAGTGGATACTGTTGTCGGATGTTATGAAGTCAACAGAGGGCCAGATCGTCGCCTAAGGTTATTAGCTCTAAGAGATTGTTTCTCATCGACACAGGCAATGGCATCTTAGTGGTTTGCAGAACATCATTATGTTGTTGGTTGTTCGATTGTAAGCACGTGAAAAGTTGAGATCCTTCAAATTGGTGAATTTAGTGGTACATTTTTGTTTCAATTGTATAATTATAAAGTGGCATGGTAAAAGTAACCTGAAATCATAAGCAGTGAAAAATATATAAAAAACAATTTTTTTGATTTCAGAAACAGATTCAATAGTAATAGAGCAAAACCAGTTGGAGAGTATTATTAGAAATTCAAACAAGGAACTTAATAAATTTGAAGAAAGCCTACAAGACAAAAGGCAAGTTAAATAAGATGGCAAATTTATTTAACATATACAAGAAAATAAAATAACAACAATAAGTAAAAAAATTCAGAATGTTGATTTGGTATTAACAAAAACTTATTAAGAATTGATGGCTTTAGGGAAGAGGAAAATGAAAATATATATGTACTAAATCTATAGACATCATTACTAGTATACTGGGAGTTAAATGTGAAGAGAGAGAGAGAGAGAGAGAGAACAGACATTAACGATTTATTTCGACTCGGTAAATTTGAGGATGGAAAATGGAAACGACACACATGAAAAGAAATGAAATCCACAGGGCGAAGAAAAAATTGAAGAAAACCGTGATTTTCATTAATGAAGACCTTAGTCAGGATCAATATAGCTTATTTAAAAATGCTTGCCATGAACATGGCAAGGGTAATGTATGGACGGCAAATGGTAAAATATTGGCCAAAACTGATGAGGGCATTAAGGTAGTTAAAAACGAATTTCTCAACAAACAGCACGCAGATTTGGGTTTAGTTCCCTAACTATGAAGAGAATAGTGTTTATATTATTTATCTTTTAAGTTTTTGTAGGGCACCTGCACCATTAAGATTGATATCAATAACCTGTTATTTTATGTTAACATTTCTATATACTTCAATTACTGTGTTGTTTTTGCTTTCCATTTCAATAATGATATAACCGTTGTACTCGATACTTTGTTTCTTGATTACTGTTAGATTAAAATCGATATAGGTATTTGTTTTCATTTCAGTAATGTTACTTGCAGTTCGTTGTTATTTACGCAAAAATTAATTGTATTTTTAAGTTTTAGGGAGTACTTAACATTAACCTGTAACTTATGAATATTTCTATCTATTATCAAAACTGTAGAGGGCTAAATACAAAAACAAATGAATTTTATGAAAATGTATTGCAAGAAAATTATGACATTATTGTGGCTACGGAGACGTGGTTGAGGTGTGGAGTTGGAGATTCGGAATTAGTTGATCCATATTTATACAATATAGTAGGGTGTGAAAAGAGATTATGAGGCTTTAAATAAAGGTAAAGGTGGGTTGTCCTCTTTTTATCTAAAACGAAGTATAAAATTCTAAATTGTAAATAACGGCAAATTTGAAGTATTAGTAGTAACATAAATTACAAGTTTATCTGTTTGTATTTACCACAAAGTAGTACTGTCGATACATATGTAGAGCTGTTTACATACTACAGAAAATACATATATTTTAGGAGATTTTAATATATCTGATATAAAAGATCAAAATACCGATGAGCACAGTTCAAATCAGAAACCAAGCATTTTATTTGACTTTTTATATTACAATTAATTCTCTCTTTTTAATAACGTAACCAGTTACTTGGGTAGAACTTTGGATTTGGTGATAGGGCCTGAATATGGTATTTGCAAGGTGACAAGAGACTCATTACCATTTGTCAAAGAAGATATACATCACCCCAATTTAGATATAAATGTTACTTTATTACCGACCTTAAAATAAATCAAATTTATCTTTTCAGTATGATTTAAAAAATGCTGACTATTTAAAATTAATTCAAATGGTAAAAGAGGTAAACTGGGATTTTGTTATAAACAAGAATATTATCCAAGTTTGTATCCCAAAATTTAAATTTAGTAAATATCGTAAAAAATACCCTGGGGCCGTTCAAGTATTACGTAAGCACCAGGGGGGGTGGAGGGGTCTCTGTTTTGCTTATTTTGGATGACATGGGGGGTGGGGGGTCTAGATGATGATTACGTCATCGTTAGTTATTTAAGTTTTTTCGGGGATTCCCGCAAATAATACATATGCGTAGGCACTCGCTTTGAGAACTGATTAGGGGAATTACCGCGCATTAGGGAAATTACCGTGCGCTATTCACTTGTCTAATAATTCACTCTCGTGCCGGCCGGCTGCAAGTGCGCATCTATCAGTATTGTTTTGTTTGGATTCTAAACGTATTGTAAGCATTGAAAGTTATCAGTTTTGTGTTTATGTTGATGCAATTAGCCAAAGTTTAACGTTTTAATTATTTAAATATCTTATTAGAATGTCATATCATTATATAGACAAATCCAAGTTATACCAAAAACTGTTCGAAAGTTTTAAAAAATCTCATACTGGGACGAAAGTGCAAAATGTACAAAAGTTAGTTAACGAAGTTTGGCGAAATTATAAATTACAAGCAAAGTCAGATAAGGAACTAGATATTATTGTATCTAAGAGAATTGAAGAAGAATTGCAAGCGGCGACTAAAAATAAATCCAATCTGCTTCATTTTTTTTCCAAGGTGAGTTAAGTACAAAGTTTCTCTTTACGTTCTGTAACAATTAAAACGATTTATGAGTAAAAAATATGATGGCCTATCTCAAAGTAAAAAGGTAAATGATTGATATTTTATTTCTTAAGATCGACTCCGGCAATTGGTCACAAAATACACGGTGTTTTCAATATCTGTATGTGAAGGGTTTCTGTGGGGAAAAGCTTTCAATAATATTTAAACGCTGGTTTTATTAAATATGGTGAATTTATGTAGCTTAATAAGAGAATATCCAGCAGAAATTTTTCATTTTTAGGCAACGTCTTCTACCAGTAAACCTGCAGAAAAACACAAATTATACAGCCATTTTCTAACATTGAAAAACAGAAAGAAGATAAAATTAAAACCGGCAATGAATCACAAGAGCAATGCGAAAATAATAATAATGCAGATAAACAAAGAGCAAAACCTTCTCAAGAAGCTTTGAAAAATAAGATTACTCTACTCGAAAAAAATCTGAACGCTTTGTATTCTGCCAGAGATACTATGCCAAATTGCGCTGAAGTTGATAAACAGATCATTAAGTTGCGCGAGGAACTAAAAACAGCAAAAAATACTTTAAACAGGAAGATTCAAGACGCAGTTGCCCAGAAGAAACACAGGGATGGTATGAAAAGAAAGTTAGAAGATATTTGTCAGGAAAATCCTGAAATAAAAAGAAGACTATCTCTGAGGGATTCAGTAGGACATCCTAAACTTGAAAGCGATCAACCATTACTATTGAAAACAATTGCGGATATAGCTTTATTTGGGAGTGCATGTGATGACAGGAGACGAACGGAATCTATTCGCAGCGTAAAAACTCTTGACGAACTCACACAAGAACTGCGTAAACTAGGATTTGACATTAGTCGCAGTGCGACATATCTTCGTTTGATTCCCAGAAAATCGAATTCTACAGAGGGACGAAGACATGTATCGACAGTCCCTGTTAGGCTCATTCTTGCTCAAAGTGATCACCACAAGAGCCACTTAGATAGCAAGTTCGCTGAAACATCAATCCATTATTTAGAGAACATAGCATCCATACTTGGACCAGATCAAGTATTTTTCTTATCTCAAGATGACAAAGCTCGAGTCCCTATTGGCGTCACTGCGGCAAATAAGCAAGCACCACTTTTAATGCATATGGAATATAGAATCAAATTACCTGACCACGATTGGGTAATCGCTGAGCGTCATAAATTAATACCATCTGTTTATGCTGGTATCAAAGTTACTTCCAATATGCTAGGACAACCGCAAGCCGTCGGATATTCTGGGCCAACATTCATCGCTATTCGAAGTGGAAAGCATAGTTCATCTACTGCTAATACTCATGCTCAGGATTTCGAGACGCTTCTCGAACTTGAAGAGTTTCGACCATTAGCAAAAACTGACCATGGACTAGTAAAACCAGTAGTAATTATGACGGTTGATGGAGGGCCAGATGAAAATCCGCGTTATCAAAAAGTCATAGGGTTTGCTATACAACATTTTAAACGACATGATCTCGATGCATTGTTTATAGCTACCAATGCTCCTGGAAGGAGTGCGTATAACAGAGTAGAGCGAAGAATGGCTCCTCTGAGTCGGGAACTGGCTGGTTTAATACTGCCTCATGACCATTTTGGGTCTCATTTGGATGAACGTGGCATTACAATTGATGAACAATTAGAAAGATATAATTTCGAATTTGCAGGAAATGTATTAGCTGAAGTATGGAGTTCAATGGAAATTGATGGCTATAATGTTACTGCAAAATATGTTGAGGCTGATGAACAAGATGTTCCTGAATTTCCAGACATTAAATGGTACTCAGAACATGTGCGTGAAAGCCAATACTTGCTTCAAATTGTAAAATGTAAAAATACGGAATGCTGTCGTCCAAGAAGTGGCCTATTCAGATTACTAGACAACAGGTTTCTTCCACCACCTGCAAAAGTAAAACAAACAGTTGATGACTTGGTTTTGGATGAAGGAGGACAATTTCTTGATCTTCCAGTCAATTTAGCTCTACGCTTGAGTACTACCCTCAAAGATTTTTTGCAAATGCCCTACGATTATTTTTGTCCGACGGTAAAATTGAGGCTCTCAAGCCGAACATGCAAAACGTGTGGTCTTTATCATGCTTCCGTCAAATCATTAAATCGTCACATCGAGAAGATCCATAAAAAAGTAAACACGCCCACAGAGGGAAAAGTTAGACCTGTAAGAGTCGCTGCTCGTCGTGCTAATGAACTGATGTGCATTATTCAAAATTTAGAGCACCAAGATGTTGAATGGCTCGATGAGAGTGACGTAGACATTCCAAAATCGGATGAAAGTGAGCAGACTCACAACACTGAGCAGCAATCCAATGTCATCGATAACTTAGAATCATGGATTCAGGTTTCATGGACTGAAGACTGTTAATGTGTTCCGAAAATATTCTTTATGTTAGTTATGTTCTTTATTTCTGATTATATTTTTTTGTCATTTACTCTATGTGTATCAGTTAAACCTAATATTTTCATGAATTTTCCTATTTTAAAAATAACAATATAAAAAAACATTTATTACTAAAAATGTTTACGTAAGCATAGGGGGAGGGGGTAAGTGCTTTGCTTACTTTTGATGACAAGGGGGGCGGGGGGGGGGGTAAAAAATGGTAAGAAATCTGCTCACGTAATACTTGAACGGCCCCCTGCATGGTATTTGATGAAATAAAACAATTAATAAATGAGAAGGAGAAATATAGAAAATTGAAGAATTTATCACATTATGATTCCGAGAAATATAAAGAATTTGAATCTCTCATTGGTATTGCACACAGAAACTTCATTAAAACAATACAAAATAATACTTCGACAAATATAAACGAATTTTGGAATTTTGTGATACTAATTTTCAATACCATAATAAATCAGTGGAAAATGTAAAAGTACCAGACATGTTTGCTGATTTTTTTAGTAATAATGAAGTAACATTTGTTTCTGATACTCTTAGACTACATGAAATTACAGAGCATGATTTTGATCAAGGAATTAAAAATCTGAAACCAAAAAAGGCCGCTGAAATTCCTCCTTTCCCTGTTAAGGATTGTTCTAATTGGATTAAAGCGAATTTGTTACATATATTCAATTTAATAATTAATACTTCAACATTTCCTGATAAATGGAAAAAAGTACAATTTGTGAACCTATCTTTAAATCAGGCACTAAAAGTGAAATAGAAAATTATCGCCCTAAATCCATAATGTGCGCTCCGTCTAAGATTTTGGCTTGGAATCAATTGACTGGGATAATGTTTTACGCGATAAGGTTCTTTCTGAGATGTGTGTGTGTGGGGAGAGAACTGGCTTGGAATTAAATCCTTCAGCCACAGATTTTTTTTTCATTTAAAGGTAAACTGAACATGTTACTTGAATCTAAATATCAACACCGTTACAGATCAAATTTCGTTTGTCTAAAAAACTCCACCAGAATGTCAAAAACTATTTTATTATTCAGCCCCAATAAATGAGCTAGATTTACGGGGAACTGTATGTCTAATTTACTAAGGGTTTTTAAAAATATTTTCTCTTTCTTTTTTATATTTGATAAAATTAAATATTATATGATTGATATCTGCAATAGTAACATTATCACAACTACAAGCAGCCGTGTTAACAATACCTAATTTAGTGAGGTGATATGGATATTTCCCATGCTGGGATTTCAATCTCAAAATTGTGGATACATAAAATTTGGGAACATTAGAATCAATTATATATGACTGTAGTAATGGAAGTTGAGGGTGTAATAAAAAATATTGATTTGCGGATTTTTGAGCAAGTTCAATCCATTTTACTTTCCATTCCTTTGTTTTAGAGCTGTTTTAATATCCTTCTGAGTAGTGTAATTTATTTGTACCCCATCAATAATAGCATCCTTAGCTAACTGGTCAACTATTTCATTGCCTGTAATACCTATGTGACTCTTCACCCAAATAAATGTGACGTCCATATTACACAACAATTTTTTAATATTGCATAAAATATCCGATTTACGTTTATTTAGGTGGTTATTTTTAATTGCTTCCAATACTGATCTTGAATCACTAATAATCACACCCTGTTTGATTTTATTAATATTTAAGTATGTTATGGCTGTTTCTATGGCTACCAATTTAGCAGTAAATATGTTACAAATATTTGGCAATTTATATTTTTCATATATTTTGTGGTTTAAAACATATATAGCACATCCTACCCCTATATCTGTTTTTGAACCGTCAGTGTAGAAGACTGTGTGTTCTATATAGTTACCAACAATAGATTTCAGGAGAATATTCTGATTTGTACTGATTCTGAGTAATGGGGTATTATGATCTTGGGATAGTTTATAAAAGTTTGTATATAGGCAAGAGATTGCTTCTATTAACATATGATTGATATTTTTGACATTCAATGAAGGTATCTGAGAGAGGAGGTGAATTTTTCTTATTCCAATAAGGATTTGTTAAGTTTTCTATATTTAATGACGATAGAACTTTTGCTAGTCCTGTCTCAAGGCTACTTATCTTTATAACATAATTTTGAAATTCTAATGGAAGTTCATTACTTTCAGCTAATAGGACATTTACTGAGGTTGAAACCATTGCTCCTAGGCATAGCCTAAGGCATTTGTATTGAATTCTATCTAGAATTTGTAAATTACTGTTACTTGCCGAACCGTATAGACAGCTACCATAATCTATAATTGAACGCACATAGGCCCTGTAAAACATAAGTGCAACTTTGGGGTCAGCGCCCCACCTATGGTTCGTTATGCATTTCAGAGAATTTATGGCTCTTTCACATTTACCTTTTATATGCTGAATATGTCCAGAGGAGTTTTCTGTCAAGAACAATACCCAGATATTTGTATTCTTTGACCACTGGCACGCTACACCCAGCCAGTACTAAGCTTCCTGGTGCATGGAACCTATGCCTAGTGAAGAACATTATAGAGGACTTTTCAGGGGATAATGTCATACCAGTTTCACGAGACCAGTCTAATACTATTTGCATTGCTAGTTCCAGGGCTTTACGGCATTCTTCATAAGACTGATGGTTGGAGTATATACATATATCATCCGCATATTGCAAACATTATTATTGAATAAAGAATGTATATTAGCTGAATATATATTAAACAGGGTGGGACTGAGAACAGAGCCTTGAGCCCTGATGGAGAGTTCTGGGTCGATGAAGTACATTTTTATGGTCGCGTATATGAATTGTTCTGGCATAATATAGATTTATTAAATTATCACAGATTTTTCCACTGAATCCCAAATTCACTAACTTATGTTTCAGAATATTGAGATCCACAGGATCATAGGCTCCCTTCAGATCAAGAAACAGACAAACCAAATATTGATTGTTAGAATATGTCATCTGTATATCTGAAACTAATTGTGTAACAACGTCTAAAATACCGAATCCTCTTCGAAATCCAAATTGGTACCTAGGTAACACCATATTTTTTTCTAAAAACCACTCCAATCTTAGTTTAATCATGCGTTCGAATGTTTTTGTTAAACATGACATCAATGAAATTGGCCTATAGGAAGTGACCAAATTTTTATCTTTTTGTGGTTTTGTCAAAAAAGTAACAATTATTTTCTTAAAATGATCTATATATGTCTGCTTAACCCACCAATTATTAAATATTTTTAACAGTAATTCTTTACCTACCACAGGTAAATTTTAATTAACTCATATGTTATAAAATCATCCCCGGGAGCTGTACTTTTGGTATTTTTAATTGAAGCATCTAAATCCGCAAGTTCAAATGGTAGTTCAAGTTCTGTACATTTATTAGATACTGTATCATTTCTTATTATGGTCAAATTATTATTTACATAGCTCGGGGCAAGTGAATCAAGAAGTTGATTTATTAAGTTCTTGGGAAGGGGATTCTTCTTACAAACAGTATTTTTATTTGAAATTTTTCGAATGACTTCCCATATTTTTGATATAGGAGTGTTTTTATTTAAAGTATTCACATAATCTATCCAACATTTTTTTTGTTTTTGTTTAAAAATTAATTTACTTTGAGCTTGTTTCTTTTTGAATTCTAAATAGTTTTCAAAATTTGTTCGTCTGATAATTTATTAAAGCCTTTTTTCTTTCCCTAGCGATATGATCACATTCTTGATCCCACCATATTGGACGTGCTGATTTAGATGTTGTTGCTGTTCTAATTTTCATAGAGATAGCAGCTGCGCCGTTTACGCTTGTTAAAAATAATTCTATTTGATCAGTATTAGAAGTGAGGTTATTGTAATTTTTTATATTATTAGAAATATAATCCTGAAATTTTTGCCAATCAGCTGAGGACTCTATCCATTTTCTAGCAGGCTGTATTGGAGCTGGGTTATAACACTGATTGATTTTAATATGAATAGGAAAATGATTCGAACCTAACGTATCCTCCAAGATATTCCACCCACATTTTGCAATCAAACTTGGAGGTATAAATGAGAGATCCACTGGCGAGGGGTTCTCATGCGGTCTAGTAAGTAAAGTAGGTCTACCTTCATTTAAATTTATTAGCCTTACGTTATCTAAGGCTTCAATTAATATATTACCTTGTTTATTATCTTTAACAGAACCCCATCGACTATGGTGTGCGTTGAAATCACCGCATATCAACATGTCTCCTGTAAATTGCGAAAATAATTTGCCCCAATCATTTTTATTTACGTTTATGTTAGGAGGTTTATATACGCTGCAAATTGTTAAATTGAAATCTTCTATAAGTACCGCGCAAGTTTCAATTTTGTTATTAAAGTTTCTTTCAATAGCTATTTCAGAGAAAGTAAGGTGACTTTTTATTAGTATCCCGACCCCTCCGTAACCGTCGTGCCTATCGCGGTGAATAAAGTTGTAACCCTTTAGATTGAAAGTTTTTGTTTTAGATAGCCATATTTCACTTAATATGATTATTTCAAATTTTACTGAGGTATTTAAAAAGTTTAACAGATTAGCTTTATTTTTTATTATAGATCTGCAATTCTATTTTAAAATATTTATATTTTTAATCATCAAATTCCATATCACCATCTGTATCCAATCCAGTTTGGATGTCCAGATTACTATTTATTAATTTTTTAAGGTGCTGTTGAGTTTCTAAGAAAGCCTGTTCATTAGATATTCCGAGATTAAATTTCTTAAAAAGATTTTCTATTATCATGGGGATAGAATTTAATACAATATATTCTAATTTTTCTTTGTATGCCCTAAAGTCCTCTCGATGGGGATTTGGTAATATTGAAGAATAATTGCATGGTTGGGATCTTATGATAGGGGATCTTTTAGGATTGTTCCGGAAATCTGAGTCGACTAACCGTCGCTTGATCTGTCGTGTAGCTCTAGGTTTTTGCAACAAGTTGATATTAGAATTAACACATCTATCAATATCATTCAGGCTAGGGAAGTTATTTTCATTATTTAATAGGTTAAATCTATTGTTACTCAGAATATTAGCATACGTTGGGTTTTTTTCTAACTCTTCTGCTTCTGTAAATGATAAATTATTTGTTGACATAATTTTTTTAATGTTAAATTGTTGCTTGTACTTGGGACATTCCTTAGATATTGATTTATGTTCTTCTATTTGGCAATGAATACAGAACTCTATGTCGGTACATTCAAAATTATCCACCCCATGAATAGTGCCACATTTTTTACAAGTGTCATTTTCACTTTTGCAAAATTTTTGTGTGTGTCCATACCTTAAGCATTTAAAACGTTGAACTACCGGATAAATGTAAGGTTCCACGGGGAATCTTACTAAATCTATAGTTACTTGTGAAGGAATATTGTTTCCTGTGAACGTAAGTATCAACATTTGGCGAGGTACGTATTCAATTTCTTTATCAGAGTTTATTATTTTTCATTTCATTATTTTAACCTCCACGACCTGTTTAGCGCTAATAATATTTTCTTGAATGTATTTCTCTACCAGGAATGTATCAACTTGTCTTACAATTCCTTTTTTATGGTTGTAAAAACGCGGGATATATGCTACCAAATTATTTGTTCTTATAATCTCATGGTTAATAACTGAATTAGCAATATGAAAGTTGTTAAGAATTATTTTGACTCTGTTTCTACCTACTAAGTTGATGTCTTGAATATCGTTTTTAAAACTAGTTTCTTTAAACAAATAATGACCGACCTTGACCGCCGATAATTGAATGTTTTTATCAAGTGTTTCAACCAAAACAAAGAAAAGTCCTGTATCAAAACGTGAATATTTATTTTTAATATCATATGTTTTGTTCTCTGTTACCTCAATATCACCTTTGTCAGGAGGCGGTTCGCCTCCAGCCGATGAATCTCCCATAAATAAATTAAGTTACAATGCCCATAAATAAATTAAGTTACAATGCTTACCAGAATAAGTTTATTCGCTTGAAATTAATCCAACTAATTACCCATCGTAAATAAACACAGCACAAAACACTACCGTACTAGTCGAAGTGCTCGAGCCAACTGTTCTTTCTGAGATGGTGTCCATATTTTACGATATAATGTACACTATAATAAATTGCTTTGTTCCACTGAAAAAGGTTTGCAAGAAGAGGTTTCCATGTTGGTATGCGCCGGAGTTAAAGATGCATTTGTGCGAGAAAGAAGTGGCTCACAAAATTTACAAGATTACTAGGTGTCCTGAAAACTATGGAATTTAGTAGATTAAGGGCTCAGTGTAAACTTTTATCAGGAGAGTGCTACAGAAATATACTGAAAATTGTGTAACAGATAATGTTAATTTTTTTTTGAAGTTTGTAAACAGTAGGAGGGTGAATAACACTATACCTTCTGAAATGACTAGGGGACCTAACTGCTAGTAACGGGAATGATATTGCAAATCTATTTGCTACACTTCTCGTCAGTTTATTCAAATCCACCTCTGGCTGTGCAGGGTGTTCAGGTTTCTTCAACGGTAAATGTATCCAATTATCATATTCAAATTTCGAACGTCTATGCAAAGTGATCTAAACTTGATGTTAAAAAAGGCTCCGGTTCTGACGGAACATCTTCCATTCTTCTTAGGGAATTTAGCTTCCTTTTATCTCGTCCGCTCTTTCATATATTTAATGTCTATTGTTACAGGCGTATTTCCAGATTATTGGTAAACTTCATACGTCACTCCAGTGTATAAATTGGGTAGAAAATCAGACATATCAAACTATCGTCCTATATCAATCCTTAACATAATTCCCAAAGTCTTTGAGAGTATTATTACAGATTATCTCACCTATGACTGTTAGAGTATTATGACATCACAACAATTTGGCTTCACTTCTAAAAGGTCTGCAGAATTGGGTTTACTCACATATGTTGACTTTTTGTCTGATGGTTTGGAGGGGGGTCTGCAGACTGATTATGTGTACACTGATTTCTCTGAAACTTTCGATAGGGTTAAGCATGAGCTATTGCTACATAAACTTTTTCTTTATGGTGTTGACGGTCTTGTATTACAATGGCTAAGTGATTATCTTACGAATAGGTTACAAATGGTCAGAGTTAATCATTACTATTCTCATACTTTTCCAGTAACCTCTGGAGTTTCCCAAGGGTCTCATCAAGGACCATTATTATTTAACATATTTATTAATGATATAATGCATTGTTTTCAAGGTAGCACAGTCTTGTTATTTGCTGATGACCTGACATGTTTTAGGGTGATTAATGACAGGGATGATGCTCTAATATTACAATCGGATTTAGATAGTCTATCAAATTGGTGTACACTTAATGGTATGAATCTAAATGCATCCAAATGTCATGTTATGCGTTTTCATAGAATACACCACCCAATAGCTTTTGATTACAATATTAATAATGAAACTCCAAAATGTGCTTCTCAAACCAAGGACTTGGGTGTTATATTGGACTCCACACTTAATTATAAGTCTCATGTTACCGCTGTTGTTCAAAAATCTATGAATATGTTGAGACCCACTTCTGATTTTACTAACATCACTGCTATTAGATCTCTATACTGCTCACTGGTCAGAACTCATCTTGATTATTGTTCACCAGTATGGTCTTCTCATAATATTACATATAAAGCGAAATTTGAAGCTATTCAGCACAATTTTTTAAGATACATTGCCTTTAAGATGCACGTTTACCTTCGTTATGATTTCTTAGTACGTATTTAAACATTCCTACTCTGGAGGTTCGCAGAAAGCAAAGGGATCTGATACAGCTGTTCAACATAATAAATGGCATTTGTGATAGTCCTGAGGTTCTCTCTAAAATATATTTAGTTGTTCCTCCTCGTCTTACTAGGCAGATACAAACGTTTCATGTCGCATTTCATAGGTACAACTATGCAATGAATAGTTTTCTACCTAGGACACTTAGATTAGCAAATTCTGTCGATGGAATTTTAATTTTTGACGTGTCAACTTTCAAGTTCAAAAAACATTTGCTGGAGCTTTCACTTTAGAGCGTACATCTTTTATTGCTGGTTTGATATGTTATCTCTCCTCTTATTTTATTTGTTTTTTTCTTGTGATTTATACTATACTTTAGGTTTTTCCTTATGTTTTATACATAAGTTTAATGCATGTGTCAATTGTTCTATCTTGTTCTAGTTTTACATATTTTTCTTTTTTTGTTATTGTAGCATTTTTTTATATTTCCATATTGTATTTATGTGAATTGGGCTTGCCCGTGATTAAATTAAATAAATAAATAAATAATAGTTGTGATTGGCCTTCTCTCTCGTTTCTTTTCATTTTTATTATAACATAAGGTAAATACGATAAACTTATCTTTATTAACATTATTATCCTTGTAATTAGGCCAATAGACCTATTAGAATGTACAATAAAATAAATGAATAAATAAGAAGTTTTGGACTTTTTTCATACCAACCACAGTTGGTGTTACCTTTCACTCTGGAACATCGAAGAAATCGGCTTCAGTGGTGCCAAGAGCGACTCGCGTGGAATCAGGAATGGAACACTATCGTCTTCAGTGATTAATCCCGGTTCCTTGCATGATGGTAAGCGAGGGCGAGAAAGAAAGAGACGAGGCGAACGTCGAATCCCTCAATTTGTTGTTAAGCGACGTGTACATCGCACTATTGGAGTTATGATATAGGTTGCCATCGGATTCCTTACCTCAGGACACTTCAAAATCCAACTTTTGAGCAAGATAACGTTGGGAAGACAAATCTTGGACTATTTCCACCAGACTCAGATTCATCTCCTACCTTGGCCCCCAGATTTGTCCCCAATTGAACATGTGTGGGACATAATTGGTAGAAGGTTAAAACTCTGATGACTCTTCGACATGGGATAGAGCTTCAACCCATTATTTAAGTTGGTGAGCAGGAACTTAGATTATGCTCGCCCAATTGGAGTGAAATTTTAATCATTTACATATTAGGCATTCTCTGATATGTATGATAAATATTACCGAATAAAATAATTTTTACTGGGTGCTCGGATTTCTATATCACTTAGTATATATGTATATATATTTTAAATAGGAATTACAGCGCCAGAGCCAAACACAGATTTGAAATTTTTTTTAACAGAATAATATATGAGTTGGCAAACGTAATACTAAAGATTATCGCATATTTCTATTATGCAATGTTCGTAACTCAGTTAATTTCGATTAACTATTATTAGTAGGCAAATTATTTGCCAAATTTTCTTACGAACCTGTTTTTTACTAGAAAAACAGTCATAACTAGTCCCTCTTTCTCATCACTTATCTCTCATGAAATATACTTGTCATTTAAACCTGAAACTGTTTGATCTACACTGATGTTTCAAACCTCTGGAAAAGCAGTTGTCAACACATTACACATGTTTTTTGATTACCAGAAAACTTCCAACCTCACTGTTGTTTGCAGTAAGGGATTGGTGGTGATTGTAGCATTTGGAAATGTGTTTGGCTTCTCTGTTGTATTGTTTCCTGTACCATTCAAATTTCAATGTCTTGATGGATAATCTAGTTTGAGACATACTAGGGAGTATCGATAATTGTAAGGAGATTCTTGGATTGTACTCTTTGTAAAATAGCTATACAAGATTTGCAGGAATAGCCACACAATCCTATGCCATAAGTCCAACATGGAATGATAATTGTCTTATAAAGTAAAAAACCAGCTTAAATCTCTCATCTTCAAGTCTATTTGTTCGAGCTTTAGATGCACTTAAATGATAAAAGAAATTGCAGGGATCCAATTTAGTTTAGCATCTAAATGATTTCCCATTTTTTACCGAATTGCCTTCTGGCCAATACAAGAGTTCAAACAATTTTTTTTATTTGTACATAAATCAGCAATCAGAATAAGCCAGCTAATTGGCTGGCGTAGAACTCAGTGTCTCCGAGTTCATCAATGGCATGATAAAGGCTCTTCCAGTGAAGGGGCCTCTGTATTTCATTTAAGATCTATAGGTAGTCGTCTTTCTCTTTGTGGTTTTAGTAAGGGTTGTATTAGAGTATTCTCATGTCCCTCTAGTCGTTCATTATATTTACTGCTGTGCTTCTGGATGTCTTCTGTGATGTACGATATGCCGAGATCTTTGTGGAGAGTATCGTTCGACACATACCATGGTGCATTTACCATTGCACGAAGAATTTTGGATTGGGACCTCTGGAGAATAGCAATACTTGATTTACTGGCACAACCCCAAAGTTCTATGCTATAAGTTCATATGGGTTTTATCACAGTCGATCTTGTTGTCCATAGTCAATTCAGATTTTCTTCCTAACAACCAATATATATATATATATATATATATATATATATATATATATATATATATATATATATATATATATATATATATATATATATATATATATAACTCTTTGAAGCGCAAATCGATTTGTTTCCTCTTTTTGACTATGTGTTTTTTCCAGTTAAGCTTTGGATCTAGGTGTAATCTAAGATAACGGACTGAATGTGTTTCTGGTGTTACGGATAATGAAAAATGTTTTCGTTACGTTATGAAAGGTTACAAATTATATGTAAAAAAAAATATGATGCAAGCAAATCGCCCAAGATGGTATTCTTACCTGAAGGTCTCGAATGATCTTCTGCGGGGTTGCAACCCTTCTTGAAAGCGATATTGTGGACTGTAGCAGGGGTTCAATGGGTTTTTATTAAAGTTCCTGGCACTCGCGCGTTAAATATTAACTACGAATGGTTCACTTCGACAACTGTTCTGCTTCTCTCTTCTCCGCATGGAGAACTGGGTTTTTAAATTGAACATAATGTGTATGTACCGTATGTCCGCTAGGTGTAAAAATACCCCCAACGATTTGCATTTTATTATTAAATAACCTTACATATTAAATATAGATCATAACAAATTAAAATAAAATTGATGAATCCTTAACATACCCTCCACCAAAATACATAGTATTTTAACTAACTTATTTAGAACATGTTGGTAAAGGACATAACTTTACCGTTGGTCTTTGAAGAAGACCCTGAGTGGTTTTGACATTAGCAACTCTTGCAATACCATCAGAACCCGGAAATAACTTTACAATTCTTTCCAATTTAAAGATGGAACATTGTCATCTTTAATAATTACTAGGTCGTTAAGTTTGAGTGGAATTTGTTGATTTAGCCATTTATTTCGTTGTTGGAGTCTATTTAAATATTCACTATGCCACCGTTTCCACACATCTTACTGTCGTCTTTGTATAAGCTGCCATCGATCCAACTGATTCATATTTAAATGGGAAAGATCCGGATCGGCAACTGCCGTTGGCGGCTCTAACATAAGAAACTGACTTGGGGTTAACACGGATAAATCATTGGGGTCTGAACTTAAAGAATAGAGCGGCCTGGAATTGACAATAGCTTAAATCTGAGCTAATAGGGTGTAAAACTCTTCAAAAGTTAAAACTTGAGAGCCAACAACTCGAAAAATATGAGTTTTAACAGACTTTATGCCCGCTTCACTAAGACCGTTAAAATGTGGACCGGGCGGAGAAAATGAAAATTTTATTTTTTCTGATCGACAAGCCTTTTGCATATATTCATGTAGAATGCGAGAAGCCCCTACAAAGTTGGTTGCATTATCACAAAAAATATGGGTGCATCTGCCTCGACGGGCAACAAACCGACGCAAAGCAGCAATAAATGCATCCGAAGAGAGACTGGATACTAAATCTAAGCGTACGGCTTTTGTGGCGAAACACACAAAGATACAAATATAGGCCTTTTGTGACTTAATTCCACGTCCTTTAAGGGGAGTGACCAAGAAGGGACCTCCATAATCAGTACCTACACAAGAAAATGGTTTAATTTGGTTGATGCGGGTAGGAGGTAAGTTTCCCATGAAAGGTTCGTGGGCCACAGGTTTCAGTTTAAAGCATCGACTACAGCGGCTCAACACAGTCCGAATTGCGCGTTTGGAAGAGAAAATCCAAAAATTCTGAGCAATTAGGAAATGTAAATGCTGTAAACCTGGATGAAAATATTTTTTATGAACGGACTCAATTATTAAATCTGTCAAACGATGTTGACGGTGTAGAATTGCTGGAAATTTTGTATCATAAGACAATCCTGAGAACTTCAAGCGTCCCTCCACCCTCAAAACACCTTCGCTGTTCAGAAAAGGGCTCAACTTTCTAAAAGGTTTTGATAAGGGGTGCCTGCTTCCAAATTTTCAATTTCTTGTGCGAAACAAATATGTTGCACTCGTTTAGTGAGAACCATTAAAGCTTTGTGGAGATCTGAATCAGTAAAATAATGCAATGATTTATTTTGAGGATTTCTTAAATTGGCTACAAAGCGTAGCGCATACGCAATAATTCGTTGAATTTTACTCAAGTATGAGTATTTGTCCAATAGAAGATCTAATGTGGCCAAAGACATAAGTGTTACAAGAACTGAGGGTTTTTCTTCCGGACAGGAAACTGGAGAAAATTTAGGATTGGGCCATAGGAGCTTTGGAGACATTAACCAAGGAGGCCCCTCAAACCACAACGGATGATTAAGAATTTGACATAATGTGTATGTACCGTATGTCCGCTAGGTGTAAAAATACCACCAACGATTTGCATTTTATTATTAAATAACCTTACATATTAAATATAGATCATAACAAATTAAAATAAAATTAATGAATACTTAACATCTGGTATTATTACATTATTGATGGTGACTGATGAACATTGGTCCTTTCTCAAAATGAATGTTATTTGTGCAGATTTATTTTCATTTATTTTTATTTCCCACTTCCTCGTCCAATCTTCTAAGAGATTTAAGTGGCGTTGGAGGTGAGCTGTCGCAGTTGCTGGATCTTCGTGACTGGATAAGATAACTGTATCATCCGCAAATGTTCCTGTTACCGTATTTTCTGCCGTAGGGAGGTCTGCTGTATACTGTAGATACAATAATGGCCCCAGAGTGCTGCCCTGAGGTACCCCAGACTTGATCGGGTAAGTGTTTGAGATTTATCCACTGATTCTGGTTCTGAATTGTCTGCTTGTCAAGTAAGACTTGAATAATCTGAAGTAAGATGGAAGATGTTTTATTTTGAAAAGGAGACCTTCGTGCCACACCTTGTCAAAGGCCTGACTTAAATCAAGGAACACTGAGGGGCAATACTTTTTTCTTCAAGAGATCTGTTGATCGTATGCACGATTCTGTAGCATTACTGGATGGTAGAATGTGAGTGGCGGAAACCAAATTGGTGGTGCGGGATTTTATTTAGAATGGGACTCATTCTGTGTATTAGGAGTTTATCAAGAAGTTTTAATATAATTGATAAAATACTAATGGGTCTGTAGGAGGTTACATGATTTGATTTACTTGGCATGAGCACTGCTATAATGTCTGCTACTTTTAGTTGTTTGGGCCATGACTGAAGCCTAAGTATAGCATTAGGATACCTTTTTTGGGGAGTTCTTTCAGCATTTTTGCGCTTACTTTATCAGGTCATGGCGATTTTTTTTATTTAAACGATATATTTCTTCTTTAATTTGCTTTGGAGTGAACAGCACTGACAGTTCTTAAGTGTTGGGGCTGAGGGCCAAGTATTCTATTATTTCCTGGTCTTGTATATCGTCATTTGGTGTGAAAACTTCAGCAAGGTGCTCTGCAAATAAGTCTGCCTTCTCTTTGTTGCTTCTTGCCCAAGGTCCTGCAGTGGGTGTTTGTTTTCGAAAGGGCGGGTTTGCTTGTAGTGATTTATTTGTAGCTTTGATTGAACGCCATTCAGAATTGTCAAATCGGTTGAGATTTGTAACATAGTCGCAGAATGAAGCTGTTTGTAATTCCCTTATTCTCCTTCTCAGTTTGTTTGTTAATCGGTTATATTCAGTTTTGTCTGCTGGACTGTGACTTTGCTGCCATTTCCTTCTAGCTTTACGTTTGTCTCTTATGAAATGTTTAATTTCAAGAGGTATATTTATAGACTTCTCTTTTTGATTTGTATCAGGTGTAGCTTGTTTAACAGCTTCTTGTAGTGTTAGAATTAGTTTTTCCATGCCTTGTTCAGAGTTAGTTCGTAGTTTTTAGGCTGATATTCATCTTCAATTCATTATCAATTATACTTCGGTATAAATCACAGTTGGTTTTTGATGAATGGAGCCTGGTTATTTTTTTAATATTTATTGGTATTGTTCCAATAACAGGAGTGTGATCTGAAGAGAGATCATAGTTGGATTCAACTTCCATATATGTACTTGATACGCCAGACGTAATGAAGAAGTCCAGAAGATCTGGTATCTTTGCTGGATCTGTTGGCCAGTAAGTTGGAGTTCCTGTTGACAGGAAATTATAGTTATTTTCTTGTATCGCTTTTGCGAGTTCTCTGGCTTTTGTAGTAGTAAGTTTTGAGCCCTATAAAGTGTTTTTTGAATTATAGTCACCACCATAAATTTAGATCCAAGGGATTGAAAGGAATTGTTGAAGTCATACTTTTTAACATTGTGTTTAGGTGGACAGTACACTGCAGATAATGTTATGTCATGAGGTAGTAGTTTAACTCTGATAGATGTAGCTTGGAGGAAGTCCTTTTTGTGTTCTTTTTTACTGGATAATGATCGATTGTATTTTTTATAAGTATTGCTGAGCCTGCATTATCTGGGTGATTTGTGTGGTAAATATGGTAGCCAGCTATTTTAAAGAATGATTTATCAGTAAAGTGAGTTTCGGATATTAGCATAACGTTGTAACGAAGTTACATTTTCAAAGACCGGACAAAAGCACAATCTTCCGTATAATATGGAATAAAGCGCTCGAACACTGTATTCCTCCGTCCGTATCGGTACAATGTAATATAAACATCGGTACAATATAATATAATTTATCAAACCTGCACCGACACTTACGTCTTCGCACCGTATCCCCAACAAACCATACCGTAAAGCAGAACGATTCTCAGAGTCGTCAGTCTATCCGTAGACTCGATACCTTGCCCGCATACGCAGGCGAGAATTAAATCTAAGAGACTTCATTGTGCTCACAAAACCGTTCTCTTTCAGAAAACCGATACCGCTAGATCAACCGTACCGTTTACCGAGGTGAGTGATATTCCATTTTATACATTAGGGTATATGGTTCTCGCCGTACAATCCGATCAGGGGAAGTAAAGGGAAACCGTGTCCGCTACTAGAAAGTTGAGTTCTCACATCCTAGTAGCGGCCGTGCTTGGGCCTTCAGCCATCCGATCGAGGGGAACCGTGTCCGCTACTAGAAAGTTGAGCTCACATCCTAGTAGTGGCCGTCGCGACTCCGAGATTTCGATACCGCGGAAATCGAGAGCCATATCCCCCGAAAGTAGAGCTTTGATTAACCTAGAGGGTCGCTTGCAAACCGTAGTAGTTCTGCACACTTCCGCTAACCGTCCACCGCACCACCCGGCTTCCGCTAACCGTCCACCGCAACCCCGCCCTTTTTTTGTTGCTTCCGCTTGCATAGCTTTGTTTTATTCACCGTAGTAGAGACAGTTTTAAACCAGTAGGATAGTAGTTAGTACTAGTGCTTTTGCCCCGTCTACCCGAATTAGAGGACATTTAGTTTAGTTTTCCGTTTAATAAAGACTCTTTGTAAATACGTAACTTTTGTTTTCTCTTCTCTCCAACTACCGTAAACCTCCGTAAATAGGTAAGAACGTTAGGCAGCTAATACCCAGGTTACGAACCCGGGGAGGCAAGTAAAATCTGCCCGACCGGCCGCAACACTCTTGTCACCACCATAAGTGACCCCTGGAGTATTTTAATTCTTCACTGACGCTGCCCGGAGCGAGTGGAGCATACCACTTTAATAAACTGGCGCCAGAGGCAACCCGTCACCTGTAGTTAAGGCGCCAACCCATTAAGTAACGACGTAAGAGCGTTACAACGTCTATTTGTTCTTTTTCTATAAATATTTTTAGTTCTTCTTTATGTTGTGTAACACCGTTGGCGTTCCATAGTGCAATTCTGAGGGCCTTAGCCATTTTGCTTACCTATCAGCATTGTAAGCATGTTTAGAACCATTCTATTTTGTTGAATCAGTTGGTCGAACATGTTTTTGAAGTCTTCAAGGAATTTGGTAAGCACTGAAGTAACATTTTCGTTATTGATTGTATTTTGACTGTTTGGAATACTGTTTTCGTTGTTTTTTACTGCGTTAGCATAACTAATCCTGTTGGCCGGTATTTGATTGTTATTTTTTTGATGGCTTAGTGTTACTGTTTGATACTGTTTTTTGGTGGGTTGAGTTACTGAAGTTTTTGTATAGTTGGTGGTAGTATGTACAACCGTTATAATTTGATGGATGTGCTCCCCCACATAAAGCTCACGTGGCCGGTGTATTAGCGGCTTTCTTACAGCTGGCTGTACTGTGATTTCCCGCGCATTTCACACATAGAAAAGATCTATTGCAGTAGGTCTTTGAGTGACCATATAACTGGCATCTCGTACACTGGATGATGATATTCGTGTCTTGGAGCCTCGATTTGAATTATACTGTTAAGTATTTTATTAATTTTGTATATTTCTTTGTTGTTTTCAGCCGGTTCCAGGTCTACAAAGATTAGATTAAGTGGTTCTTTGGATTGTCTTTGTTTTCCATTAATAATATTTCTAACCTTATGTCCATTAGCGACAATTTCTTATTTGATATCATCTATACTTGTCGAGTGATGTAGATACTTTATAACTACTCGATATGCCCGTTGCTCTTTCAATTGGTATGTGTGGTGGATATTATTTTCTTTCATAAACCTTACTATTTTTATGTATGTTTCAGGGTTGTTGCAGTTAAGTTTTATGGTGTTGTTTACCATACTTCTGGCAGGTAGTATATTCTTCAATGTTTACTATATCTTGCAGCTTTTTAATCATATCAGAAATATTAACTACTCCGTAAACAATTGTAGATGGTAGTTTTGGTGCAGTATTGTCTGGTTTATCATAATTTTCTCCATCTTCTTCGGTTGGGGTTAAAGAGCTATATCGATTGGAAATATTTATTCTCACCTTCTTGTTTTTGGGTTGAAGTTGCTTTTTTCCTTTTAACACTTACTACTTGCCACGGATTTTCTTTGTTAGTGTTATCAAAATATCCTCATCACTTGTTGACGACATTCTCGTTATTTGGACGTTCTTTCTAGTTTCATCTTGTGTTATTGTTTGACTACCCGATTACAATGGTTGGTATATTTGTGGCATTTGTACATTTGTTGGATAATACTGTGTGAAATTGAGGGGCGGTGGTGTTTCCTGAGTGGTGTTGGGAAATCCTGCGAATCCTGGCCCATTTTCAGTTGGAAACATATTTTGTTTTTGGCACTATTTTATTTCAATGTTTTTGTATCACTTTGTATATTTGAATTTAATTCTGTTGTTGTTAAACAAATTAGTATAAAGGTGTAAAAACTTATCACGTTTTTTGTCGAACCGAATCAAATTGGAATTTCAAGAGCTAGTGGACACGTCTTTATATCTCTCGACATTCAAATGAATACTGTTCAAACAATTCAGTGCTGTGTTCTGTATTGTTGCAATAAACAGTTTTTATAAGGAACAATTTTATATGGTTGACTGAAATCACAAAATATTAGTACTGGATACTCACCAATATCAAACCGACTGATACTATTTGAAGCTTTAAAACCAAACTAGACGCTGATTTTTAACTTTCTAATTTATTTGAAATTATTAAGACCTGAATAGTTGAAAATGTTGTAGATACTGAACCTTGTGGTGCAGATTTAAAGTTACCAAAGTGAGGATTTCCGACGGGTTGACTGGGATCTTCATTTTTTGTGCTGTGTAATAGAATAATAGCAAAGTTGACATTTGATTTGTTGTTTGATCTCTTTACTGAACAATGACAAGTTACGAGGACAAATACACAAAAAGAAAAGCGAGAGAGAGGGAGACGAAGATACAGAGGAGGAAGTAACAAAAAAAAAGTAAAAAGATGGAGAGAGCAACTATTAAAAGTCATAAGAAAATTGAAGAAAATATGGAAATACTGACTGAGATGATGAGAAAAATGGGGGAGACGATGAACATAATAATACAGAGCTAACGGAGATGTGGAATGAACAGAAGGAATATAGAAAAGAAATTAATGACTTAAGATTGGAAAATAGAGAATTACGGAACAAAAATATAAATTTGAAGAAAACAGTGGAAAATATGGATGAAAGGCTGGAAATAATTGAAAATGAAAAAAAAAAGAAATAATGTCGTATTGCAAGGCTTAAGAATAGATAGCGAAGACAGGAGAACATTCTTCTTTTTTTTTCGCTTCTTCTTTTTTTAATGTTGATAACTCTTGTTCGAGCTCCTTCTTTTTTTTTTCTTCTTCTTCAATCTCTAACCAAAAATCTTGAAAAAAATCTTCCATTTCAGGATTTTCTTTAATTCCTGGTTCTTTAGAACGAAACTTAGTCTCAAAGTTACATGTAATGCTAGTCATATAAACCCTATTAACTAATATATTATACAGGATTTTAACTATTCAGTCAATATTATAATAATGGAAAGAGAATGCTAGATTTTTATATGATAAACCAATTAGTGATAACAAATACGTTCTTTCAGCATAAAATATACACAAATACACCAGAGAAGTAAAAAGTAGAGGAGAAAAATCAATAATAGACTATATACTGGTAGATAAGATTAATAGAAGAGTAGTACAGGATACAAAAGTGAAAAGAGGACCAGAAATAGACAGTGATCATTATGTAGTACTGAGCATAATAAAATAATGCGTAATGGAAAACAAATAAAAAAGAAAAACACAGCCCAAAAAAGAAGAATGGGAACAATAAAAACGTATAAACTAAGAAATAGCGAAAAAGGACGAAATATGTCTGAGCCAGAAATTAAAGAATGTGGAGAAACAGATAGACAATGACATTGAAATAGTTGGGAATTCAATGAAAAATGCAATCATGGAAACAGCAAAAGAAGTATGTGGAATAAACAGAAAAATAAATCATAGACAACAAATTGCATGGTGGACTGACAAAATAAGAAACCAAATTAAAATAAAGAAAAAGCTGTGGAGAAATTACCTAGGGTCTAGGAAAACTGAGGATTATGAACAATACAAAACTGAGAAAAAAAAATACCAAAGAATTAGTAAAAATTGCAAAAGAAGATCAATGGAAACAATCTGGAGAAAAAGTAACCAAAAACATTTCTACAGAGTGCAAAAATCATGGAGGACTGAAAAAAGATAAATACAAATAATATTAGAAACAAGAAAGGAGAAATGTAAACATAAGACACAAAAATAATGGAAAGGTGGAAGGAATATTTTCTAGAACTATTAGATAACGGAGAAACCACAACTAAATTGAATGAAGAAATAGTACAAACAGTACAAGACGATAATGATGAAGTGCTGGAAAGAAGAAAATGTACCGAAAGAATGGCAAATTGCTTAAATTGTTCCTATATACAAAAAAGGAGACAGACGGGAATGTAGCAACTACAGGGGACTGACATTGCTCTCTACAAGCATGAAAATATTAGAACAGCTATTAGACCGAACAATTAGAAAAGTTGTGGAAAACACACTAGAAGATGCGCAAAATGGGTTCAGAGGTGGAAGGAGCATACAAAACAATGTATTCACGATAAAACAGATGACAGAGAAATGCATACAAGAGAAGGGAAATATATATTGCACATTCATAGACTTAGAAAAGGCATTTGATATGGTAACGAGAGAAAGAATGTGGAGAATATTAGAAAAAGAGGGGTAAATAACAAAATAAGAATGGTACAAAAAATATATGATGATAATCTAAATACTGTTATAATGCCATAATAGAAGATCAGAAGCATTCACAAGTCAAAGTGGACTTAGACAGGGTGGAGGATTAAGCCCTTTTCTATTCATTGTGCTTATATATATATATATATATATATATATATATATGAAATAATGAGAAAACAAATAATAAATGCAGGGAATATATAGTAGGACATAGAAACTTGTAAAGTCGAAATATCAAATGAAGCCTATGCAGACGACATTGTTATGTTTGCGCAAAGTGAAAGGGAGCTACAACAAAACCTAGACACATGGAATGAAACATTTAAGGAGTATGGGATGAAAATAAGTACTAATAAGACTAAAGCTATGGTGATTAGTGATAAAACAGAAAAGATAAAAATAAATTTGGAAGATGAAAGTATAGAACAGGTGGAATCATTTCAGTATCTTGGAGTAGAGGTAGATCAGGGGGGAACTCAAGAAGCAGAAATAAATAAGAGTGGAAAAGCAATCAATCTATATTATTCTATGAATAAAAAGTTTATTAATAATAAAGAAATCTCAAGAACAACTAAATTAAAGGTATTTAAATTGGTTTACAGACCAGTGTTAACGCATGGGACACAAAAGAGCAAAATACAAGCGGCTGAAATGAAGTATCTAAGGACAATAAGAGGAGTAACAAAAAAATATAAGAAACACAATAATAAGAAAACTTGAAATACAGTCAACCAAATTTTCATTTGCCAAGTAAATGCAAATGCAGTTATTGGAAATTCTGGAAGATTATATTTTTTTGGTTCAATGATATTCCCTAAAGAAATGAGGAATTCCTCCAATTTTATATTATCAAGTGAAGGAAAAATTATTGCTTGTTTTTTGATTGGAAATTTTGGTGAATTTGTTACTGTTGCGTAAGATTAAATTGTTGTTTTTTGCCTTTGTCTAGGGAACTAATAAAGTGTGTGACGTGCTTTCTTTCCTTAAAAGACTTACGGACGTCACTATGACACCCACGGCTTCGGTACTTCCTATATTTCCTCGGGCGCCAGATTTTTGGGGTGGTTTACTCCACCGAACTCTCGAAAATACGGCGTCGAGAGTTACCAAGGTAGCCACAGATGGAGGTTCAGTAATTCCAGGGGTCTGTAGTTATTGACCTTTCCGGATACGTGGTGTGAAAACAGGCTTTAATTGCTTACCACTATCAGAAAATGAAACTACTCGCTACTGGAGAAATTATAAATTTTAATTCCACAAACAAAATTGAATTTTACATAAATGGGAAATTAAACCAATTTTAGTGTTTTACAAAAATATCAAAATCTACTACTAAAGATCTACGTTATTAATAAAACCAAAAGCGGCCTGACACCAAGCAATACATATTCTAGCTATTTTACAACGGAGGCGGAAAATAACGTGCAGAATTCTACTAGTACGTAGCAGGTGAAAACAATACAAAGTTCCTAATGATAATATGTCAAAATGCACAGAGAAAGCGTTATGGTTGCACTAACAGAGCGTACTAAATCGGTTCCTAGTATTTGTGTACTTTTTAAATAAAGCGGAAGAAAATAATCAATTAACTAGTCTCGGCTGCCGGTTTAATCTCGATAGCCACCGGAATTTCTTAGCGATTTCACTAGATTCAACTAAACTAGGTTTTACTGATCAACGCAACGGCCTATCGTACGAAATCAAATATTCCAGATAAAGAAAACTACCAGCAGAATGCGAAAACTTCTCCTGGGTATCCCTGCTCGGCAGCGAATACTTTTGAGATTATTTCGTGTCCTTTAAATCAAATCTGCTTTAGAGGCCTCTCGAATTGATCCCTGCTCAGCAGCGAATCCAGACGAGATTTTTCTAAGCAAGTGCAAACGAACTAAATTTTCTTAACAGTACGACGACCTATTGGGCGGGATTAAATACTCAGATAAACTAGACTCTAAATGTTCTAACTAAGGTTTTACTGGCAAAACAACAACAGCCTATTGTACGAAATCAAATTTTCAGATAAAATAGATTAACAGTAGAATCCGAAAACCTCTCCTTCGTATTCCTGCTCAGCAGCGAACACTCTCGAGATTATTTCGTATCTCTTAATTCAAATCTGCCTTAGAGGCCTCTCGAATTGATCCCTGCTCAGCAGAGAATCCGGACGAAATTTTTCTAAGCAAATGCAAAAGAACTAAATTAATTACCAGTATAACGGCCTATTGGACGGGATTAAATATTCAGATAAAATAGACTCTATATGCTCGAACTTCGGAATTGTACACAAATACTATGAATTCAAACGTTAAAAATAAAACCGGCTAAGTGTTGGATGATAATAGTTATTCACAGAACAATTTTATATCCACTTACCTGATTCACAAAAACCAGTCACAGTATTCGGTGTAAACAAAATGAAATTTGCAAGCAGGAAAAGAAAAAAAAGCCCCGTTTACCTGGATGCTACGTTCTTTTATTAAATTCTCCGACCCCACTTACGAAGTCTCCTCCTTAAAATTTTGAAAATGCGCGCACATTAGCAGACTGGTTTAAGTGAACTCGACAAAAGGATATACCGGATGTCTCAAAAGCAGTACATTTATATAAAAATAAATACTCAGGTAAATTTCGAAATAGAGGCGATTTAATTATTAAATAAAATGAAATGTATACTGCATGGTAGCTGGAAATGAAAACATTAAAAAGTAACATCGTTATAAGTGAGTCCTAATTATTGTTTTAGCGATCATTTTGATAAATTGTGTTATTATTTTAGAATGTCTAAATGTAGACTGACAAATAGCCAGTTACAAATATTTGCCGATAATTTAGACAAGATATCAGTCGAAGATGACTTCGAACCGTTTGAGGTCTCTGATAGTGATGAATCCCAGTACGAGTCCGAATCAGAAACGTCATTAGATTCAGAATGTGAAAAAATATACAGAAGGGTAATGCAAAACGAATGAAATCAGGTACCCAGGATGTTGAATCTCTGTTACCTTCAACCAGTCGTTCAGTATCTGATACCAATCCAGTGTTCCCACTGTTGCCAGATCAAGAAATGTCAGATAATGAAGAGTTGCTAAACTTGGCACAATCGTTTGTAGCAGATTCAGATGAAGTTCCCTTATAGGGGCCAACAATTGGAAACCATAAGTTAGTAACTCCCTTCTTTGTTCCATCAGGAGTGAGACCGGAGATAGCAGCATTGTTAGTGAATGGTGCACCAGGTGATTTCTTTGATGCTATGGTATATAACAGAAGTAATATCCCTTATTTACGACGAAACAAATAACTATGCGACACATCTTGTTGAAATGGTGGACGCTACAGCAAACTCTCGATTGCATGAATAGAATCCTACCACCAACTCTGAAATTAGACATTTTTTGGGATTAGTAAAAATGCCTTCATAGCCTGACTATTGGAGTAGTGATTAGCTGTTTACTAACAATTTTGCTAGAAACGTAATGTCAAGAAATCGATTTGAGTTATTGTTACGCATGACTCATTTTGTTGACAACGAAGTGGCAGATAAAAGTGATAAATTGTAGATAGATAGATAGTTTATTTAGCAATCTTGCTATTACATTCACAATATTTAGAAAAATAATATAAAATCATTATACTTTATGCGCTAATTACATGTCAAATAACTGGATAGGAATAATTATGAATAATTTATTTTTACATAATTATTAGCTTCTCTTATGAAAGTGTCAAGGGTGCTACAAGATTTTATAGGAATTGAAAAATTATTATATAACAATAAACCTTTGTAAAATAGAGAATTTTGTGTTGAACTAGTTCTTGAAGTTGGTATATATATGTTACTACATGTTCTAGTGTTGTAAGTAGGCATGTCTCTAACAAAACTAATTTTGTCGGACATATATTTTGGTAACATGTTATGAATTATTTTAAAAATAAAAATCACGTTTTGTGAAACCATCCGCTGATTAACACTCATAAAGCCTAAGCGGTCAAGCATGTCTTTAATACCAGTGTACCTATTTACTCTTAAAATAACCCTCATTGCTTTATTTTGTAAAATTTGTAATTTAGACTTCTCAGACTGGCTTAAATAATATAAAATTGTTGGGCAATACTCAAAATGCGGTGCAATGATAGTTTTATATAATGTTAGTCTTGACATTAGAGACAGATTTGAACTTATTCTTCTAAAATAATTGATTTTTTTACTAATTTTCTTATGAACATACTGACCATGTTTTTTAAAATTCAAATCTTTATCAATAATAACACACATTCACTAACAAGCTTTAAGAACTAACCGAACGACTTAATATCACATGCAACATTACGTTTATTGCTATTAAATAACATCACTACTGTTTTATTTGTGTTTACATACAAATCATTGTCAATAAGCCACGATTCTAATAATTTAATAATATTTTGCATTTTATTCATCGTCTCTTCCACATTTTCACCCTCCACTGAAAGTATGGTGTCATCAGCAAATAAATTTAAAACTAATGGAATATCACAGAACTTAACAATATCATTAATATATAAAATAAAAAGGAGAGGCCCCAATACTGTTCCTTGAGGGACTCCATACGTCACAAGAAGTTTACTGGAGTGACAGCTATTTACTTTTACTTGTTGGTAACGATTTTTCAAGTAACTGCTGAACCATTCTTGTGCATTTCCAAGTATACCATATTTTTTAAGTTTTATGATTAACAAGTCCCTGTTTATTGTCTCAAACGCTCTTTTAAAATCAAGAAAGACAGTACATATAACCTTTTTTGAATCTATAGATTCCTTCCATTTTGAGACAACCAGTTGTAGTGCAGACTCACAACAATGTTTCTCCCTAAAACCAGACTGATTGTCTATTAAAATATTGTTATTATTAATGTGTTCTAAAAGTAGCTCCTTTATGTATAATTCTATTACTTTTTCACAAAGAGGCAACATGTTAATTGGTCTAAATTCATCACATTTTTTGTATTTGTTACCTTTTGAATAGGTACAATAATTGTGTTTTCCACAAGTCAGGAAATTTACTTTGTTCTATACTTAAATGTATTATATCTGTAAATTTATCACTAATCGTATCTAGGCCCTTCAGCATAATGGTTTTGGTAATCTCGTCTGTTGAATAATCTTTTTGCAAATTTATTATTAAGTGTTTTACTTTTTGTTGGTCAACTTTTTGAAAGTTGTATAAAGGAGTTATTTGGTTATCCATAATAACATGATTTCTTTGATTCAAATCGTGATTTTTGTCCCTATTAGCTATTAAGAGTTCTATACTTTGTACAAAATAATTATTAAATGAATCGGCTAATGATTTATCATCTTCCACTAACATATCATTAAAGTATACAGCTTGTATTATCTAACCCTTTCCTTTACCCATTACTCTTTTGATACCTTGCCACATTTTCCTACTATTTCCTTTGTTTCTATCTATTAATAGTCCGGGAGTTAACGACAGAAATTTCCTTCATTTTTTTTGTATGATTTATGTGTGTAATATACAATAGTAATATGAACGTCTGCCGGCGCACCCCCACGACAGGGGGTTACAGGAGGGTTACAATTACAGCTGAAAAAAAAAACAAAAAAAAATTATAGCCGCATACGCGAAACTTATTGTAATTATCAAATGAAACATAAGAAGCTTAGAAAATATCGTCTGCCACCTAAATTCGACAACCAACATCGTCTGCCACCCACATAAGTAAGCGAAAATTTAATATAGAAAAAATGTATACCCGCAAAGATGAAATTAATAAAAATGCTTCTTTTTGTAGTAACAAACACAAAAATAATAGTCTGCCACAAATAAGATATAACGAAGGTCGTCTGCCAAGCCTATGAAGTTGCGCTCGGCATGCACCGCGCGAGCACCGCGGCGACGACGCTGCATCTTTATCGACTTGAAAGACGATCGTCGTTGTTCTAAATTATTGAACGACTCTCATGCAGTTGTTTTTTTATGATACATTTATTCACTGGATTTAAATTTGTTCATGCGTAGAGCATAGAATAAGTCATCGCGTATGCCTACTCGGTTTTCAAAATTTATTTTGAATAAATATATTGATGAATTTCGATAAAATATTACTGTTTTGAAATGACAGTAAGAGATTATTTTTTAAGACATAATTATTTATTGATTTCCGTTTAAATGAATTCTATATATATATATATATATATATATATATATATTATGTACATGTATAACAATGCTGATCTTGTTTGACAACCGTAATTTTATTACCATTCATCCATATCACATTGATCAATAGAATCATCTGTTTCATCCAATATTATATTCAAATCCTCAATATCAGAGTTGTTGATTTCAGCATCGTCTTCTTCATCTGACTGATTTTGGTTTTGATTTGTATTTGTTGGTTGATCTGTAACTATATAGATATAATTTATTAATGGCTACATAAATATTTTTATATAATTTTTTTCATATAGTACCTGGATTTTCTTCTGCGTTGATCGCTATGTCATCGATGGATTTCGGCAATTGATCTCCTTCGAACCATCGGAAAACAAGTTTATCATCTGATTCCTCCCAACCATAGTCAGTAGGAGAAAATTCCGTCGGCTGCGGGAGATATGCATGCCTCCAAAGATGTGCAATATATGCGGTTCGTTGTAAGTGGTTGTGCAGCTCTGCTTTACAAGGTGGTAATACTGCTCCATCGACATTTTTTACAGTGGTCCGGAAGATTTCGCCACTTTCATTTACTTTATATGTTTTCATAAAAACAGCTACACGAGCCTCATTGACGTCAGCTATCCTTTTCAACCCATACATGCGGCAAACAAATTCTTCGATAACTGTATACACTGCTGATAAGTCGTCAGTATTTAAATCGCTAATGCTTTCAAAGGCATCTATGTACTTATCACAGTTCCTCAAGATAGTAAATGGGCGATTTTTGCCTTTTCGATAAAAATATGGGTTATAGTCGCAGCCCGTCAATGCGTGGAAAGCTGGTAACGCATTACACAATTTTGTTCCTAATTGATTGTACATTTCTCTAACATTGACATATCTTTGCGAATTTCCAACGCCAACATGCATCCACAGCATAACGTCGTTTCTTATGTGTGCTATATTGCCTAGCAATATGATAAGGATGTCCGTATCAGAGCACCGTACAACTACATTTGATTCACAATCGATGTTGCTTATGTGATAAGTGATTTTAGTGTCAGCTTCTTCATGTTGGGGACATGTTAAAACGTCATCAAGTGTTTTTTGTACTCTCTCATCAACAACTTCATATTTATAACAATACTCGTAGTTTAAATATATAATTTTGTTTTCAATAAACGCTGCGTAATGGTTAGATTCCCAGTCAGAAATAAAAAAATTGACTAATGCCTTTTTAAAATTGACGTTTTTTAATTCTGAACAAAAATCTACTGGACGCTTTTGTTCTGGTCCGCGGATATGAAAAGGACGATCTTCATTCGAGCCTCGCAATAAACGTTCATTGTCTTTTATAGATGGTGAAATGTACTGATCGAACGTGACAACGATTTTTTCTGCTTTCTCAGACATACACATCTTGAGAAATTTAAGTGAAATACCACCAAAAGTCTGCGGAATCTCTTTCATTAAATGCAGTAGAAAAAACCATCGTGAATAATAACGTCAGTATGTCGTGGTTGGTCTTTGTGTATATTTCCAATAATTTAAATAAAGCTGATTTGTCAGTTTTACAGATGGAACCCTCAGCATGGCAGAGCGAGAAAGGAATTGGTGTTAGCGGATACGTTAAAACTTTATCAATATCTAACGTTTTTTCAAGAGAAATTCGCAAAAGATGACCGAATAAATCTCGCTGCATACGCACTTCTACAATCTTTCCAGAGACAGATACTTTTTTTTTCTGAATAACACTGGCAAAATTTAATATTTTATTTCTCTTTATACTTTTTTCAAATCTTTCAGCATCTGCAGAACATTCTTCTATAAACTGTAGTCGTTGTTTATTGCCACTTTCTTCTACGTTCAATAAAAAATCTGCGATTTCATCTTTAGCTGCCTGTCCAGTGGAAATGTTGTACAAACAAGTTTTGTCTAAATCAGCTGCGAAGGGATTAACATTTTGTTTTATATTTCCGATCAATCGTTCTATCTGAGAGGAATTTATTTTTATCCGGCCTTTTTCTAAGTCTGCAGTTATATCTTGGCGTTTTCCTAGTCCTGCGTAATCCATAACGTGACTAACTATGGAGGCCCTTATACTGTGACTTTTACACCAACGCTGTCTAGCTGCAAACGAATTTGTAGTATGAACGATCCCCGTTAATTTATTAGCGGCGTCTGCATTGATGGTTTGTTCTAGTGTCAAATCCACAGGTTGTTTCGAGAACTTTTTGTTTGTCCGCTTAACGCCAATGCCTTTCTCAAGCTGTACTTTTAATCCTGGGTGCGTGTCATCCACTTTCAACAAATTATCGAGATATTTTACTAGATAGCGAGAATAATTTGGCTGATTAAATATAAAAAAAATGTTCGTCATTTTCGGTAAAACATACTGAAATAACTGTAGGTCCGATGTACGGATTGCGGAAGCATAAAATAATAATCTATTAGTTGAACATAAATCATATAATATTGAGGAGTTTTGCCATGATCGCCATTCATTGTTTTTCGTTTAAATTCTTCGTATTAATCAAATAACCGATTCAAATAAGGTTGCTGTATAGTTGGTTGTTCTGAGCGTCTATTTTTAAATGCTTCTAAAAATACTTTAATATCATTGTTGTTTAATTCGATATTTTTTTCATTTAAAAAGCTGTCAAAATGCAACATTTCAATAGCTACAGATAAAATTGGGTGCAGCCTTTTGCATCGATTGAAATGTTTGCCCTCAATAAAACCATTAATAGAACCACTCGCTAATAAATCTGAATTGATCATATTTGTTATTCCGCTGTTTTCAATTAATTTTCCGACAGCTTTGAAAAAAGCCATCATCACATGAAATGTTCCTACATGGATAAACAAATTGTCGAAACGTGGTTTTTCCGTGCATTGTATTTGTAGTGCCATTTTAGCTATTGCTAGATCGTACGTTACCTGCATATATGTTTCACCACATTCTTTTGCAACTTGTAGGCTTTGTTTCAAAGTTTCGACAACAACTGAATTACTTGTTGGCGAAGCATTTATCGTAGTTAAATAAGAAACTTTCTGCATGCAAGTATTATCGGCGTATATGAAACTATTATATCCTACCCACATTGGCATATTTTTTACCTTTACCAAGTGCGAAAGCATCATTGCAAAATAAATTGTTTTCAAAATCTCCAAATTATCCGGTACAGGTGAGTCTACTGGATTTAATAATTCAAGTAATCGTGGTTTTTTGGCATAAGGTTCTAATTCATGACGTAAGTCCGCCTTCGCTTTGTTGCCACTTCAGGTTGTACATCTAGCACAATATTTTCGCTTTCAATATCGTTGTTTTCAGCAGTATCATCAATATTTTGATGAATAATACCGACGGTATCGTACAACGTACCATCGCCACCTCGTGTGTCTACGAAGCGGTCGAAATTATTAAAAGCAAGACCAGTGCATAAATTCGGTCTTCGTAATATGTCTTCCGGACAAATTTCAAGTCGATTACTAGATGCGAATGTAGCCTCTGTTTCTAATTCTTCTAACATAGTATAGCCACAACAATGTCCATATTTGTTTAAAATACTAACGATTTTTTTGCTGTTAGTCAATCCCTTTATTGTTAAGCCGAGCGTTATGTGTTTTGATGGTTTAAATTTTCCGTTAGTAACTGCATAAATCAAATCAGATGAAAAAGATTCGCTGAGTCTTTTACTACTCGTACTGCCTTTTCGGCGATAATTTGGTCCACTGAGTACTGCCTCATAAAAATGTGTTAGCGACGTTGGTAAGGCGCATTCTCCACTTATCAAATCACTCGTTTTTAATTGATTCGGCAATGTTTGACGTTCTATTGCATTAATTTCGCTTCTTAGAATAAGAGCTGCTTTTTGTAAAATATCGTCTTTCTCTAATCCATCTAAGTCATTGTTTTTTAATAAAACTCCATTATACGGTTTAACAACTCTTTTCTTTTTCCATGTAACTATGGAAATTTCTTTAGGAAACGTTTGTAATAATTTTTCTTCTAAGTGAAAATTAGCTTTTAAATTTATGGAAAAATCTTCTCTCTCATATTCTTTACATGTTTTCTCTAAAGTGTCGGCGTATAATCTTATGAAAAAATTTAAGAGAAAACTACTGTGTTTGTTAATTATATGCTCTTTTATGTAAGAACACACTTCATCGTAAGCAATTTTATGAACATCTCGCAAAATATGCCACTTTATTTTTGGTTTATGTGCAGTTATTTCCGATTCTAACTGATATTCATAAGTTTGTTTGCACAGTTTATGATAAAAAATTACTTGATTTTTTTCACACGCATCATTAATCTTTGCAAGCAAATTAGGATCGTTCATTTCTTCGGCAACAGCGTTTATGGCATCTTCCGACCCGCATACATGCAAAGTTTGCCAGTGACCTTTATGATATTTGCGCACTTTATCACAAAAAATACATTGTTTACTTGCATTTAAATCCCCTGGCGATGTTTGTAGATTTGTCGAAATTCTGTTCTTCTTGTGCAATACCACTAGTGACAGCTTCATCGGATTTTGAGGCATGTCCCGCAACACTTTGTATATTTATTTGCATATTCAAATTGCAGCTCTGTGGCTCATCCTCAACAGCACAGCTCTGTGGAACATCCTCGATAGCACAGCTCTGTGGCACATCTTCGGCAGCACAGATCTCTTGTGAATCAATATTTACACTGCAAACAAATATTAACAGTATTAAGATTTGTTAAATAATTCTTCAAAGACTATAATAACAAATACTGTATATGTATGAGAAAGAGAGTGCGAACATTTAAAATTGAGTTGTACATCGATATTTGTATGTGCATGCGAAGGCCGACGCACAAAACAGGTGTTCCAGGGGAAGTATAAACGGGGAGACGATGAGCGCGCAGGTATACAAGAGATTAGAACGAGAGAGAGGGAGAGAGAACAACAGAGGTAAAGCGATTCTGCATGGTCGACATCGTATATATATATATATATATATATATATATATATATATATATATATATAAGCGTCAGTCCGCTGTATCAAAACAATTATACTGCTTTTATTTATCATACTTACGTTGCTTTTGATGTTGATGGTTCCGCGTAGTTGTCCTCGTGATGAAAACTTTCTTTTTCCACATTTACATTGCAAAATAATATTTGCAAGATTAAAACTAATTTCAATAACAAAAAAATATAAAATTTGTAGACGAACTTGTAGTTTTTAATGTACATTAATCACTAAAGAATTATACACTTACTTTGCTTCCGATGTTGATGGCTCTGTACTGTTGTCATCATGAACAGTTTTCTCTTGTACATGTACACTGAAACATAATATTTACAATATTATGTATTCAAAACAATTATACTATGCGAATAAGAGTGTGTATAAATAAAAATATGCGCGTATGTATGTGTGAGAGACAGAGAAAAAGCATAAGTAAACTTACTTTGATGTTGCTTCCGATGCTTCACCTTTTGCTGGAACTTTGTATTTTTTTGCCACTGCTGTAAACTTTGAATAACAAGTTGAATGGTATTTCTGGTAGTCATTTACTTCTTGAGGTAAAATAACGTTGGTTAAATCTAAATTATTCTTTTTGTGAATTGAAAGAATATATTCACTTTTTCTTAAAATATCAATGACAAATGTTTGCAATTTCCCTGCTGATTTTCGGCAAAAAACGCAGTACGGCTTCACATTAGACATTTTGAAATATCACATTGACACGCACTTATTTCCATGAGACTTTTCGCTATTAACCACTCGCGCAGACGCTACAAGGTCGCTACTGACTACTCGCACAGACTGCACGTGTCGAATACAACGGTCCGTTCTCCAAAATTTAGGTGGGGATCATCTTTTGCGTAGATATTATCTGGGCATCTGAAATGGCAACAGCTGAGAGCAAGGGGACACATATTCAAGGAAAGAAATGCCGTTATATTCGAGGGCTGCATGAGTATATTTCCTCAGGTATAAATTGTACCCGATTTTATAGCCCCCTTTCGTCTACACAAGTATTTGTTTCATGGTCAACGAGCTCGCCCAGAGATGGGTAGAGAGGTGTAATACTGATCCTTTTTCCAGGTAACCAAAGTTTGCGAGGACACTGCTACGGTTCTAAAAATCGCCGCAACGAAAAAAGATTTTCGCGAATTTCATCATTATATTTAAGTTTCTATTATCATGGAAAATATTAAAACTAGAGTTTAAATTAATTCACTGAGTAAATTTATAGCATAAAAAACAACTTCATGAGAGTCGTTCAACAATTTAGAACAAACGACGATCGTCTTTCAAGCCGATAAAGATGCAGCGTCGTCGTCGCGGTGCATGCCGAGCGCAACTTCATAGGCTTGGCAGACGACCTTCGTTGTATATTATTTCTGGCAGACTATAATTTTTGTGTTTGTTACTATAAGAAGAAGCATTTTTATTAATTTCATCCTTGCGGGTATAATTTTTTTCTATATCAAATTTACGCTTACTTATGTGGGTTGCAGACGATGTTGGTTGTCGAATTTAGGTGGCAGACGATATTTTCTAAGCTTCCTTATGTTTCATTTGATAAGTACAATAAGTTTCGCGTATGCGGCTATACATTTTTTTTGTTTATGTTCAGCTGTAATTGTAACCCCCTGTCGTGGGGTGCGCTGGCAGACGTTCATATCACTATTGTATATTACACAGATAACTCATACAAAAAAATGAAGCATGCGGAAATGGTGTATTGAAACCTGTCGTTAACTCCCGGACTATAAGTTTTCAAAACATAACCTTTTCTTTGATCTTATTAGACTAACAACTTTGTTTCTTTGATCTCTATACCCTACCCAATCAGCAGCCATACCTGTAATTATAGCCCTTTTATATGCCAGATCTCTTAATTTTTCTAAAGATTTTATTTCATTATCATAGCATTCACAACCAACCCTTTTACGTATAGTTATCTCTGGAGCAAAATTATTTAACACGAAGGTAATATTTTCATTAAATTTTCCAAGTAGGTCATTAATATTCAACTCACGTTCCCAAAGTTTTTCATGTAATGCCGTTTCAAAATCTTTCTCGTTAATACCTTTCACAAATCTTGTTTTAAAAGTAGGTGTATTATCATTACTTAATTTTAATTTACTTTGTGGATTCTTAAACTTTATTTTAAAGTATGTCATATCATGATCTGTAATTTTTGGTTCTCTCCTCACTTCAGCTGTTACCTCGTTATTGTCTGTAAATACTAGATGAACTGTACTTCTAGTATTTTGTGTTATCCGGGTATATTCCTTCAATATTTGTTTAAGTTGGAAAGCTTTCATTTGAGTAATTAATTTTCCCCCATAAAAATCATTTTTTTCTGGACTAACATCTATATTGAAGTCACCCATTAAAAAAACATTTACATTACAGTTCTGATAAATTTCCTCTACTATGTTATCCAATTCAGTTAGAAATGCAGAAATACTAGAACTTGGCGATCTGTACTAAACAATAAAACACATTCCTCTAATTTTTAACCCTATTACCCATAGCATTTTTGGAATTGTCAATTCGAAAATGACTTCATAAGGAATGCCATTTTTTATATAACACACTATGCCACATGTGTGCCTATTCTCGGAGTTAAGTTTAACTATATTAAACCCTGATATATATTTCATTATATTCAATTTCAGTTGTTACTCTTGCTTCCGTTAGTGCTAAGAGATCAATGCTACCTCTATGTAAAAGGGTATTAATTTGATTTAGGTTGGACAATAAGCTGCATACATTTAAATGAACAATTTCCAATTGCTATATAAAATTCGTCTTTTTAAGTTGTTGTTTTTCCATTGGCAAGACCTATCCCACGCCGCATGTTTAACATCCAAATTTAGATTGAATTTTGCGTTAGCTCGTAGGCAATTTATGCCACATTTTTCATTTAATTTACATTCACTAGATTTATGATGTTTACTACAATTTCCACAAAAATGCTCCTGTATTTTACAATTCTTGGCAAAATGATTAAATCCCTGACATTTAAAACATTTTACAACACTAACAAATTCAAAAATTCTACACCTATATAAACTAATGTACACAAACTCCATACTTCTAAGAAAATTTAAAGTTTCAGTGTCTACTTCTATTACTAGATTAATTAATCCTGTTTTAATTTCTTTGGACTTATTTATTACTTTTAAATGAAAATTATCACCATTGTTTCCAATTTTGTTTTGCCTTATAATTACTTCTTCAATTTCATCATCTACTAGTGTATCTTTGGGGACGTTGATAATTTTTAATTTTGGATACACTTTTTTCGGTTCAACTACCTCATATGACTCCTAAATTCTGTTTAATTGAGTTTGATACAATTGAAGCTTCATCCTTGCTGCCACATTCCAATAAAACTCCTCCATTTTTTAGACTTCTTTTAACATTAACTTCCACATTCAACTGAACCGGATCAACATTTTCAATTAATTTCTTTTTAATTTCCTCCGCAGATTTATTTTTATTGGATTTAATTATCAATACTTCTTTATTATTTCTTACAACACTACTATATGTATTTAAATTACTTGCTGCTCCAGTTTGGTGCATAGCAATATCACTTCAATGTGGAGTTTTCATATCCATCATGAATGTTTTAATTTCCTTTAAATCATTTTCCACTTTTTTCATAAATATTACCATATTATCCAAGAAATTCGAACATTCCTCACATACTATTTTTAATTTTCTTTTCTTCATTGGAATTACCCGTTCTTCAGTAGATGATAAACCCATGCAACCTACATGAATTTTTTTCTTACATATATCACAAATTGGAAATATTTCATTTCCATCTATATCAATCAGACATTTAATGCATTTATCCATTTCATATTATTGTAGATGTACTCACTTTATTGTAAGCTCCTGGACTATTACCAACTATTTACTTTAATCAACTTATAGTTTGCCAACAAAAAGTTGCTTAATTACTAATTGATATGCAGTAAAAAGAACCAAAACAGAAACTTAAATTGCTCAATTTCACACTCCCTATTGGAAATTTTGAAGTAAATTCACAATCAGTAGGTAGATTATCAATACACTACAAACTGATATCACATACCACAATTAACCATGTAAAATTCACTTTAAAAATACCTTTTAACGTGAACATATATTAACATGACCACTTAGAAGTATGGTAAATTATATTATTTGTATAAAATAACACCCCTGCTGAACACTTTAAGAGAAAATTTTTAATCGTTGTATATCCCTGAAGAATTCATTTGTGTTGATGAAGCTCTCCTACCATTTAGGGGAAGTCTAGGATTTCGTCAATACATCAAATCAAAAAGGCACAAGTATGGGATAAAATTATTCAAACTTTGCACTGGGCTTGGTTACACATATAACGTTAAAATATATGCAGGCAAAGATGTTACAGTCACTCCTGAATTAGTTGTACTATACCTAACTCAGGGTTTAGTAAATGAAGGACGGACACTAATTATTGATAACTGGTATAAAAGTTTATCTCTGGCCAAAAAATGTTGTACGCCAATACTCATGTAATTGGAACTATTCGGAAAACTTGAAGATACCTTCCCAAAGAAGTAGTAAAGGCTAAGTTAAAACGTGGCGAAATTTGTTCCATGAAAAATGAAGACGGCATAACAATTATCAATTGGAAAGATAAGAGAAACATTTTTATGCTTTCCACAAAACATGGAGACGAAATGGCACAAGTACCTTGCAATCAGAAAACAAGATTGAAACCCAAAGTTGTAGTGGACTTACAACAAAGGTAAGGCAGCCGTTGATTTATCCGATCAATTTGGGGCCTATTCAAATCCACTGAGAAAAAGCATAAAGTGGTTTCGAAAAGTGGCGTTTGAACTCATTCTGACTACATCGATTGTAAATGCCTATATTTTATATAAGCTTGTAACATAAAACACGCCATCAATAACGGATTTCAAAAAAGATATAATCAAACACCTAATAAGACAAACGAAATGACCGATTCTGCTACTCAGACACGAAGAAATCCAGCAAAGCACGTTATTAAAGTGAAAAAAGAGGGAAGTATGCATAGTAGAAGTAACATGTGTAAGAGTTGCTACAAAAGAAATTCTGAAACACACGGGCGAAAATATGCCATGAACAAAACTAGAAAAGTCGACACATATTGTGAGTATTGTGAAAAATAAGCCACATCTTTGCATAGACTGTTTTGATTAAGTTCATAAATAATTTTTCTACGTAATCATGTTTACAAGCGAGCATCTCTTTAGTTTCTAAATAAAATTTAGTAATAATTTGAATTTTTATTTTTTAGCACCCGTACTATAAAATAATAAGGATCGCAAGACACAATTTTTAAATAATGAATGAACTATTCCTACAGTATATGGCTTCTAGGCCACGTTGGTCCTTTAGCGTTAAAAATTGTACATAAATATGAACCAACAGCCTACCACACATTTGAAACTGTGTTGGTCCGGTGGGACCAACGCGGCCCGTTAAGGCAATACTAGTGTTGGTCCCATAGGACCAACGTGGCAGTGAACGTATTAAAAACTCATAGATTCGGTAGTAATACAGAAGATGCTTATATCTTGAATACTAGACACTGTAACTAAATTATTTCGTACTAAATCTAACTAATTTGATGAATTATCGGAGCTGATATTAAACACAACCGGTGCTCAATTTGCCAGGACCGAACTCCATGGGTTATATTATCAGTTACTTTTTCAGTGAGTGATATTTTCAATCATAATTCACTGCAAGTATGACATCTTACAGTAAGACGTAATGTTTCCACCACATTCAAAGATGCATAATACATTATTTGTGGAGATCTACTAAATTTGCTCTTGCTCCTCTAACATATACTTGAGAACTTAACTGTAAATAGGAATCTAGTCAAAGAAATATCTCGGTGCCGAAAGTTTTGAAAATATTAGTATTCTGAAAAATCCTTTAAATAAAAATTCTATGAAATGATACTGAGTTTTGATAAAATAATTATTTTAATTATAAAAAAAACAGTTCTTTTGTTTAAAAACAGAACATTACATTAAAAAACACAAGTCTTTAGTTTAAAAAAGGAAACATTACAATTAAAACAATACTATCTGCTTCCGTATCCTGGCAACAACAATTTTAAAGCTTTACTCAGACTCAAATTAACTGTAAGTTTGTAATCTTTTCCTAAATCGAACCTACAGCATGGACATGTATAGAGTTCTAACTTAAAAGCTCGCTTCAAACATTCCTGAAAAGAAAATATCATTATTAAGGTAAGTCTTAAAGATAACAAAGTATTAGAGAATTAGGTGTTGATACTTCTATATCCAAATATCTCGACCCCCTCGGGCATTGAAAAAAAATAACAATATGCAGAAAGTAATACTATTCAAATATCTACAAGGTCCCTTGCAAATACATGATCAGGCTCTTGTGCTACTTCTGAATGGCTATATTCAAGTCCTGAATTGCTACAATGGGTTTTTTCTCTGCTTATGGCTTTTCTTGCTTGGTCTCAAATTATCATATTGAAAAATTAATTGTCCCATTTCTGAATTGCTATACTCAAGTCCAGATTCCTGAAAGCTACAATCAAGTTCTGAGTGGTTACAGACGGGTTTTTCTCTGGATGTGTATCTTCCTGTGTTTCACATTATTGTTTTTAAAAATAAATTGCTCCATAGCCCAATGGATATAGTAAAGTCCAAATTAGTGAAAAATATCAGTAGCAGAACAGCAGGTAGTATTAAGATATATTTTCCATTTGAATTGTTTAAAAAGCAGTGGATATAAAGAAAACGGATTTTAAACAAGCTGGATGGACAAAGCATAACTAGGTAAAAAAATTGGTACTCTTTTTAAAAATATAGTCTTAGATGCGCCCAAATATCACTCACCTGGCAGAAATTATGTTTGCATTCAGTTGTAATAGGTTCATAGACGATTTCTTGGCAGCAAATACATTTAAAGACTTCTTCAACTTTCGCTAGATACTCCGGTTTTCCGTTTTTTTGTTCTTCTTTACATTCCAACCACAATTTTGCATTTTCGACATCATTTTTTATCAATTCTTTGATTTCATCAGGTAATTCGTAGGATGTTTTTGATTTTTTCTTCACATTTAAAAGATCGGTTAAAACCCTGGAGTTTGTTTTGCGTTTTACTCCTTTTCCAGTTTTTAGTTCTTTATCTTTCTCTTTCAAAGCTTGCGCTTCTAAATATCCTTCGGGATACTATAAAACAATAAAATCTCAGATTTAGATTGAAATCTAGTTATGCAACTTACAATAACGTCGAATTCCTGTCCCCCCTTTTCCCAAGGTGCAGGATTAGGATCATCTCTTCTAATTACATATTTATATACAATTAAGCCAGATTCGTTTTTATCTGGGTAATATTTAACCACTTTATATATACCATCATACCGTAATCCTTCATTTGGACAATATTCTGACTGTTCTTTACCTTTATAACTTCTTACTACCCTTAATGGTAAGCCTTTTCTCCAATCTTTCGCTTCAGCCCCCTTTTCATTAAACACAGCATTACAATTTAATGCCAGAGCTCTGAAATGATAAAATAATCAATATAATCACAAAAATATATGAAAACTTGGAATTACTTGTTAGCACGCGTTAACTCTTGATCAGAAGTTTGGATGTTTACCCTTTTATTGCCAGATAAGTCCCTCCCCCCACTTCCAGAATAAATGAATTCATTTCCATTGTCCAAATCATCTGCATATCCTCCACTCAAAACTATAGAAGTAGCGCCTTTATTTCCCGAACCGTGTATCCCACTGACGTGCGGGCGGTGGACACCTGCTTCAGATACCTAAAATTAAATGTTTCTTGGTGTTATAAAAAAAGTCTTCAAGTGCAATGGCCCCCAGAGACAACTGTTTGCACAGCTCAAAAGAATGGTAGAATTAAAAACGTTTAACTAAAATGAAGAAGTAATTCAACTTACATCATTTAGTGGATTTTATGAAGTATCACATTAAATAAAAAGCTTAACCACCCACCATATCGCCTAGATCTGCTCTACTTACTATTGGTTGTTTTCAGAACAACAGTAAAAAAGTTTGGCTCAAATGAAGAAATTATACCGCTTAATCCATTTTGTCGGTTATCTATCTAATATAATTGAATCATATCCTTTACCACACATTATATAATCTATATTGGCTCCCAGTTTGATATATTTTCAATTTATTTAACCCTTTCAATACGGAGGACGCGCTAGTGCGTCCATTCGGTTTTTCCGAAAATACGTACGACGCACGGGCGCGGCCTCGACAGATTGTTTTTAAATGCACATTTTGAGAATGCCGCAGTTTTCAGAAGTGTAGGAAACATGTTCCGCACATACGGAAATATGTATTTTATTGATACATGGCAGCCGTTTTTCGGTGGTTCCCACAGGTTCGAATTATAGGATTTTTAAGCTATAACCTATATATTTGTGATTTGGAGCTTGTTCAGAGAGGCGGTGATTTATTTATTTTTGTTATAATGGCCGATTTCAGTAAACCTGGCCCTTCTTGTGTAAAAAGGAGTAAGAGTAAACATATGAGAAATCCAAACAAACTCACAGTTGAGGAAATGATGGAATTTTTATACAATTCAGATGCAGAAAGTGATCATAAAGTAGATAGAGGTTATGTTTGTAAGTAAATAATCCTATTAAAACTTGATCACAATTTACTATTTTAGATGTTGATGAAGATGGTTCTGAAAGTGACCCATGGGAAATTGATGTTATGCAAGAGGAAATGGAGAACACTTTTCCTGTGCAACAGAATACGGAGAATATTTTTCCTGGTACCTGGACAGAAACCTGTGAAGGTATGAGGCAAATTCCTTTTACAAAAATAAATAAATTATTGGTAGATTCTCCTGGCGAAGAACCATATGACTGGTTTAGGTTCTTAGTGGATGATGAACTTTTGAATTTAATAGTATTACACACTAATAATTATGCAGTTAAAGTACTTTCTACTAGTAGTGGACATAACCATTCAAGAATTACTACGTGGAAGGACTTGACATATCTGAATTACTTATTTTTATAGGATTGACTTTACATACCGGAACCATAAAATTACCTCGCATGCAGGATTACTGGAAGAAGCATAGATTACTTGCAACTTGTTTTCCGAAGTTTATGAATAGAGACGTCCACATTTTTGTGAAAATGCACCAGTTACTGACTTACCTCCAGCAGATCGTCTATATAAAGTTAGAGCATTGGTAAACCATTTTTGCAATAAAATGAAGGTAGTGTATTATCCAGGAAAGGAGTTATTTAGGGATGAGTCAATGATCCTTTGGAAGGGAAAATTTGTGTTTAAACAATATCTTCCAAAAAAAAAGCATAATTACGGAGTAAAACTGTATATGCTAACGGAATCTGATGGAACTGTCTTAGATTTTACTATGTATGCTGGCGCAAACGATGCTCTTCTTAGTGGTAAAAATCATACCGAAAAAGTTGTAATGTTCTTGATGAGAATCTTTTTAAATAATGGACGTTCGGTGTATATGGACAATTTTTACAATAGTTTTAGCCTTGCGAAAAATTTATTGAACCATAATACGTTTTGCACACGAACTCTTCGTCAGAACAGGACAGGCACTCCACCTGAAGTCGTCAAAATTTAAAAAAAAAAAATCTAAAGGTATGTACTTCGAAAATGTTATGATGGGTAAATGGAGAGACAAAAATGATATTCTGTATATATCAACCGAATTCAAGAACACAATGGAAACAATAAAAAACAGAAGAGGAACAGAAGTAGAAAAACAATTGCTTATTGTTCAATATAACAAATATATGGGAGGGATAGATAACCGAGATCAGATGACGGCTTATTATCCTACGACATGTAAAACCTTAAGGTGGTATAAAAGAATAACATTCTTAGTTTGGAACTAGAGGTCTCACAAGGTGTTCCCCAGGGATCGATTTTGGGTCCATGTTTATTTTTGGTTTTTGTTAATGACTTACTCACTACATTAAATGCTGTCCCTGGAATATATCCAACTTGTTATGCTGACGACATTAATATTATAATTATTGAAGACAATGAGGATGCTCTAAAAATATCAACAGAGAGAACATATGATCAAGTTGTGATGTGGTCAGAGAGGAATAACATAATATTAAACAAAACAAATACGGTGCTATTTAACAATCATGGACAATTTAGACAGAACCAATTAATTGAAAACACTGATTTTCCTATTACATCTAAGGAAAATATTAAATTATTGAGTATCACTATCGACTACCTGGAATTCGTATATTGATAACTTGTGTAACAAATTAAGAAAAAGTCTGCTATAGCCTTAGATTTCTTGCCAGTTATTGTAGTAAAAATACACTCACAGTGTATCATGCTAATTTTCACTCCCATCTAAAATATGGCATACAAATTTGGGGGACCTGTTCTACCAAGCAAAGGGTATTTGTTCTTCAAAAGTATGCTATCAGAATTATTGCAAAACTCAGAATAAGAGATTCTTGTTGGGAGTTTTTGAAAAAATACAAAATATTGACCCTGGCTGGTGTATATATATTGGAAGCATGTACTTTCATTCATGGGAATAGATCGATTTATGTGGCCGAGCGTGCTTCTCATCACTATAAAACAAGAAATAAAAGTCAATTATTGGTGCCTAGACACCATACTGCACTTTTTGAAAAAAATCTAGAGTATATGGGATGTAAATTTTATAATATGCTCCCAGAGGATATAAAAAACAGTAATTTCTACAATTTTAAAAACAAATTAAAGCAGTTTTTACTAGAAAAAAACTGCTGCACCATAGAGGAGGTTTTTAATTGATAAATTGTCTTTCTGCTGTTACCTGCTATGAATCTGCCAAAAATTGTTTTGTTTTGTGGAACTGTTTTCATTATTTTTAAGGGTTGTCTATGATGAAAACAGTTATATATATGTATATATGTGAATATGTATGTATGTGTTCTTTAGGTGAGTCATTTTATTATACTTGTATGACATGTTTCACTATAACTGTTGCATAATTTTTTGTACAATTTTTTTATGCAAAATAAATTACTTTCTTTCTTATAAGAAAATAGGTATCCATATTATTCAGTTATACCTACAAAATGCTTATGTACTTTTTAATAAGTATTCTGGCAGGAAATTATCTTTGTATCAGTTTCATCTAGAAGTGCTAGAGAAAATGTTACCGAATTATGTCGTCACCTTATATAGTTTCCCATAAGAAGATGCTGACACTACGTATCCCACAGCCCAGAGCATAGTTTCCCCGAATCCACCTTTTGTGGGAATGAAAAAACATATAAGGCAGAAACAAGCAAACAAATTTGGCAAATCTACTCAACTAACAACAGTAAATAAGGATTTAAAAACAGTTTCAACCCCAACACACGAAAAAATACATATGGATAATACAAAACGCCCACTTAAACAAACTTATACTTTCAAATGATAAAATATTTCATTTCTGCTATTTCAGACTCTCGGGGATCCTCGGACTCCAGGAAAAAATTATACTTCATAGAAAACAATCCCGACCTTGTTCCAGTTAAATTAGGAACTGCCAAAGTCGAACAATACACACATACACTTATTCACTATTACGATATGAATCCAATCATTACAGAAATCTACAAATTAGTATTGAAATCTCATAATATAACCAGGCTAATACTCACAAATAAAGATTATTCTTTTGATACATACAACTATCTAAAAATCTTACAATTCACTGATGACAAAGTTGAATCAAAAATGAAAAACATTCTTCCACATCATATTATCTGTAAACGAGGATTAATCGACGGCTTGGGCTCAATATTCAAATCCATTACCGGAAATTTAGACCCTTATGATGGTCAATGCTACGAAAAATTGATTTCTCAGTTAGAGTCAAATCAAAAGCAAATAGTGTTAAATATGGGAAAACAATATTCACTATCTCTGCATGTCAAGGATCAATTCAATAAAACAATTCCAAAAATTAATCATAATGAACAATTAATTACTTCAAAAATAAACCAAATTAGTTTGATAGTTGAAAACAATACATTAGAGAAAATGCAATGTTAATAAAAGATGTTCTCAATCAAAAGATAAATATGTACGAAATAATTAATTCAATTCTACAAGACATCGAGAATTCTATTACTTTTAAAAATTACAAATTATGCACCTGATCATTACTTCAATAAATGAACTATAGATGGAACATAAAAAATTAAGCAATCAAACCGAATCAAAACAACTACCATTTCCAGTGAATGTCAATAACACTGAACCTTATGAGAAACTCAAAAAATCGATAGCTACATACTAAATAATAAAATCACATATATTTATTCTACATATTCCAATTACTTTTCCTTTTGATTTTGAATTATATTATTTTTTTTTTGGTTCCAATATATTCGGAGAATCACTTTAAGACAGTTATTCCAAAAAATAAATTCTAGATAAAAAACCAAATGTATTTTACATTTCTGAGTAACTCTTGCAAAGAAATTCTTCCTCAAAGGTATATTTGTGACAAACAAGAACTAACAGAAATCAAAGATGGTCCCTGTAAAATTCAACTCCTCGAGGCCAGAAACATCTCCAAATGCCCACAGACTCAAGTCCATTTGACCCAACCACTGCTAAATCAGCTCGACGCATCCAACCATTGGATTGGATTATTTCCATACGAGTCAATAATAAAATTGAAATACTCCAGACAAGAAGAAATCCGAAAATTACTGGGCACATTCCTCATCGAAATCCCTACTGGTTGCCAATTCACTGCCGATCAATTGACTATAATCAATGAACAGCAGTACACGAACCCGAAATAGCCGATCCTGTTCCTCGATATAGACGCTACCATTGCGACTTCCTCAAAGGTTAACATTAGTATCGATTTAGAAGACCTCCAATTAGACAAACTTCAAGAAATCCGCAGTCAAGTGATCTAAAATCAGCCCAATTTTCATTTCGAGAGTCCTATCTACGTCCCCAGTGCCTGGATAATCCTCATTTATGGACTTCTGATTGTTACAAGCTGCTACTTAATCTACAAGAATCTCACCAATAGATTTTGGACTTCAACACCCCCACAGATGGACCACCACAATGTTCGCCTTCCTCTTTAACCCTCAGAAGTCGAGACTATGGGGGGAGGAATTATGTCGTAATCTTATATAGTTTCCCATAAGAAGATGCTGACACTACGTATCCCACAGCCCAGAGCATAGTTTCCCCGAATCCACCTTTTGTGGGAATTCAGCCAGATTGCGGAAGTATCTAATGGACGAAGCGCTCACTTTCATTTCAGTCGTAGACTCGATTTTATACTTACACATATATTTTTGTAATTGTGATAATATTATAGTAAATTTGTAAGAATAAAGTTTTTAAAAAGTTACTTCGATATATCTGAATTAAAATTACTGGAACAACTACAAGGAATAAAACAAGAATTGAACTTGCAACATTTACCCAAAATAATAGAAATTCGAAATGAAAATAACAAAATACCTAGAAAAAAATGTCGTACTTGCAATTGAAAAAAAAGTGGAAAGATACTATATATCACTACTCAGCATGTCCAGAACAGCCCGGTCTTGTCTAGGAGATTGCTTCTATCTATCTTCGTTTCAGTATTTCTCTACTACTTTTTTCTTGATTTGTAGGTAAAGATTAAAATTAATTCTCTTTATTTTGTATTAATATTAAAGAAAAGTTACGTTTCTAAATTTTCATAACTTTACAAAGACGCCTCGAAAGACGCACGAGTGCGTCATCCGCAATTTTAATAAAATTTTTTTGATAAAATACGGATGACGCACTGGGGCTTGTCTTGTAAAAGACATGAACAAAATTAGTTGTACTACATTTCTATGAAAGCATTTAAATCAGCAAACTAAAAGTTTTTTATTTTCACCTCAAAAAATATTTCCGTACAGGGCAACACTCAATTATTTAATGCCGCATTGAAAGGGTTAATGAAAATAAACAAATAAATAAATGATTAATAGAACTCACTTGAATCCGAAATCTCCATCTTGTTCCAACATCCACACCAGGAATGGGTCCAAAGTGATCTTTTGGTACAACTGTGCATTGTTTTGTTCTGCCAGCACAAGCCATTCCTCTACCCCAATCTCGAGTGGAAGTTGTAGTTTTACTAGCCATACTAGCACGTTTTTTACTCAATTTAACTTTTTCACCTCTTTTTACAATCTTCGAATCATCAATTTTGCAAGAAGGGCAATACCTATAGTACAAGAATCAGTTATAAACAATGTTAATCTTGAAAGAAATAATACATATACCAGTCTTCAGATGGAACTTCAGTTAAGGGAGGATTTAGACACGATATGTGATATTCGTCATCACATTCATCACACAGTATGATATTTTCCCAACTTTCTTTACCGTAGCATATCTTACAGCCACAATTTCGACATTTTTTCTTTTCATTATCTTTACAAGTATCACAACGGTAAGGATATTTTCCTATAATAATAATGATCATATTTTCTAGTTCAATTCTTACAAATTGTATACTTACTATTAGTCTTTTCAGAATAATTAGATGTTCTTTCTTTGTCGTTAAGTTTACTTAATAAAACTGGTTCTTCGATTCTCATTATTTCATTAATGAAAATAACAGAACAATTTTCAAGAGGTGCTTTGTCGCCACCTAGCAATATGGTTCCTATTACATTAGTCCTACTAACTTTTTTTATCTTAAAATTGTACCTAAGAATATTAATTTCAGTTGATTTATATCTATAGATTCTATTTACATTCAAATTACTTACCAAAGACCTCTGGATTTTGTTTCTTCCAAATTGTAATTCGCCAAAACGATCATTTCTGAATATAATTCATTAAAATTATAAATATAGTAAGATCTTGGTCGGATATCCTTAAATTTTGCATCAGTTTCAAATCCAGGAACAATATGAGATGCACTAAAAATGGAAAGAAAACATGCATTCGAACATTCAAGGTTTGGGTATTAAGAAAATAACACAGCTGGAACTATTAGAGTAATTTCCATCAGATATTTTTGCATATCTGGAGGAAATCAACATTTATTTTTGCAAAAAGAAACAGTTCACTAACAAAACCAGTTAGTTTCAATAAGCATATTGAAAAAATCTGGTGATTATTGTAGTACTCAGATTTTTTAGATAGCGGCAGAAAAAAGTGGTTATTTTTCTCCTTCTTTATATTTTATATACAGTATCTCCTAGTTTAGGTTTCTAACCTATTTTTTCCAGTATGGTTTTTTGGTATAACTCTTGTACATGTTTCTTTATTTTTTGCACAATTTCTTTCATTATGTGATCCATCACCTTACTAGGCCTACCCTCTTTTCTTTTTAAGTGAAACATGAACATTTTCATTGTTTTCATCATCATGAAGACTTTTTTGTTCTTTGTGGTCTAATGTGCTGATATGGAAAATTTAAAACAAAATTTTACTGCACTTTATCATATTTTGATAATTTATTTCAACCCCCCATATCTTATTGTGATTATTATCAAGGAGGGTTGAATATGTTGCATAGTAGCAGATACCACCTACCAGTTGTTTTTGAGAATGATTATTTTTTGTCCTTGACTAAACAGATGATGCCTAGCCCAGAAGTAGATATAGTGTACAATTACCTAATGATGGTTCTAATCAAATTTATTTAGTATAAAAGTGAAATTAAAACAAATCTAAATGTGTTATTTTTTTGTACTTTATATCAACTTCCCATCATTCAAATTATTAGAAGAGAGGGATCAATTTGTGGCATCAACAGGTTATTGTAGAATTTTATTGATAATTATTTACCTTTTAACCCTGAATGTTAAATCCGTTTCTTCGATCACATTGCTACTACTACTACCTGAAGATCCTTCATTTTTAATAAATATTCTACTTAAATGAGCTTCATACCAGCTTCCATCATCTTGTATCATAACATCAATGAAATCGCCAACTTTGTAATACTGACTTTCAATATCGATAAAGTCTTTGTCTACATTATTATTTTCTAGTTCAACTGGTTTCAGACAGTCTACCTTTGGAGCTTTGATAAACATTTGAACGACATTGTTGTTTTCGATTTGATAATCTAATATTGGTACATTAGATTCTAACTAAAAGAAATAACGTGATAAAATATTACTTTAGATGATAATTTTGTACTTACAGTTTTTCCTTTGAAAAGTAAAGTTTGCTCCTGTGTCTTAATTCCAGTTAGTTTTTCAAGCTTATCTTGAATTGTAAGGACGGAATCTTTTTTTGATGTTTCTACGATCCATTCTTGATTCGCATCACCGTCTTTTCTCACTTTAATATACATTTTAACTTTGTTCGTTCACCGTTAATTCTTTTACCGACTGGGCGGGAACTGATGAAAACGATAAATTAGGGTTATATTTATTCTTCTTTTTTAAATTTAAATGTAGTGGACGTTTGGACTACTATCGATCTACATTAGGTTGTAGTTCAATTGATGACGGTATTATGCCACAGAACTTTCTCGTGTGAGCTCTCGAAGGAAGAATACGTCTTTTTGGGTGAAGCGAGGTTTTTTGAGTTGGAAGATATCCAGGTATTTATAAGGCATTTACTAACAAATTCCTTTGTGTAATCGAACCTTTCTCTTTATTTTTTAAAGTGAATAATTAAACAAATTAAGTAGTTTCTCTTTTTTATTTCTCTTTTTTTTGGAGTTTTCATATTTGAAAAAAAAACAGGTAAATAAATAAAAAAAAGGGAGTTAGATGGGGGATAATACAGGGGGGCGGACCCCCCTAATGAGAATGCCTTTAATTTAAATCAAAACGACATAGATATGAATAGTTTACCATCGGGTAATACAGATAAACAACAAACAAAAAACGGTATTAATGTAAATGAGACAAAAAATGTAAATAAAAAGTATTCAAATGTTAGAGAAATTTATACCTATACGGATGAAGGCCCCTATGAAGTATATGTTGAGGCTAAAGAGGAAAATAAAAATATTGGGAATTATAATTATTTAGCTGTTGCGAGAGAGCTGTATGACTTAAAGATTAATAATGTAAAAACAATCAATAAAAAAGGTAAAAATAGAATTGGTGTAGTATTTGCAGGGTACAAAGATGCTAATAACTTTTTAAAGAATAAGGAATTAAATGCAAAAGGGTATGCCTTGTTCATACCTTCCAAAAATATATCATGTAAGGGTATTGTGAAAAACATAGATAAAACTTTTACAGACGACATGCTTTTGAAATACTCTGAAACTAACAATGAAAATATTGGCTGCATTCAGGGAACATTCAGCCATAAAGCGCTGCAGCGCAGTTATTCTGCAAGTTACTGAATGGTCACGTTAGAAAATGACAGGAAGTTTCGCCCTTATCGCCATAACCTTCAATACTACATTTTTTTACCACAGATTACCTTTGTTTAATGAGTGGAAAATGATAAATTTGCTTGAAATACTAGAGGATGAAGACGAGGACATTGTGTTTAACAATTTCAATAACCTTAACCACATTATTGCTTACGTGGTTGAAGATTTGGGAGCACTCCTAGAAGATGCTGGGGAAAATATAAAACCTGGCCATCAATTTCTATAGGAATAAAACTATCGCCCACACCCGAATAATCCAAATCAATTTTTCAATTTATTTTTTCAACTCCGCTTTAATTTACAGTTTTGAATTTCCAGCGTTAAAGCGTAAAAAATATATGCTGGACCGCTGCAGCAAACTACGCCGAATATCGTACATCGTACGTTCAGTCAACTGCTTCAAGAAAGTGCTGCAGCGCTGCTGTTCCCTGAATGCAGCCATTAAGATTAGTGAGGCAAAGAGATTCATGAGAAAGATTAACCAACAACTAGAGGGTGAGACGGGAGCGAGCTCAGTTGACAAACTAGTGTCGACTGGGACGGTCCGGTTTACCTTTACAGGAACTTTTTTACCAAGAAGCGTTAAAATATGCGGTATAGAACATAGAGTATTGCCATATATCATGCCCGTATTTCAATGTTATAACTGTCTAAATTTTGGGCTTATTAAAAAAATGTGCAAAACAAAATTAAGTAAATGCATAAAATGTGGTGAAGTACATGAGAAAGATAAATTTTGTCTAATGAAATGTATTCACTGTAAATCAACTGAGCATACGAGTACAGCTAAGATGTGTCCTGAATACAAAAGGCAAAATTTCATTAGATAATCCATGTCATTGGACAATATATCATTCTTTGAGGCATCTGAAAAATTCCCTAAAGTATTAAATAATAATGTAGAATTTTCACGTCACTCTAATGATTCCCCCCCCCCCTACCTAGTAAAGAAAATACAGATAGTAACCTCATCACGATTGACAGTAGAAGAACAGCGCATATTCAGCAAACTCCTTTGAGCAATAAATTCTCGGAGGTAGTGGGAACAAAAAAACGAAAAACGGATAACGGGATAGGGTATGATAAAAAAGTACACAACAATCTATTAATAAATCCTAGTGGGAGATCACCAGGATCCACTGGAACATATTATATTCCCCCTTCAATAGATGGAGAGAGCGAACCCACATTTAATACCCCATTGAGTATGAATAGAAATGAGAATGAATCTCATGTGCTTCACCACATTATGAATATAGCTAGTAAACTTAATACTTATGATAGAGAACATGTTCTTAATTTTATGGATCAGTTATTGAGGGTATCGGCCCCTGAGATTTTTAAACCAAATAGTAATGGCTCAACAAGTCAAGATAAGTGAATCAGTTAGAACAGGCTATAATGTAAATAATCTTAGTAAAAATAAAAATATAAATAATTATTCAAAAGTAAAGGATACAGTTTGTGATAATAACTTTAATAAACATAAATTAAAAATTTGTCAGTGGAATATCCGAAGTGTGAGATCTAATTATAATCAACTAAAAAACTTTTTAGAGGAAATAAATCCAGATATAGCATTAATAAATGAGACATGGTTAAACAACACATATTATTTTAAAATAAAAAATTATAATACATACAGACAGTTCATCAACAACGGGGACAACTTCCTAACGCCTATGCAGACATTGGTAGTTAAAATAAATTCAATTATGGGGTTGTATAGATAGTGATTATAATGGGAAAATTGTCAAAGATTCTATTGAGGATCAGGGGTTAATTATACTGAATGATGGTAGCCCCACAAGGGTGGGGTTGCCAAATCAAAATAAATCAGCAGTTGATTTAACAATAGTATCGGAAGAATTAGGTACGGATTGTCACTGGTATATATATATGATGACACTGGGGGTAGCGATCACTACCCTACAATATGCGAGATCCTCAATAATAAAGAAATTGTTAACGTAGTTAGGAAAAGAAATTTTAAAAAAGCAGATTGGGAACAATTTGCAAATAATATAGAAGCAAACATGAATACGTTGAGTGAAGAATTAGACTATTCAAATTGGTATAATATAATCAATAATGCTGCAGAAGAAAGCATACCCTATTTTAGTAATAATAGTAAATGTAAATTTAACAGTTGGTGGGATAAGGAGTGTTCAGAGTTAGTTAATAAAAGAAAACGAGCTATACATAAATACAAATCAGAAATGAATACACAAAATTTCATTGAATATAAACGTAAATTGAAAATTAAAAAGAAAATCTCCTTCAGAGAATTCTGTGGTACCCTAAATAGAGATACCCCAATAAAAAAAGTATGGAAAGTTGTCAAGGGTTTCAAATCATATTTAACTAATAATAATATAAATTTCCCAAACAAAGAAATCTCTAGAACCTTGCTAGAATCACTATCTAGCTGTGATATAGACCCTGAATTTCAGTTAATAAACAACAATATAGAGGTAAATCCGTTTTCCTATAATGAGTTCTGTAATGTGGTAGAGGGTAAAAAGGATAAAGCAACTGGTATAGATAATGTATCATTTTCTATGTTAAGAAACCTAACTCATGTGGCACAACTAAAATTATTACAAATTTATAATAATAGTTTGGATACAAGCGGTGTACCCATGCAATGGAGAGAGAGCATAGTAGTACCTATATTAAAGGAAGGAAAAGACCGGGATCAATATGAAAGCTACAGACCAATCTCATTAACTTCATGTGTGGGGAAAATATTAGAGAACATGATTAAGGTCCGGCTGGAATGGCTCCTGGAACATAACAACAAATTTCCAAAATTTCAAATGGGTTGTAGAAGGGAAAAGGGATGTAGTGATGCGATTTCAATTCTGACCCATTCGGTATTACAGGCTTTTAGTGAAAAAAAGTACCTAATTGCGGTATTTATAGACCTCAAAGCTGCATATGATAATGTAGACATTCATATCCTCTGTAAAAAAATGATTGACCTTAATATTTCATCAATGTACACTAATCTATTAATTAATTTACTGAATTGTAAGGTGATATATGTGAGAGATTTAAATTATGAATTAATTGCCCCAGGATGCACCAGTAAAGGTCTTGCGCAGGGTTCACCATTGAGTCCCCTTCTCTTCAATATATATATATATATATATATATATATATATATATATATATATATATATATATATATATATATATATTGATTTCACTACATGAAATACTCCCAGAAAATGTAAAATTGATACAATATGCTGATGATTTGGTTTTTATGAGAGAAGGGGATAAAATGGAGAACATGAGCAAAGATTTAAACGATGCGCTAGATAAAGTAGCTGAATGGTTAGAAAGTCATAAATTCAAAATCTCAACACATAAATCACATGCAATAATATTTAATAATACCCGAAGAAAACTAACAAACCCTAGTATCAAGATAAAAGGTAGTACAATTGAAATTAAGGAAAATATTAAATATTTAGGCATAACTATAAATACTAGATTAAACTGGAATAGGTATATACAAGATATTGAAAACAAAACCCAAAAAGGGCTTAATATAAGGAGAGCCGTAAGAGGTATTCATTGGGGTGCAGATCCATCTACAATGCTTATTATATACAAAGGTATCATAAGATCTCATTTGGATTATGCTAGTTGTGTACTTAAACCATGTAACAAAAAAATATTAAATGTGCTAGACAGAATACAATATAAAAGCTTGAGGTTAGTTACAGGCGTAATGAAATCAACACCTATTAATTGCCTACTGGCAGAATCTGGAGAAATATCACTAGAGTATAGAAGACAGGTGCTGGCTATAAAATTCTATTTAAAAATCGTAGCAGATAATAAAAACCCTCTTAATGAAATATTAAATGCATTGAAAAACAAGTGTTTAGATAGAATAGGTTATTGGAGAACTAAAGATCCTCCATATCTGATTGAGGCTAAATTAAGAGCTGATCAAGTAATTAGTAACTTACTTAAAACAGATGTTAACCCGTGTTTTCAAATAGAAGTAGATGATCAAGTTAACAGAATTAAAACATATTGTTCAACAACAACCAAAAGTGCTATATATAGTAATCAATGCCTTTTAAATGAGTTTGCAGATAAATTTGGGACATATACATGGGTATACACAGATGGTTCATTAAATCCAATAAATCAAAGTGTAGGATGTGCGGTTCACATTCCGGAAATTGAATATAATTTTTCAACGAGATTATTCGACCATACACAGATATGTTCAGCCGAAATCATTGCTATTAATAAAGCTGTAGGGGTATGCATTGAAAAAAACCTAATGAAATGTATAATATTTACAGATTCACTGAGTGCTATTAATAAGATAGAAAACACAAAGTATGGTAACAATAACTATAATGCATTAAAAACCAAAAGATTAATTTTAGATGCCAGTAAAGCCAATTTTGAATTTATCCTAGCATGGATTCCCGGACATAAGGGTGTAATGGGAAATAAACAAGTAGATACACTAGCCAATGTAGGTAGGATATTAAAAGTGCCAGCAGACATTAAAATTGAGAAATATGACTACTACCCATTTTTTAAAAAGCAAATTTTAAACTTACATAATAATAACTGGGCCGAGTCCTTTAAGGTAAAAGGGAAATGGTATCCTAACCTGGATAGTTTCCCTCATGAACCTTGGTTTTTGAAATTCCCTTATACAGATCGGAGACATATAACAACAATAATAAGGCTCAAAACAGGGCATACCCTTAGTAAAGCTCATCTTTTTAAAATCAGAGTTATTGAGGATGAATATTGTGAATGTGGGCAAACTGAGGATCTACATCATATATTTTTCGAATGTCCTTTGAATCAAACCGCAAATTTTGATACATACAAAGAATTAATAAAAATAGGCTGTCCAACCCCCATTTCACTTCCTAGTATATTAAACCAAATTAACGTAAAAATAATTAAAGTAATTATGAAATTTATTAATACTTTCCAAATTAAAATTTAGACAATTAGGAAAAAAATAAATAAATTAGTCGTTACATCCTGAGTAACCCTATCTGTTAATCCTGGGCTCCTTATCCTAAATCCGAGGCAACATTCTGGGGTTGTGTAATGCTCGGCAGTTGCCCCCGAGCGAGAAAAGTTCTTTACCTATGTTGTTTTGTTTTATAATATGTCTAGCCTTATACAGAAGAACTCATCAAAGGGAAGATGGACAGTTCCAGACATTCCGAAAGGAATATTCCCGAAAATAAATAAAAGAAACCTGCGCTGGCTAAATACCTAATGGGTGGAGGCCAAAAAACTGAAAGAAGAAGAAGAATGCCACAGAACCACAGATGTTTAATTGGAACAGGTAGAGGGCACCGACGTCGTTCACTTGAACGCCAATAGGTGCATTCTTTTTGACGGAGATCTCAGTTAATCTCAGCTCACATCAGTAATGTGAGCGTTCTTTTTGTTTTACTCACTTTAAGTGAGCTGAGATTTTTCCTCCCCCTTCACCGATGCTGAATGTGTTGTAAGGGGGTATCAGTTGGAATTGAGTCGGAAATAAAGTGGAGGGGATGAAGAAATATTTGATTTGCTTGGTTTATTTGTAGTTTTAACCAAGGTTATATATATATATATATATATATATATATATATATATATATATACAAGGCCATACACTCCAGTAGTTGGAGTTGTAGCCGCTCAGATTGAGCTCTTTTGACCCTGTATCTTGTGGGGGGTCAGCCCACGTTTTTCTTGCTGTTTATCTACAATTTATTAGAGGTTTTTGCAGTTTCGACAATTGTTCTCCACTCCTTTCTGTCCTGCATCTGTCTCTCCCCGCCTTGTTCTCCCAAAATTTTTATATCTTTCACAACCTGATCTTCCCATCTAATTTTTGGTCTTCCTGGTAATCTTTCCTCATTCGGTCTCCATTCTGTAATTCTCCTCACCTCCTGTCCTTTCTTCATTCTTTTAACATGTCCGTACCAACGAATCCTTTTTGATTTAATTGTGTTTACTATGTCCTCATTTTCTAATATATTTCTAATTTCATAATTCATAAGTCTTCGGTACTCGTTATACCCTAGTTTGACCGGTCCATAAATATTTCTAATTATTCTTCTTTCATATATCCTTAGTTGCTCTTCGTCCTCATTTGTCAGTCTCATAGTTTCTGCCGCATATGTAACTACCGGTTTTATCGCCGTCCTGTAGACTCTTAATTTTGTTGCTCGGCTTATTCTCTTACTCTGCATGATGTTTTTAAATTTATTATATGCTCTATACCCTGCTTGAATTATTTGCCTTATCTCGATTTTTGTGTCGTTTTTGTTACTAATAATTGTTCCCAGATACTTAAAGGTGTTAACAACTTCAAAAGTGAATTCATTTAACTTTACTGCTTCTGGTTGGTAGACTTCCTTCTTTCTTTTCATTTCCATATATTTTGTTTTCTCCTGATTTATTTTTAATCCTCTTTTTCCCGCTTCCTTTACAATTTTCTCTAATGTTTCTTCAAGGCTCTTTCGGTCTCTCGCTATTATGGTTAAATCATCAGCATATGCCATTATTTGTTTTGATTTATTAATTATGCTTCCATTGATATTACAAGTCTTAATTATGCCATCAACTGCTATGTTAAACAATACCGCTGACAGCCCATCTCCTTGCCTTACTCCAGCATTTATCTCAAATTCCTCTGATGGACCTTCCCTTGTCATTACTTTTGCTCTAGAATCTTTCATCGTCATTTTCACCAACCGTATGATCTTTTGTGGTACATTTAGTTGTTCCATATCCTTTATGATTGTCCTCCGTTTCAAGCTGTCGAAAGCTTGCTTGAAGTCAGTAAATAGCATTTGGACTCCAACATTGTGTTCATAACATTTTTCAATTACTTGATTTATAGTATGTATGGCATCTACTGTTGATTTTCCTTTCCGAAGACCTTTTTGATACTCCCCTATATTTGATTCCATTACCTTTTTTAGCCTTTCATTTATTATCGTTGTTAGTATTTTATATACGGTATTGAGTAAACTAATTCCTCTATAATTGCTACAAATATTACGATTTCCTTTCTTCATTATTGGTATAATCATACCAGTAGACCATTCTTTTGGCATTGTTTCTGATTCCCATATTCTTTCCATGATTTTAAATATTGTATGTCTTAGATCATCTCCTCCATATTTTATCAGCTCATTTATTATTTCGTCTGACCCTCCTGCTTTGTTGTGTTTCAATTTCTTAATTATGTCGTTGCATTCCTCTTCGGTCGGTTTTTCTTCGTATTCAATCCCTGTATCATTATCAGTCATATCATCTTCTTCATACTCCCCATCTTCTTCCGTTAATAAATTCTTGAAATATTGACTCCACTCTTTTTCCTTGATATTTATTGCAGTTGATTTTCTGCTTTGTCTCTTTATATATTGATATAATTTTACGTTATTTTTATTATCATTCTCTAATATGTCCATGCTTTCATTTAACCATTTTATTCTTTTTGCTTTTATCAACTTGGCGCTCTCTTTTCTTATTTTTCTGTATTCATCATAAAAATTTTGTTGCTTAGTTCGCAGCCATTTTAGTCTGGCTTCTTTTTTCTCTTTTATCTTTATTTTACATTCTTGATCAAACCATTTATTATTCTGTCTTGTATCTTTTGTACCAACCACTTCCTCTGCTGCCGTTATTATACTTCTTTTTATTTCCTTCCATTGTTCATCGATATTATCTTGTTCTTTGCTCTTTTGTAGCTGCTTCTTTACTTCTTCCCCATATTCATTTTTACTACTTGTCAATTTCTGCACGTTCCATTTCCTACATTTTGTTGTCCTATTTACTATATTTACAATTCTCATTTGCATTTTGACAATTACTAATTGATGATCAGTATCAACACTTGTTCCTCTGTATGATCTTACATCCTGTATCATCTTTGATCTTCTTTTTGCTATCAGAACATGATCTATCTGGCTCCCCGTAGTAGTCCCAGGTATAATCCATGTAATTTTATTTTCTTTCTTATGCTTGAAACTAGTGCTGCTAATATACATGTTGAGCTCCTCAGCTAAATTGCATATTCGCCGTCCATTATCGTTAGATGTTTCATGTATAGTGTACTTCCCCGCAACATTATTTGAGTAGTCTTCTTTTCCTATTTTCGCATTCATATCTCCAATAATTATTAATGTATCATGTCTTGCGGTTTCCTCACATACCTTTACCAATTTCTCGTAAAATTCATCTTTGTCTTCATCTTTTGCTTCTTCCGTCGGTGCGTAACTATTAATTATTGCAATATTTGCCATGTGGTTTTTTAATCTTAATTTTGATATTCTACCGCTTATAACTGTGTAATCTAGTATATTATTTCTTATTCTTTTACTTATCATAAATCCTGTGCCGTTCTTTCCTCGACTGTCTTCCCCTCCATAAAACAATATATATTCTCCTTTGTTTATTTGTCCTTCACCTTTCCAGCGTATTTCTTGAAGTGCCAATATCTCTATTTTATATTCCAACATCTCTTTTGCAATTTCCTCCATTTTTCCCATTGTCAGCATTGCCCTGATATTCCATGTTGCCATTCTCACTAAACTTTTGCGTTTACTTCTCTTATTTTTGCCCTTACTCATTATCCATTTCATTGCATTGTCTTCAATTGTATATATCGTATTTTCTTTAGCTACTAGTTTTTTGACTTCTTTTCTTTGTTGCCTCCTCCATGTTCCGGCGAACGATCGGTTGCTGTACGTTTCTTATCATCATTTTCTTTTGGCTTTTCATCCCCAAATGCATCTGCTCCATAAACTCTGTCGTTTATAATTAATTTATTAAACTTAAGTACTGCGTTGTGTCCTTGTTCTCTAGCTATTTTTACCTGAGGCAGTAAAATTTTTCTTTCTCTTTGGACTTTTTTCGAGTAGTCGTCATTAATCCAAATATTGGTATCTTTTAGCTTTTTACCTTGTTTCATAATTTCTAATTTTTTACTCCAATTTTTGATTTTAACTATAATTGGTCTACTTTTGTTTCTTCCAAAAGTTCCGATCCTGCCGAATTCTATCAGATCTTTTTCTGGGTCTACTTCTACCTCTATTTTTCTCATTATTTTTTGGACTGTTTCCTTTATTTCTTGTTGGCTCTCATTCTCCTTATCTTCAATTCCTTGAATTACTATGTTATTGCGCCTTATTTCCCTTTCTACGTAGTCTAATCTTTCTTCTTGCTCGGCGATTATTTCTTTCAGCTTATGGTTTTCCTGTTTCAATTCCATTATAATACATGCATTTCTGTCTATTTTTTCTTCCATATTCCGAAGACTATCTTTTATCTGCGAGAACATTCCTTTAATTTCTTCCATATCGTATTTATCGATGTTCATTTCTTAACGCACCTTAAAGAGTTCCGCGTCCCGTCAAGTTTCGTCAGTCACCTACTCAGTTCAGCTTCTAACACTCACCCGGGTTGGCTGAACTCGTCTCGCTGCGTTATAATGAATTAATTTCCTTTTTGAAGTGAGTCCGGGACTGTATTTTTAAACAAGTACTCGTATTTTGGTGAACGATATTCGCTTATCGCTTTTGTTTTTTGCTGGTAATTAACACAATTTAGATTTCGAATTTAACAATGTTGGATTGTTTTATGACAGATTTTCCTATTGTCTCAATATTTGGAGAATACTCACCAATTATATGTGATAGTTTACATTTACACAAGATATTTTTGTACTTTTTGTGAATTACAGTTTTTAACTTTAATCACAATTTGATATTATCGCTCCCTCGATTTAACTGTATTCTTTCCACATTAGATGCAGGACCGAACTTCTTAACCAAGGTTATCTAAGGTTTTAACCATTGACATATAAACAATAAACACACATAATCTATTTTTCTTTTGTTACAAATTATGGATACATTAATTAACATTATTAGATGCTGATACGAATCTGTCGTATAGTTTAAATCTATCGAGAGATCGCGCGCTTCAATTGAGATGTCGTTCTTTTTGGTGCTTACTCACATCACTTTATCTCAGATCATAACTGAAGTGACCTGAGACCTCAGTCAAAAAGAACGCAGCAATAATGGCGTCTGTGCGTCATACAAGTAGGGCTACTATCGATCTACATTAGGTTGTAGTTTAATTGATGACCGCATTATGCCACAGAACCACAGATGTTTAATTGGAACAAGTAGAGGGCACCGACGATCGTTCACTTGAACGCCAATATGGCGTCTGTGCGTCATACAATTCTAAGTACAAGTACAAAGCGCTTATTGCTGTTAGTGTGTACACGATCATCATAAGATTTTAGTGTTTTTATTGTGATTTTGGAAATTCTGAGACAATGAGTGACTATTAAAACAATAAAAGCCAGCATCCAGACGTCGCTGCCAGACTTGTACAAAAAATACACAAACATGTGAGGTTACATCCATACTGTTTATCCATCAGCGAGTTAAGTCTTAACCCGCAAGACTTTCCCAGCGTTAGTAATATGGATATTGTTAGTTATCTGGTATTAACAACGACTTTTTGCACCAAGGAGCCAATGAAGGCATTTAAAAGTTTATATACATACAAGTTTTTGAAGCAGGATTTGTGAATCAATGTGGAGTGAAGAGAGTAGTCGATAGGTACTTTTAACTTGTCTTAAACTTCTCACGTATTCGTAACGAACTGCGCATGTGTAGTCCCGGTATGGCTCAGCCGATACAATGCGTTGAACGGATTGTTACGTCCATTCGCCGTATACGTAAACGTATCCGTATCCCGACCAAAATCAGTATTCTGTGCTATTAGTGCTATTTTACAGGTTTTCCTTGGCATTGGTTAGGCTTAATTATAACCACAAAGTTCATTTTTAATTATTTTTTTTTACTTTTACCAAAGAATAGTGCTTTGACCATCCTGGTTTTAGCACGAAACGATACGTTATCTGCTGAAAAGGTTTTCTTGACAACTTATTTACGTCAACGTAACTCCAATACGGATACGTGTAAAAACTTATGGCAAGCTAAAAGTGTCTGATATTTATATTGTTATTGGAACGGTAAGTAACCTAATCCTGTAGGATGCAGTTATGTACCTAATGTGCTATTTTTCATTTACAATCAGCTAAATTATTGTTTGTTTCTTTTTCCAGGTAAAACATTCACAAAGGAAGAACCAACCCGATTGAAAAGTGTGGGTGCTTGTGAACACCGATCGAAGTGTTGGAACTGCCCATTCCACCTGTATTATATTATAGAAATGATTAAAATACGTCTTAAAGTGCTTTAAACAAGCGTTGTATAATGCATTCTACAGCTGTGTATGTCACGCAGACGTTGACAGTTTGCTTGAGTGCCCTATTAGTTTTTAAATGCCGCAGCAGACTGCATTGGTGTCACTTCAAGTTTTTGAGAAAAAATTTGTAGGCTTGGCAACATATATGACCTTTATATAAGACTGACAATCTAAATTTCAATAGGCCAATCCAAGACCATGACCTGCGCAACACAAAAATGGCGGCTGGAGGATAAGCAATTACAAAGTAAACATAAAATCCCGCGCAATCCATGCGCGGAATATTTGAAAATTGATTTGCGCGGGATATTTAAAAATTGACTTATGGTTGCGCAGAAATTTGAAAATAAAGTTACCTGCGAAATATAAGTGATCGAAGCTAGTCGTCATACAAAATTGTAAATAAAAAAAGTATTTTGCTAATGACTTCTTTTTTGCTAGCGTTCCAAATTCAAAAATTGCTGTTAACTGGTTAACAACAAAATGGCAAAATTTGAAATGCTATCAAAAAAGAAGTTTTTCAGAAAATGCTTTTGTTTCATTTGAGGTGACAACTAGCTTTGATCATTTAAATTTCTAGGGAAAATTATTTCAACGTAAAATTGTATATGAAGTATAGGTAAACAGAATACGAAAACACGAAATGAGTATTTATAAGCTTTATTTTGCGTTTGACATTTTATACATTACATACAAAAAACAAAACAAAAAAACAGGTTTTAAAAGAATGAATAAGCAATGTTTAACATTGCCTCGTTTGTATTTTTCTATAAATTTAACAGTTGTGACGCCTTTATACCTGCCAAGCTGCTCAGAAGTATCCCCATTGACAGATGTGGATGCTTCACCAAAAGCTTACTCGAGGACCTACCTACAAATCATGTAAATACATTGATTACTTTAATGCCTCCAATACACATTTCGAATCAGGATTAAGTAGAATTGAACTTTTTTATTTTTATAGTTGTTATTTGTATATATTTATCACTAGCACTGTCTTAGCATAGCCCCTATCGTTTATCGATAGATGAAAAGGATGGAAATGATTAAAATCATAATTTTCTTCAAATAGTGCCATAGTTCAATAAAGAAATATACTGATAATTGATCTATAAAAATGACATATTCATTAATACACAATAATACATAACATACTTCCTATACCTCTTAGATTTTTGGGAGTTGCTGCTCCTGTACCCAAAAATATCATCTACATCTTTTTGGTAACTTAAAAACAAAAATAAGAATTTTTTTATGTGCCTAACTTTTCACAATGATCCCCCATGGATTTATTGTAGCTCAAACAAGTATGATTGCCGCAGTAAACATAAAGATGAGTACTTACTAGGCAAATATGTAGTGTTGGCAGTAACAACTTCAGGTATCTGCCATTAGAGCATTCGCACGTTTCTTCAAAATGAGTATCACATATTTTAAATTGCGTCAATAATGTACCTTCAAGTGTTAACTTAGGGCTTGTTAATTATTTGTAACCAAATTCGACAAACGTCTTTATTGGTAGGTATGGAATGTCCATAAAAAATTATATAGAAACTTCATTGAATGCTCTTAATTTCAACTTATTTATTTCAAGTATATGCTAATTTATAATTATCACCGAATAATGTTCAACAAAAGTTCAACTTTGATGTTTTATAACTCGGTTTGCATTATCGATGGGAAGTTGCTGTATTTTTTTTATGATAGTATGGACACTCCTATTTCGATTTTCACTAACTTCAGTCTTTCCATTGGATAGACGTAGTTACTAGAAATTTTTTTAAGGTAATTTCTACTCCAGCTTTAGTCCCATATAATTGTCTACAAATACGAGTATAAAATGGAAGAATTCAAATATGGTAACTAATTGAGACACATCTTTCCTCTATCGAACTGAGTAAGAAAGGAATCGATATATAACATAGTTTCGTAATTATAGAATTTTTTATGGAAGCATGTTAAAAATGTATCAAACATTTAGCGTTTCTGTCCAAAAAATTGTAAATTTTGGCATATAGTGAATGTATGGAAAAAGTTATGCAGTATCATGTATGTTAATACGAAAAATCCATTTTTTTGTTGAGTTTCATGAAATTTTTGTTACTAGAGATATTAAAAAATATTTTTTTAAAGTGAAGTATTAGAAAAAAAATGTAGGGTAAAACGATTAGCCTCTTTACATAAGGTGAAGTCATGTGCTGGGTACATCAACTGGTTTACTATTATCATCGCGTTTCATGGATTATCGACTTGAAAATTGACAGCTTTACGGTTTTTGGTACGATAAAATTGATTATGTTAATATTTTTTAAGTTGCTTATACAGGGCGCTACTTACAACCTGTCGCTATGTTAAATTAGATCATAACTTTCCATCCTGTATATCTAACGATAAATCGGTTTTAAAATGTGGAAGAGCAGCCATTTTTATATCAAACATGTATTCTTTTTCGATATTTTAATTCGTTTTCAAGAAAAAACGATTTTCTTAGGATTTGTAATGAACTAGATTAGTGGAGTGGACTGTTGAGTTTGTCGTTCACTACTGCACCTAAGTAGATGTGTTGTTTGTTTTTCTTCGATAAGGTTATGAAAAGAAGGACCAGTCGTAATTTTAAGTATCGTTTAATAAAACACTTAAATACGACAATTTTAAACACGTAAATCACTTTACAACAAAATAGCAACAAGAATCTCCACAGCGAGTTGATAGTTGGTTTCAGTTTTCTTAAAGATACTAAATGCTCGTGTGGTAGATATGTATACTTTTCCGCTAATTCTCGAATGAAGTCACAGAAATTTGCACGTTTTTATATTGCGTCGTAACGCGAGAGATATTTTAACACTTCAGGTTGAACAAGATATAGTTCACACACACTGTATGTATCGAACGCGAGGAGTTGTCACACTTTTTTATGTCGATCAACCCATGTGGATTTAGTTCTGTACTGCTTGAAGTTGAGAAACTGACTCTTTATAAATTGGTTAATTTCTGTAGATATACGTTTTTTCGGGGGTAGAAATTTCTCTTTCAGACTATAACTCTGTCAGCTGAAGGGTGATATTATTTGACATAAAGTTAATTACCCACTTTACCGTGAAGCGATATAAGTAGTGTCCTGTTAGTTAATTTATGTCAATCCATAAAACATTCATTTCGAATACTTGATTCCCTGTTCATTTATGAAAGGGTTTGAAATATTGTTCACGGTGCTAATTGAAGGATCGTATATCACTCAAAGTTATTTTTAGCAACATTTTAATAGTTTTGGAAAGTTCCATAATCTCTATTTATAAAAAGACTTTTGTTGAACAGGTACTTAAAGCTATACTTTATTTTATTAATGGGCGTTTAAGACCATTAAAGTGAATAATAAGGGTTTGGACGTTACAATAGACATTCAAACTTGTCTGGGAATTCACAGTAAAGTGACGTTTCTTACGATTGATTTGTCATCGTGATATATATACAGCATGTTATCTCACAACAGATTTAATGCAGATTATGTTTTAATCCTAGAAAGAAAACGATTGTAGAGTTTTGTTAAAAAATATTATTATTATCTAGAACGTTTACAAGAAAAATAAAACAAAAACTAAGAAATGTGAAAAGCAGAAGTTCGAAGTGTGCACCATTCCCTTCGATACATTTTGTAATCCTTTTTCTGAGAGACAGAGGAGTTCTAAACAATGTTTCTTGATTGCCTTTGAATTCATCAACAGCCGCTTGTATTCTACGCCACAGCTCCTCGGGCGAATCAACAGTATTTTTTTATACACTATGTCTTTCATCCGCGCCCAAAACAAAAAATCCATTAGAATTAAGTCGGGGCTTCTAGGTGGCCAAGCAAATTCACTGCCTCGACCATTCCAATGATGGGGAAAGACGTTACCCTTAAATTAAGTGGTGATTCTTTAAGCAATTCGCACACATTTTGTTGAAGAAAATTTCAATACAGTGTGCCGGTTAGAGAGGTTGAGAGTTTAAAAGGTCCAACAAAATAATTTGAAATGACATCGCACATTTACTTTAAATTCATGCCGAAAATGTATTTTCTTTACGGCATGGGGATTATCTCCCTCTCACAAACGGTTGTTTCGCCAGTTGAAAACTCCATGGCGTGCATTAGTGATGAGGATGTTATTTAAAAAATTAGGGTTCATATTTTGCTGCTATTCCAAGAAGTGACTGAACCGTAGGAGGACGGGCGGACCTTGCGGCAACAAATTCTGCACTGGACTGTAGTGATACGGATGGAGCTTCTCTTCCATCGAAATTCTCCAAATCGATGGGTAACGTATACCCGTTTCCGATGTCTACTTACACTCTACACTCTAACCAAAACTTCCTCTTTCTGATCAACCAATTTAGTTCTTTGAGCGCTATTGTCACTTTTGGGACGGAAAGATCCTTTTTCACCTAAGCGAACCAACATTTGGATAAGGCATGTTTGGGTCAATCATCCTTATATTTAACCTGAAGCATCTCCAGTTACCGGTTGACCTAATGTGAATGAAACACGGTGTTCTTATATGTATATATATATATATATATATATATATATATATATATATATATATATTTAGGAATGTATTTTTCTTGAACCTTTATATATATATATATATATATATATATATATATATATATATTTTAGCACATGTATTCTTGGGATTGGGAGTTAGGTTCAAAATGATGACAATATAGCTATTAATCTATTTTAATTTCTCATTTTTATTTATGCAACGTTTCGACCGGCATCCCTGGTCTGTAGCAATTGCGAAGGGGTTTATATAGGCCAAACCAGTCAATACTTACAGAATAGGATAAAAACACATAAATATGATAAAAAAACCAAACACGAAACCCAAAAAAAAACGCTTTTAACTATGAACAAACCAAAATCCTAAAAACAGAAAATCACACAAGAAAAAGAGAGATTTATGAAGCTATTGAAATAAAGAGAAATAAAAATGCAATAAATGACAAAAAAGATATAAAACTAATAAGTCAAATTTATTCAAATATAATCTAAAATTTCAAAAATCAACAACAACAATTTTAAAATCAGTTTTTCCTATAGAATATTTGCATGCAGTTAAAATATTAAATACAAGTTATAAATGAAATCATTTTAATAAAAATATGTTACGGCAATGGTCAACGTATTAAAAACAAAATTAGTGATAATGAAGATCCGGTCAAATACCAGTCTTTCTACGACCGGTAAAACTGCAAATTTGTTGTAGTAATTGTAAAAATATGTGTTTAAGCGTTGTATTGTTTACGTCTTTTTAACTGAATTGTTGGAACCAATGTTTTTTAAGGTAAGATTATTTTAACTACTTCGAAAAAGGTCCGCTAGGCGACGATGGCGCTGGTGTCGGTGGCGCTGCGTTGGCGCTGCGTTGGCGCTGTCGGCGGTGTCGTCCATTTTTTATCCAGTCGGCCATTTTTTAGTCGGCCATTTTTTTTATCCAGTAGATTTCGCTAGATGGCGCGCTTCAATTTTGCAGATTTCTTTTTTAGATGTGTGTCGTCCATTTTTTATCCGGTAAGTTTGTGCATGACGTAACCGAAAAAATTTTTTGCCCCGAGTGAGATTCGAGCCCACGACCTCATCGTTCCCAGCCTACACCGCTACATGTCTGCCATGAGGGTTCCAATATATTTTAGTTTTGAAAGTGATCAGTATAAGTATTTTGAAATCTCACGAGGCGTGATTTCACGATGCGATGTAATTTTCTTCAATGCGCCGATTTTAATGCATGAATATGTTCCACATTTTAAAAAAAATGTATTAAAATCGAAACAAAAATTTATCCCGAGTGAATTTCCAACCCACGACCTCATCGTTCCCAGCCTAGACCGCTACATGTTTGCCATGGTGGATTCATTCAAATTATGTTTTGAAATGAATTATATGCATATTATTTTGAAATGACGCACTAAAAGCTGTACACCGAGGTGTCTCATTCAATGTAAATTTCTTCAATACTCCCTTGTACTAATATCGTTTTAGTTATTAGAACATGTCAAATGCAGTTGAATCAGAATCCTTCGTAATCGTTCATTGTATATAATTGTATAATCAGTGATAATATAAACAGTTTTATCATACACACATGAGAGAGAAATTAATATGTAACAAATAATTTACTGAAACGAATCCGAATTTTATAACGCTAGAATTATTTTTTAAAATCTCTTTCATCACGACGTTATATCATAAAGCTTATTAACGTTTCGCTGTATTAAATAGGGATGACTTTCCTCAATGTATTTTCATAGAAATTTTTCTATACACCTTTGAAGAAAAAAAAAATATTATTTGTGTTGTTATTACAAATTATAAAAATATCGGGAAGATTGACAATAATAAAGAACCTTGAATTCACGACATACGAGTGGAAGTGTTTTTTTATTAAGCATAAAATATTCTTTGAACTAATATCTATACCTAAGAACAGGTAGTTTCTCTCGCCTACAACACTTGTTCAGGTATGGAACGCATTAAAATATTTGAATGACAATATTCTGTATAGTGGTTGATTTGAGGAGCCGACAAGACGTTGAGCTTAGATCATAAAGATTATTAATGTTTCTATATTAAATAGTCCGCTGTATGATACATAAATTAGGTTCATTACAGTATACGAATATTTTTTTCAATACAGGGTGTTAAAAGATATTTGCATCCCTATTATTATTCTGCGGGGAATATCTACGTAAAATATACGAGGCATGTTATGATTAAAATGGATATATACATGGAGTGTTTGTAATTATTAAGACTGTAGAAATATGTAGATATAAAAGTTAATGACACACACAGTTTAGTAGTATTTTGAGCGGGATGTCTACGTAAATTATAACAAATATATGTCTGAATATGATACTGAGAAACCATCAACGTACATACAGATACCGCATTTTTTATACAGGGTGTGGTCATAAAACATACCATTTTTCTTTATATACAGGGTGTAGTCAAAAAGATGTGATGTTCATATATACAGAGTGTAGTCATAAAAAGATGCGATTTTATACAGGTGTAGTCATGAAGATACCGTATTTTTTATATATACAGGTCGTAGTCATAAAAAATCCGAATTTTTTCATAAAAGATGCCACAGGGTATATAAAGATAAGGACGTTACAATGAATCTCTGCTATTATTGCTCAAATTTTCATCGAACAAACCGCATTGGTAGATTATTTCCACATACAGGATGTTACTAGAACGACAACGACAATGACAGCAAATCCACTTTATTCGACATTAGAGGACACCCAAAGCTTTTGCATGCTTGAGATTTGTTGCTCGTACGACGACACTATAGTAAAATATGATGTGACTCATTATATTATTAAACGGATAACACACATCAGAAGTCTATCAGACAGATAGCAGAGGGGTAATAGAAGGGATAACAAACACACCCCAGACTCACATCAGAAGTCTGTTTGACAGTGCTATTACTAACAAATTTACTGCGACACTCGGTTTATATGAATTATTTTCCAAGAAAACAACAAAATGAAGCAATGATTTCACAACTTTGTCATACACTGAATGTCATTTTTTTTATAGTTGCGGTGAAACAAGAACCAACTTTACAACTCAAGCAGAGGGACAGCAGACACACATCACAGGGTTAGCACACATACACCACAGAGGCACCAGACATGCACCACCGTTATACGTTTGACATTTTTGGTATCAAACAGTACTCTTTTAAACAAAATATCAGGAATTAGCACACATACACCACAGAGGCACCAGACATGCACCACCGTTATACGTTTGACATTTTTGGTATCAAACAGTACTCTTTGAAACAAAAAGCACACATACACCACAGAGGCACCAGACATGCGCCACCATTATACGTTTGACATTTTTTGGTATCAAACAGTACTCTTTGAAACAAGAAAAGAATGCTACGCTAATAGAAAAATCTTGAAGCAATGATTTCACAACTTTGTCATACACTGAATGTCATTTTTATCATAGATGCGGTGAAAGAAGAGCCAACTTTACAACTCAAGCAGAGGGACAGCAGACACACATCATAGGGTTAGCACACATACACCACAGAGGCACCAGACATGCACCACCGTTATACGTTTGACATTTTTGGTATCAAACAGTACTCTTTGAAACAAAATATCAGGAATCTTGTATTTCCAAATTTCATTATGAATCACCCCAAATATTTAGAGGGACGTATGATACTGATGGCGATATTGATAATTTTCATTGATATTATAGCTATTTATAATTTAATCACGTTATTTGTATATTCATTTATTATAGTTATATGCTTTTCTGTATTTGTAAATTCTTAAAATTAAACTGTTATATGCTTTACCCAAATCCCAGTAAGACTACGCTCTTCAGGCACGGATTATTATACCGTAATGTGATAACACTTTCGACAACATGATTATAAAACTAACAATTTTAGTAATGGAACTCACAAAATGTTATTCAAATATTGTGATTTGTCTGTATAAGAGAGAGAAATTACGGTCGACGGACAGGTAAGATTTTATCTGAAAAATAACAATGACATTCTCGGAGGGTCAAAAAGATTTCACCCGCTGTGTGTTACATAAAATGTAAGGAATGTATATGCAAACATAGAAATTGTATCTTCCCATGATGGTCGTTATGGTGCTAAAAATCTCATTTCTAGTCCGCGTTATTGCAATAGAACAATTTTCAATGATGATCCGACTCTAAGGAAAATTAAAAAATCTCCATTGTCAATAAACCAATGTATATGGATATGGCAATTCTCGATATTTCCAAAACTAGAATGTACGACTTTCTTTATAATTTTATGCTTCCAACAATGGGAGTAGTCAATTGTGAGCTATTGTACACAGACACTAACAGTTTTGCTCACCAACTTACTTGTAAC